>CM075985.1:22781761-22972716 GCA_038087875.1 Malacoraja senta | reverse complement strand
TCAATGGTGTTCTCCAAGATGTAATGGTGGACATTTTGGTTATTATAATGCCACTGAATGTGAAGTTAAAAATGTCAGATGGTTTTGTTTTGTTTAGAGATACAGCGCTGAAACAGGCCCTTTGGCCCACCGAGTCCTAACCAACCAGCGATCAATGCACATTAACACTACCCTACATACACGTGGGACAATTTTTCATTTTACCAAGCCAATTAACCTACAAACCTGTACGTCTTTGGAGTGTGGGAGAAAACCGAAGATCTCCGAGAAAACCCAGAGGTTACGGGAAAAACATACGGACAGCACCCGTAGTCTGGGATCGTAGCGAGTGTAGGCGCTTTAGGGCAGTAGCGCTACCGTGCCGCACATAATGGTTATTGTCTACTATGTATTTATGCAATGACTTATGCAGTGAATTTTATCATCACCACTGCTGACTTTACATGTGGGGGTGATCCTGTCCCAATAAAGTGTGTACTGATGTCTGGGACCAGATTTGGCCTTGAACAATCACAGCATAATCTTATGCAACTGCCCTCTGACAACTTCTATTTTACTGAAATTGTAACATTCTGTCTGATGTTCAAATACGAGGCAGTCACAACCAACACTGAAGTCCAGCTTATATTATCTATATTTGTTCGTAGGCTGTAATGCTATCTCCATCCAGAACTGGTTATACTCTAAATTGAATGAATGAATAAGTTTATTGGCCAAGTAATCACATACAAGAATTTGCCTTTGTGCTCTGCCCGCAAGTAACAACTTACATACAGTGACAGTTACGAATGACACATAAACATTAATCATTAATAATAAAACATTATTGATTAAACATGTGAATTAAATAAAATACCAGAGCAAATGGGGGCTACAGATTTTTGGTTATTGAGTAGAGCTACTACTCGTGGGAAAACAACTGTTTTTATGCCTCGCTGTGGCAGTTGACAGTCGAGTCACCTTTCCAGAGGGAAGTGATTCAAAGAGTTTGCAGGGTGAGAGGGGTCAGAGATGATCTTACCCTCTCGCTTCCTGGCCCTTGCAGTGTACAATTCGTCAATGGAGGGAAGATTGCAGCCAATAACCTTCTCAGCTGATCAGGCCATTTAATGCCACTGTTGACAATACCTTCCATCACTGTCTGATGATTGTTTATTGCCTAATGCATCTGCTATTGCCTTTGTTTTGTACTGCATTTAATGGGCACATTTTCTATGGGCACATTTTCATCACTTTATCAAGTCAAAGGAGTTCTGTAGCTGACTTGGCCACTGGTGTCTATAAGCTGCAGAGCACAATAGTCAAGTCACTCTGCTGAAGATTGAAGCCCTTAAAAATATCCACCCACTCTCACCTTTCCAGTTAAAGTTGGTTGCAATTATTTCAGTGCAGATTGTATAATGCGTGATGATGTTGCTGACCAAACCTCTGACCGCCTGCATATTCGGCAGCCATTGATTTATTTACAAATTGCCTAAAGATTTTCACTATCTATAAGGGGCATGAAGAATGTGTACCTGGATAAGTGGAGTTCCAACAACATCATACTGGCGGTTGCTAGCCATTTTTAGTCCCTTTCTCATATATTCCATCTTGACTTCCTCCATTGGTAGATTGAGGCCACATGCAAAATTCAACAAAGGGCACCTCATATTGCTCTTGGGTAGCCTTATAACCCAACATATGCATTGAAGTCCCCAATTTCAAGTAATACTCTTGCCCCCCCCCCCCACCAGTGCACACACACCTCATCTCAATACCCTGCTCCATTTTTTGCCCCTGTATGCAACTCTTCCATCTCCTAGTCTCATATTTCCTTATCACTTTTTTCCCCTTCCATCCTATCCACCCACTAAATTTACATACCATTTCTCTTTCCTTATCTGACTTCCTATTGCCTCATTTTACCTCCATCCTTTCTTTCTCTTTCACCACCCATCTGCAAGACACCCCTTGCACCCACCAGGCCTTTCTCCATTGCTATCTCTATCATATATTCTCTATCAGACTGAGGAAGGGTTATTATTGATTATTCATCCATTTTCCTCACAAACCCTCTGAGTTTCTCCAGTACTTTGTGTTTTGCTCAAGATTCCACATCTGCAGTTTCTTGTGCCCATATTTAGTAACTTTTTTTCTTAAAGTGTAGCGAATTCCGTGTTTGACTACATCCCATTCGGGGGAAGCGAGCCAAAATTACGTGTCCTGTTGCAACGAATGGGAGTGGAAGATTTGGCAACCAGTCTCGAACTTTAAGTAATCCTTGTATCTCCATGTCCCTCCCCCACCCTAGTCTAGTACTAGTTTCACTGTTGTCCTGGTGAGTTTCATTGTCTGTATAATAGTTATCAACTAGCCCAGAGCCAACAATGGACCATTTCCTTAATCATCCTTACTTTTGGCATATCTTGCATTCATTTGCTTTATATCACCATCTCTATCTCTTGTTTCCCTTTTCCCATGACCCTTAGTCTGAAGAAGGGTCTCGATCCAAAACATCACATCCTAATTTCTCCAAAGATGCTGCCTGATCCACTAAGTTACTCCAGCTTTTTATGCCTAGTGTCTTTGGTTTAAACCAGCATCTGCAGTTCCTCTCTATACAATATAAACTGATAGCACATGCAAAACACCCTCTTGCATGTATGAGACATTAACACAATTGCCACACAGGGGGTGCATACGATGACTACATTCCCCATGCAACACCCCTTATCAGCCATGTCCTTGTTGTTGATCCGGGTGTTTCGGGGAGGTTGGGGGGGGGGGGGGGTGGAGCTGCCAGAGAACATCTCCCGGCATGCTCCGCGCGCTATTGTTGACGTCCCCGGTGACGCGAGCGAGGCGCTGTGCCAATGGGAGCGGCGCTGTGGTTGGTTGTCATCCGGCGGGCGGCCAATGGGGTGAGGGGCTGTGGGAGGCCAGTTCCCGCCCCCCGCCGCTGGGGAGAGGGGGAGGGGGATAATCTCGGTAATGGCGGCGGAGCTGGTGAGTAAAGCTGGGCGAATGTCAACAAGCGGCGGCGCTCGCTGCGGGCCGCCGCCGAGCCTCGCCCGCACTGTAGACCACCGCGGGAGCGCCGAGAATTGCGCGGCGGCGGGTGTGGGCGGCCGGCGGATGGGGGTGTGTGCCAGCACCGACGCGTCGTCGCTGGTTGTTTATAAGTTTGTTGTTTTTAATGGGCGACATCTGTCCATTCATTTCATGGCAGCTCGGTGGACCCGCCGCCCCTTCGAACGTTCCCGTCCCCGCGGCGCACACACTCTCTCCGCCTCCGCACTTGTCACTAGCGCCAGCCTGTCTTGTCGAAGTTTTTTGGGGGAGAAATGAATTGAAATATGTCGGTCGATCGCGCAATGAATGTTCGCAGAGCAACTGGTGGCCATTGCCAGACTCTCTTATTCTTGCGTTTTTTGTCCTTTAATTTAATTTAAAGTAATGTATTGTGTCGAGTGAAAGGGAAAGAGAATAAATTACCAGGGGCTGTTTATAAATTTATATATATATATATATATAACGTAACTTTCTGGAGTAAAACATTGCAAAAGTCCCAGGAGACATTTAATGGACTTTATCGTATATTTTTACGTTGCGGTGCACAATTAGCCCAACCGTTGCTAAAAGAAAAGAGCGTTAGTAGTTTCTCTAAAACTTCGTGCGAAGACTGATTTGTTGTTAAATTTCCCTGTTACGCAGTTCTGAATGAATGAGCTGACACGCAGGCGTACTGCTGTCTGCTTGGGGTGTGTAAGCATCACATGATGGTGTATTTAAAGGCTCTGCGTGTTTGTGGGCAGGCTGCAGGCATTTGTTCACCGTGTGTCATTTCTCCCTTATTAATGATGGCAAATCTCAATGAAAAGGCAAATGTTGCAATTTTGTTTACCTTGCATTTTTAATGAATTTCCCCCACGCTGTTTCGAATTTGCCTCCTTTCGTTTTCAACCTGTTTACACTTTAGTCGTCAAAATTGAGGGCTTAAATTTAAAGTGACGCAGTTCGCAAATACACTTAAAAGTTATCGAGATTTCGTTTCTGAACTCCAGGAATCAAAATGAGTCCCGATTTAGGCAAAGATATTGGAAAAGACGAGATTTTAGTTTTTAACATATGTTTAAGACGTCTTTGTTTGAATAACATTCTCCTCTCCCACAAATCTGACTTTAATAGTCAATCATTATTAAGTGAGACACGGGTTCTAAGCATATTTTAAGACGCGGGTTTTGTAATCTCAATAATAGTAACAAAAATGTGTCATATTAAATGCATTTAAGGGATAGGTAGCGCTGTGCAGATCAGAAAACTGGAAAATAACGAACATTCTGCAAAAAGAAAGTTTTTCGTGATTGAATCGCAAGTGGATTGCAGCAAAAAAGCTACATTTAATAACCGTAGATGGGTATCTATCAGCTTGATTATAGTTACTCGTTTACAATGAATGGATGAGTTCTGTATTCTTTAAGTGGCAACGGGGAACATGATGTTTATGTAAAAGCCAGAAATGTATCATTTAGGTCAACTAGTCCGATCTCCTTCCGAATACCATATTTTCAATGGAGGATACCATAAGAAATTAAATTTGTGGATTCTGAAAGAGAAGCATCTGTGTTTAAATAGGCTGCAGGGTGGATAGAATTTGGAATATAATTTTGCTTTTTGTATGAAATGTTGCTGCAAAGATGTAAGAGATAATTATAAATACCATGTAAAAGTTTAGTATGCAGTGATTTCTACATTTGGACATCAATCTTTATGACTGCAGATTTAAAATATTCTAAAGGTAATTGTGATTTACTATGTTACCTATTTTGAAGAGCATAACTCTGCATACTCTCAATATATTAGTCAGAAGTGTCCAAGCGGTTACTGCATTTTTTGTTCACTGATTTGCCCTAATAATTAATGTAATCAAAGTAGTTAAGATCTTATTGGCACATTGCCATAAACTGAAGAGCTGATGCATTTAATCATGAAATTCCTAAATCGGGAAAAATGGTTGTAAGAAATGTAATCGGAGAAAATAATGAATTAAAAAATACAACATTTATTCAATATATGTAACAGTTGCATGCAATGTGCCATAATCATGCCACGTCTGCATGGGAATAGTTGTACTGGCTTCAGATGTATATTATAAAGATTTAAATTATTACTACATGACATTGGCCACATCAGTTCAGTATAAAAGTAAAGTAACTTTAAATTGATTTGCAACAGTATAGTTAAATTATGGAGTGCTCACAAATTCTCGTTCTGATATATCCATGTTCCTGAAGTTGCTTGATATCATGTGGGAAAAATTATGTTGCAGCAAAGTTCAGTGTCTTCAGGGTTAACAAAACTTTATTATCAGTGCTTTGGGCCTGAATTCCCTGTTCCTATGTCCTGCACCCTATCTCAAAGCAGCAACAAGATTATTAAATCAGCAGTGAAGTTTCTGTTCTAGGTTAATGGAGATGAAAATTGTTATATGGCCTTCCAAAGTTGGGAAGGGGTAGATTTAATAGAGCTAATGCCTTTGAAATTTCAAATTCAGAGTTTCTATTTGTAGAGGTTTTTTTTGGCATGATGCCAGTAGTACAAAAAGTGTTGGAAAAGAGCAATATATTTCAAATGTTGATCTTTAGTGGACACTTCAAGCCTAAAAGGCAGTATTTTCCACTTCATTAATAGGTACCATGAAGTTTGTCACCTCTAATGGAGTACGTTTGAAATTGCAATAAATTCACCTTTATTAGCCCAGTTGCAATTTCTGCCAAATAAATGATTGGCAATGTATGTACAGATATATTGCATTATATCTTTGTTTGTGATATTTTTTTCCAACATGGGGATAGATGGCATAACTTTTTAAAGTCTAGTTTATTTCACTTTTTAATTTTTTAAGTGTAAACCTTTTGCAACTTGGAAATAAAGTATGGAACATACAACAATACAGCATAAGAATAGGTTCTTCGGCCCATGATATCTGTGCTGAGCATAATGCCAAATTAAACTAATCCTTCTGCCTGCACATAATCCGCACCCCTTCATTTCCTGCATATTTATGTACTGTTCTAAAAGCCACTATCTGCTTCCACCATCACCCTTGTCAGTGCATTCCAAACAGCTACAATAAACTTGCCCTGCATATCTCCTTCAAACCTTTTTCTCCTCTCCTTAAAGCTATGCTCTCTAGTATTTGACATTTCCGTGCTCTGATAAAGATTCTGACAGTCTACCGCATTTATGACTCATTTTTTAAACTTCTATCAGGTCTTCTCTCAGCCTCCAATGCTCCAAAGAAAACAATTTGAGTTTGTTCCACCTGCCCATATAGTTAACACCTTTCCCAAAGACTCTATATTCTTCCTGTAATATAGCCACCAGAATTGCACACCATATTCCAAATGGCCAAAGCAAAGTCCTATAAAGATGCAACATAACTTTCTGACTATCACACTCCATCTGATAAAGGCAAGCATACTTTCTTTACCACTCTTTCTATTTGAGCTGCTTCTTTCAGGGAGCTATGGACTTAGATTCCATGATATCCCGTATACATGAATGCTATTATTAAGGTCCTGCCATTACCTGTTGTCATTGCCCCTTACATTTGACCTTCAAAAGGGCAATACCTCCCATTTGCCTGGATTAAACTCCATCTGCCATTTCTCTGCTCATATCTGTAACTGATCTATGTCCGGTTGTATCGTTCGACAACCTTTTTTACTGTCCTTAATCCACCAATTTTGATGTAATCTATAAATTTACCAAACAACCCATTTACATTTTTGTCCAAGTCATGTATATATATCATAAACAACAGAGGTCCCAGCACTGATCCTTGAAGAACACCATTTGGAAAGGAAGAAGACGGGAAAATTGAATGAGCAGAAAGGAGGCCAAAGAAACACGTATTTGGCATGCAAAGTGTACCAAACTCAACATAACAGCATTTCTATTGGGAACAAGAGAACAACTCAAAAGTTACTTCAGAGATTTACAAGCAAAATAGAAGGCTGTAAGGGAAAAAAACCCTCCTCACAGTAAACAGGCACTATCGTCTCTTTAGAACATACATCACTGTGAGTGGCTATTGAAATTAACTAGAATCACATCTTTTGACACGTGAAATAATACTCCATTAAACAATGTAATATGCTGCCTTTAGTATGTTAAGCTTGTATATGGAAGGGAGAGGAGGTGAGTAGCCCAGAGGGGGAAACGCACACCGGCCGACTGACAATCGGAACCATCTCACGCACATGGAATCCTCT
The DNA here is from genome assembly GCA_038087875.1 of Malacoraja senta. Taxonomy (NCBI): domain Eukaryota; kingdom Metazoa; phylum Chordata; class Chondrichthyes; order Rajiformes; family Rajidae; genus Malacoraja; species Malacoraja senta. Next base: position 22,965,457 of record CM075985.1, on the reverse strand, counting down.
CTGTCACCAAAGGACAGGACTGGTGCGACAAGTTTGATCTCCCCCCAATTTTTTTTCTGTCAGTAAAACCCTTACTCTTTCATCCTGGCGGTCGGTGTCCTGTCTTTGTGGTGGCAAAGATAAGCGTTTAATATGTTCTTTATTTTTGAAAAGTCTGTGTGAGTGAGAAATGACCTTGCTATTAGCTCACATCCCCTTTTTCCTCAGCCACAACTGTTTTTATACCTCGGTTTTCTATAACGTAGTTAGTTTCATAGGAACATGAAATTGTGTTATAGCCTAACTACCTGTAGTGCAAAGCTCAGTTTTACCATAGCCAATGCTTTATAATGTGGAAGAAATATATTTGGAAATGGAATTTGGTTTGTAATGGGGCAGAGGTGGCAAGATAAATTTGTACAAGAAGATGCCATTTCTATTCCAAATGACATTCATAGTGTTTAAAACGTGTTGAATATTTAGTGTAGGAAAGCATCTCCAGAGATGCTGCCTGTCCTGCTTTTGTGTGACCCATTCTTTCTCTCCAGAGATGCTACCTGTCCCACTTTTGTATGACCCATTCCTTCTCTCCAGAGATGCTGCCTGTCCCGCTGAGTTACTCCAGCATTTTGTGTCTACCTTTGAATATTTAGTCTTCACTGTTACTTCGATTGAGTTCTAACTCAGATTCACCTTGTTTTTTCTCATTCTGAAGCAAAAAATAACCAATAAAATTTCCGAGACATGGTTTAGAGAACAATTTGAAACGTATAAAATATTACAAAAGCTAGATCTCCAAAATAAAACCAGGCATACTGGTTGATTTACTGTTAATTTAGTTTTCTTTCCATTCACTAATTCTTTATATTATCAAGATCAATGATACTTACACATCTGAGGCAGTCTTTTGGAGAGTTGTTTTCTTGCAAGTATTCAGCATTAGCTTTGTTTTTTGCTTGAATGACAATATCTGCAAGGTGAAAATAATCTAGCTGATACTGTCTGAAGAAGGGTCTTGACCCGAAATGTCACCCATTCCTTCTCCCCAGAGATGCTGCCTGGCCCGCTGAGTTACTCCAGCTTTTTGTGTCTATCTTCGGTTTAAACCAGCATCTGTAGTTCCATCTTACACACTAGCTAATACTATAGTTAATACTAAGATCATGAAACCCAGAGACATAGTAGCATAAAGAGTTATATAGAGATGCTTAAGAAAGAACTGCAGATGTTGGAAAAATCGAAGGTAGACAAAAATGCTGGAGAAACTCAGCGGGTGAGGCATGACGCAGCATCTATGGAACGAAGGAATAGGTGACGCTTCGGGTCGAGACCCTTCTTCAGACTGATGTGGGGGTGGGGGGGGGGAAGAAGAAAGGAAGAGGAGGAGACTGTTGGAGAGCTGGGAAGGAGGGAGAAAGCAAGGACTACCTGGAATTGGAGAAGTCAATGTTCATACTGCTGGGGTGTAAACTACCCAAGCTAAATATGAGGTGCTGCTCCTCCAATTTCCGGTGGGACGCACTCTGGCCATGGAGGAGGCCCAGGACAGAAAGGTCGGATACGGAACGGCAGGGGGGAAGTTGAAGTGCTGAGCCACCGGGAGATCAGGTTGGTTAATGCGAACTGTACGGAGGTGTTGGGCGAAGCGATCGCCAAGCCTGCGCTTGGTCTCACCCAATGTAGAGCAGTTGACACCTAGAGCAGCGGATGCAATAGATGATGTTGGAGGAGGTGCAGGTGATCCTCTGCCTCACCTGGAAAGACTGCTTGGGTCCTTGGATGGAGTCGAGGGGGGAGGTAAAGCGACAAGTGTAGCATTTTCTGCGGTTGCAAGGGAAAGTACCAGGGGAGGGGGTGGTTTGAGAGGGAAGAGCCGAATTGACCAGGGAGATACGGATGGAGCGGTCTCTGCTGAAAGCCGAATGGGGAGGAGATGGGAAGATGTGGGATCCCGTTGGAGGTGGCGAAAATGTCAGAGGATTATCTGTTGTATGTGACGGCTGGTAGTGTGGAAGGTGAGCGCAAGGGGGACTCTGTCCTTGTTACGAGTGGGGGGATGGGGAGTGAGTGCGGAGCTACGGGATATAGAAGAGACCCTGGTGAAAACCTCATCTATAGTCGAAGAGGGGAACCGCCGTTCCGTAAAGAGATGCAGTTAATTAAGAAGAGCAGTCTCTTAGTATTCGTGGTAAGAATGTTTTACAATGTATTTAAATGATATGTTGCTTTATTAATGAAGCAAAATGTAGCCACTGCAAACTAATACAACTGGCATTCATTTGGCCTATGACGTTTGAATAGGTCATGCTTTTCATACTATGCTCTTGCAACTGACATCAAAAGGAATAAAGAAAAATTGTGAAGTAGGGATGTCTGTTAGTGTCCAATTTGTCATCAAAGCAAATATGATCTGTTATTCAACGAGCTTCCTCATTTGCACTTATGCCTGTTGATAAAAGTCTGCTTTATTTTCTTTCTCCCATATTATGAATCGACATTCTTTAACAAAAAAAACTAGTCTTTTTATTAACAATATCATGTTTCTTAATTATGCTATGGTTCAACTGATTTAAGTAGGTACATTTTTCACTTAATGAAGTATATCATTTTAATCTATGTTTTAAGTATAAATGTTAAAATAAGTTATCTTGTGAAAGTGATAATTGTGTGAACCTAAACTAACTGTACATGTTAATGAAGGACAAATTTATAAAATAGCACATAATTTTCTTTTGTATAATATTTTGCAATTTTACACTTTTGATATTCCTTAAGAAAAATAAAGGTAGCAAGTCTTAATAGCAGTATTACAAATGTATGTGAGTATATTCATTATAGCTATTAGGGCTTTTTGAGAAAGGAAAGTAAGAACAGAATATATGACTTGAAAATGGGACGGAATTTTTCTGACCCTGGACCAATTACCGTATTTCCCGGCAATGAAGACGCACCTGCGTCGAAGACTCGCCCCCAATTTAAGTTGCTAAATTTTGAGAAAAGGATGACGAGACAGGATCAAGGGTTTGGTTTAGTCCAGGGGTCAGCAACATCACCTGCATGCCCCGGGACTAGCTGCAGCTCCCAGATCCCTGGGACTGGCCTCAGTTCCTAGATCCATCGCATCCCCGAGACTAGCTGCAGTTCCCAGATCCCTCGCGTCCCCGAGACTAGCTGCAGTTCCCAGATCCCTCGCGTCCCAGAGACTAGCTGCAGTTCCCAGATCCCTCGCGTCCCTGGGACTAGCTGCAGTTCCCAAGTCGCCTGCCCCAGGACTGGCTGTAGCGCCCAGGTCGCCTGCGAGCCTGGGATTGGCTGTAGCGCCCTGTTCGCCTGCCCCGGGACTAGTAAAGAGAGAGAGAGAGAGCCCGGGATGGAACAGCCAGCCTTCCGCTCAGTAGCTACCCACCAACCACCACCTCCACCGGTTGCGCCTGTGTCGAAGGACACCGTGGCTAGCTGGCGGGCCGGCCGGCAGAAGGAGCTGAGGTGGCGGCCGGTTCCGCTGTCCGGTCCCGGCGGCCGCTCACAGCCACCCGAACTACTTCCCTCCCCGGCCACAATGCGGTGGCTCCGCGCCCGGTGAGTGAGTGAGTTGCTGGCATGATCCCCGACCCTCTCCTTATCAACGCTCCTGCCCTCCCCGCAACTTTACCCCTGGCCAGACTCCCCACACGCTGTGGAAGGAACTCTTTCCCCCCCACCAGCGGCGCTGTCCTTTTACAGTCGCTACCCATCAGTTGCCAGAAATGAGGGATAGACTTGGCTATCCCTCAGTACAGCAACATTGTTCTTGATGTTGCTGTACTGAGGGATAGCTAAGTCTATCTTTCTTGGCTAACAACATAACCTTCGGCCTCCTAGACGCAGGTAAATCTTCGGGCCTTATTTTTGGGTAAATACCGGGAAATACGGTAAACACTTCTTCCCCTGAATATTCTGCTTGCTTTAGACTCCACTTTTGCAGTCATTGGAAATTAGCAAGTCTATTAAAAAATAGAATGATTAAACTCGAAACATTGCGTAATAAATTCTACACTTTTTAATATGGCCATGCTAATTTTTGATAAAAAATTATTTAATTTTTGCTGAATTTTATGAAGTTTATTATGATCGCAACAATAATCCAGATAATATTAATTATTATTTGTTTTATTCAAGTCAACTGAACTCCAATGGCGTAACATGGTGTGGGATATGAAAACGAAATATACACCAAACAGAGTACAGAAAGTTCAGTTTGTGGTCGACAAGAACCCTTCTGGCATGGATGAATCATTTGAGTTGTTAAAATGTAATGAAGATTTACCATCATCACCTGGAAATGCAAACAGTGATCAGGTTATGGAATATGGTGAGCTTTTTTTAAAGATAGTATTAGATTTATGATATTGTATTTTTGCAGACTTTTAGGATAAATTGTCAATGTTGTAAAATTGGTAACTTAAAAAAAAATTCACATAGTCAAATGCAGTAGTTTGTTTTTGACTACTGTTTGTCACAGAGGTGAGTAATTCCACCATCAAATATATATTTTGTTTTTAAAATGTAGCATCTGACCTTGTGCAGTTTCTGTCTCTCACTTACCTAATTTCCTTTTTGTTAGCTTTATTATTTTTATTTTGTTCTGTTAATTATCTCAAATATGAGACTTGATGTTAATGCAAAACTAAACATCCCTAGAAATTGGAAAGTATTAAAATATAAGATGATTAAAGCGGTTTTTATTGGAACTTCAGCTAGGATGACCTATGATAAGCACACTGCCCCAATGCGACACCAAGAGTTGCATGCTGCAAACGTATTAAATCCGGTCAAATTGATATGGAACAATAATTGCAGATTATATTAACAAATTGATTTTCTTTTAAATACACTCTGAGAAAGTGTTTATTCTTAAATTGGTGTGGTTTCGAGTTTCTGAAAATGTAACTAAATGCTTGTTTTTGCATATGGATTCTAAATGTTCTGGCGCTTTAAAACAAAAGTGGATAAATAGTTAAAATACTATCATTTGAATGTATGTGATGCATATTGGGCTTTTTCATCATGGTCAGGTTGTGGTAACAATTGAACAAAATCCCAGACTATTGAAGATTTCTGCTTAACGGGAAACACTATTCTCTTTGAATACAGGATAAACATGTGGTGTATACGTAAATCACATTTTGGTTATTCAGCATTCAAATGCTGAATAAGATTCTGTTAAGTCTTCACACAATAACATAATTGTCTACATCCAAATAGATCTTCACCCTCCATCATCTTTCCTGCCCTCTCACCTCCCCACACCTTGCTCCTTAAATCTGAACTTGAATGTAAATAGTGGGAGGGAAGATTCTGATGGGGAACATTTAGAAGGTTAAAGAGAAAGGACAAATCGATAATCTTGAAGGGATAGGTGCACAAAAAATATATGAGTAGAGAAACATAATATTCAGAGAAAGGAACACTAGGAGAAGACGCAATAAAAGTCTCTTTGTCTGGATGCACACAATGGTTCGAACAAGGTGAATGAATGAATGACAGAAATAGACTTAATTGAGTGCAATCCATTGGCTATCACGGAGATGTGTTTGCAAAGGTGGAAATTAAATATCCCAGGATAATTAACCTGGAGAAGAGATAGGCAAAATGGGAAAGGAACTGAGAAATCCCAGATAAAAAAGAATGGAATAAAAGCAGCAGAGGGGTAGGATCTTCTCAGAACATAAAGAATTTGACAAAGAAGAACCAAATGCTGGAAAGAAAAGGGATGAGAGAAAATGGGTTAGAGACCCGTGAGAAACATAAACACAAAAGTGTAAAGGCTCTTTTATCTGTGAAATGGAAAATATTAGCTAAAGTTAAAGAGGGTCCGGTCCATCACACAGTCAGAGCAAAAATCATCTTTGGAAACAAAAAAAAGTGAAAATTTAATATTTTGTGTCTTCAGAGAAGAAGACATAGAAAACCTTTAGGAAATTGTGGAAAATTATAGAACAATCCCCAGAACCTGATCAACTTTTGTTTTAGGATTTTGAAGGAGATGGTTATAGTAATAGTAGATGCACTGGTTGTCATCTTCCAAAATTTCATTGATTCCAGAAATCTTCCTCCGCAATGGAAGGTAGCGAATGGAACCCCGCTGGTTTTGAAAAGAAGGGAGAGAAAATGCAGGGAAGGAAGAACCAGTTCACACGATTTCAGTGATAGGGAAAATGCTGGAATCCTTTATTAAGGATGTGGTGACAGGATACAGGTATTTCTGCTGTAGCACGTTTCCATAACACGAATTAGATATGACGTGAGTGATAAATTAGGAATCACTTTTTACATTACGCGGGCTGAATTGGTTATAATGTGATTTGATTTGGAACTAGAAAACCATTTTGGAAATTGACATGCAGAGAAAAGGTTGTTTTGGACATAAACAGTTGAGGGAATAAAATGCTGTTTCCATGTACCTCCCGCTGTAATCAGACAGCATTGTCCCTTAAGAATGTATCAGCTACTCTAACCGCAGGTGGCCATTAAAATTGGCAAGAAGCCTTTCTATTGACACTTCTGCCATAATACTCTATTAAACAATGTAACATAGAGCCTTTGGTATTTTTAAATGGGTTGCTATTGAAAAGACCGGAAAAATAACTCTGTTATCTCTAGCCCATACCCCCACTTTTTCCTCCATTGACACAATTTATTTATAACACACATTTTTATAACGAGGTATTTCAGAAATACATCTGTTGCGTTTATAGCAGAACTACCTGTATAGGATTAGTCAAAGTCAGCATGAAAGGGAAATCGTGTTTGATTAATCTATTCGAATTTGGTGATGTTGTATCCAGCATAAGCGATAAGGGAGGTCAGTTGATGAGGTATATTTGGATTTTCAGTGGAGCTTTGAGAAGATGTCACACAAGTTTATGAAACACAAATGGAGCACACTGCATTGGAGGTAATATATTGGCCTGGATTGAGAAAACAAACAGAAGTCAAGGGGAGGAGTTATTTTCAAGTTGGGAACTGTAAATAATGAGGTGTCGCAGGGTTGGGTGCTGGGGTCCAGTTAATCACAATCCATACTAATGATTTGCATAAGGGACCAGATTAAATGTATTCCATGTTTGCTGATAAAATAGGTGGGTGAATAGGATTGATATGACTGCGTTGAGAATCAGTGCAGACTTGATGGGCAGAATGCCTGCTTCTGTCTGGAAGTATGAGTAATTATGAGATACAAATTTAGGTGGTAGTGTGGGCTACAAAGAGGATATTTAGAGCACTTGTGAGGTTGCATGTTAAATTTTATGCATGCATCTGGTCTGTCTAATGAAGGAAGATGTGATTGCAATTGAGGACGCAAATGTCCCTCAGATTGATTCCTGACATGATGTGTTAGTTGATTAAATAGACCCGGCTCAACTCTAAGTAGCATAGAATACAAGTTATCATGATCATTTATTGATGAAAGCCATTTAATTGAATAGAAAGAGAATTTTGAATTGTGTTGCCTAGAAATTGTGCTGCTTTGGAATTACACTGATGCAATGGGCCATTTATCTACTTCGGAGTTTCAGCTGCAGCATAAACTTCCAGTTACAATTGAAGTTCCATTCTTAAGCATGGTTGAGAAGAACTGTGGCTGGACAATGGTGGGGAGGGATGCAGAAGTGGTGAGTTGCTTTGGAATCCAGCATTTGGGGTAGAGGATTTGGTTTGAGAACAAGAGTGACATTTTGATGTGGGGGTGGGAAATCACCCCCACATCCGAGGCAGAAAGATTGTTGTGATGTTGGCATTATCAATCTCTGGGAGGTGGTTGTAGGTTGGACGGAAATTCTCGTTGGGCAAAACTCTAGCAGGGAAATCAAAGATTTGAGGTTGTTGTGTGGGGTGAGGGTGGGGATGTGGGAATCAGAGGCCAGAAGATTTTTGCAAGGGAATTGGCAGTTTGAAGAAAGATGGATTGCTTTGGGGGTGATATCAGGACTAGCAGCAGTGTTGGGTCTGTCATTTTAAGGTAGATGGTTGGTCAAGAATAGTCCTGAAGTAGCAGCAACAGTGCCCTCCATAATGTTTGGGACAAAGACCCATCATTTATTTATTTGCCTCTGTACTCCACAATTTGAGATTGTAATAGAAAAAATCACGTGTGGTTAAAGTGCATAATTGTCAGATTTTAATAAAGGCCATTTTTATACATTTTGGTTTCACCATGTAGAAATTACAGCAGTGTTTATACATAGTCCCCCCATTTCAGGGCACCATAATGTTTTTTTATCTTCCTTCTTACTGCCTATTTTGCCTCCTGGCATGTAAGGCAGCAACGAAGATCCTCCACTCCTTGTTGATTCCTTCAGTTGCCGTTTCCGTAACATATGTGTTTTACGAGACAGGGTTGTTAGCCCTGTGCTCAACCTCCAACCTGGAGGACCAGTGGATCGCTCTTCGTCTCGTCTCTACCCTTCGACCTGTCCAGCATGGGAGACCCTAATAGGAGACGAATCTCCCGCTGGCATAGCTTTAGGGGTCATTGAGACACACAAGCTCCCCGACCACGACAAGGTTGCAATCCCACAGGGAGCACCATAATGTTTGGGACACAGCAATGTCATGTAAATGAAAGTAGTAATGTTTGGTATTTGGTATTATATCCTTTGAAGGCAATGACTGCTTGAAGCCTGCGATTCATGGACATCACCAGTTGCTGGGTGTCTTCTCTGGCGATGCTCTGCCAGGCCTGTATTGCAGCCATCTTTAGCTTATGCTTGTTTTGGGGGCTAGTCCCCTTCAGTTTTCTCTTCAGCATATAAAAGGCATGCTCAATTGTGTTCATGGTTATTGACTTGGCAACTCGGGAATCAACCATTTTTTAGCTTTGAAAACTCCTTTGTTGCTTTAGCAGTATGTTTGGGATCATTGTCTTGCTGTAGAATGAACCGCCGGCCAATGAGTTTTGAGGCATTTGTTTGAACTTGAGGAGATAGGATGTGTCTATACACTTCAGAATTCATTATGCTACTACCATCAGCAGTTGTATCAATGACAATAAGTGAGCCAGTACCTTCAGCAGCTTTACATGCCCAGGCCATAACACCCCCACCACTCTGTTTCACAGATGAGGTGATATACTTTGGAACTTGGGCAGTTCCTTCTCTCTTCCATACTTTGCTCTTGCCATCACTCTGATATAAGGTAATCTTTGTCTCATCTGTCCACAAGACCTTTTTCCAGAACTGTGGTTGCTCTTTTAAGTGCTTCTTGACAAACTGTAACCTGGCCATCTTATTTTTGCGGTTAACCAGTGGTTTGCATCTTGCAGTGTAACCTCTGTATTTCTGTTCATGAAGTCTTCTGCGGACAGTGGTCATTGACAAATCCACACCTGAAGAATGTTTCTGATCTGTCGGACAGGTGTTTGGGGATTTTTCTTTATTATAGAGAATTCTTCTGTTATCAGGTGTGGAGGTCTTCCTTGGCCTGCCGGTCTCTTTGAGATTAGTAAGCTCACCAGTGCTCTCTTTCTTCTGAATGATGTTCCAAACAGTTGATTTTGGTAAACCTGAGGTTTGTCTGATGTCTCTAACAATTTTATTCTTGTTTCTCAGTGTCATAATGGCTTATTTGACTTTCATTGGCACAACTTTGGTCCTCATGTTGATAAACAGCAATAAAAGTAGCAAAGACTGGAGGAAAGACTAGGTGCTGCGAGCTCTTATATACCTGTATTTAAGGAGGCAATTAAACACACCTGAGCAATTACAAACACATGTGAAGCCATGTGTCCCAAACATTATGGTGCCCTGAAATGCGGGGGACTATGTATAAACACAGCTGTAATTTCTACATGGTGAAACCAAAATGTATAAAAATGGCCTTTAATAAAATCTTACATTGTACACTTTAACCACATGTGATATTTTTTATTACAAATCTTAAATTGTGGAGTACAGAGGCAAATAAATAAATGATGGGTTTTTGACCCAAACATTATGGAGGGCACTGTAAGTATTTTACGTAGTTTGCAGTTGCCTCAGTTTTAAGACCACATTGTCTTAGGAGGGTGCAGTGAAGAGTCCAAATGGTTCAAATTTCCAGTAATGCTGCAAAGGATGTATTCCATGTGGAATCCAATCATCATATGCATCCTTAATTGGTAATTGCGGCAATGTCTTATACATGCAAAAGGGGATTTGCACTTCTAATGTGCTATCCAGTACACATTTGTGTATATTGCTGTTGCATTTTTGACTATTTAAATGTCTATAAAATTACTATATTAAATGTCATGGGATGTTGAAAAGAACCCATTTGCTCTTAATCATCAGTACGCAGGTTTTCTGAAATATTAAGATTGGCACACGTGAGGTGAGATCAGGGATTTAGCTATCTGATTTTGCTCAGTCTGCTCATTTTTATAGGAAAACACTCATTCGATCTTCATCACGAGTGTAATCAATGCCTTTTAAATAAACAAACAATATTTGGATGTTAGTTTATAACTTTAACTTTCTATGATCAGTTTATTCTTTGGAATGTGGGATCAGGTACATTTGTGGACAGAGGCTGCTTTCAGAGCCCATTAAACACTGATTGTAACCAAGGTGACAATAAAGTGCTTTATGTTAGCATTTTACACCCAGAAGTGCCTAATAATAACGAAATGAATTAATGGATTGGGGGATTTTAGTTGATTTTGTAAGTTATGACTGCATGTTCCCAATGGAAGGATTTTAAAAAACTTTATGGAATAGGAAATTTAGTGGCTGCAGTTAAATCTGAAGTCTTATGGTCATGTAATATTCAAGATGGAAAAAAGTAGAATTTTAATATTTTTCATAAAGACAAAACAATGCTCCACATAAAAAATAATGTAAGCATTTTCATCTTTTGACATCTTATTTTGAAAAACTTGTGAGTTCTTGAGATTTTAACATCTTCAGAATTAATGAATAAAACTACAATAAGGCAATCTTGTTTCAAATATGCATCAGTAAAAGCAATCACAGTGACTGTGCATTTAGGTTGCACATTCAATATGCTGAAATATTCTGGTGACTTTCACTGGAATGCTTTAAAACAAATTGGTGACACCACCTACATAAGGGGGAAGTCACAACAATGGGGAGGAGCAAAACTATGGATGAATTCAAGAACAAAGATGAGAATTTTAAAATCACGTCATTGCTTAACCATCGGCATTGTGGATTAGAAATCATGGGTGAAGATGATATAGGACATGTTACAGCTGAAAGTCAGTGCTGATCAGCAAGTACAGGAATTATGAATGAATTGAACCTAAGAATAGCAGAATTATACATGGTTTCCTGTTCACAAACGTTGGAAGATGGTAGTTAAGTCAATATTTCATTGGAATAAACAAGTTTAGAGAGTTTAGGCATGTCTTGATCAAAGGGAGCGTGAGAACCTCAGCAGGAATTGAGTTGAGGGCAGAGACATCAATCAAACAGCAGTGGAAGGTGTTTCTGATGATTGGAAAATGGTCAGAAGCTCAACTGTGTCAAATACAAGCTGAAGGATTTGGCTTGAACATTTGGTTCAATCTTAGATTTGTCCGAGAGAAGTAAGGGGTGAGGGGCTGTGAAACAGAGTTTGTGGGGAGAATAAAAGATGTTTGCTCTTATCGGTTGGTGTTCTGTATTAATGCTTACCAATCTTTATATCTATTGCACAATATTTCAGATGCCAAGATTTGAATTTGTTGCCTTTTATGGACTTTATTACAATTTATATATAGAGAACTAATAATGTTTTAGCATTGTGGACATCTTTGTGAAGAAATGGTAATTTTATGACACTTATCTGTTTATTTACAGCAGAGTATGCAATCTTTCTGCAAATATGCCATGAGCTATTATAATATTGATTCAGATGTCTTCATCATAGGAACGAAAGGTGACAATCAACTCACTGAGCTGCTGAAGAAATAGTGGGCAAAGCAGATAAAATGGATAGAAAAGAACTGGTTTAAGTCGAAGGTTGACACAAAATGTTGGAGTAACTCAGCGGGTCAGGCAGCATCTCTGGATGTGGTCGTAGAGTCGGAGAGCAGGGGGAATCACAGAGGGGGAGCAGCGAGAGAAGATGTTGCTGAACTCTCGTCGGAGAGAGGAGAACTTCAAAGATCTTCAAAGAGATTTTGCAGTGGATCGGACAAAATGTGTAGGAACGAATTGCAGATGCTGATTTAAATCAAAGGTAGACACAAAATGCTGGAGTAACTCAGCGGAACCAGCAGCATCTCTGGGGAGAAGGAATGGGTGATGTTTTTGGGTCGAGACTCTTCTTCAGCCTGGTCATAAAATGGGTAATGGATGTTCTCAGCAGAATGTCTTGCTTGCAGAAAACTTAAGAGGATTGTGGATCTAATACTGCACCCTTCTCTGATCTCTGCTTTTAGTGAGCGCAATAATGTTTCTTATGATCGAGGCATCGTTATCAGATGGGTAATCCACTGTTTTGATGAATAATAATTGTTCAAACTATGTTTAGAACTCCAACCTCTTAACTTTGATCATATTCTAGGAATGTTCTTTTGTAAATCATCTGATCATGAACAAAACGCATTTTGAGTATATGAATGTTCCTCGTTTTCTAGATGATCTTCCAGAATTAAAAGCTGTAGAGACAGACAGAGCCATACCTGCAGCCTTCCAACTGAGCAGTGGAGTGTCTCATCAAGAATACCTGAGGTCTACTCAAACTATGTGTGCCTCTAACTCGCCTGATAGTGCCTTGTCATCTTTCACCAGTGATTCTGGTGCGAATTGGCTGACTGAACTAGCTAATATAGCCACTAGTCCACAAAGTCCTCTCATGCAATGCACATTTTACAACAGGTTTGTGTAAATGCCATTTCAGTCAGAAGAATTTTATAATGGTGTAAAACGTATCAATATTGTTTGTGAATATAATAGGCAACCCTTTAGTAAAGTGCATATTTGTACATATTAAGTGCATAATGTGTGTGCAGTTCATGCTTTCAGTGACGGAAATCGTTATCAAAATATGGAGGGGACAGGGGGGACACAATTTCTTGTCGGCCGCGTGCGCATGCGCATGATTCGAAGGCTTCTGCCGTGAGCCCTGTGAATGGTAATTACAGCTCAATCCAGCGCTAAATGCAGCTCAACTCTGCCTGTCTCGCCGGGTTAACCTACAGCCCTGCCTGAACTGACGGAATACCAGTCCGGAGCCGTGGAGCTAGCGCTGCTTCTCCACACTGGCTGTAAGCCTGGGCCATATTTCCCTTAAGTCCAGGCAGGGCTGTAGGTGAACCCGGCGGGACAGGCAGAGTTGAGCTGGGTTTAGCACTGCTTCTCTGCGCTGGCTGTGGGCCTGGGAGCACCGCGCCCGTCTGACTCCATACGTCTCTGGCCACCCCCGGGGGGGCACTCGTGTGGGGGCGGGGATGGTCCAGTGGAAGTTCGGCAGCGATTGCAGCGCTGGAGAGCCAGCCGGGATCGATCCTGGCTGCGGATGAGGCACAGGTCTGTGTCCAGGGCTTCCGTTGTGACCCTATGACCTGGGCACGACTCCCTCCTCCAATCACCGCACTCTATCCTCAGTCCCACCCCCTACTTCCGCCTCTTACCCACACCTCCCTCCTCCAATCATCGCGCTGAATCATCATTTCCCACCCCCATTGCCTGCGGCTGACGTATCTCTCGTCCAATTGGCACCCTCGATCAGCAGTCCCACCCCCCCCCCACTGTCTTGCGGAAAGCAGAGATTTCACCTGATTTTAAAGTCCTGATTACAAAAAATGGGGAGGGTGGAAGGTCGTCCCCCACCTCTCAAAACAGAGGGGGAACGTGTGTCCCCTGCCCCCCCCCGGGATTTCCGCCACTGCATGCGTTGCAGGCATTTCATATGCACGTTGAAGCTGTATTTCCCTGTGTCTCCATCGTTCTTGTTCTTGTGGAGGACTTTTGATTTGTTTATTTCATGATGGTCTTTCAATGATTCCTTCATGTAATTTGCAATTGGTTGCAGTTTGTGATTAGTTTAATTTAGAAATACAGCGTGGAAACAGGCCCTTCGGTCTACCAAGTCCATGCCGACCACCGATCACCCGTACACCAGTTCTATGTTATTCCAATCGCATCCTACACACTAAGGGGCAATTTGCAGAAACCAATCAACCTACAAACCTGCATGTCTTTGGAATGTGCGAGGAAACTGGAGCACCCAGAGAAAACCCATGCAGTTACAGAAAAGATGTACGAACCGCATGCAGACAGCACCGGTAGTCAGGATTAAATCTGGGTCTGCTGTGAGGCAGCAGCTCTACCATTACGCCACTCTGCAGTGTTTGAGGTCAATGATTTTTTTCCGTTTACTCTACAGTATAAAATGTAGATAACAGCTTACACGATTAAATGGATATTGTAGTGGAAAATTATTATCTTTTTTCAAAAGATTATATACATTTTTGCATATTAATTTAGGTCTAAGCCGTAGGATTTTATGATTCTTTGATTATTCATTTCACTAAGTTTACATTTTTATTAATGGGCTAAAAAAAAAACAATGATGTTCGTGATGGTAAAAATGGTGTGAAGATTGTTTTGTTGAGAATGTAAGGATTTTGTGAAATTGAATGTCAAATGATAGTTCCTGGAGCACTAAGCATTCCGTTTTGCTCACTTCCGCTCATGCACCAAAAAGACTGATGGTGAGTGCCATCATTGAACTCTGAATGCCTAAGTGACATTTACCCTTACTGGTGACAAACATAAAAGTTTATTAAAAATCCAAAACATTTTTATAATAAGATTTAAAGCTATTAATCTTATATAAAACAAAGCCCTGAGCTATACCAGTTGATCACATTGTAGGGATGAAGGGTGGTCCCCATAACTGTTTTGTGCCTTCAGATTGTGCTTTGTTAATGTTCAGTGAAAAGGAGATGTTCCCAAACTGAACTGCTTGAGGCTTGCTATTGAGGAAGTCAAGGCGCAAGTTACAAAAGGAGGTACACAGGCTAGGTCTTGGTGATTGGTGGTGAGTTTGGAGGGAATGGTTATGTTGTAGTCCAGGTGTGAGGATTGCAGATCCTCCCATGAATATGTTAGTGGAGAAAACTGGGAAATAGATGCACATTCACATTTTTTCTGTTTGCACATCAATTAAGAATAAAAAATAAAGACGTTTTAAAAATGTTATCTTATTGTGAAAGAATTATTTAAATGTTTGATTGAAAATGTTTTAGTTTTTGTTTCCATTCTGATAGTTTCAGTTTTAAAGAAAAGACACCAATATCCCATTAAAGCTTTATCTTAATGAAAATTATAATTGCTTACAAAGTAAGCCAAGTCGACGTCTGTATATTGTTATATCTCTGTTTTCTCTCTTCAGATCTCCAGTGCATATAGTGGCCACAAGTAAAAGTTTACATTCCTATGCTCGACCTCCTCCAGTTCTTTCAGAAGGTGAATCTTGCTTGTCCACAAATCATTGGGAAGAACGGACTAACATAAAGAGAGAGAGGGTATGTTTATTTAATACAATCAGACTTGATTTGCAAATACGGAAAATTATCTTTTTCTCCAATAAAATACAGAAAAAAATAATACAGACGAGGAAACATTACATATTTGTTAAATGATTAAATGTTACATAGTCATGCTGATTATCACTTTTGTTTATAATTTGTGAAAGGCTTATAATGCTGTTTGGGATAGCTTTTGACTGAGTGTTCACTACCCAATGATTAATATAACCTTAGTTAATTCAATTATTTGTATTGTTTTATTGTAATTTAATAGAAATGGGGACGTTTACACACAGACAACCCCTGTGCTATGGATGTTTGAGGTTACGGAAATTCACCCGTTCAAAATTTGCAAATCTCTACCAAAAAATTTAAGATATGGAATAAAATTTGCACTTATGGAATAATTCTAAGGGAAAAATAAATTAGATATATAAATATATATATATTTACATATATAAACAACATTTGGAAAGAAACAGCAAATATTGTCAATTTTAATTTTGATACTCAATGTCGTGGGGTAATAAAATTTGGATATGACCTCACTGCGTCTACTGGGTTGGTGGTCACAGGCGCGTCCATCCTTTCCCAAGCGCTCTCGAAACGTGGGCACGTGAACAGACTTCTCGGAATGCACTGCTGCACTCTTTATCTCCAAGGCTTTCTCTGATGTGCTGCATTGCAAGAAGTGATTATAGCCATTGCTCTTGCACTGGCTTCTGCAACAAATCCCTTGGCCTTTAATCCAGTATTCCCCAACCTCCTTCTATGTCACATTTCTCCCATGAGCCCCAATCTTTGAGTTTCATCACTTTCCCTGATAACCTCATTCCTTAAAGCCTTTTCTAATCCACGAGCTCTGTGCGTCAGAGAAAATGCATCGTGGGTGAATAGCTCCACAGGGCAGAACACTGAAACTTGTCTGTTCACAAGTCCTCAGACTGGAGAGGGCATAGCGAAAGAGGGTATCGGTTCTGACGGCCAACCCAATTGATGCGGTTAAGTGACACAATAAAAATTGATAACATTTATTAATGAGTCTTGTGTGTCCCGATGTCTAATATTCACCTCGGCTGTTAAATAATGGTGACACTGTCACTTTGTTATCACACCACCGATTAAAATGGCTTAATAGTAGAGGGGAACATCCAATGGAACTATAACATGGAATTCAATGTAAAAAGAGGGATAATCACTGCGGACTGTTTTCTAGGATTGTAACCCCTCTGTAGTCCTTCTGCAGTTGTACAAGGCCCTAATGAGACCACACCTGTAGTATTGTGTGCAGTTTTGGTCTCCCAAGTTTGAGGAAGGACTTCCTTGCTATTGAGGGAGTGCAGTGTAGGTTCACAAGGTTAATTCCCAGGATGGCGGCACTGTCATATGCTGAGAGAATGGAGCGGCTGGGCTTGTATACTCTGGAATTTAGAAGGAAGAGAATGGATCTTATTGAAACATATAAGATTATTAAGGGTCTGGACACGCTAGAGGCAGGAAACATGTTCCCGATGTTGGGGTAGTCCAGAACCAGGGACCACAGTTTAAGAATAAGAGGTAAGCCATTTAGAACGGAGATGAGGAAACACTTTTTCACACATAGAATTGTGAGTCTGTGGAATTCTCTGCCTCGGTGGAGAATCGGTGGAGGCCGGTTCTCTGGATACTTTCAAGAGAGAGCTAGATAGGGCTCTTAAAGATAGCGGAGTCAGGGGATATAGGGAGAAGGCAGGGACAGGGTACTGATTGTGGATGATCAGCCATGATCACATTGAATGGCGGTGCTGGCTCGAAGGGCGAAATGGCCTACTCCTGCACCTATGTTCCATAGTGCAGGGATTGCCTGTATTGCAAATCGAAGAAGTGTATTATGATACAAAAGTTCATCTGACATTTTTATTTTTTCTTATGGAGCTAGTGAAAGATTAATAATGGATAATAATTTCTACTTTATTTTGGATCAGATGAGTAGTGAATCAGAGTCAGATGTCTTTTGTTTGTCATCGCTGTCAGATGACGATGAACTTGGTTGGTCTCACTCATGGCCACAAACTGCTTGGAATTGCTTCATGAAAGGTAAGAACGCACAGAGATTAAAAAAAATTAAAACTTCCATAGAATTAATCATGTTATCACTATTAAACATGAGAAGGGTACATCATTGTAATACCTAGTTTTGTTTGTGTTAAATAAATTGGATATAAAGTGCACTGTATGTAAGCTGCTGTTATTTGCTCTTACAGGGACACGTCTGCGCTTCCAGAAGGGTAATTATAGAGATTGGCTGGATGTTGAAGAATTTGCAAAACTGGAACGGGCAGCTGTGGATGAAAAAGCCTTAAAAAGCAATGCGCATAAGGTGGCCATTTTGCTGCTAATTTGATCATAAATGTTAGAATATTTGCTTTTAACTAATTAATTTACTCCATATATTTCAGTGAGTTCACATTTCTTACCATTTCTTACTGTGAAATTTATATTTTACTTTGTAGAGTATGCCAGAACACAAGTAACTATTAAATAGTTCCCTCTGTCAGGAAATCAAAATCGCAGTTTCTGGTGAACTAATTTAGTTTAAGCTCTTTGGTTAAAAACAGAATTCTTGGGTGCTACAAGGAAATATACTTTGTCTTAGATAGATAGATAGATAGATAGAAACTTTATTTGCCACACGACCAGGGTTGGTGGTAATTGGGTTCGGTACATGATGGTACACTGCTTTAGCACAGATCATAATAATAAAGCACATCACAAATCACAAATCTCACCAACAATACATAGTGCAAAAGAACAGACAAAAACCATAGACAAGACACTGTATACATCAAAGTCAAAAAGTTATTGGAGGGAATTAAGTGTTCTTATTGCTGAGGGGAAGAAACTGTTTTTAAAACGGGTGGATTTTGTAGCAAGTGACCTAAGGCGCCTCCCTGAAGGGAGAGACTGGAAAAGGTGGTTTGCTGGATGGGAGGGGTCCGAGATGACCTTTGTTGCCCGTTTTGAGGTACGTTGGAGGTAAATGGAATGGATTGAGGGGAGGGGAGAGTTGATGATCCTAGAGGCCTTGGAGACAATGCGCTGTATTCTGTGTAGTGAATGACTGTCAGTGTTTCCGTACCAGACTGTGATTGAGGAAGTGATGATGCTTTCAATGATGGATTGATAGAAGCGTACCAGGAGGTGTTTGTGGACTCTGAACTTCTTGAGCTGTCTGAGGAAGTATAGGCGTTGTTGTCCTTTCTTAAGGATGTGGTCAGCATTGATGTGCCATTTTAGATTATTGCAGATATAGGTGCCCAGAAACTTAAATAAGTTCGTGAAGGTTATGGGATGGGAGTTGACATGGACCGGGGGTTTGAGGTTTTGTTTGCGTCTGAAATCTATGATGGTTTCTAAGGTTTTTGAGGTGTTAAGCTGGAGGTTGTTTTCTGCGCACCATTTGACTGCGCTGTCCACTGTTTGATGGTATTGTGATTCATTGTCTGAGATGAGGCCAATTATTGTCGTGTCGTCTGCATATTTGAAAATTTTAACTGAGCTGCATTGGGATGTGAGGTTGTTGGTGTAAAGTGAGAAGAGCTGAGGTGACAGAACGCACCCTTGAGGGGCTCCTGTATTGAGAGTCAGAGGGCTGGAGAGTTTTTCACCCACCTTGACTCTTTGTTGTCTGTTTGTCAGAAAATGTAAAATCCAATGGCACATGGCTAGGTGAATGCCCATGTCCAACAGTTTATTGTAGAGTTTAATTGGGTGTATAGTATTAAAGGCCGAGCTAAAATCTATAAACAGGATGCGTGCATAAGTGTTCGGTGATTCCAAATGATGTAGGGAGTAGTGAAGAGCTAGGTTGATAGCATCCTCCACAGACCGGTTGGCGCTGTATGCAAATTGAAAAGGGTCCATGATGGGGACAGTGTATGTTTTCAGATGGGTGAGGACTATGTGCTCAAAGGCCTTCATGGCAACTAATGTTAGTGCAACAGGTCTAAAATCGTTCAGACAGCTCACCTTGGAGGACTTGGGCACAGGGATGATAATGGATGCTTTAAAACACTGCGGGACTCTACATTGGCTGAGGGAAGTGTTAAAGATGGAGGTGAACACAGGAGCCAGCTGAGCTGCACAGTGGTTAAGAGCAGCGGGGCTGAGGTCGTCTGGCCCTGCCGCTTTTCTTTTATTAAGATTTTTGAAGGCCACCCTCACCACCTCCTCAGAGATGGTGAATGGTGCTGAGTTAGGTGGGGGGGAGGCATGGATGGCGGGGTGACATAAGCGTGCATAAAAAGTGTTCAATTTTTCCGGTAAGTCCGGATCCTCATCTGAGATGGGAACAGGACGTTTTTTGTAGTCCGTCATCTTCTGTAGATTTTTCCAGACTTCTCTTGAATTCTGAGTTTTGAATTGTTGTTCCAATTTCTTTGAATAAGCTAATTTTGCCTTCCGTATTGCAGACCTGAGTTCATATTTTGCTATTTTGTATTGATCAATGTTTCCATTGGTGTAGGCTGCATTTTTCTTTTTGCGAAGAAGTTGTATGTCCTTGTTGAACCAGGGTTTTCCATTACTGGGTATTGTGACAGTTTTGTAGGGGACGCACAGTTCTTCACAGTAGCGGACGTATGACGTCACCACGTCAGTGTACACGTCGATGTTGTTGCCGGATGCGTCGAGGAAGAGGTCCCAGTCAGTGCATTCAAAACATCCCCTTAACGTTTCGATGGCATCCTCTGACCAGGACTTAACGGTTATTGTTTTGGGCTTGATGGATTTCAGTTTTTGTTTGTATGCGGGGATGAGCAGCAGCATTACAGCAGCAGTCTTCTGTTCTAAATTAACAGAAATTGAAATGTGCATTATGTACCATTAGGCTTACTGCTTTGGCAGAATTGCCATCTTGATAAATTCTGTTTTCATTTTTAGTCAAAAATCTCAAAGTACTTATATGTTAAAAAGCTGCAGTTCAGTTTTAAATTGTCATTTAAAGTAAAGACGTTCAATTATTCAATCTTCAATTCTTTTGTCTCATACCTTCTGTTTTTTTTTAAATTTCTGGCCTTTGTCCAACTATCTGCCTATCAAAAATCCTCTTGCCTGTGTTCACCAATTCCCTGCCCCTCCTCACTTCCAGCTTCATCCTGCCCCTCCTCACTTCCAGCTTTCTTTTCCTATCCCTCTACAATCTGTCTGAAGGGCCCCGACCCAAAACGGCATCTTTCCATGTTCTCCAAGGATGCTGCCTGACCTGAGTTACTCCAGCATTTGTCTTTTTTTTTAAGTTCAATTAAGACATTTTACACAGGGCTAAGTATATAACTTTTCAACAATGGTTTCTATAATTAGCAAATCACTATAATTGGTTGTAAAACAAATACTGAATGCTGTAAATCTGCAATAAAAACTAAAAATATTGGAAATACTCATCATGTTGGGTTGCATCTGAAGAGAGAGAAACAGTTAATGTACAAAAATGCTGGAGAAACTCAGTGGGTGAGGCAGCAACTATGGAGCGAAGGAAATAGGCAACGTTTCGGGTCGAGACCCTTCTTCAGGGCGAGTCTTCTCTCTGGTGTTATTGCAAGCAGTGCTGCCACAGTTCTCATTCCTGAACTATTAAGTACTCAGCGCAGCAAGATGGAGTAATGTCATGAGTGATATTCCATTCTAGTGTCATGTGGACCATTCCATTGAAACAGATCCTCCCACAACTTTCTAGTTCTTTAACTTAACTTATTTGTGACCCATTTTGAATTTGCACATTGATCCAAATGTTTGATTATGGAATCCTTGTAAAAATGTGTGTAGTGATGCTGACTTGTTTGAGAGAATAGGAGTGAGCTGGACCACATAGTGCTCCTTAATTTAATGCTGCTACCCAGTGCTGTCTATATGGAGTGTGCACCTTCTTCTTGTGATCGTACGGGTTTCCTCGGGTGTTTTGGTTGACTAAGCTCGGTCCATGATCCAGCCAGCTGTCAATTTTTGTTTTTTACATTTGTGGATGGGGCTTGCTCTGGCCCAGCACAAGATGGGATTCATGTCCAGAAAGCCCTTTGCACCATAGTGATTGGAACATCTTCTGCACGAAACCTCTTGCCTTGGGATTTGCTCGAAGTAGTCACTACTGCCTGGAAATATTGGGTTAATAACTACTCCCTCAAAGAGAAAAATATTAGAAAAGAATTGTGTCCAGAATTGGCTATTTATGATGAGACAATTTATTTTATTCCACAGAAAAATCGATTTGGATCTGAAGGGTTGAAGTTGATGGGACACTCGGAAATCGTTTCCTTTGGACGTTCTGTACTGAAATTAACCTTTGATCCTGGCAAGTCACAGGATGGTAAATTGACTGTGGAGTGTAGATTGGATCACCCCTTTTATGTGAAAAATAAAGGTCAGAAACATACCTAAAGTGTTGTAATTTTAATTTAATTAATTTCCAAATGTATGATAGATGCATTATTTTTTTACCAAAATGTGGAACACAATTATTTTATTTCTTTAAATAAATGCAGGATGGTCTTCCTTTTACCCGAGCTTAACAGTGGTTCACCATGGAATTCCATGCTATGAAATGGAAGTTGGAGACGTCTGTCTACCTCCAGGGCATCCTGATGCCAACAACTTTGATGATTCAGGAGTTTTTGACACATTTAGAAGGTGATGAGAAATAGATGTATATCATTGTTTTTATTTATTAATAGCCTTGCTTGTGGATTTTAATTTATTGGATCTGAAATATGCACTAAAAATTGTATGCAGGAATGCAATCGGCTAATGTATTTGCGAGAAGAATATATAATGTAAATGTGAACAACATATATAGAAAGGACACCTCTCATGACTTTAGGTTCTTTTAATGGACTAAGGTCGGGTATAATACTTCCACTGGAATTTCAAACATGTAATTTGATTGGCAAATGACGTAGCATTTACATCTGAATACATTGTTTTATTGGGACCTTGACTGGTATTTCAGAATTTAACAATTAAGTATCTTGTTGCTCTTTGAGACAAAATTGGTTTAAAGAATTACATTGCCAAAATCTGTCCCTGATCTTTACAGTTATATTCTCTTATTTTATCCCCTTAAGCATTACTTACTTTATTTTGAACAAGATTTACAGCATTGCTACTTAAGAGCTTAAGAATTTGAAAATGTGGTGGAAGGTTATGATGCCCCATAAGACCGCTCTATCGTTTAATATTGCCTGATCACATATCTTCAGATCAATTCCTGCTTTAACATTTATTATTAAACAATATTATATTAATTCATGTGACAAAGATGATTTTTTTTATTAATATAACATAATGGAGAAAAATATGTATGCCTCCAGTGAACACTTACTAAAGTTTAATTTATGTCATATATTATAGCTTTGGCATGAAATAAAATTTATCATCAATGTAAAACATCTTTTTAGGTGAGTTTCCCCAGTTAATCATGACACATGTTCTGGAACCAGTTATTTATTGGGCACATCTCTACTTCAATTAATTTTATTTATAAATTCAGTTATGGTCCTATAAGTTGATGATTGATTCTAGGTTGGCTGTACGAATAATCAAACTATCAGGAAGTTCTGTACATTTGTAAAATGTTACACAAGAGGGTAATGATAAATGGGAATGTGGTGGAACAGAGTACATGCTAAATATCTATAAAAAATCATGCATTTTGTGAAACATTTTTTTGGTATACAGAATTTCTTTGCAGTGTAGACTAAGGAGTTGGGAATGTGAACGTACCATCACTGGTGAGAGTCTGTCATTTCAGCCTGCTAAATTTACACAAATTGTTCTACTATTAATAGGCCAGATTGACTGATTGTAGCTGGCAGTTCGGTAGAGGACCACTGGCTGATCCCAGTATGTAGGTCTGTTTGCATTCTTAATCTCAGCATTTGGGCATTGCAACACAAGTCAGGAACAAGCTAAAGGTTCCTGCTCTTCGCTGGACTCGGCACTGAATAAGCACAAACATCCTGAGGGCAATGTGTGCCACGTGTGCTCTAGTCACCTAGTATAAGTGATTGCATTATTTACATCTGGATATTTTGAAGGCAGAGATGGATTGATTCTTGATTAGTACGAGTGTCAGCGGTTATCGGGAGGAGACAGGAGAATGGGGCTAAGAGGGAAAGATAGAGCAGCCATGATTGAATGGCGGAGTAAACTTGAATGGCTTAATGCTCCTCCCATCACTTAGGAACGTGACCCACTCTGGGCCTGCTCCATCCTGTGGGGTGGCTGTGACAGCAGGGTCTCCAGTATGATTAGTTTTGCAGGGCTGCAAAAAGTAAGTATGGCCATGGCAATAGTGCTGGATCAGGCTTGATATGAGCCAAATAAATAGTGGGGTAATGCACAATTATGACAACATTGAAATTTAAGATGTTTGATATTCAGTCTTTGCATGACAATTCAGAGGGAAATTTATTTTTTCCCCCCGGGCTAGGTAATTTTGGAAATCGGTAAAACTGTCATTACTTTCCACTGTTCCAGCTTTGATTTTACACCATTGGATTCCTCGGCTGTTTATGTACTGAGCAGTATGGCTCGTCAACGTCGTGCTTCCCAAACAAGTGCCAGCAGTTTAGACTGTGAAAAGGCTGAATGGATGACGAGCTCTGTGCCTTCTGGATCACCACATCTGCCTTGTAACTACAATAAATCCAGTAAAAGTATAACCTCTGGGACTGCAAGCACGTTGAGTACCACTTCTCCCACAAATAATAAATGCAAGAGACCAATGAATGCCTTCATGCTCTTTGCCAAAAGGTATAGAGTTGAATACACTCAGATGTACCCAGGAAAAGATAACAGGTTGGTATAAATAGATCTTATTTACAAAAATTGTGCATTTTTAGAAGTGCCAAACACAATTATATTGCATTATCTTTGAGATGTTACAATTATAAAAGAATTGGTCAAAAAGCCTAAATTGTAAAGAATTGTATGGAAGATTGAATTCCTCATGGTGGAGAAGGGATGGGCAGATCTGCCTCTCCATCTTCATTTCTTTGTGGCTTCCCATATCCTGTTTTTCCTTATCTTGTTTTCTTTCAAAACATGAAATGCCCTACCTGTATTCAATCTTCTCTAAAGGCCAGGAGGGGTGACTGCTAGTGAGGAAACATTTCTGCAGATGCTAAGCACCAGAAGTCATTTAGTAATATTATACTTGTGAATCAACTGTGGCCAAAGTATTTGACTATTTTAAGATCTAGTAATCTGCAGAGTGCTATTCAGATTCAGTGATGATCACGTGAAGCTATGCCAGCTTCTGGCCTTGTCCATTCTCTAATTCAGTTCCGTTGATATTCAATGTTAAAGTTTTGGCATTGAAGCGACATCTGTGATTTTCTTTTTCAGAATATAGAATGCTTGTTTTATCCTTGTTCTAAAGTGCTGCACATAAAAGTTACAACTTTGGGAATAGTTTCTATTTACTCTTGTTAGACCGTTCATGATCTTAAATAATTCTCTCCTTTCCCTCAAACTTTTCCTAGCCTTTTCAGTCTATTTAAGTAACTAAGGTCCTTCATCACTTGGAATCAATCTAATAAATATCTTCTGCATCCCCACCAAGACCTTCACATTTTACCTAAAGTGTGAAGCCCAGAGCTAGACACAGTACTCCTGTTGGGGCTGACAAGTTCTTCATGACTTCCTTCGACTTGTGCTCAGTGCTGCTATTTATGAAACTCCAGATCGCCTTTTTTTAAAACTAACTACTCATCCTTCTCTGCCTCTTTCACCTTATTATGCACAGATTTCCCTCGGATATCTCCTACCACTATCAGTATTGTATATTTTAGTTAAAGCTAAAAACACAATATTGGGGCAAAGACTGGCAAGTGATAGGTGGATGGATACAGGTAAGGGTGATAATTGGCAGATGGGTGGAAATAGTGACAAAGCTAGAGGTAAAAAGAAGATGAAAAAGAGACTAAAGTCTAAAGAGTCTGAGATAAGGAAGGAAGAAATGGAGTAAAATGTAAAGACGGAGGGGGGGGGATATTCGTGGAAAGGGAAAGAAGGGGGATTAAATGGAAATGGTGGACATGGAAAAGGGAGGAGTGGGAAATTAGCATGAGGTGGTGAGTGGAACAGGGTGATGGAGTTGTTGGGAGAAATGTGTGCACACTGGTGGGAGGTTGGTGAGCGAAGGGGTTCCAGAGATTACTTGAAATTGGAGAATTCAATTATTTGTATTGTTGGGTTGAGGCTACCCAAGTGAATGATGAGCATAACATTTGAACAGTACCTCATGTTCCACTTACAAAGCTATGCTGATTATTCAAATTCAATCCTTGTCTTTCCAAATGCAAGTAGATCCTGTTTCTTAGAATCCCTTCCAGTAACTTTCCCTCCACCAATTTTAGGTTCACCTACCTGTAATTCCCTGTTTTTTCCTTGCAGCCTTTATAGGCACAACATTCACCACCCTCCAGTCGGCTGGTACTTTGCGAATGATGATACAAGTATCTTTGCCAGAGCTCCAGGAATTATATCCAGAAATATAAGGCTGAGGGGATGACCTGATAGAAGTTTTTAAAATTATTGGAGGCATACACAGGGTTATTAAAGTACTGCAGCATTGTTGATAGGGTACAGATACAATATCGGGTCTAAAGAAGGGTCCTGACCTGAAACTTCACCTCTTCATGTTCTCCAGAGATGCTGCCTGACCCACTGAATTACTCCAGCGCTTTGTGTCCGTTTGTGTATCCAACATTTGCAGTTCCTTGTTTCTAAATATTGTTTTGCTCTTTTATCGATAATTTATTTTCAGTAGCCAAATGGAATGACATATTTTGCATTTAGCGATAAAGATATGTGACAAAAGGCAATTTGCCAAATGTTTTTAATCAAAAGTCTGTTTTTTAAGTTGACAACGTATTTTCCCCATCTCTGTGTCTTGGAGCGATTTTTATCCAAAACAAACATCCTTTGGAAGTACATGAAGTTGTTACCTGACACTTTGAAAAATATTAAGCTCTGAACAGTGGAGCATCATTTTATCATAAAAAAACAACTGATTTATCTGTATTATAATAATGACCTATTATTTAAAGCTCTGGAACTTGTGCCAGATTCTTATTTAAATCATAGCAAATACTTATTTAAATCATAACAGCAAATCATAGTGTCCCAACCTGAAATGTCATCTGTCCATTCATTCCACGCATGCTCCCTGACCCACTTAGTTTCTCCAGCACATTGTGTTTTTCTCGAGGTTCAAGCATATGCAGTCTATTATGTCACCAGATTCTTATTTATTCGAATCTCCCATCATTAATCTATTAACATAAATTTGACTTGATTGGTCAGAATTGTGAGATGCTGTGTGGTCCACGTTTACCCAAATTTAGAAAACAGGACAAAGCAAATAGTTATCATCACTTGGGATTGGATTTGCATATTATGTGTAGAATGCAGAACACTGAATCAGGCTGATTCACCTGGTAGCTGGGAGCCACTGTTCCTATTCTGAATTTGTACTCTACAGGGTATTTTTCCAGATGGCACATAATCCTTTGGGACTAACTCCACGATAAAAGCAAAATACTTCCATAATTATATCACCATATTTGTAGTGAATGTTGTGAAAACTGCAATCATTAATTCTCAATTGCTAATGTTCTGTGATAAAAAAAACAATCGATAATATTGCAATTTATCTAATTTAGCTTGGATTTAAGAAATATTCACCACTTCACAAGATGAAAGTCAAACATGGTAAATGCATGGTATTCAGCTGGTTTAGTGTTAAAAGTGTGGGTGGGGGGGGGGGGGGGGGGAAGAAACCTAGACCAGCTCATCAGCTTATGCAGTGCCGGGAAGCAAAAGGCAAGATTTACAGTTCTGATCAGTGTTTTTATCTTGTTTTTTGAATACCAGGTTCTAATGAAAGCACATTTCACCTATTATAGTTCCACTCCTATGTCCCTTGAATGTTAAAGAGGGTATTGATGTTACAAACAGCTTCAGGTCAAAATAATGCAGATATTTTGTGACTTTAACTAAGTGGGAGACCATTTTTATTTATGTACCGCGCTAATTGATTTGCCCAATAGGCATCAAGCTGGCCCTTAATACTTCTGTGTTTACTACCAAGAATGCTTGAGAATGCATACAAATAAAACGATGAAAAACTTGAAATAAGCAATTATCAGATTTCTCAGCTTTGACATTAGACATGCGAGTTCTGTATTGCATACCCATCATAACATTCTATTTAAACAAAGATTCCACCACCAGAGGTCACAAGAGAGCCTTTCATAACGTCACATATTGCTGTTGGCATCTTTTGTATTGTAACTTGATGGGACTTTTATCTGGTACTAGACCAAGGGGGACCCGTTGGGTCCCGTCCTCTCAACGCGCGGTTGGGGTGGGGGGGTGTCCTGCTGCGTCACACACACTAACCACCCCCCTTGATATTGGAGAGAAGGGGGGGGGGGGAGAGGCGGGGGGTGTATGAGGGGGAGGGGTGGGGGAGAAGAGGCCGGGGAGTGGAGGGGGTAGAGAGGAGGAGGAGGAGGAGGAGGAAGAAGGGAAGGAGGTGGAGGGGGTAGAGGAGGAGGGGGGGAAGAAGAGGAGGGGAGGGGGGAAGAGGAGGAGGGTGGAGTGGAGGAGGGTCTTCAATCCAGAGCCCGGGGGGAACCGGGCGAGCTAGCGGAGCCACGGCGAGGAGAGGGGAGCTTGCTGCCTTTTGGAGCTGGGGTTTCCGATTTGCGGCGTCTTTTGAGTGGGCGGCCCTGCTGCTGTGAGCGGGCGGGGCCGACGGCGGGCGGGCGGCGAACAAAGGAATGAGAGTCGGGGAAGGGTGATGTCACTCGCAGCGCGTGGAAAACCGTGCACAGCGGGCAGCACGGAGCAGACCCATTGTGACGTCATCAGTTCGTTTATTTTCAAAGATATTTCAGATTTGTGAACATCTTTATAAAGAACTCGAGAAGTAAAGCTCAAAATGTTCAGATAAGACAATTTTGAACTCCACGGGATAAAACTACAAGAATATGTAAAAATGTTACCATTAGGGCGTCGTTTTTTCGAGCAGATGTGATTATATATATATATATACACACACACATCCAAGGTCAGAGTTTTAATAGTTACTAGACCAAGTGGGACCTGCAGGTCCCCTCTTCTCAATGCGCAGTTGCGGGGGTAGGGGTCGGCCTGCGGCATCACACACACACTTACCAACCCCTCACACACACTAACCACCCCCATTGATATTATATTAATATTATTAATTCACTCCTTTTATACCATCCCCCACCCTATCCACACGTATAGCCCCCACCTCACAGGCGCGGCTAGAGAGGGAGGGGGGTAGACAGAGGGACACAGAGGCACAGAGAGGGGCACACAGGGCGACACAGAGAGTGACAGAGAAGGACACAGAGGCATAGAGAGGGGCACAGAGGCACAGATAAGGCGATTTTTGATTTCACAGGATAAATCTCTACCGGAATATGTAAAAATGTTACCGTTAGCGCGTCGTTTCTTCGAGTGGATGTGATAGCACACAAACAAATAAATACACACACACACATCTACATCCAAAATCAGAGTTTTATAGTTATATAAGGATAAGATGGCTGTGGTATTAAAGAACCCATATATTGTAATTGAACAGTAACTAGGAAAATAATGGGCTGTTTGTACTGAGCAAACAATTGATATATCTTCTGGAAGATTTGTGCTTAGGGTTCTATACGACATAATAGGAATGAAGATAGGGTTGAAACGATTGTCAGTTGTTTTGTGTTCGACATGAATAACTGTAAAATAAAATATTTATTTGTTATACCTGAAGTTGTGTAAGTCACATTTAAGTTATGTTGCTATATAGTTTATGGCTTTAAGAAAATAGCTCCCATAAAATGTAAGAATGCCTTGTGCCAGGTCAGAAAATACGTGTGCGGACGTGGCGCCGACGGACGAGAGGCCGAAGCAAAGAAGTCGAAGCCAAAGAACAGAATGGAAACGAGGCCGAAACGACAATAAACCGAAAGAGTCCGAAGATGAAACGCCTACTAACCGAAAGGATGGGACGCCTAAATGCAAACTACCCGAAAGGGCGGGACGCCTAAAACCCAAGGAACCGAAAAGCTGCGTCGCCTAAAAGCAAACTTACCAAATGGCCGCTCTGTCAAAACGCCACCTACCCGAAAGGCGGCGTCCCCTACAAGCCAAAGGACGACTGCCGCTCAACAGAAAAGTCCAATAACGGACTTGACTATGCCGGGGGCGGGACTTGTCAGCGATTGGTCCAGACCCCCGCGTCCATCACATCACTGTGAAGGCATGAACATTGTCCCAAACTTCCGCTCCACCCGACACGCAGCCCGCGGAGGGTGGCCGTGGGAGAGTGGGGGCTGTTCCGAGCGATGCACACCTTCGGCCGCTTTCAACTTGGTGCTTGGGTTCAGGTTGCCCAGTCACCTATGGCTTGTGTTGGAAAATGAACATTTTTGGGTAGGTGGCGTTTCGACAGAGCGGCCATTTGGTAAGTGCTTTTAGGCAACGCAGCTTTTTGGTTCCTTGGGATTTAGGCGTCCCGCCCTTTCGGTTAGTTTGCATTTAGGCGTCCCGCCCTTTCAGTTAGTAGACGTTTCGTCTTCGGACTCTTTCGGTTTATTGGCGTTTCGGCCTCTTTTCCATTCCATTCTTTGGCTTCGATTTCTTTGCTTCGGCTTCTTGTCTGTTGACGCCACGTCCGGGTACCCAGAAAATATACTCTCCTGTTTAATTCTTGACAATCAGTTAGAGTATCAATTATCAAACTATTTTGGTTTTATTAGCACCTGCGATAAAATGAAAATTTTGTTGTATGTATATATTTTTTGAAAACACAATTGTCATTAAGTTTGTAGTGTAGTTATTTAATACTTTTCTTGATTTGATGCTCTTTTTTAATCACTGAATTACTTGGGCTTTAGTTTAGATAAGTTGTTCTGGATTTTATTATTGAAATAATTGAATTTGGAGATGACAGCAGCAAAAATGAAGGTTTAGGAAGTAGAGATGATGGTGCCGACATTATTGAAATAATTGGTAGGTGGAATTGGGCAATCTTAGTGATGGAAAGCATATGCAATTACACGCACAGCCTGTGTTTAACTACAATGCCATGGTTGCAGTCTGTCTTATTTAACCTGATTACTCGAAGGGAATGGAATAATGGTCAGGGCAGTGGATTTGTTTTGACAGTTGATGGTGTACCTCTGATCGGTAGTCTAACTTCTAATTGACAGTGAGGGATGGGGCGATGGCAGAATATGGGCAATTGTGAAGAGATGTAAAAGCTCATCTCAGTTCATGCCAAGTTGGATTCATGAGGAAGGGAAGAGTAGGGAAAGATTATGAGAACTAGTAGGTCAGGATATGAAAAGGGAAAGAGAAGTCATTGATGGAAATACTTTGACTACATTAGAATTAAACTACCACCAACCAAAGGAAGATATTGTAAGGAATTAGTGTGCTCAACCAGGTCAAAGGCTTTTGAGAAGTTTTTGGATTAATTGAACAGCGAAGGTACAAAGGTTGTGCATTTGCTTAGGTGAGTTTCATTGCTGTGATAGTCAAGTCAAGAGAGTTTATTGTCATGTGTCCCAGATAGGACAATGAAATTCTTGCATTGCTGCAGCACAACAGGATATTGTAGTCATAAATACAGATCAGAGTGTCCATATACCATAGAATATATATATACACACATCAGTAAACGGATAAAGTGCAATAGGTTGTTATAGTTCATAGTTTGTTTGAAGTTGTGTTTAATAGTCTGATGGCTGTGGGGAAGAAGCTGTTCCTGAATCTGGATGTTGCAGATTTCAGGCTCCTGTACCTTCTACCCGATGGCAGCGGAGAGATGAGTGTGTGGCCAGGATGGTGTGGGATGAAAGATTCAAATGGATTTGGGAAAGACAGTATGTGGAAGATCAGGGTGGTGTGTTTTTCCATAATGCGA
Source organism: Malacoraja senta (assembly GCA_038087875.1). Lineage (NCBI taxonomy): Eukaryota > Metazoa > Chordata > Chondrichthyes > Rajiformes > Rajidae > Malacoraja > Malacoraja senta. The sequence goes on along the minus strand of CM075985.1, from coordinate 22,933,985 downwards.
TAGATTTCCATAATGCAATGTTGTAGTTGAGACAAGTCCTACTGTGCTGTCTGGTTAAAAAAAATTGATTGTACTTTCCCAAAGATTTTTGTGTGAAGTCATATGTTAGTATAATTCCCCAACAATCTCCACCTACCAGGGTTCATCGGTTTGATCCACAGGCAGGTCTTTCACAGCTTTCAATATCATTCTATTGATTAGAAGTTTTGACATCAATTACTAAAAAGGAATTTGAATACTTGACCCAGTTTACTTGCTCAGTATGATATGGTTATGATTAGACTTCATTGAACAGTAAAATTTAGAACAGAATTATATACAGGACAGCAAAATGTGTTCCAAGGGCAACAATTGATAGATTCAGAATGTACTTCTCATTCAACATAATTGTTTTAACGCTGGGATTACTATGCTGCATATACAGCAATTGTGTCATGAATCAAAACATTTCATGAACAATATAAATGTAATTTTGTGGTGATGGAACTTAGCAGATTGTGTGTAATCAGACAAATGTTTGATCTTGGTCTAATGTGGCACGTGTGTGCATATATTGTAGGGCCATCAGTGTCATTTTAGGTGACAAGTGGAAAACGATGAAAAATGAAGAGAGGAGAACTTATACATTGGAAGCCAAGGCTCTGGCAGAGGAACAAAAACGCCTTAATCCAGACTGCTGGAAAAGGAAGCGAAGCAACTCTGTGAGTACTTAAAACAATCTGTGTTCTTGAACTTCTTTATCCTCTTGTTTTAAATACTTAAATAATAACCATTAATAGCTGAAGATCTTGGAGATGATACAAGGGGAAAGGTGTCTTGAGTCAGGGTGGTGAATCTATGGAAATCATTGCCACAGTGGAAGCCAAATGATTGGGTATTTTAAGGTGCAGATTGACAGATTCGTAAGGGTGTGATGGGGAGTAGGCAGGAGAATGGGGTTGAGAGGGAAAGATCGATCAGCTATGACTGAATGGTGGAGTAGACCTAATCTGCGAGTTCTGGCGAGTTTGCCCTCGACTCGTACGCGCAGCATGGTTGACACGAGGTCGTAGGAGGTCTTTGTAACTCTCCTTCATGCTCGAGAGTAGTCCCCGTGTACTCGAGGCCTCAGCTAGGTCGCGGCATATTTTTCAACATGTTGAAAAATGCCCGCGAGTAAAAAAGTCGCTGTGGAAAAAATAGATACTTTTTTTACTCGTAGGTTTAGTCGTAGTAGGTCAGCATGTTAGTCGTAGGTAATCGAGGGTAGTCGAAGGAGGTCGTCTTCACTCTCCACTATTCCGTGTCCAATTTTCCCGAAGTTAGTCGTAGCTAGTTGAAGCTAGTCTTCAACATAGTCGAAGGAAGTCGAAGGAGGTCTTCAACATGACATTTTTTCTAAACTCGCCAATTAGGTCGCCCAAGTGGGACAGCCCCTTGATTCTCCTCATATGACATAAACTTATACGGTGTGCCTCATTGAAGGCTTCTTAGTTAAAGTACAGAAATAATTAGGGATTTTTTGTTGTCACTGGTCATTTTGTAGATATTTAAAGGGCCCCCCTGTGTGATTTTGCATTGTTTGTTCTGGTGGGGATGATTCATTTTGATAAGCTTCAAGACTGTTTTCTAAGTTCATAAGTAAAACAGTCTAGAATGGCAAAATGTGGGCAGTTAATTGTACATTTAAACATTGGTGGGCTTGGCAATGGTGTCTTCAAATTTAATAGATTGGATATGCACAGACTGATTAGAAACATAGAAACATAGAAATAAGGTGCAGGAGTAGGCCATTCGGCCCTTCGAGCCTGCACCGCCATTCAATATGATCATGGCTGATCATCCAACTCAGTATCCCGTACCTGCCTTCTCTCCATACCCTCTGATCCCTTTAGCCACAAGGGCCACATCTAGCTCCCTCTTAAATATAGCCAATGAACTGGCCTCGACTACCCTCTGTGGCAGAGAGTTCCAGAGATTCACCACTCTCTGTGTGAAAAAAGTTCTTCTCATCTCGGTTTTAAAGGATTTCCCCCTTATCCTTAAGCTGTGACCCCTTGTCCTGGACTTCCCCAACATCGGGAGCAATCTTCCTGCATCTAGCCTGTCCAACCCCTTAAGAATTTTGTAAGTTTCTATAAGATCCCCTCTCAATCTCCTAAATTCTAGAGAGTATAAACCAAGTCTATCCAGTCTTTCTTCATAAGACATTCCTGACATCCCAGGAATCAGTCTGGTGAACCTTCTCTGCACTCCCTCTATGGCAATAATGTCCTTCCTCAGATTTGGAGACCAAAACTGTACGCAATACTCCAGGTGTGGTCTCACCAAGACCCTGTACAACTGCAGTAGAACCTCCCTGCTCCTATACTCAAATCCTTTTGCTATGAAAGCTAACATACCATTCGCTTTCTTCACTGCCTGCTGCACCTGCATGCCTACTTTCAATGACTGGTGTACCATGACACCCAGGTCTCGCTGCATCTCCCCTTTTCCTAGTCGGCCACCATTTAGAAAATAGTCTGCTTTCCTGTTTTTGCCACCAAAATGGATAACCTCACATTTATCCACATTATACTGCATCTGCCAAACATTTGCCCACTCACCCAGCCTATCCAAGTCACCTTGCAGTCTCCCAGCATCCTCCTCACAGCTAACACTGCCCCCCAGCTTAGTGTCATCCGCAAACTTGGAGATATTGCCTTCAATTCCCTCATCCAGGTCATTAATATATATTGTAAATAGCTGGGGTCCCAGCACTGAGCCTTGCGGTACCCCACTAGTCACTGCCTGCCATTGTGAAAAGGACCCGTTTACTCCTACTCTTTGCTTCCTGTTTGCCAGCCAGTTCTCTATCCACATCAATACTGAACCCCCAATGCCATGTGCTTTAAGTTTGTATACTAATCTCTTATGTGGGACCTTGTCGAAAGCCTTCTGGAAGTCCAGATACACCACATCCACTGGTTCTCCCCTATCCACGCTACTAGTTACATCCTCGAAAAATTCTATAAGATTCGTCAGACATGATTTACCTTTCGTAAATCCATGCTGACTTTGTCCAATGATTTCACCACTTTCCAAATGTGCTGCTATCCCATCTTTAATAACTGACTAGCAGTTTCCCCACTACCGATGTTAGACTAACTGGTCTGTAATTCCCCGTTTTCTCTCTCCCTCCCTTCTTAAAAAGTGGGGTTACGTTTGCTACCCACCAATCCTCAGGAACTACTCCAGAATCTAAAGAATTTTGAAAGATTATTACTAATGCATCCACTATTTCTGGAGCTACTTCCTTAAGTACTCTGGGATGCAGCCTATCTGGCCCTGGGGATTTATCGGCCTTTAATCCATTCAATTTACCCAAAACCACTTCCCGACTAACCTGGATTTCACTCAATTCCTCCAACTCCTTTGACCCGCGGTCCCCTGCTATTTCCGGCAGATTATTTGTCTTCCTTAGTGAAGACGGAACCAAAGTAGTTATTCAATTGGTCCGCCATATCCTTGTTCCCCATGATCAACTCACCTGTTTCTGACTGCAAGGGACCTACATTTGTTTTAACTAATCTCTTTCTTTTTACATATTTATAAAAACTTTTGCAGTCAGTTTTTATGTTCCCTGCCAGTTTTCTTTCATAATCTATTTTTCCTTTCCTAATTAAGCCCTTTGTCCTCCTCTGCTGGTCTCTGAATTTCTCCCAGTCCTCTGGTATGCTGCTTTTTCTGGCTAATTTGTACGCATCATCTTTCGCTTTGATACCATCCCTGATTTCCCTTGTTATCCACGGATGCACTACCTTCCCTGATTTATTCTTTTGCCAAACTGGGATGAACAATTTTTGTAGTTCATCCATGCAGTCTTTAAATGTCTTCCATTGCATGTCCACCGTCAACCCTTTTAGAATTAATTGCCAGTCAATCATGGCCAATTCATGTCTCATACCCTCAAAGTTACCTTTCTTTAAGTTCAGAACCATTGTTTCTGAATTAACAATGTCACTCTCCATCCTAATGAAGAACTCAACCATATTATGGTCACTCTTGCCCAAGGGGGCACGTACAACAAGACTGCTAACTAACCCTTCCTCATTACTCAATACCCAGTCTAAAATAGCCTGCTCTCTCGTTGGTTCCTCTACATGTTGATTTAGATAACTATCCCGCATACATTCCAAGAAATCCTCTTCCTCAGCACCCCTGCCAATTTGATTCACCCAATCTATATGTAGATTGAAGTCACCCATTATAACTGTTTTGCCTTTGTCGCACGCATTTCTAATTTCCTGTTTGATGCCATCCCCAACTTCACTACTACTGCTAGGTGGCCTGTACACAACACCCACCAGCGTTTTCTGCCCCTTAGTGTTTCGCAGCTCTACCCATACCGATTCCACATCCTCCAAGCTAATGTCCTTCCTTTCCACTGCATTAATCTCCTCTCTAACCAGCAACGCTACCCCACCTCCTTTTCCTTTCTCTCTATCCCTCCTGAATATTGAATATCCCTGGATGTTCAGCTCCCAGCCTTGGTCACCCTGGAGCCATGTCTCCGTGATCCCAACTATATCATAGTCATTAATAGCTATCTGCACATTCAACTCATCCACCTTATTACGAATGCTCCTTGCATTGAGACACAAAGCCTTCAGGCTTGTTTTTACAACACTCTTACCCCTTATACAATTATGTTGAAAAGTGGCCCTTTTTGATTTTTGCCCTGGTTTTGTCTGTCTTCCACTTTTACTTTTCACCTTGCTACCTATTGCTTCTACCCTCATTTTACACTCCTCTGTCTCTACGCTCACACATTTAAGAAACCCTTTCCCTTTAACTCCATCCTCCACTATCCCATTCAACACCCCACCCCCCTTATTCAGTTTAAAACCACCCGTGTAGCAGTGGCAAACCTGCCTGCCAGAATGCTGGTCCCACACCTGTTAAGATGCAATCCGTCCCTTTTGTACAGTTCCCCCTTACCCAAAAACAGATCCCAGTGATCTAAGAATCTAAATCCCTGCCCCGTGCACCAGTTCCTGAGCCACACGTTCAGGTCCCGTATCTCCCTGTTCCTGCTCTCGCCAGCACGAGGAACTGGAAGCAAACCGGAGATAACAACCCTGGAGGTCCTGCTTTTCAGCATTTTTCCGAGCTCTCTAAAGTCACGCTGCAGAATATTCATCCCCTTCTTTCCGACATCGTTTGTGCCGACATGCACTACCACTTCCGGATGTTCACCTTCGCCCTTGAGGATTTTCTGCACTCTGTCCGTGACATCCTGGATCCTGGCACCAGGAAGGCAGCACACCATCCTCGCATCCCGTCTGTTGCCACAGAAACCCCTGTCCGTACCTCTCACAATGGAGTCTCCCACTACAATGGCGTTGCCTGCCTTAGGCCTTTTTGGTTTTGGCTCAACAGCCCTATTCGCATCGCAAGCCAGTCCGCCGCTCAGTGTAAACACGTCTTCTGTCCCAACAGCTTCTAAGTGGGTGAACCTGTTCACAAGAGGTACAACACCCGGGGACGTTGGCATTCCATGCTTCCCTCCCTTTCTCACCGTCTCCCACCTTCTCTCTTCCAGTACCTTAGGTGTAACAATCGTACTGTAGGACTTGTCGAGGAACGACTCCGTTTCTCGGACGAACCGGAGGTCATCCACTTGCTTCTCCAGTTCCCCAACACGGCCCTTCAGGAGCTCTACCTGGATGGATTAGAGATAGTCAGCATAGCATTTGTGGGGAAATCATGTCTCCCAAATCTGAGGTTTTTGAAGAGGTCGCCAAGGGGATTGTTGAGGGTAGTGCAGTGAATGTTGTCTATTTGAAGTTTTGCAGGACATTTGACAAGGTTCTGCATCGTAAGCTAGATTGCATGGAATCCAAGGTGAGCTAACCAATTGGATGCAAAATTGGCTTGGAGGAATGTGTCAAAGAGTAATTGTAGAGGTTGTTATTCTGATTGGAAACTTGTAACCAATCGAATGCCGCAGAGTTTGGTGCTGGGTCCACTGCTGTTTATTATATACATTAACAATATGAAGGCAGTGTAGTTAACATTGTTGGTAAACTTGTCGCAGCTCTTATATATTCAATGACCCAGGCATTGAAGGCAAACTTACCATTCACCTTCTTCACCACCCTATCTACTTGCGTTGCCACCTTCAGTGAGCTATGAACTTAGACTGCAAGATTCCCCTGCACATCAATGCTGTTAAGGGTCTTGCCATTAACTGTATATTTTCCCCTTGCATTCAACCTCCTAAAGCACAACATCTCTCATTTGCTCAGGTTAAACGCCATCGGCTATTTTTCTGCCTATTTCTGCAGTATCTTATGACAGCCTTCCTCACCGTCTGCAACTCCAGTTTTGGTGTTGTCAGCAAACATACTAACCAGTCCATCTGCATTTACTTCTGGGTCATTTATATATATCACAAACAGCAGAGGTCTCAGCACAGATCCCTGCAGAACTCCACTGGTCACAGACCTCCAGCCAGAATATCTACCTTGTGGCACAACCCTCTGTGTTCTATGAATAAGCCAGTTCTGAATCCATATAACCAAGTCTGAAGAAGGGTTTTGGCCCGAAACGTTGCCTATTTCCTTCGCTCCATAGATGCTGCTGCACCCGCTGAGTTTCTCCAGCATTTTTGTGTACCATCTTAAAACCTGTTCATCTTAAATCTTCTAGATCAGCCTACTATGAGGGACTTTATCAAAACACTTACTAAAATCCATGTATAGCTTGTGTAACTCTTCATGTACAGATACCAACTCATCTTTAGATTAATTAGTATTATGGTATTAATTTTGTTCTTATTTTTATAACAGGGTTCGCAGCAGCAGTAACCAGCACCTTTAGAACCCACTTTATCCTTGACTTTCACCATTTGGAATGAATTTTAGGAAACTGGATGCAAGTGAGCAAAAAGACTCAGTGTATCTATATATTTTAATTTGAGGAATTTCTGATAAATCTATATTTAGAGAATTGTAATAAAGTGAGTATAGTTTGCTTTTTATATAAATGGCTGATAGTGTTGTAAATCAATGCATATAATCTTTCTGACTTTCCTAATTGCGTATTGTAAATGGCCATAATTCCTCGTTCTTCCAAAGTTCAGTCAAAGGATATTTCAGGTAAATATAGCTCTTAGGCTTGAAAACTTTGTACTAAACAAATCCTGTGGTGCTAAGGTAAGGGAGGAAAGTTGGTATATAAAGATGTTTATTTTTGCAAATGTAAATGGGTAAAGTTTAAATTCTGTATAACTGCTGTTGTATCATGATTTGTATCACTTATTATATTGCACAATTTTAATTCAATTAACTTTATTTGCAAACGGTGGGGGAATTAGTATATGTAGCAGGGATGCTCCCAAATTTATTTTGTGGTGTTTTAGCCAACTAAAGTTGCCATAAAACTCAAGGCTTGTATTCATAAATTTGGGCACAACAAGCACTTGGGCCAGAATTTTGCCATTGTGCTAAAAACTATTGCACTTTAGTGTTGCATTGTGAAAAATGGGAATGTGAAAATGTTTCATTGAGTCATTTTCATGGACTGGCATTAATGCCACTCAGTGTTGATATTCATAGTCACAGATCAACATTTATATGCAACTGCTTTAACTCAAGTAAATTTATGTCTTTATGCAGGCTGTTATCCCACAGGAACTCTTGCACAAAAATAAATTTTTATTGTATTCAAGTTCAAATAAATATGTAAAGTGTTAAATGGCTGGATGTTTTTTTAAAAGTTGTTCAATATTGTGTACAAAACTATCCTGCACAGTCTTTGTTTATATTACTTTATTAAAATCAATTACCTTTGCTACCTGACACATCCTACCATGTATCAATTACTATTTCTCCTTGCAGGGTTGATTGTATACATTTAGATTAAAATACTCATTAGTATGGTTAGCGGATTAAAAAAATCACCAACTAATACAAACAAAAACCAGCATGCTGATCAACAACATAGGGACAGAATTGAGTATATCACAGCATCATTCAATTTCCCTCCACCATTTTGAGTAATAACATTTAAACTAAACCCTCTTCCACTTCTTTCCCTGGTGCGACACTCACATTTGATGTCAATAAAACTTCCTACATAAGCTGAGGGCTTAATTTTAGTGATCGGAGCAAGTACTTAGCATTTTCCTTAGCCATACTTTTAATATGTTGTGATGGGGGTTGGAATCTTGTATACCACTGCATCTCTGAACTGAATAACAATCTTGTACTGTACTGCTTTCATCAGAAATTGAGACAAAAACACCTAATAACGAAAAAATTAATGGTCCTAAATTTCTTTCCCAGTAAGATAATGTGAAATAAATAATGTAGAGAAATTACATTCTTTAATAATTGTATGTACAATTTAATAGATTGTGTCACCCATACAGAATTTGTCTGCTTTGTTTTTAATCCTAGCATTGTAAAACACACTATCCTCACAACTAGCTAAAGGGCCTGTCCCACTTTCTCGACCTAATTCACAATTTTTTTTACTCATGGACATTTTCATCATGTTGGAAAAACGCCCCGACCTACTTGATGCCATGAGTACCTATGACTAGCATCACGACATACCTACGACCTCGTGACGACAATGCTGCGAGTATGAGTCAAGGGCAAACTCGGCAGAGATCGTGAATTAGGTCGTGAAAGTAGGACAGGCCCTTAAACAGTTTAAATTATTGTGTACTAAATCTTATTCTGTGGATGGATTATAGTTCGTTCGTGTTTATTGTCATATTGTACAGTGAAATTTGAGTTACCATACAGCCATACCAAATGAAATACTAAAATGAAAATCCATCGATTAAATAGTTTTAATTTTTCTATTACACCACCTACATGTATTATATTCTTTATAATGAAATGTGACTTTACTGCTTCAGTTCAGAAAGTGGAATTCCCCAGAGAAGCTACTCAGTCAAGTTCAACCAACTACTGTCAATAATTGGACCCATACCATATTTAGTTCATGGTAATCTTGAATTTAGCACATCCATCTTTACATTGCTGAAAGTCGATGCATGGTGCAAAGGGTAGTAGTAGTAGTTTCTTCAGGCACCTGCAGAAGCTATCCTTAACCAATATTACTGAAGCAAAAGTAAAAGTAAATACTATTGTCTAATGACATTTTAAGGTACTAGGAGGTTCTCAATTAAATTAACATAATTAATTATCTTAACTTAATATGTTATACTTTAAGAATATGAGAAATCATGCCCTTGATTCAGAAGAAAACATCTACTGTCCAGCAGCCATGGCTTTTTGGAGCAATTGCAGCATTACTGGATATACTGAAGCAAATTCTTTTCCTTCTCTTGCACGTACTGATTGGACATAAGCTTCAAGAGAACCCCTATGAGAAAAACATAAATATTTGCTTAAGATTCATTACAAATATCTTAATCTAATCACAACCAACATGACATTTAAATACAAAGAAGCAATGGACACATTAAATATCAAATGTGGCAGTTTAGAAATATTGAGATAGAAACAGATCATATTTGTGCTGGGCTGTGATAATTATACTTTGCGATTAAAAGTATAACAATTGACAAAACAAAGCAGATTGCTCTCTCCTGGAAAATGGTGACACGCTGTGTGTTAGGAAAGAAGTCCATATGTTACACGGTCAATTTTTCTTCCTAATCTGATAAATTGTACATGGAATCAGAATTATGCACAGAACACTGCCATTCAGTTCCGCATTTGCGGTACATCTTATCCAGTATGCACTTCTTGTATAAATTATTTTCCTTTTAAAAACACGGGAGGATGGTAGGAACAATCCTTTTGAATTTTAAATCTGTACCTCAGTCCTTGAACTATTGCTGATGGGAACAACTTCCCTCCATTAATCTAGCTAAACCAATCATAACCTTGATCAGCTCTATCAATTCTGTTTCCAACCATCTCATCACTACAACTATTTCAGTAAAATGAATTTAAAATACAATTTAGTACATTTGCTCAATACTCTGGGAAAGATGGTTAATTGAGTCAACATTAAAAGAGACAAACTGGTGTAGCTAGGGTCTTTATTGATTTCCAAAATAATTCTGAGTAAAACTACAGAGTACTGAACATCTTTGAGGGTATGTTATACTTCCAACTTTCATTCTAAATTTATCAGCGTATGCACTTCCTATTGCTAAATGTTTCCAAATGCTTAATGCTGATATTGAAAAAACAACTGAAAAGAATAGGAAGAGAAAGCAGTGCAGTGATTCACATTTCAATGAAAAAAATAACATCTACCAAAGAGCTACAAGCGGCAAGGACAAGATTAAGTTAGTATTCCATCAGCCTCAGGCATTCTATGGTGACATTTCAATACCCTTGTCTGATCTGACTGCAACCTCAACTTTGCAATTCCTGTGGTAATCATTCACCTCCTTAGTTATCAAGCTTACCTCGGCTTTGATAAAGCTTTTCACTGACCTTTGAGGAAGGAAGTTCCAAAAACAATAATAAACCTAAAACCTAGTCTCTTCACGTACCCTTCGTAATTTTCTTTCCCACCAGCAAATTTAGCAACGAAACTTACTGTGCCTTCATTCCAGTGGTTTATGTAAATTATAAAATACTGAGGCCCAGCACACAGATCCCATGGTCCACAGCTTGTTATATATCTTGCCAACCAGAAGAAAAACTCATTTATACTAAACTCCTTTCGGTTAGCCAGCCAGTTTTTTTATCATCCTCCACTGTGAGATTTTACTTTCAGCAATAACATTTGTAATACCTTATCAAACATTTGGCAATCTAAGTATCATATATCCATTGGCTTCCATTTAGTCAGATAGCCATAGAAACATAGAAATAGGTAATTCAGCCCAGCACCGCCATTCAATATGATCATGGCTGATCATCCAAAATCAGTACCCTGTTCCCGCTTTCTCCCCATATCCCTGGATTCCGTTAGCCCGAAGAGCTATTTCCAACCCTTTCTTGAATACATCCGGTGAATTGGCCTCCACTGCCTTCTGCGGCAGAGAATTCTTTATCACAACTCTCAGTCCTGGTTCTGGACTCCCCAGCATCGAGAGTTTTTTCCTGCATCTAGCCTGTCCAAATCTTTAAGAATTTTATATATTTCTATAAGAACCCTTCTCATCCTAAATTCCAGTGAATATAAGTCCAGTCGATCCATTCTTTCATCATATGTCAGTCCCGCCAACCCGGTAATTAACCTGGTTAATTCCCTCAATACCAAGAATGCACCTCAAATTAGGAGACCAAAACTGCACAAAATACTCCAGGTGTGGTCTCACCAGGGCCCTGTACAATTGCAGAAGGACCTCCTTGCTCCTGTACTCAAATCCTCTCACTATGAAGGCCAACATGCCATTTGCTTTCTTCACTGCCTGCTGTACCTGCATGCTTACAGGTAGCATGTCAGAGTCATACAACACGGAAACTGACCCGTCGATCCAAAGTGCCTATGCCAACTATGATGCCCCATCTATGCTAGTCCCACGTGCCCGCATTTGGCCGATATCTTGGCCTAAATCTTTCCTATCCATGTACTTGTCTAAACATCTTTTAAATATTGCTTTAGAACATGTCTCAATTACCTCCTCTGGTACCTTGTTTCCATTACCATCTGTGTGGAAAAAGTTTCTGGTTCCCTGCCTTTCCCCTTAAACCTTTGACCTCTGGTTCTTGATTTCATTACTCTGGATATTCACCCTAATCACCTCATGATTTCATACACCTCTCTGGGATCGCCCCTCAGCCTCCTGTACTCCAAGGAATAAAGTCCTAGCCTGCCCACACTCTGCCTGTAGCTCAGGCCCAGATACTGGCAACATCCTCATAAATCTTCACTGCACTCTTTCCAGCTTAACAACTTCCATTCTATAGCAAGGTGTCAAAACTGAACACAATACTCCAAATGAGGCCTAAAATAATGTCATGTACAATTGTAACATAACATCCCAACTTCTATACTAAATACCCTGACTGCTGAAGACCAATGTACTGACAGCTTTCTTGACCATCCTATTTACCTGTGATGCCACTTCCATGGAACTAAGTACCTTCTCTCCTAGACCCCTGCTCTACAACAACCCCCAGGGGTCTGTCATTCATTGTGAAGTTCTTGCCCTGGTTTGACTCTCCAAAATTGAACACGTTGCACTTATCTGCAATAAACTCCATTAATCAAAGCTCAGCCTATTCGACCAGCTGATCAAGATTGTGCTGTAAATTTCAAATACTATCTTCGTCAACTCACTTTCATGTCATCTGCAAACTTAAGGCCCTGTCCCACTTACGTGTCCTTGGCATGCAAATTACGCGACCTCGTCATCGCGTTGAGGTGCACAGGCATCGTGTGGCCGCGCGAGGTCGGTCCCGAGGGGTATGGAGTTGTGCGCGGTATCGCACGGCGCTCTGAAATTTTGTAGCGAACAAAATCTTCGCGCGCCACCAGCCTGTTGCGTAACTGACGGCCAAAGTGGGACAGGCCCAAGACCCTGGGGCAACGCAACGTCTCACCTCCAACAGCAGCAGATGCAGGCAAACGATCACCAAGCTCGGCCTGGGGCTCCGGATCCGCCCCCACTCCTACTCCCAGAGCGGGGCCAAGAAAATTAAAGATAGACACAAAATGCTGGAGTAACTCAGCGGGACCGGCAGCATCTCTGGAGAGAAGGAATGGATGACATTTCAGGTCAAAACCCTTCTTTCAGACTGAAGAAAGGTCTTGACCCGAAACATCACCCATTGCTTCTCTCCAGAGATGCTGCCGGTCCCGCTGAGTTACTCCAGCATTTTGTGTCCATCTTCAAATGACGTCACGTGCTCCAGACAGCTGTCCGGACGCATGAAGTCGCGCGGGACCGTCGCGCGACCACGAGGTCGCGTAATCAGCGTGCCAAGGACACGTAAGTGGGACAGGGGCTTTACTAATCATGCCTTGTACATCCAAATCGTTAATATATATCCCAAACAGCAATGGACCTAGCACTGATCCCTGAGGGTACCTATTCATCACTGGCCTCCAGTCTGACAAACAACCTTCCACCATCACCCTTTGCTACCTTCCATGAAGCCAATTCTCTACCCTATGTAATGTAAAAGGCTGATGTATTAATTTTCTCAGCACAAATATACGCAACAGTAACTCCAGAAATGACATTACCTGATGAGAATTAGTCGATCCTTTTCCGATGGATGGTCATCAAGCCACTGAGAATACCGTGCTATAGACCACTCCGCTCTCTGTAATGATCTGAGTTAATATTATATCATACAAAATTTACATAGCACATGCATTAAATGTATTTTAATGATAGCTGTGGATAGCTATTAATTCTGATCTTAAAGTGGAAGTTAAGATGTGTACCCTTGCCTAATGCTCCTCCCATCTACTCCATTAATAACATTTCTCCATTAGTGAGATAAGTTCACTCGGTTAAATTGTGGATACATGTCCTGATATACATTTGTTAAAAACTTAGAGGTCAAATAATTAGAATAGGGAAATTTTAAGAAGGTTCATTACACAGTCTCTTATATGGAGTATTAAATATGCAGAAATGAATGATGATGATTATTCTTTGAAAAATAAAGTCCCTCTTTCTGACCATTAGAGATGAGTTTGGGGGGGGGGGGGGGGGGGGGGGAAGTATTGAGCAGATAGGTAAAATAAAATAATATCAGACAGGCAATGCGACCAAGATCCAGGATGTCTGTCAGGTTGAACTTTTTCACAGAGGTGGGTGTATGGAACAAGCTGCCAGAGGAGGTAGTTGAGGCTGGGACTATCCCATCGTTTAAGAAACAGTTGGACAAGTACAGTGGCTTGCAAAAGTTTTCATACCCCTTGAACTTTTCCACATTTTGTCACGTTACAACCACAAACGTAAATGTATTTTATTGGGATTTTATGTGATAGACCAACACAAACTGGTGCATAATTGTGAAGTGGAAGGAAAATGATACATGGTTTTCAAATTTTTTTACAAATAAAAAAACTGAAAAGTGTCGCGTGCAAAAGTATTCAGCCCCCCTGAGTCAATACTTTGTAGAACCACTTTTCACTGCAATTACAGCTGCAAGTCTTTTGGGGTATGTGTCTACCGGCTTTGCACACCTAGAGACTGAAATGTTGCCCATTCTTCTTTGCAAAATAGCTCAAGCTCAGTCAGATAGGATGGAGAGCGTCTGTGAACAGCAATTTTCAAGTCTTCCCAGAGATTCTCAATTGGATTTAGGTCTGGACTTTGACTGGGCCATTCTAACACATGAATATGCTTTGATCTAAACCATTCCATTGTAGCCCTGGCTGTATGTTTAGGGTCGTTGTCCTGCTGGAAGGTGAACCTCCGCCCCAGTCTCAAGTCTTTTGCAGACTCTAACAAGTTTTCTTCCAAGATTGCCCTGTATTTGGCTCCATCCATCTTCCCATCAACTCTGACCAGCTTCCCTGTCCCTGCTGAAGAAAAGCATCCCCACAGCATGATGCTGCCACCACCACATTTCACAGTGGGGATGGTGTGTTCAGGGTGATGTGCAGTGTTAGGTTTCCGCCACACATAGCGTTTTGCATTTAGGCCAAAAACTTCAATTTTGGTCTCATCTGACCAGAGCACCTTCCTCCACATGTTTGCTGTGTCCCCCACATGGCTTGTGGCAAACTGGAAACGGGACTTCTTATGGCTTTTTTTCAACAATGGCTTTCTTCTTGCCACTCTTCCATAAAGGCCCGATTTGTGGAGTGCACGACTAATAGTTGTCCTGTGGACAGATTCTCCCACCCGAGCTGTGGATCTCTGCAGCTCCTCCAGAGTTACCATGGGCCCCTTGGCTGCTTCTCTGATCAATGCTCTCCTTGCCTGGCCTGTCAGTTTAGGTGGACGGCCATGTCTTGGTAGGTTTGCAGTTGTGCCATACTCTTTCCATTTTCGGATGATGGATTGAACAGTGCTCCGTGAGATGTTCAAAGCTTGGGATATTTGTTTATAACCTAACCCTGCTTTAAACTTCTCCACAACTTTATCCCTGACCTGTCTGGTGTGTTCCTTGGGCTTCATGATGCTGTTTGTTCACTAATGTTCTCTAACAAACCTCTGAGGCCTTCACAGAACAGCTGTATTTATACTGAGATTAGATTACACACAAGTGCACTCTATTTACTAATTAGGTGACTTCTGAAGGCAATTGGTTGCACTGGATTTTATTTAGGGGTATCAGAGTAAAGGGGGCTGAATACTTTTGCACGCGACACTTTTCAGTTTTTTATTTGTAAAAAAATTTGAAAACCATGTATCATTTTCCTTCCACTTCACGATTATGCGCCACTTTGTGTTGGCCTATCACATAAAATCCCAATAAAATACATTTACGTTTGTGGTTGTAACGTGACAAAATGTGGAAAAGTTCAAGGGGTATGAATACTTTTGCAAGCCACTGTACATGGATAAGACAGGTTTGGAGGGTTATAGACCAAGCACAGGCAAGTGGAACTAGGGTAGCTGGGACACTGTTGGCCGGTGTGGGCGAGTTGGGCCGAAGGGCCTGTTTCCTCACTATGACTCTAGGTGTTATAACTCGAAAAGCTTTCCATGTTTTGAGTAATTGGGACTGCATTTACGCCAATAAATATTTTGTCAAGAATAGAAACAAATTGCAAAACCAATGTCTTACATTAAACATCAACAATTTCATTTTGTGAATTAACTGTGAATAATGGTATGTCAGGACACTGAATGAAGAATAAGTATTTTACATCATGAAGATAAATAAAAAGTTACAAAGGAAAAGACAGAAACTGAATAAGAATTTAAATGCATCTAAAGGCCCAGGTATTATAAAGTACACAACTGCTTTATTTTGTTATAACATTTCGAGTAGTTTCCAGAAAGGGGGCAAAATGTAATGCAGCTTAAATGAATACCTGGTGAGGAGACTTTAGGTCGGTTGGTGCTCTTGTAAATAGGAAATGAAGAATGGTGCTGTATGGAATAATATCCCCTGCAGCTGGGCTATTAGCAATATGTTCACTTGTTTGGAAGAGTAATGGTCTGTGAAGTACAAAATAGATTTAAGCAAAATATATGAAACAAAATCTCTTAAATTGTACAGAATGAGCAATGAGCAATACTAGCAGAATTTGCATTTGGGTAGGACATGAGCCATGGCTTCCAATATTGGTGTTTTTTTGTCATCCTTCATACTTAAAAGAGTGGTTTACTCATTCCTATAATACAGCAAATCTACTGAAACAAGATCACATGACCTACATTAGTACACTAATGCACTCCTTATACTAACACAGTCTACGAAAATAAGTCTATTTTCCTGGTGATTTCGTTTCAAAGTAATACAAGTACCACTTCCCAATTTTAATTTGTGTTCTGCAGTGGATCTCAATTATTTGCCCAAGTTATACTCTACTTTTTTGGATTGCTAAAATCATTTTTTCAGTCAACTTTATAATCATAAATCATTAGCTGTGGCATTATCACCTTTGAATCTAAACAGTTGTGGACAATAGTTGAGCAAAAAACCCAAAGATGGCACTTCCTTGCAAGACTAAGCAAATGCAACTTTTTCAATGCAATTTGAAATCAATGCCCAATCTACCCTGCCTCGGGCATACAGAAGATATCCTTGCACTATTTCCATAGAGATTTAAAAATATATATTTTGGCTAGTTTTAAACTTCCATTGAATATTACTTAAAACAAAAAATATCTGATCATAATTACCATGGGAACATAGAACATACTACAGCACAGGAATGGTCCTTCAGCCTACAATGTTTGCATCGAACATGATGCCATTAAATTGATCTAATTTACCTGTACATAATCCATATCCCTCTATTCTCTGCACTTCTATATGCCTATGTAAAAGCCTCTTAAACGCCACTATCGTATCTGCCTCCACCACCATTCCTGCAATGGGTTCCAGGTCCCACCACTGTGTAAATAAACTTGCCCCGCATATCTCCATTAAACTTTCTCCCTCTCACCTTATAGCTATGCACACTAGAGTTGGACATTTCCATCATGGAAAAATGACTGTGACTGTCTACCCTATCCATGCCTCTATCTCTTTATATGCTTCTATCAAGTTTTCCCTTAACCTCCAACTTCTAGAGAAAACAATCCAATTTTATTCAAGCTCTCCTTGTTGCTGAAACCCTCTACTTCAGGCAGCATTGTGGTAAACTTCCTCTGCACATCTTCAAAGCCTCCACATCTTTCCTATGATAGGGCGACCAGAACTGCACACAATAGTGCAAATGCGGTCCAACCAAAGTCTTTTAGAGTTGCATCATAACTTCCCGACTCTTATACTCAATGCCCCTAGCAATGAAGGCAAGCATACCATATGCCTTCTTAACTACTTGTGCTGGCACCTCCAGTGAGTAATGAACTTGGACTCCAAGATCCCTCTGCACATCAATGCTGTCGAGGGTCATGCCATTAACTGTATACTCTCTCCTTACATCCAACCTTCCAAAGTGCTTCACCTCACTCTTGCAACACACTTGGATCTTGCCAAGCACAAATCATTATGTCAAAAGAAATATATGAAAAAACTTAAAAGGACAATATGTTGATGGTGTTGTCAGAAATTACATTTATGCTTAAATGTAATTACCTTAATGCCTTATAATCCTACATCGCTTATTCTTAGAATGTCAAACTACGAGCAGTCATTTAGTGCACATGATATGAATTCATGCAGTATTCTCTAAATGTTTCTTGCAGAATGTCAGTATTTCCCAATGTAATCCATATATCTTATATGAAAAATCTTTGGTTCTGCATGCAGTTTGGTTTATTATTAACCAGATAAACTGAAATAATGATTGAAAGAAGACACATATTCCTTTGTTTGTCAAGACATTATTTGCGCACAATGAAAACCCATCACCGTCAGAATTTATGTTCCTTTTATACTCAAAGCCATGTATAATTACTAAAAAAATAAACACAATATATTGCTGCAAAGATGATCAATGAATTATATTTATTATAAAAAACAATATGGGTTAGAAAAAACAAATAACTGAAGTATCATAGACCTAGAAAGATGGTCAGATGCAAAGATGCACACACTTCACAATGAATTAAGTATTGTGTAAACGTCTTTCTTGAAGTGAATGTAACTGACCTGAACGACCTTAATAATCGGTAGGATTTTCCTAGATCTGACACTCTTCTGCAAAGTGGTGCCACAGCTAATTCCATCTGCAATATTACAAGATAAGTACAAGATAAGTTCAAATAAACGGTACAAAATAAACAAGGAGGAATTCCATATTCCTATTGAACAGATAAATATATCACAAATATAATCAAACCTTTTTGAAGACTAAATAGATATAATTTACCTTTAATCTCTGATAAATTAAAAAAATAACAAATGTATTATTTATATATAGTATCACGATCTTCTTGCGTATGGCGTGCACAGCCTAAAGTTGTAGGTCAACTTGTCTATTTGATCTTGTTCGGGTTAATTGAATTAGTCGAAACAGGGTGGACCACGTGAAGGTTGCAATCTCCCACCCCAGTATCATGATAATAAACAAGCTTGGTTTAAATGCATTAAGTGAATTAATACAGCCACATTTCTGTATTCAGAATTGGAAAATTGTGGAGCTGTTTGCTAATGTCTGAAGAAACAAAAATCGACCAGGTACTTTCAACATCCTCCTTCAAAAATATAATCCTTATGAAGATGAGTATCATGCTGTTTTACAGTGTAGAAGAAACTTAAAAATCACTGAAAATGAAATGGAGATATAAAGTGGTAAAATACACATAGTCGGAACACTTTTACAGTCATATTCAGCAAAGTGGACATATAATCTACATTTACTCTCCACAACTCAAAAGACGACACGAACATCACAAATGCAAGTTCTGTTTGGTGCTCTGGACAATGATGCACTTTGGAGAGAAAGAACAAACACAAACCGTTATAGTTGCATGAAAAAACACAGTGGAAGGGGATCAGAAAAGTATACAAGATTTCCCAGTAGGATGATAACTCCTTGGAAATCAAACAGGCAAGGAATCACCTTGCTTGTGGCTGTAAGGGTGGACAATCCTCTGGCAAATACAAATGCTAACAGAATAGGAGGCCAAAAGAAACAACATTTCAGAAAGAGAAAGGAGACATTGTCAAAATAAGAGAGATGCTATCAATGGCACCATTAACTACTTCCAAGACAAAAGCTTAGCTACAGGAAAACATCCTGTTGGAAAAATCCACACTAGGAAAGAACACATTCTTGTTGACTCAACACATGCTTGAAAATGTTGCTTATTTCAATAGTCTCGCTTTAGTGGCATTGTGTGTATGAACTGTGTCTTTTTAAAATCTGCATTACTTACATTGAAATGCCATGCTAATTTTCACAATTCAAAATATAACTCAACAAGCAAGAAACTGCAATGGTGTGTGAGTGGAGAGAATGGGGTTATGGAGCGATGGATGAGAGCAAGAAACTGAACCATCATTCATACCTGTGCAAAGTCCGCAGCCAATCTCATTTTACCTCCTTCACCCAGTGGTCTCAATAGACTTGCATTACGAATAAATAGTTGAATAGCTCTCTGCGCAATGTTTTCTGTACTGTCGTAGATGAAGTCCACACATTCAAAATTTTTGAAGTAGTCACTCATGATGCGTGATATGAAACCTTGCAATTCTTTCATGTAAAGAGAGCACGGTACTTCTGGCTTTCCAGACAAAGACCTGTATAAATTAATGCAAGCCATATATATCATCATTCCAATTACTCCTCCAGATGTAAACAATACACAAACTCACCTCTTTTAAATAAAATGAAAAATAACTTAATAGTGCTTTGTCAAATTCAAAAGCATTTTACAACTCAGATCGCATAGGAATGAACTAAAGATGCTGGTTTACACCAAAGATAGACACAAATTGCTGGAGTAATTCAGCGGGTTAGGCAGCATCTCTGGAGAAAAGGAATAGGTAATGTTTCGGGTCAACACCTTACTCAACTGAGATCCCTACTTCATATCAACCTCACCACATAATTTATGTCTACATTTATTTATGTAGACATAAATTATGACCCTGAACAAATTTATGTCACCCTGAACAAGATGCATTCCACTTATCACTATCACTTTGGGCTCTCATCCATCGCTCCATAACCCCATTCTCTCCACTCACACACCTTTGGTGAAGCACAATGTCTTCTTGATTTGGCAGTACTCCCATTGATTGATATTCTACATCTGCCCAGGTTTGAGATTTTCATGAGCAAGAGATTTTTGAACTCCAATCTAATCTTCCTGAACTGCATAAATTTTTCCTTCGCCTTCCTCAACTGCATAATTTTTTCCTTCACCTTTAATCCAACATTTTTGCTCCCATGTCCTGACCTGTCAACCATACAGCACCATTCTTGCCCTGCTTCGGTGTTCTCTTCAGCACCACTTCTCAACTCTCATTTTCATAATGACCCCATCCAAGCATCAGTACATTGCCGGTAGTGAGACACTTCAGAATGCCTTGAAGCTGTAAAATACTATTACTTCTAAATTATTTTAAGATCACCCCCCCAATACCACTATAATCTTTTCATTTCATAGAAAAGCAGCCAACCATTTTTTTGTTGTTTAATGCAATTTTCCAAGAGTTATAGAGTCACAGAGTGATACAGTTTGGAAACAGGCCAAACTGCCCATACCAGCCAACATGTCCCAGCTACACTAGTCCCACCTGCATGCGCTTGGTCCATATCCCTCCAAACCTGTCCTATCCATGTAGTGGATCCAAGAGTTTATTATTTTATTAATTATGTCACTTTAACGGAATAAGGAACTAAGTATCTGTGTTTGTGTGTTAGTTGGGCAATGGAGGAGGCATCTGTAGATTTAGATCCTACAACTGGGGCAGGGGCAAGCAGGTAAAAAATAGTCAAAAGCCGCTGGGATAACGATGAGTTTCTTTACTACGAGGACACTTTGAATCAAGAGGAATCAAATTGATTTTGAATACAGTAAACCCTCGTAATAATGGACCATAGAGGGGGGAATGATGTCCGTTATTGTCGATTGCCCACTGTAACCGAGTAAGGGATTTTCCCCCATTGACATCACCGCCCATGCACTGGGTCAGAATTCTGAATCCAGTCACTGAGAGCCCAGTGAGACCTCCCTCACCGCACGGTGCGCAGCATCCCAGGAAGGCCGCCCGGCATCACCTTCTCCAGCGCAGCTGGGGAACTGCAATAACTGCTTCTCCTGCTGCTGATTTCTACATTCAGAGATTGAGAGCAAAATGGGAGCTATGGGCTGTTTGGGTGGCAATGTGCAGAAACCCTGTCCTGCTCTTTGTGAGATCCCATCGACCAACCAATCATGGCAAAAGGACATCGACCTTCCAAAGCCACTAGCCTGCCTAATCTGCTTAGTGAACAAAGTTATTTTTAACAGCTAAGAATATATTTTTGTTACTGCAACCAAAAATTTGCTTATCAATTTCAACATTCTCTGCAGTGTAACTAGCTGCCTGTGTTCTGTTTGATTACTGTGGGGATGCTCCGCCCGCTATAACCGAAATCCATTGTAAAGAGGTCCCTAATAACGAGGGTTTACTATAATTACCCTGCAAAATCTTCTTGGTGCATAGTGATAATAATGGCTTCAATCGAATCTTCCACAGAATTTAGTAATGGCTGTACCGCACTTCCCATGAGAGCTTGAACTGTCTGAGAAAGATTTAAAAGTAAAATCTGTAGTTAATATCATAATAGATAGCAATGCAACTCAACAAGAATATGTTTTTGTTCAAATTATTGCCTTAAAATCATTTATAACAGTTTGGCAATAACACTGCTTATAGTTCAGCGCAAAATTAATCAACGTATTAATTATGGATTAACAAATGAAACACAGCATTGATTTTCAAAATGAAACAATGTTTAACTAACTTGTGGATCTTTGAAATCAGTTGCCTCAGTCCTCATTAACCTAATCAATTACTTCAAAGACCTTAAGTTAGTTAAAGATGACCATAGTCATCAACATTGAGGTGGGTTTTCAGGAACATCTTAAGGGAGGAAAGGTTCTAATCTGGAGAATATGGAGGCTTAGGAACATGACGTTTGATATTTTAGCCACCCCAAGTGGAACTTAAGAGGCCATAATCAAGTGAGGCAATTTCCAATATGTGGAGAGCAGAGAGATAAGACTACAGAAGTTTTAATTCGGGTGAGGATTTTTACGTTGAGGTGCACTGTAGTGGGTGCCAGTGCAAGTTAGTCAGACCAGCTGAGATGGTGGGAAAAATTGGTAGCAAGTTAAAATATGGGCAGAAGAGGTTTAGATGAGTATGGATTTACAAACAGTGGAAGGTGCAAGGCTGGCCAGGAAAGCAATAGAATAGTTGAAATTAGAGGCAAGATACAGGTGTGGGGTTCAGCACTGGGGTAGTGAGAAAGCCAAGTGATTATGGAGGTGGTTATGCCTTTGGTGTATTGGAACCAGTAAATGAATGAAATTCAATGTCAAAATCAACATGGTTGCAAACCATCCAGCTCTGCTTTTGCAGGATGGGAGTGGCAACCTGGGAGTGTTTACAGTTCCCACCGAGTGTCACTGTCATTCTGTCTAAAGTAATTAAAGTGGGAAATGTTATCTGCAGAGTAGAAACCCTCCGTTGACATGAACTTCACGGTACTTAATAAAATCATTACTTCAAATAATGTTGTTGCTGAATGGGTCTGTGCTCATTTGTCTAATAGCATACTGTTGAGTGACTAGCAACATTTTATTACATTTAAGGCACTAATATTGATGTTACATTTCCCTGGAGGCTCTTTGAATTGGCCTCAGTGATATTGTTGGAAAAACAACAGAAACCACTGATAAACCAAGTAAATGGGGTTTTAAATATTGCACGATGCCAATGATAAAGACTATGATTTCATTCAAAGGCCCAACCTAGCAGGAAATGAAAACTTGGTGCTGGACAACTCCACAAATTGATCAAGTAGAATGATAACTATGAATTTACCTCTAATGCTGTTCTAACCGTTTGTTCAGCCCTTAAAGGGAAAGAGCTCAGGGTAGACAGCACCTGGAAAAGCAAACAATAGACATCTCACATTCCTGCCATACAGAACATTCTCAAAACACAAAATCCTTTCCCAATTTCCATTTCTGTGAAAATAACTCTTTTTCAATGCACGTTTCATAACCTGCAAACCCATACATGTTTGGGATGTGGGAGGAAACCGGAGCATCCGGAGGAAACCCATGCAATTACAGGGGGAACGTGCAAAGTCCACACAGACAGCACCCCAGGTCAGGATCAAACCCAGCTCTCTGGTGCTGTGAAGCTGCGGCTCTACCAGCTGT
Organism: Malacoraja senta; assembly: GCA_038087875.1. Taxonomy (NCBI): domain Eukaryota; kingdom Metazoa; phylum Chordata; class Chondrichthyes; order Rajiformes; family Rajidae; genus Malacoraja; species Malacoraja senta. The sequence goes on along the minus strand of CM075985.1, from coordinate 22,910,602 downwards.
GCCAGTGGGCCGCCCTGGTTGGGTTGACCAAGTAGGTTATTGCGGCCTCCGTGCCTCAGGCCTCCATCTCTTTCGGGAAAAACTGAGTGCTCAATGGCTTTTCAGATGCTTCTTCACCAATTCACTTGGTCTTGAGCCAGGAAAACCAATGAGTCTGTAAGGATTTAACATATTTTCAAGCAGGTCTCATGGAACAACCTTAAATTATTTTCTTTGCTCTGGACATCAGCTTTTTAAAAGAGCTCAGAGTGCATTCCTGTTCCCAGTATTTGGGAATACTGCTTGGATGTGCATCTTAGTCATAATGGACATGTTGGGCCAAATAGCTTATTTCCGTGTTGTATGATTCAGCAATAAATGGTAATCCTTACCTTCAGCACTGATTGATGCAATTTGTGTAATGAATTCACTACTGCCACATTTCTCCTCTGTCCTTCTGTTAAAGGTCCAATCACTTGACTTGCATCTCCCTGAGTAGATAGCTATGAAAAAAATTAGAAATCCCTAAAATTGCTATGAAATACCAACAATACAAGCATTATGGAGTAGATGTGATGTGTTCCTAGAAAAAGGGCCCTATCACAAAGCCACGTTATCTGTGCATGCGTCCAGAACCATAAGAAAAATACATGCTGTGATGTTTAATTTTTTCCCCACATAAATACACTCATGTCAATGATGCTGTGAAGACAGTTGAAAGTGATGTCACATTTATCCCACTTTTCTTTTTCAAGTAGATGTAGAAGATATATAGTACTCTGGTCAATATCTAAAATAATTAAGGTCATAAGGTCATAAGGGACAGCAGTAGAATCAGGCCATTCGGCCCATCAAGTCGTGCCCCTCCCAGAACTGTGCGTGTGTTTCCAAACCAGAAACCTTGGTTCAATGGAAACATAAAACATAAGATCAGGAAAAGGCAGAAAGCTTTTAAGTCAGGAGATCAAGGGGAGTACAAGAAAGCCCGGTACGAGCTACAGAAGTCCATCAGAGCTGCAAAGAGGGCTTATTCCCAAAAACTTGAAAGCTTTTACCTAAGTAACAACACACGCAGTATGTGGCAGGGAATCCAAGCAGTCACAAACTACAAGAAAACAGTACCAACCACAGACCCCCAGGATGTCACCCTCCCAGACAGCCTTAATACCTTCTACACCAGGTTTGACAGACTGAACATAGACACCCCCTCAAAAGCCCCCTGCAACCCCACGGACACTGTCTTTCAGTTGACACCCACACAGGTCCTGAAAGCTCTGAGGGAGGTGAACCCCCACAAGGCTGTGGGACCAGATGGCATCCCTCCTAAAGTTCTGAAGGCCTCTGCAGAACAACTCACTGGAGTGTATGTAGACATCTTCAATCTGTCTTTAAACCAAGCAGTGGTCCCCCGTATTTTTAAATTTTCCACCATCGTACCAGTTCCAAAAAACCCAAATCCATCCACCCTGAATGACTTCAGGCCAGTGGCACTCACGCCAGTTGCCATGAAGTGCCTAGAAAAACTGGTTCTCACACATATCAATCACGTGGTCCCGGGCACGATCGACCCCCTCCAGTTCGCCTACCGCCCCAACCGCTCAGTGGACGACGCAGTGGCCATTGCTCTACACCACATCCTGCAACACCTGGACAGCAGAGGAACATACGTCAGAACGCTGTTCCTGGATTACAGTTCGGCTTTTAATACCATTCGCCCGGGCAGGCTGACTGAGAAGCTGACAGACCTCGGCGTCCCGACTCCCACCTGCAACTGGATCTTGGATTTCCTGACTGAAAGACCACAGGTGGTGAGGATGGGAAGGAGGGTGTCTGCAGAGCTCACTGTCAGCACAGGATCACCACAAGGCTGCTGTCTCAGTCCCAAACTTTTCACCCTGTACACACACAACTGTGTCTCCACCCAGGAAAATACCATCATTATTAAGTATGCGGATGATACCACCATCCTGGGCCTCATCAAGGGGGGGGACGAGTCGGGCTACAGGAATCTGGTGAACGACATTCTTGCCTATGGTGAGGTGAACGACCTAAGCCTCAACACAGACAAGACAAGAGAAATAATAATGGACTTCAGAAAAAATCCACCCCCTCCTGCAGCCCCTCATCATCAAGGGGACTGTGGTGGAGAGGGCTGACAGTTACAGATACCTGGGATTACAAGTAACATCAGATCTGAACTGGACTTTGAACACTGCTGCAACAGTGAAAAAAGCCCAGCAGAGACTGTACTTCATCAGGCTGCTCAGAAAAGCTGGTCTGCACTGTCGCCCTCTCACCCAGGGCTACAAAGGACTGATAGAGAGCATCCTCACCACAGGCATGGTATGGTATGGAAACACCACACAGACAGAGAGGAAGGCTCTGCAAAGAGTCATAAAGACTGCAGAGAGGATTATCAGAACGGAACTTCCCTCCATGGAAACAATCTACACACAGCGCTGTCAAAAAAGAGCAGAGAGAATCATCAGAGACACACTACATCCAGCTCACTCCCTGCTCAAACACAAAAACTGCACATACAACCTCAGGCACAGACGAGCGGACAGCATCGCCACAAACAGAACACGCTTTTTCAAGAGCTTCTTCCCTGCCACAGTGAGACTCTTGGCCAAAACAAAATGAACTGATGTCCTGACCCACCTCATAACATTTCATATTATATCATATTATATTGTCTCCTGGGCCTTTGCAATTTACAATGCAATCGACACTTTTATATAGGGTTTGTGTAATTTACAATGCTCTTCACTTTTCCCTTTATATAGGGTTTTAGGCACTTTCTTTTTTATTTCTAGAGAAGTATATGTTTTTATAGATTATGTGTCTTTCTGTGTGTCTTTTTAACTTGACTTGACTTGACTCTCTGAACAACCGCACAAGAGTTCCTATGTGTGTAAGCACAAATGGCAAATAAAGTTTGTTGTTTTGATTTTTGATTTGATTTTGATCAAGTCTACTCCACTATTCAATCATGGCTGATCTATCTCTGCCTCCTACCCCATTCTCCTGCCTTCTCTCCTCTGACACCCATACATATCAAGAATATATCCATCTCTGCCTTAAAAATATCCAGACTTGGCCTCCACAGCCTTCTGTGGCTAAGAATTCCACAGATTCACCACCCTCTGACTAAATAAATTTCTCCTTATCTTCCTAAAAGACCATCCTTTAATTCTGAGGTTCTTTAGTCTTCGACTCTCCCGCTAGTGGAAACATCCTCTTCACAACCACTATAACCACGCCTTTCACTATTCTGTATGTTTTAATGAGGTCCCTCCCTCATTCTTCTAAACTCCAGCGAGGACAGGCCCAGTGCTGACAAATGCTCATCATAGGTTAACCTACTAATTCCTGGGATCATTCTTGTAAATCTCCTCTGGGCCCTCTCCAGAGCCAGCACATCCTTCCTCAGCTATTAGCCCAAAATTACTCACAATATTCCAAATGTGGCCTTACATCCCAAATGTGGCCTCATAGAGTGTCAGCAATACATCCCTGTTTTTGTATACAAGCCCTCTTGAAATAAATGCAAGCATTAAGTTTGCTTTCTTTACTACCACTTTGACTTGACTTTTTGGGAATCCTGCACCAGCACTCCCAAGTCCCTTTACACCTCCGATTTCTGGATTCTCACCCCGTTTAGAAAATAGTCTACACCTTTATTCCTATTACCAAAATGCACAACTCCACACTTTGCTACACTATATACCAACTGCCACTTCTCTGCCCACCCTCCCAACCTGTCCAAGTCCTTCTGCAGAGTTCCTGCTTTCTCTACACTACCTGCCCTTCCACCTATTTTCGTATCATTCGTAAACATGGTCACCAAGCCTTCAATTCTCTCGTCCAAATCATTAATATTCAACGTGAAGAGTAGCGCCCCAGCACCAATCTCTGCGGAACTCCGCTAGTCACTAGCAGCCAACCAGAAAAAGCCCCCTTTATTGCCACTCTTTGTCTTTTGCCATGCAGCCAACCTGCTATCCATGCTAGTATCTGCCCTTTGATACCGTGGTCTCTCATCTTCCTGAGACTAGGCAGAAAAGTAAATATCCATGTTCTATGAAAGATTTGGCCTGATATAGGTTGCCTCTTGCGTTCACTGTTACTGTTCACCACTGCTGCAAAGTCACAGGCCAATCATCAAAGCTGAGGATCAAGGGCCCTTACTTCGCTCATCAACATTAAATATTAGAACACAACCAACTCCAGCTAAACTCCGAACCACAAATTTTCTTGGTTGCACTAGGGACTTTGGGCTTTGTTGTATTTTGCACTATATTGTTTTTTTTATTTATTAAACTTCCTTTTTGTGTTTGTGTATTATGTTATCCATTGAGTACTGAGTTTACAAACCTGTTGTGTTGATGCAAATAAAAATTTCACAGCTACATTTTGGCATGTATGACAATTAAATTGTCTTGACTTGATCTCCAAAATTCTCAAACAGAGCCCTAATAATTGTCCATATCATTGATATTTATTTCCAAAAGCAGGCCTTTAGTGGAATCCTACAGCATATACTGCTACCCTTAGTTTTGTACAAGCAACTCCTCCTGTTACAGCCATTTGTCCCTTCAAAATTCACAAATCACTACCCAAAAATTTGAGATACAGAATAAAATATACACAGCACCTTCTTTTCAACTTGGATTTCTAGAAGCATGCACAGATGAAGTGGCTTTGCGTTGTGGAAAATTAAGGTGTAGCCCATTTCCTTGTGACACAACCCTCCGTAATGCAAGGATAGCTTGTAGCTCAGATAGGTCTAGAATCTGGAAAACTAATTAGAGTGGTATAGTGATCAAGTTATTGGACTGATAACCAAATGTCTGGACTGTTGATCAGGAATCACACGTTTGATTCCTGCCAAAGCAATATTTTAAAGAAATAGAAAATAAAGCCGTTTACTTTACTGGTAAGGATTAATCTCCACTCTTTCATAACAAAACAAAGGATGAAATTGCCCATCCTTACCAAAGTCTGGTTTCTGTGTGACTGCACACACCAATGTAGGTGACTTTTAACTACCCTCAGATTATGTAAGTTTAGGAGGGGAATTAGCAATACACTCCAAATCTCACCTTTGCCAGCAATGGCTAGATCCCAGGCATGAATACAAAAAGCACCTGACTGAATATCTCCCCAATTGTGGCTGGCTTGGAATAGATCACTGTCCTGTTGATTTCACCATTTGAAAATGCCTTTGCTCAGTGATGAATATGACTGGTAAATTATTCAATTAAAATATAATTTTCTACTTAGGAAACAATGTTACAGTCAAAAGATAACGTTTGAATCACCTATCATTTTACAGTCCAGTAAGAACTTTATAGCCTTTGATTTTGTAATGGACCAACCCCAGTGACAGATCCATGCCATACTTACAAGTTGTTCAGATTTAACTCCAAATAAATGAATAGTTTTAGCAACATTCTTTGCAACAGCCAGACTCAGGTTTGGATCAACAGAGGCCACATTAAATTCACTGAAAATAGAAAGATTAACATGTCAAAACCAATTAAAAGTCTAAATTATGGTTTGCTTACAAAATAAGTATATCTTTTATCTCTTAGGAATGTTTTAATACATCTTGTTCTATGGAAAGTGCCTGCCTAAGAATTGTATCTCTATATTCTACATGTATCTCTGTATGTCTAAATGTCTCTTTCAGCATTCTAGAAGTTGACTACTCTCTTTGTAAAACATTTACTCCCATATCCCTTTTAAAACTCAAACATATGCTCTCTTCTTTTGGACATGGTAAAAAGATTCTGACACATCCACACATCCTAAAACCTTACATACATGTATCAAGTCATCAGCCAGATGGAGAATTTCTGGACAGAGTTCAATTACAAGGGATTGGCTCCTTCAGAGAATTTCAAGAGCTATGTGAAAATTCAAACTTGGACTGAGCTTGAACAGAAACATTCCACACTTGACCTGTTCAACACACCCACTTAACACTTGTTCTAGTTATTGGTTAGTCCAGGCAGGAAGTACACAATGACACATAGATACATAGAAAATAGGTGCAGGAGTAGGCCATACGGCCCTTCGAGCCTGCACCGCCATTCAATATGATCATGGCTGATCATCCAACTCAGTATCCCGTACCTGCCTTCTCTCCATACCCCCTGATCCCTTTAGCCACAAGGGCCACATCTAACTCCCTCTTAAATATAGCCAATGAACTGGCCTCAACTACCCTCTGTGTGAAAAAGTTTTTTCTCATCTCGGTCTTAAAGGATTTCCCCCTTATCCTTAAGCTGTGACCCCTTGTCCTGGACTTCCCCAACATCGGGAACAATCTTCCTGCATCTAGCCTGTCCAACCCCATAAGAATTTTGTACGTTTCTATAAGATCCCCTCTCAATCTCCTAAATTCTAGCGAGTATAAGCCGAGTCTATCCAGTCTTTCTTCATATGAAAGTCCTGACATCCCAGGAATCAGTCTGGTGAACCTTCTCTGCACTCCCTCTATGGCTATAATGTCCTTCCTCAGATCTGGAGACCAAAACTGTACGCAATACTCCAGGTGTGGTCTCACCAAGACCCTGTACAACTGCAGTAGAACCTCCCTGCTCCTATACTCAAATCCTCTTGCTATGAAGGCCAACATACCATTCGCTTTCTTCACTGCCTGCTGCACCTGCATGCCTACTTTCAATGACTGGTGTACCATGACACCCAGGTCTCACTGCATCTCCCCTTTTCCTAATCGGCCACCATTTAGATAATAGTCTGCTTTCCTGTTTTTGCCACCAAAGTGGATAACCTCACATTTATCCACATTATACTGCATCTGCCAAACATTTGCCCACTCACCCAGCCTATCCAAGTCACCTTGCAGTCTCCTAGCATCCTCCTCACAGCTAACACTGCCCCCCAGCTTAGTGTCATCCGCAAACTTGGAAATGTTGCCTTCAATTCCCTCATCCAGCTCATTAATATAAATTGTAAATAGCTGGGGTCCCAGCACTGAGCCTTGCAGTACCCCACTAGTCACTGCCTGCCATTGTGAAAAGGACCCGTTTACTCCTACTCTTTGCTTCCTGTTTGCCAGCCAGTTCTCTATCCACATCAATACTGAACCCCCAATACCGTGTGCTTTAAGTTTGTATACTAATCTCTTATGTGGGACCTTGTCGAAAGCCTTCTGAAAGTCCAGATACAACACATCCACTGGTTCTCCCCTATCCACTCTACTAGTTACATCCTCGAAAAATTCTATAAGATTCGTCAGACATGATTTACCTTTCGTAAATCCATGCTGACTTTGTCCAATGATTTCACCACTTTCCAAATGTGCTATCCCATCTTTAATAACTGACTAGCAGTTTCCCCACTACCGATGTTAGACTAACTGGTCTGTAATTCCCCGTTTTCTCTCTCCCTCCCTTCTTAAAAAGTGGGGTTACGTTTGCTACCCTCCAATCCTCAGGAACTACTCCAGAATCTAAAGAGTTTTGAAAAATTATCACTAATGCATCCACTATTTCTGGAGCTACTTCCTTAAGTACTCTGGGATGCAGCCTATCTGGCCCTGGTGATTTATCGGCCTTTAATCCATTCAATTTACCCAACACCACTTCCCGACTAACCTGGATTTCAATCAGGTCCTCCATCTCCTTTGACCCGCGGTCCCCTGCTATTTCCGGCAGATTATTTATGTCTTCCTTAGTGAAGACGGAACCAAAGTAGTTATTCAATTGGTCCGCCATATCCTTGTTCCCCATGATCAATTCACCTGTTTCTGACTGCAAGGGACCTACATTTGTTTTAACTAATCTCTTTCTCTTCACATATGTTCCCTGCCAGTTTTCTTTCATAATCTATTTTCCCTTTCCTAATTAAGCCCTTTGTCCTCCTCGGCTGGTCTCTGAATTTCTCCCAGTCCTCTGGTATGCTGCCTTTTCTGGTTAATTTGTACGCATCATCTTTTGCTTTGATACTATCCCTGATTTCCCTTGTTATCCACGGATGCACTACCTTCCCTGATTTATTCTTTTGCCAAACTGGGATGAACAATTTTTGTAGTTCATCCATGCAGTCTTTAAATGCCTTCCATTGCATAGCATTTTAGAACTAATTGCCAGTCAATCTTGGCCAATTCACGTCTCATACCCTCAAAGTTACCTTTCTTTAAGTTCAGAACCATTGTTTCTGAATTAACAATGTCACTCTCCATCCTAATGAACAACTCAACCATATTATGGTCACTCTTGCCCAAGGGGGCACGCACAACAAGACTGCTAACTAACCCTTCCTCATTACTCAATACCCAGTCTAGAATAGCCTGCACTCTCGTTGGTTCCTCTACATGTTGGTTTAGATAACTATCCCGCATACATTCCAAGAAATCCTCTTCCTCAGCACCCCTGCCAATTTGATTCACCCAATCTATATGTAGATTGAAGTCACCCATTATAAGTGTTTTGCCTTTGTTGCACGCATTTCTAATTTCCTGTTTGACGCCGTCCCCAACTTCACTACTACTGCTAGGTGGCCTGTACACAACACCCACCAGCGTTTTCTGCCCCTTAGTGTTTCGCAGCTCTACCCATACCGATTCCACATCCTCCAAGCTAATGTCCTTCCTTTCCACTGCGTTAATCTCCTCTCTAACCAGCAACGCTACCCCACCTCCTTTTCCTTTCTCTCTATCCCTCCTGAATATTGAATATCCCTGGATGTTCAGCTCCCAGCCTTGGTCACCCTGGAGCCATGTCTCCGTGATCCCAACTATATCATAATCATTATGGAATGGAACGGTGTCTTGTCCCAAAATCATCCCTCTCGTTACCACCCCAACCTATGGTTAAATCCATTACTGCTTCCACAGTAAAACAAATAAGGAAGCTAACCAAAGTCCAGATTTTTTGTTTATTGCATTTGAAATTTGTACTCAAATTTGTGCTTTATTATGGAGTAACCTAAATTCCACAAGCTGACTTTAAGATAAATTAGTATCGAACTCCTCTAGAACTCTTAAGTAGTTCATTATTTCTAATTATGTGTGCTACTTAGACAGACACTAAAAAAAACTACCAAGTTGTGCTGACTTAATATCAGTTAGAATATGATGATGAATGAAACTGTTCACACTAATTAATATTCTCATCTTTCTTCATGGCTGGATTCTAATAATGGCCCATTTTTGTCTAAATGGACTGTCATTTTAGTCCATTATAGAAATGTAATCGTGTTTCAGTTAAAGCAGTTTGCGCGTTCTCCCTGTGACCGTGTGGGCTTCATCCAGGTGCTCCGTTCTCCTCCCATATCCCAGACATGCGGGTTTGTAGGTTAATTGGCCTCTGTAAATTGCCCCTAGTGTTCATGTTCATAAGTTCTAGGAGCAGAATTAGGCCATTCGGCCCATCAATTCAACTCCGACATTCAATCATGGCTGATCTATCCCATTATTCTGCCTCCCAGTGTATAGGGAGTGGATGAGAAAGTATGATAACATAAAACCAAGTGTGAACGGGTGATTGATGGTCGGCGAGGACTTAGCCGGCTGAAGGGCCTGTTTCCATGTTTGTATCTCTAAACTAAACTAAACTTGATTTAACTGTTAACAGTTCTAATTTTGTTCCATGTTATCGCAGTTTCTCATCCACTCCCTACACACTAAGACCAATTTACAGAGGCCAATTAACCTAGAAACATGTCTTTGGGATGAAAGAGGAAGCCGGAGCATCCAGTGTAAACCCACGCGGTCACCAGGAGAATGTGCAAACTTCACCCAACAGCATCAGAGGTCAGGATCAAACCGTGTCTCCGGCGATGTGAGCAGCGGCTCCACCAGCTGCGCCGCCGTGCCACAACACAAGTGTTGCACCAAATGATTACCCAGCAAAGGGCTAGTGCTAAATAATATGGGATGGAGGTCATGGGGAAATATACCACATGTTATTAAATTCTGGGGAAGGTATTTAATCTTTAGTACTTCACTATATATTACTATATGGAAGTACTGGCAAGCCTTAAAGTGGAAGTAGTTTTGCAGCACAAAATATTATGCATTCAACCTCAATCCAAGGATTTGAAAATGATCAAAGATAATTGGTCTGATTTATTAATAAGCAAAGGATAGTTAAGTAGACAAGTATCATTTTAAATACTACTTCAAAAAAAGTCCCAGTTGTGGAATACTGAATTCTGCTCCAGGTGCAAAATGTTCATATAACCTGTCTATGTGTGGCTCCTGTCTGCTCCTCTCCCAGTCAAGAAAATTTGAAAGTTAACATATGGAAGAAAATCAAATATTTAATGTAACTCCAACTATGTTTAAACAGCGTCTCATGGACCTCTAAACACATCTGGAATTCCGTCTTAACAGGATTTATCTTCAAAGCATTTGAAAGCAAAGGTGTGTGTGATTATGTGGAAACAAGGAACTGATGGTGCTGGTTTACAAAAAAAAGACAAAGTGCTGGATTACCTCAGTGGGTCAGACAGCACCCATGAAGTACACGGATATTAGGGTCCCGACCCGAAATGTCACCTATTCATGTCTGACCCGCTGAGTTATTCCAGCACTTTGGGTCTTTTCTTATGTGTGAGATTATTCCTATCTGGGAGATTTACACTTCTTTACTCTGACTCTGAAAATGCAGTTTTCAATAAAGAATATAAATTTGCATAATGTATTCTGAATTGGTCTTCAGATCTAGATACATGCAAAGATTTAAACTGATTGAAGTCAAAATGCAAATTAAGTGTCTAGGATCATTGCCAGGTTGACATAAAATGCTGGAGAAACTCAGCGGGTGAGGCAGCACCTATGGAGAGAAGGAATAGGTGACGTTTTGGGTCGAGACCCTTCTTCAGTCTATTCCTTCTCTCCATAGATGCTGCCTCACCTGCTGAGTTTCTCTAGCATTTTTTGTCTACCTTCGATTTTTCCAGCATCTGCAGTTCTTTCTTAAACAGGATCATTGCCAGTATCATTTACTGCAAAGAAAATGCAACAAAGTTTAAATGAACAGTTTCTTTGTAGTTGTACTGATATGAATATTTAAATCCTAAAACAACCATAAACATGGTTAGCATTCAACACAGTCAAAGAACATTCTGGTTATAACCTTTTGTTCATTATATCTGTTAATTTGTTATTTTAAGAAACAGATGAAGCTGTTGTGAATCAGCATTTGCTATTATTTCAAATTTTCAGCTCTTAAAAAAAATCACAAAAAAATCAACCTTTTTGTCAGTCTCATATTTATTTTAAACTACCGATTTGCTGCTGTGGATAGCAGGACAATATTTGTAATTAAATAATGTATCAGATAATTGTAAAGTGAATTTCAGTGGGCTCTAAAAACAAATAAATGAACTCATTATATTCCATTCTTGCTGAGCACTTGGCCAGTGAACTCCGGTCTATTTTTAATGATATAATTCCAAAAGAAATTGGCTTCACCAAGTGATTTGCAAGTAACCAGAACATTCAGTAAGAGTGGAGAAAAATATGTAATTAGAAAACCCTATCACACTTTGATGTGCAGACCATCGTTTATATGCTATTGTTATGGATAACATGACATTTAATATTTTCTTGATAATCATTCAAAATGAACTGGTGAAAGAATTAAAATGGAATCCTGTAATTTATGATAATAAAGTCATCAACAAGTTAATTAATCCATGCATACTTAATTTTGTAAAATGCCCTACCTTGTAATTGTTTTAATGATGCTATCAAGTTCATCATTTGAAGGTGGATTACGGCCCCCAGGAGGAAAGACAAGGTTGATTGGGTCAAATAGACGTGATAATGATTTTGAGAGGTAAGCAGATTCATAGAATTGCAGAGAATCTTTCAAGGCCTTTTCAGGGCTAAGGAAATAAATGATTGTTGGAATTATAATTAGCCTGATAACTTCAACAGCAATTACATTCATTGAAAATATCTGTTCAGATCTCCCTGAACTCAGCCCACTGACCATAGTCCTAATTTGACCACCTGTGGAGGCCTGATCTCACTCACCCTCTGTGCCTGCAAGCCAGTCTCAGTGGTGGCACCATAATGCAGAGGCCCCCACACTATCACACCCCACAGCTCCTGAGACTGTTTAATATGTAAATGACTCTGACATTTGGAAATATCAACAGGCTATTCAAATTAGTTTAAATAAAGATTAAAAAACTTAATTGAAGCATAAAATATTAAAATATAAAATGTCATCATGAAACTAACTAAAATTAAAGGTACTGACTTTGTCTCAGTCAATCAGATCCAATTCCAGAGGGTTTGCGAAAGTCCAGCCTTTACTTCCATGTGAATGGCTGAACATGACCTCAGCCAGGAAGACTCAGCTGATTAAAAACAATCTCTCCCCCAGATAATTGTATTGAATTATTGTCGCTATATACAGTGCCTTCCATAATGTTTGGGACAAAGACCCAATATTTATTTATTTGCCTCTGTTCCACAATTTGAGATTTGTTATAGAAAAAAAAATCACATGTGGTTAAAGTGCACATTGTCAGATTTTAATAAAGGCCATTTTTATACATTTTGGTTTCACCAGGTAGAAATTACAGCAGTGTTTATACATAGTCCCTCCCATTTCAGGGCACCATAATGTGTGGGACAAAGCAATGTCACGTCAATGAAAGTCCTGCATGGGTATGGCTGCCCAGCCTGCAGCTGTCCATTTTTTTCATTTATTTTTAGTTAGTTGAGTTTTTGTTTTTGGAGTTCTAGTCTTTTAAAGGGGAGGGGAGGGTGGGGGGGGGGGGAGGGGAGGGTGGGGGGGGGGGGAGGGGGAAAACTGCTTTTCAGGGTCCCTACCTGGTCGGAGAGGCGGCTTTTCTCTGGGCAGCACCTTCGACCCGTCCTCGCGACCTACCAGCGGGCCTGGAGCGGCGTTTCCTGAGGGGACCGGCCAGAACCTCGGCTTCGGCAGGAGCACAGCGCTGGAGCGCTATCGCGGAGCGGAGCAGGCGATGCCTTGCCAAGGTCGCCGCGCTGGAACTCCGGTGAGCTGAAGACCACCGATGAAACACCGCGGAACTGCGGTCTGTGGCGCGGCCAGCCGCGGGCGGCGGCACTGAACTTTAACATCGGGAGCCTGGGATCTCTCGCCGGGATCACCAGTGGTGGAGCTCCATCCAGCGCGGCCTGTTGGCTTCGGAAGGCACGGTCTCCGGTAAGGAAGCGGCCTTTCCAGGTTTCCCAAGCTGCTGTGAGGATTCTCCCGACGCCGGAGCACCATCATCCGGCGAGAACGGCCTGGAACATCAGGCCTCTGTAAAGGCGACTGCGGCCTAAATAGGCCCGACTATGGGTGGACATGGGGATGGGGACTGAACTTTGTGCCTTCCCTCATAATGGGAACCATTGTGGGGGGATGTTTTTTATGTTAAATTTCTTTATTATTGTTATGTTGTTTTCTTTTTTATGTGCTGCAATGGCAATATGCATTTCACTACACCAATTGGTGTATGTGACTAATAAAGAACCTTTGAACCTTTGAGTCATGTTTAGTATTTTGTTGCATATCCTTTGCATGCAATGACTGCATGAAGTCTGCAATCTTGGACATCTTCTCTGGTGTCTTCTCTGGTGATGCTCTGCCAGGCCTGTATTGCAGCCATCTTTCGCTATGCTTGTTTTGGGGGCTAGTCCCCTTCAGTTTTCTCTTCAGCATATAAAAGGCATGCTCAATTGTATTCAGATTGGGTGATTGACTTGACTACTCAAGAATTGACCATTTTTTAAGCTTTGAAAAACTCCTTTCTTGCTTTTGCAGTATGTTTGGGATCATTGTCTTGCTGTAGAATGAACTGCCGGACAATGAGTTTTGAAACATTTGTTTGAACTTGATCAGATAGGATGTGTCTATACACTTCAGAATTCATTACCATCAGCAGTTGTATCATCAATGAAGATAAGTGAGCCAGTACCTTCAGCAGCCATACATGCCCAAGCCATAACACCCCCACCATCATGTGTCACAGATGAGGTGATATGCTTTGGATCTTGGGCAGTTCCTTCTCGCCTCCGTACTTTGCTCTTGCCATCACTCTGATATATGTTAATTTTCGTCCCATCTGTCCACAAGACCTTTTTCCAGAACTGTGGTTGCTCTTTTAAATACTTCTTGGCAAACCATAACCTGGCCATCCTATTTTTGCGGCTAACCAGTGGTTTGCATCTTGCAGTCTTCTGCAGACAGTGGTCATTGACAAATCCACACCTGACTCCTGACGAGTGTTTCTGACCTAATCAGAGTGTTTCTGATCTGTCAGACAGGTGTTTGGGGATTTTGAGAGAATTCTTCTGTCATCAGCTGTGGAGGTCTTCATTGGCCTGCCAGTCCCTTTGCAATTAGTAAGCTCACCAGTGCTCCCTGTCTTCTTAATGATGTTCCAAACAGTTGATTTTGCTAAGCCTAAGGTTTGGCTGATGTCTCTAACAGTTTTATTCTTGTTTCTCAGTCTCATAATGGCTTCTTTGACTTTCATTGGCACAACTTTGGTCCTCATGTTGATAAACAGCAATAAAAGGTGACGGAAAGACTGGGTCCTGAGAGCTCTTACACCTGCATCAAGGAGGCAATTAAACACACGTGAGCAATTACAAACACCTATGAAGCCATGTGTCCCAAACATTATGGTGCCCCAAAATGGGGGGATTATGTGTAAACACAGCTGTAATTTATACACGGTGAAATAAAAATGTATAAAACTGTATTCAAATTTGACAATGTGCACTTTAACCACATGTGATTTTTTCTATTACAAATCTCAAATTGTGGAGTACAGATGCAAATAAATAAATGATGGGTCTTTGTCCCAAACATTATGGACGAGACTGTGTGTGTGTGTGCGTATATATATATATATATATATAATATATATATATATATCCATGCCAAATGTCACAGAGGTCAGCAACTTAAGTGCCATTTGCTTGAAATTGCAATAATTGTCTACCATATCTTTGGCAATAGACTTTACTTTTAGACTTTAGAGATACAGTGCGGAAACAGGCCCTTTGGCCCACCGAGTCCACGCTAACCAGTGATCACTCCGTTACAGCACTTATCCTATACACTAGGGACAATTTACAATTAAAAAAAAAAAAAAAACCAATTGACCTGCAAACCTGCACATCTTCAGAGTGTGGGAACGGGAGCACCCAGAGAAAACTCATGTGGTCACAGGGAGAACATACAAACTCTGTACAATCAGCACCCATAGTCAGGATCGAACCTAGGTCTCTGGTACTGTATGGCAGCATCTGTACTGCTACGCTACTGTGCCGCCCTGATCAGAATGAATGCTATGCATTTCATCATTCCTCCTTCAGAAATATTTTTCAGCCAAACCTATTGTTGTGATCCTTCAGCACAAATTGACACAATGCACCAAATCTTGGCACACAAAACATTTTTCGATTCTCGATTATTAAACGTAAATAGATACAAACGGCCACCTACGTTGGAAGGGCGAAGTGTAAAGATGCATGAGAGGCGGGAACTGAACCAGCATCGTGGATGTGAGACAATAAATTTAAATGCAACTTACTCGTAATCCTGTTTCTTCAACATAAATAGATCCTGTGCTTCTTCCTCTACTATTGGAAATTCAGGAGGCGTGTCAGTAAATCCACCAGTAGTTACACTACTCTGTATACTATGGCTGTATTGCTGCAAACGTTTCCACAGATCATTATACAACCGCAACAACTTTGGATATTCCCCTTCGAATGCTTGCTTCAGAAATGAGGATGCTGAAAAAGATAGTTTATCTCCTGAAAGCTCATCAAAATCACCACCATTTTCAACATTAGAAATGTAAGTATTACCCCTACCACCTCAGCATTGCTTACAGTATTTATTCTGCAGCTCCTTCCTGAGAATAAAATAATTCATCTCATCGATTCCACTAAATTGAGATACAAGGCTTGAACATGAGAATTTCTTTCTGACCTAAGTAACCCAATGTCGTGACCTTACTAGGCGAATGAACTCGCAAATACAATACAACTGCTGAATAAAGCATTGTGTGATTACAAAAGGTGCCTGCCAAGAATGTGCAATCAGAGCAGTTGGGTGCCACATGGATTGGTGCTGGGGTCCCAGCTGTTTACAATCTATATCAATGATTTGGATGAGAGGCTCAAATGTAATATATGCGAGTCTGCTGAAGCCAGCTGGCAAAGTAGACTGAGGAGGATGCAGAGAGAATTCAGGAGGATGTATCGGGCTAAGTGTTTGAAGCCAGGGCTTGGCAGATGGAATATTATGCGGCAAAATGTTATCATTTTTTAAAATGGTTAGAAACTGAACAGGGTTGGTATTCAGATTATCTGGACATCTTGTACAGAAATCCATGAAAGTTATTGTGTAGGAAGGAACTGCAAATGCAAATACTGGTTTAAACCGAATATACACAAAAAGCTGGAGTAACTCAGCAGGTCAGACAGCATCTCTGGAGAAAAGGAATAGGTGAAGTTTTGGATCTAGTCCCTTCTTCAGACTCAAGGTCTGAAGAAGGGACTAGAAAGGGTCTTGACTGAAAGTTATCGTGCAGGTACAGAAAACAATTAGGAAAACAAAGATAGACTCTCCTTTTCTGCAACACAATTTGAGTACAAGAATAGAGATGTATTATTCCAACTGTAAAGCCTCCCAGTGAGACCCTATCTAGAACATTATGTACAATTCTGGCCTTCCTACCATAGATAGGATGGAACGAAGGTTCATCAGACTGATTCCTGGGGAGCCATTTTTATTGTATTAGGAAAATTAAGGAAACTGAGCTTCTATTCTCCAGTGTTTGGAAGAATAAGAGGTAATCTCATGGACATAGAATTTTTGAAAAGTTTGAAAGCCAGAATTGATGGTTAACCTGGTTGGTGTGTCTAGAATGAAAGGTTGGAGTCTTAAAATACGTGGTCAATTTTCTGGACAGAGATTGAGAAATTTTCTAACCCTGAGAGTAATAAATCTGGATCCAAAATTCTGGATCCAAAATGGCTGTGGGTACTCGGTCTTGGATGGTATTCAAGTCAGAGATCAATATATTTTTGATAAAGGAAGTCAAGCAAAATGGTACTGGTGCAGGAAGGTGATGCTGAGGTGAAAGATTAGCATAATCTTACTGAAAGACAGATCAGCAAGAAGAGGCAAAGTATGTAGTACAATACATAGATAGATACATAGAAAATAGGTGCAGGAGTAGGCTCTTCGAGCCTGCACCGCCATTCAATATGATCATGGCTGATCATCCAACTCAGTATCCCGTACCTGCCTTCTCTCCATACCCCCTGATCCCCTTAACCACAAGGGCCACATCTAACTCCCTCTTAAATATAGCCAATGAACTGGCCTCAACTACCCTCTGTGGCAGAGAGTTCCAGAGATTCACCACTCTCTATGTGAAAAAGTTTTTCCTCATCTCGGTCTTAAAGGATTTCCCCCTTATCCTTAAGCTGTGACCCCTTGTCCTGGACTTCCCCAACATCGGGAACAATCTTCCTGCATCTAGCCTGTCCAACCCCATAAGAATTTTGTACGTTTCTATAAGATCCCCTCTCAATCTCCTAAATTCTAGCGAGTATAAGCCAAGTCTATCCAGTCTTTCTTCATATGAAAGTCCTGACATACCAGGAATCAGTCTGGTGAACCTTCTCTGCACTCCCTCTATGGCTATAATGTCCTTCCTCAGATTTGGAGACCAAAACTGTACGCAATACTCCAGGTGTGGTCTCACCAAGACCCTGTACAACTGCAGTAGAACCTCCCTGCTCCTATACTCAAATCCTCTTGCTATGAAGGCCAACATACCATTCGCTTTCTTCACTGCCTGCTGCACCTGCATGCCTACTTTCAATGACTGGTGTACCATGACACCCAGGTCTCGCTGCATCTCCCCATTTCCTAATCGGCCACCATTTAGATAATAGTCTGCCTTCCCGTTTTTGCCACCAAAGTGGATAACCTCACATTTATCCACATTATACTGCATCTGCCAAACATTTGCCCACTCACCCAGCCTATCCAAGTCACCTTGCAGTCTCCTAGCATCCCCCTCACAGAATACAGTGAGTAATATAATACTGTATACAAGCATCTCTGAACAACATGGCTAAGTGACATTTTGAGTCAGGACTCTTTGAGACCCTCCACCTCCCATTCCCATATTAACAGTTGCTAACCATTTTAACTCACCTTATCATTTCCATACTGACTCGGCGACCATTTTACCAAACATTTGTGTTTGGTCCACCAAGTCTTGCTGAGTCTCCCAGTTGCTAACCACTTTAACTCCCCTTCCTATTCCCACACTGACCATTCTGTCCTGCGCCTCTTCCCTTGTCAGAGCGAGGCTACATGCAAACATTTCATTATTCTGTTTTGTTTTATACAAAAATCCAAGGGCCAAATATACATTGTACAATTAGAAAATAAAACAGTGTTCCCCGTACAGTATTTAACTGCCTCGCTTCATACTTTTTCCCAAACATTAAATGAGAAACACCAAAAATATTAGGGTTAATATTAAATTATAGAATCTTAAAAGTATCCTTCTTTGTAAATATATAGACCTGTACATTCCACATACTGTATCTATACCTTGTGCACATGGGTGCTGGTGTATCTGTCTATGGCAGGAGTATGTTTACATGGGAGTGTACACAAATCTTTGTTTAATTTTACTATATATTTTTGCATTTTAATTAACATGAACATTTGATTAATTTGTGCCGCTTAGCAAACAAAATTAAAAAAACATCACAAATTATTGTTTCACAATATTGTTTCTTTAACCATCCATTAATTTGCAATCTTATTCAAAGTAGTTTACATATCAGTATTAAGTGTTGTTCAATTCCAGAGCCAATACGTATTTTACACCAATCATCATTAGAAATCTGATGAGGGATGAGATCAAAACCCAATTTGATTATGTCAATCCTAGCCCTAGGACAATGTCGTCCATCACAATCTGGAATAATGGCCCAGCATGTAAGCCAGTTTTGCATTACCAACATGGTGCTGAAACATGCAACACTTTGAACTGAGTGCAAGCATACAACATTTTTCTCACAGCCACCAGAACCCCATACAGCAGGGTTCCACGCGACATGGGTCAGATCACGTGCATTAATATCAACTCAATGCAATTGATTTCACTCAGAGGAGAGTACCAAGTTTTAAGTTCAAAATCCAAAAACTTGAGTACACAACCCAGGCTATCACATTAGTACATACTGAAGGAGTACATCCAGGTTCAGGAACAGCTTCTTCCTCACAGCCATCAGGCTATTCAACTCGGCATCAAACAAACTCTGAACTATAACAGCCTATTGCCCTTTATCTGTTTATTTATGTGTATATATATGGTCTATATATATAGACAGAGGTCCAAGAGCCGTTGCAGAGAACGCAGAGGGAGGAGCTACACACGACCGGTAGGAGTTAAAAAGGAGCGCGGGGCTTGCTTGTTCCTTACAGAGGTCCAAGAGCCGTTGCAGAGAATGCAGAGGGAGGAGCTACACACGACCGGTAGGAGTTAAAAAGGAGCGCGGGGCTTGCTTGTTCCTTACAGAGGTCCAAGAGCCGTTGCAGAGAACGCAGAGGGAGGAGCTACACACGACCGGTAGGAGTTAAAAAGGAGCGCGGGGCTTGCTTGTTCCTTACAGAGGTCCAAGAGCCGTTGCAGAGAACGCAGAGGGAGGAGCTACACACGACCGGTAGGAGTTAAAAAGGAGCGCGGGGCTTGCTTGTTCCTTACAGAGGTCCAAGAGCCGTTGCAGAGAACGCAGAGGGAGGAGCTACACACGACCGGTAGGAGTTAAAAAGGAGCGCGGGGCTTGCTTGTTCCTTACAGAGGTCCAAGAGCCGTTGCAGAGAACGCAGAGGGAGGAGCTACACACGACCGGTAGGAGTTAAAAAGGAGCGCGGGGCTTGCTTGTTCCTTACAGAGGTCCAAGAGCCGTTGCAGAGAACGCAGAGGGAGGAGCTACACACGACCGGTAGGAGTTAAAAAGGAGCGCGGGGCTTGCTTGTTCCTTACAGAGGTCCAAGAGCCGTTGCAGAGAACGCAGAGGGAGGAGCTACACACGACCGGTAGGAGTTAAAAAGGAGCGCGGGGCTTGCTTGTTCCTTACAGAGGTCCAAGAGCCGTTGCAGAGAACGCAGAGGGAGGAGCTACACACGACCGGTAGGAGTTAAAAAGGAGCGCGGGGCTTGCTTGTTCCTTACAGAGGTCCAAGAGCCGTTGCAGAGAACGCAGAGGGAGGAGCTACACACGACCGGTAGGAGTTAAAAAGGAGCGCGGGGCTTGCTTGTTCCTTACAGAGAACCGAAATCTGTAACGTTCCAAGTTCCACTTCAAAAACAAGTGGGTTTGAGGAAGCCGCTGATTGGTGGACGCAGACAAGAGGGAGCAGCTGATTGGGAGTCAGATCCCTGCTGATTGTACTGTATTGTAGCAGTTTGTTTTGTATTGTAGCAGTTTGTTTTGTATTGTAGCAGTTTGTTTTGTATTGTAGCAGTTTGTTTTGTATTGTAGCAGTTTGTTTTGTATTGTAGCAGTTTGTTTTATATTCTATCCAGGGTAAGGGGAGTATGAAGGCCAGGGCAGTTTACTGTTCTGGATGTCAGATGTGGGAAGTCATGGAATCTGATAGCCCTCCAGACGTCCACATCTGCGTCAGGTGTATCGAGATGGGGCTCCTAATGGACCGTATTAGGAACCTGGAGCAGCAGCTCGATGACCTCCGTCTGGTCAGGGAGAGCGAGGAAGTCATCGAGAGGAGTTACAGGGATGTGGTCACTCCAACACCACAGGAGGCAGGCAAGTGGATCACGGTTGGGAGAGGCAAGGGGCACAGGCAGGGACTAGAGAGTACCCCGGTGGCTGTACACCTTGACAATAAGTACTCCTGTTTGAGCACTGTTGGGGTGGACAGCCTACCTGGGGGTAGCGACAGCGGCCGGGCCTCCGGTATAGAGACCGGTCCTGTTGCTCAGAAGGGTAAGAAGAGGAGGGCAATATTAATAGAGGACTCTATAGTTAGGGGGTCAGACAGGCGATTCTGTGGACGCAGTCAGGAGACCCGGATGGTAGTTTGCCTCCCTGGTGCCAGGGTCTGTGATGTGTCTCAACGTGTCCAAGACATCCTGAAAGGGCAGGGAGAAGAGCCCGAAGTCGTGATACATATAGGTACCAATGACATAGGTAAAAAAAGAGAAGAGGTCCTGAAAGGAGAATTTAGGGAGTTAGGAGGGGAGTTAAAGAGAAGGACAGCGAAGGTAACAATCTCGGGATTACTGCCTGTGCCACGCGACAGTGAGAGTAGGAATGGAGCGAGGTGGAGGATAAATGCGTGGCTGAAGGACTGGTGCAGAAGGCAGGGATTCAAATTTCTGGATCATTGGGACCTCTTTTGTGGAAGGTACGACCTGTACAAAAAGGATGGGTTGCACTTGAACCTGAGGGGGACCGATATCCTGGCGGGGAGATCTGCAAAGGCTACTGGGGAGACTTTAAACTAGAATGGTTGGGGGGAGGGACTCAAATAGAGAATGCTATTGGACAGTGTGTGAGGCAGGAGGCAGAGAAGGAAAGCACTCAGACCCAACATGTAGGGGGGAAAGAAGAAAACAATAATAAACAGAGAATAAGAGGTGGTGGGGTTCTTAAATGGGTGAGCAGAGAAACAGAGGGGTGCAAAATGCGGGCGGAAGCAATAGGTAGCAAGGTGAAAAGTAAAAGTGGCAGGCAGACAAATCCAGGGCAAAAATCAAAAAGAGCCACGTTCCAACATAATGGTATAAGGGGTAAGAGCGTTGTAAAAACAAGCCTGAAGGCTTTGTGTCTCAATGCAAGGAGCATTCGTAATAAGGTCGATGAGTTGAACGTGCAGATAGCAATTAATGATTATGATATAGTTGGGATCACGGAGACATGGCTCCAGGGTGACCAAGGCTGGGAGCTGAACATCCAGGGATATTCAATATTCAGGAGGGATAGAGAGAAAGGAAAAGGAGGTGGGGTAGCGTTGCTGGTTAGAGAGGAGATTAACGCAGTGGAAAGGAAGGACATTAGCTTGGAGGATGTGGAATCGGTATGGGTAGAGCTACGAAATACTAAGGGGCAGAAAACGCTGGTGGGTGTTGTGTACAGGCCACCTAGCAGTAGTAGTGAAGTTGGGGATGGCATCAAACAGGAAATTAGAAATGCGTGCAACAAAGGCAAAACAGTTATAATGGGTGACTTCAATCTACATATAGATTGGGTGAATCAAATTGGCAGGGGTGCTGAGGAAGAGGATTTCTTCGAATGTATGAGGGATAGTTATCTAAACCAACATGTAGAGGAACCAACGAGAGAGCAGGCTATTCTAGACTGGGTATTGAGTAATGAGGAAGGGTTAGTTAGCAGACTTGTTGTGCGTGCCCCCTTGGGCAAGAGTGACCATAATATGGTTGAGTTCTTCATTAGGATGGAGAGTGACATTGTTAATTCAGAAACAACGGTTCTGAACTTAAAGAAAGGTAACTTTGAGGATATGAGACGTGAATTGGCCAAGATTGACTGGCAATTAGTTCTAAAAGGGTTGACGGTGGATATGCAATGGAAGGCATTTAAAGACTGCATGGATGAACTACAAAAAATGTTCATCCCAGTTTGGGAAAAGAATAAATCAGGGAAGGTAGTGCATCCGTGGATAACAAGGGAAATCAGGGATAGTATCAAAGCAAAAGATGTTGCGTACAAATTAGCCAGAAAAAGCAGCATACCAGAGGACTGGGAGAAATTCAGAGACCAACAGAGGAGGACAAAGGGCTTAATTAGGAAAGGGAAAATAGATTATGAAAGGAAACTGGCAGGGAACATAAAAACTGACTGCAAAAGTTTTTATAGATATGTGAAGAGAAAGAGATTAGTTAAAACAAATGTAGGTCCCTTGCAGTCAGAAACAGGTGAATTGATCATGGGGAACAAGGATATGGCGGACCAATTGAATAACTACTTTGGTTCCGTCTTCACTAAGGAAGACATAAATAATCTGCCGGAAATAGCAGGGGGCACGCGGGTCAAAGGAGATGGAGGAACTGAGTGAAATCCAGGTTAGTCGGGAAGTGGTGTTGGGTAAATTGAATGGATTAAAGGCCGATAAATCACCAGGGCCAGATAGGCTACATCCCAGAGTACTTAAGGAAGTAGCTCCAGAAATAGTGGATGCATTAGTGATAATTTTTCAAAATTCTTTAGATTCTGGAGTAGTTCCTGAGGATTGGAGGGTAGCAAACGTAACCCCACTTTTTAAGAAGGGAGGGAGAGAAAAAACGGGGAATTACAGACCAGTTAGTCTAACATCGGTAGTGGGGAAACTGCTAGAGTCAGTTATTAAAGATGGGATAGCAGCACATTTGGAAAGTGGTGAAATCATTGGACAAAGTCAGCATGGATTTACGAAAGGTAAATCGTGTCTGACGAATCTTATAGAATTTTTCGAGGATGTAACTAGTAGAGTGGATAGGGGAGAACCAGTGGATGTGTTGTATCTGGACTTTCAGAAGGCTTTCGACAAGGTACCACATAAGAGATTAGGATACAAGCTTAAATCACACGGTATTGGGGGTTCAGTATTGATGTGGATAGAGAACTGGCTGGCAAACAGGAAGCAAAGAGTAGGAGTAAACGGGTCCTTTTCACAATGGCAGGCAGTGACTAGTGGGGTACCGCAAGGCTCAGTGCTGGGACCCCAGCTATTTACAATTTATATTAATGATCTGGACGAGGGAATTGAAAGCAACATCTCCAAGTTTGCGGATGACACTAAGCTGGGGGGCAGTGTTAGCAGTGAGGAGGATGCTAGGAGACTGCAAGGTGACTTGGATAGGCTGGGGGAGTGGGCAAATGTTTGGCAGATGCAGTATAATGTGGATAAATGTGAGGTTATCCACTTTGGTGGCAAAAACGGGAAGGCAGACTATTATCTAAATGGTGGCCGATTAGGAAATGGGGAGGTGCAGCGAGACCTGGGTGTCATGGTACACCAGTCATTGAAAGTAGGCATGCAGGTGCAGCAGGCAGTGAAGAAAGCGAATGGTATGTTGGCCTTCATAGCAAGAGGATTTGAGTATAGGAGCAGGGAGGTTCTACTGCAGTTGTACAGGGTCTTGGTGAGACCACACCTGGAGTATTGCGTACAGTTTTGGTCTCCAAATCTGAGGAAGGACATTATAGCCATAGAGGGAGTGCAGAGAAGGTTCACCAGACTGATTCCTGGGATGTCAGGACTTTCATATGAAGAAAGACTGGATAGACTTGGCTTATACTCGCTAGAATTTAGGAGATTGAGAGGGGATCTTATAGAAACGTACAAAATTCTTATGGGGTTGGACAGGCTAGATGCAGGAAGATTGTTCCCGATGTTGGGGAAGTCCAGGACAAGGGGTCACAGCTTAAGGATAAGGGGGAAATCCTTTAAGACCGAGATGAGGAAAAACTTTTTCACACAGAGAGTGGTGAATCTCTGGAACTCTCTGCCACAGAGGGTAGTTGAGGCCAGTTCATTGGCTATATTTAAGAGGGAGTTAGATGTGGCCCTTGTGGCTAAAGGGATCAGGGGGTATGGAGAGAAGGCAGGTACAGGATACTGAGTTGGATGATCAGCCATGATCATATTGAATGGCGGTGCAGGCTCGAAGGGCCGAATGGCCTACTCCTGCACCTATTTTCTATGTATCTATGTATCTATGCTATATAGACACTGAACTGTTCCGTATTTATGCTTACAATACTCTGTTGTGCTGCAGCAAGCAAGAATTTCATTGTCCTATCTGGGACACATGACAATAAACTCTCTTGACTCTTGACTAATAATAACACGACATTCATGAAAGTACTCAATTTACTTAATTCTTTACCATTTTCATATGTTGCAATACATAAAAGTCAATGCAGGACTTACAGTTTGTTGCTTGCTGAAATTTCAGAGCCAGCATTGCAGTAACAGAGTTCCAGAAAACATACAAAATGTCTGTGTGACTATCCTGAGGAAGGAAAATCAATGCACATTTTCCGTTACTTGCAGAGACAGGAAATTGAGTATCTATAAATATTATTTTAATCAAAATTCCATTGACTGAGAATGTATGCTCGGCAGCAAAGCAATGTGCCTTGTAATAATTTCAGGGAGAACCTCGCAAAATTTAATGTGATTTGTTTTCCCTTTTGCGTTTCCAGTGCCTGCTGCTGTCAGACATCAATCCAAAAACATCCAAGATGTACAGCCACTGATGAGCAGCCAATGGTAACTCTCAAATACAGCACACTGGGAAGCAACTTTGCACATTGTTTAAAAAGTATTAAATAAAGATTAACGCCGATACCAATAAGATTAAAACATGTTTTAAAATCCCTAACATTTTAAAATACTCAAATAAAGAAATTACATGGATATACAACTATATTTTTTAAGGAATAGATATTTAAATAATTTAAGCCTCTTAAGTAATGAAAGAATGTTAAGGGCCTGTCCCACTTTCACCACGTAATTCACGACCTTTTTTACTCGTGGACATTTTTCATCAGGCTAGAAAAAACGCCCCGACCTACTTGATGCCACGAGTACCTACGACTAGCATCACGGCCCTCTACGACCTACCTACGACCTCGTGATGACCATGCTGCGAGTATGAGTCAAGGGCAAACTCGGCAGAGGTCGTGAATTAGGTCATGAAAGTGGGACTGGCCCTTTAAGGTTATTTTATAGAGGAACTAATTCATAACTCCTGACTCATATTCGTTCAAGTGACTTCAGACTGCAGTGGAGAAGTGAACAAACAGTACAACCCATGGCCGATTGACTAGAAAGATATCAAATATTGATCATATCTTCTATTCTCCTTTATTTCCCCCTCTTCACCCTCCACCGCCGTCGCCCAACTCATATTATTCTACTTTGCATTAGGGGCAAAAGTGAGACTGCGTTCACCATTATTAATATACAAATCAGATAGCAACTTTGTGTATCTACACATGCAGATAAAAGCAATAATTGTCAAGAGAATCAACACCAGAACATATCACGGCCGTGAAGCAGCAATACTTTCCAAATTGTTAACCCATAACCGAAAAGAAAGGTAGAGACCTCCCATTCTAGCGTAAATTAATTTTTAATGGGATGATAGGTTCTAATTAACTACCTCTGATTGGTAAATACATTTCAATTGGTTATGAAATAACAGTTTGTGATGGTTTTAAACTTAGTCTGTTACCTCCCTTCTTCTTAATTCCATCTTCTTTTACCCTCTCTTTGCACTTGATTTTGCAATAAATTACAGTGCCCTCCATAACGTTTGGGACCTATGGCTTTACAGGTGTTTGTAATTGCTCAGGTGTGTTTAAATGCCACCTTAACGCAGGTACAATGGGCCTGTCCCACTTAGGTGACTTTTTAGGTGACTGCAGGAGACTATGCAGTCGCCACATGTTCGTGGGTGGTTGCCGTTGAGTTGCCTTCATGGTCATGAGGAGTTCCTGCATTCTAGGAACTAGTCGCGGCCTCATTATGGTCGCCGCTAATTTTTTAACATGTTTTCAACTAGAATGAAGCTGCCATGGAGAGTATCGAGAATTCTCGTGCCGTTGGTGGGTCGCCAGGAGGTCCCAGTGCGTTGCCAGGAGGTCGAAGGTTCTCGAAGGTTCTCATAGGTTGTAGCCGGTGCTGACCGGTGAATACATTGGCTCATTGGGGAAAAAAACATAAGCAGTAGTTTTCAGAACCATGGATAACCGACCGGTAATGTTAATGTCCGCCAAGCTTCACAGCCTTGTATCTCTGGCTTCTTAAAAGTTGTCTCCACTCCTTCTCTCCCCCTCTTATAAAGGACTTACATACACTGTGCTAATTACAGCACCAACCTTCCTGTTCATCGCGGTGTGTGTCTGTATCACATTGGCTTTGCACCGTGTGAATTTCACTCAGACAGCACTCCCCCCGCTTGCCCTGTCCCCACCTGCATAACGCGTGCATGCGTGCGTGTGTCTCTGACAGTTACCGTTCCAGTTGCCGTTTTTTCAGGCGACTGCCAGCAACTTGACAGTTACCGGCAGTCGCCTGAAAAATCGCCACAAGAGCTCTCAGCACCTAGTGTTTCCTCCAGTCTTTCCATCACCTTTGTAAACTTTTATTGCTGTTTATCAACATGAGGACCAAAGTTCTACCAATGAAAGTCAAAGAAGCCATTATGAGACTGTGAAACAAGAATAAAACTGTTAGAGACATCAGCCAAATCTTCGGCTTACCAAAATCAACTGTTTGGAACATCATTAAGAAGAAAGAGAGCACTGGTGAGCTTACTAATCGCAAAGGGTCTGGCAGGCCAAGGAAGACCTCCACAGCTGATGACAGAAGAATTCTCTCTGTAATAAAGAAAAATCCCCAAACACCTGTCCGACAGATCAGAAACGATCTTCAGGAGTCAGGTGTGGATTTGTCAATGACCACTGTCCGCAGAAGACTTCATGAACAGAAATACAGAGGCTACACTGCAAGATGCAAACCACTGGTTAGCTGCAAAAATAGGATGGCCAGGTTATAGTTTGCCAAGAAGTACTTAAAAGAGCAACCACAGTTCTGGAAAAAGGTCTTGTGGACAGATGAAACGAAGATTAACATATCAGAGTGATGGCAAGATCAAAGAATGGAGGAGAGAAGGAACTGCCCAAGATCCACCTCATCTGTGAAACACGGTGGTGGTATTATGGCCTGGGCATGTAGGTACTGAAGGTACTGGCTCACTTATCTTCATTGATGATGCAACTGCTGATGGCAGTAGCATAATGAATTCTGAAGTGTATAGACACATCCGATCTGCTCAAGTGCAAACAAATGCCTCAAAACTCATTGGCCGACGGTTCATTTACAGCAAGACAATGATCCTAAACATACTGCGAAAGCAACAAAGGAGTTTTTCAAAGCTAAAAAATGGTTAATTTTGAGTGGCCGTCAATCACCCAATCTGAACCCAATTGACTCCTTGAATCGCAGACTTCAAGCAGTCATTGCCTGCAAAGGAAATGCAACAAAATACTAAACATGACTACTTTCATTCACATGACATTGCTGTGTCCCACACGTTATGGTGCCCTGAAATGGGGGGGACTATGTATAAACACAGCTGTAATTTCTACATGGTGAAACCAAAATGTATAATAATGGCCTTTATTAAAACCTGACAATGTGCACTTTAACCACATGTGATTTTTTCTATTACAAATCTCAAATTGTGGAGTACAGAGGCAAATAAATAAATGATGGGTCTTTGTCCCAAACATTATGGAGGGCACTGTAGAAGTTTCAATTTACACCTTCAGACTTAGGTTCTGCTTTCCTCATAGGATTCTTTATTCTGACTGGTTGAAGTAACACAGTGCCCAAAATGTCCCAAGTTCCATGTATTAAATGTCCAGTTATTGCTAATTGTCAATTGAAAGCCCAGAGAAAGTGTCCAACTGTAACAAAGGGAAAATCATTTTTAATCCTCATTGTCTGTCAGTTATTTTGAAGGAAATAACAATTTTCTAGTTTCTATCCCAATACCTATCCTTTCTTTTGGTTGAAAACATAGATTGGACTATTTAATCAAAACAAATACATCTTACTGCAAGGCATCAATTATTTTGGATTCAGGTAAGGGTTAAAGCTGTGGAAGTTAAATCTACTGAATGGCAAACAAGATGATAGTCCAACTACATTCTATCTTTGTCCCGCCCCCTCCCTGACATCAGTCTGAAGAAGGATCTCGACTCGAAACGTCACCCATTCCTTCTCTCCAGAGCCTCTAAGTTTCTCCAGCATTTTGTGTCTACCTAAGATGATAGCTCAGCTATGCTTGGGAGTTTGAAAAGCTGAGCTGTAACCCGTGGCACAGAAAAGCTGCAGGAAGTCCCAGTGGTTAAACCATAATAAACTAACAAGACAATTGAAGACCCCGGGCTGGTGAAACATGACAGGGGAGAAGTGATGTGCATAGACCTGCAGGAGATAAAGACTATATTTCTAAAGGCAGAGAATCTGCTAGAGGGGGATTTTCAAATGGATCAGATTAGAATTGATCAGAAGACATTAAGTAATGGTATTTTTATTTCAGTATTTTGCTAATAGAATATTGTTCTATTAGCAGAATACTGAAATTATGTAGCTCTCATTCACTTCTTTTCAAGCTTACAAATGTGAGGGATTCAGAGTAGCCCCTCATTGAGAGAAAGGTGCAGAACAGGTGTAATGATTTATCCTCATTTTACAACAATATTCTGAAAATGAACCTCTTTTAATGCAAGAAAGTAAATCACAACAATCTCACGCATACCCCAAACTCAATCACATAACCAATGTTATGGAATCATTGAGTCTTACTGTGTGGAAACAGGCCCTTTGGCCCAACTTTCCCACACCGGCCAAGATGTCTCATCTACACTAGTCCCACCTGCCTGCGTTTGGCCCATATTCCCTCTCAACCTGTCCTATCCATGTACCTGTCCAAATGTTTCTTAAACGTTGCGATAATAACTGCCTTAACTACCTCCTCCGGCAGCTTGTTCCATACACCCACCATCTTTTGTGTGAAAAAGTCACCCTCAGGTTCCTATTAAATCTTTCCCCCCTCACCTTAAACCTATGTCCTCTTGTTCTTAATTCCACTAGTCTTGGCAAGAGAATCTATGCATCTACCTGATCTAATCCTCTCATTTTGTACACCTCTATAAGATCACCCCTTAACCTCCTGCACCCCAAGGAATACAGTACTAGCCCGCTCAACCTCTCCCTCTAGCTTAGGCCCTCGATGTTCCTTTAAAATGCCCGAAATTAACCAATCATAAATCATTTATCTTTCAATTATGTTGTAAATCAACTGTTTGTCTCTAAGGAATACTGATTAAAGATCACTGACTCGATGAATAACCTGTCTTGAGGTTCATGTCAAATATGACATTTGGGATTCACTACCTACTGTCGCAGAATATATTCAAGACGGTCACAGAATATATTCAAGACGGAGTTTTTACATTTACATCTTTCCTTAATTAAGGGGACAGATACCAAACAGTATTGTAATCCCACCCATGCCTAATGTAACCTCCCTCGTTTTGTATACAATTCCCCTCACAAGATAAAAATAACATTGCTAATTTTCATAATTACATGCTCCACTTGCAAACTAGCTTTCTGCAAATCATGAATTAGGCCATACAGATCAT
This sequence comes from Malacoraja senta, assembly GCA_038087875.1. NCBI lineage: Eukaryota > Metazoa > Chordata > Chondrichthyes > Rajiformes > Rajidae > Malacoraja > Malacoraja senta. The sequence goes on along the minus strand of CM075985.1, from coordinate 22,880,353 downwards.
AGAAACATAGAAAATAGGTGCAGGAGTAGGCCATTCGGCCCTCCGAGCCAGCACCGCCATTCAATATGATCATGGCTGATCATCCAAAATAAGTACCCCATTCCTGCTTTCTCCCCATATCCCTTGATTCCGTTAGCCCGAAGAGCTATATCTAACTCTCTCTTGTACCAATTTACTGTTGTGTAATGTATTTTTTTAAATTGCTGTGTTTTTTTCATTTTTTTCCTCAAACAAATATGTAATATGTGAATATGTGATTCTGTTCCATTCTGTTTTGTAGTTTTTTTTGCACAATCTCCGCAAGCATTGCCACTTTTCATTTCACTGCACATCTCGTTTGTGTATGTGACGAATAAACCTGACTTGACTGACTAAACCCGACTTGACTTGAATACATCAAATAGATCACTCTTTCAGAGTTCTGCAATCTCTCATCATTTTGATAATGTTTTTTAATTTTTCTTGCAACAGTGGTAAACTTCAAAATTCCCACATTAAACTCCACGTGCACCATCTTGGCCCATTCACAACCTGTCATAAACTATCTTAGTAATGTGGCTTTATATGGGAAAGGTATTCTCCATTTAACATTGTCTAGCCTAACAGAGGAGTTTAAGTGAGCTAAGGTGAGGTTAGAGTTGCAATTATCAGGGGGTAAAGATACCTTGTGTTAAAGAAGGAACTGCAGATGCTGGAAAATCGAAGGTACACAAAAATGCTGGAGAAACTCAGCGGGTGCAGCAGCATCTATGGAGCGAAGGAAATAGGTAACGTTTCGGGCCGAAACCCTTCAAGGGTTTCGGCACGAAACGTTACCTATTTCCTTCGCTCCATAGATGCTGCTGCACCCGCTGAGTTTCTCCAGCATTTTTGTGTACCAGTAAAGATACATTAGTTAGTAATCTGATGCCAAGTGTAATTAGTGGGAGGAAGTGGAACTCGAAGCAGGCAGTACAGGAAGCACAAGCAGCTCAGAGGCATACAGACATTGTTGGTAGGCTGCAGCAAGGGAAAGGAGGCTTAAGGGCCTGTCATTTGCACGTCACGCAGATGGCGCGCAAAGATTTTGTACATCACAAAATCCTGCGACGCCGCGCGTCACTACCTATGTCATCACGCACCATGCGCGCATCACGTGCGTGTCACGACGTCGTGCGTCGTGACGCGTAAATGATGTTGCGTAAATTACGCGCAAATGACGGCCGAGTGGGACAGGCCCTTTCGGTCTCAGCACAGAAGTACGGCAGATCCAACAGAGAGGAGGAAATTGGTTGTCGAGCAGGTACGTCGTCAGGAAGCAGTGAGATGTGTAAGGGCAATGCTCAGGTTAAGCAGGGACAGTGGATGAACTGGGAGAATGTAGAAAAGAGGAGGTTTAGCTGGAGGAACCTGTGATGCATGGAGGCGGGTCATGTAAGTTTCCTTATAAGGGCTATTTATGATGTGCTGCCATCACCCCAGGACCTCACACAATGGGAAGGTGGGGACCCAGCGTGTCCCTTGTGTTCAGAGGTGGCAACGTTGAAGCATATTTTATAAGGATTTAGGACTAGTTTTCCCAGGGTCGGTATACTTGGCGGCATAACCAGGTATTGAATTGCATAGCTGCAGCAATTGAGAGGAGGAGAGTACAGGTGAATTCAGTAAGCATCCGGACTGGGAGTGCAGCAATTAATTTTGTCCGTGAGGGAGAGAAAGGTAGAGGATGGAAGTTCGCAGATAGTTCAGGCCAGTTATAGGGAGCCAATGATTGGGAGATGCGGGTAGATTTAGGAGGAAAGCTTGTTGTTCCGCAGGAAATAATTACTACTAGTTTGAGGCCTGATATAGTGTTATGGTCAGTTAGTCAGCGGATAGTGTATTTTATAGAACTGACGGTGCCTTGGGAGAACTTATGGGGCTTATGAAAGGAAAAAGCTTAGATATGTAGAGTCGGCAGCAGAAGTTGAGCAGCGAGGATGGAGAGCAAGACTACGTCCGGTAGAGGTGGGTTGTAGAGGTTTCATAGCGAGATCGACCACGTCGCTATTTGGGGAGCTAGAAATTCGCGGACAGTTTGCGTCAGGCTGTAAGGCAAATGTCAGAGGCAGCAGAGCAAGGCACTAGGTGGATTTGGTGAAGAAAAAAGTGTCAGTTGGGGGCAGAAAGGAAACGTATGACATGCAGTATGTGTATTCCTTTGTAATTGTCGTCAGTGCAAGTGTACCCCGGTCTTATGCAAGGGTGATATTTGTGATGTTACAAGCTTAATGATGGGCTAGGATTAGTGGAAGATAGGATGCAGGTATTTAGCATTTGTTAGAGTGAGCTAATTGGCTGCATTATTTAATGGCTACTAGTAGCATAGTTGGTGAGAGCAGGTATTGAGGGGGGCTGTTCTGGGATGCCAGAACCAACTGTTGAACCTTCCCGAGGTGTCGTGGGCCTAACACTATGAAACACCAAAGAAGGGAGATGCCCACTTGATAACCCCAATGATTTACTTGCATCCGCAGGATTAGTTATTTTTAAGAGCTAATATGTAGGTAACTGTTTTTTTTTGCATATGGAGTCATTTATTGCAAGTTGGTGTATTTAGCTAGATAATACTTTGGTTTTGAGCTTGGTTTTCTTAGTTGAGCGCTTATCCGGCAATTATAGCACAAGTACTTTGTGTTTTATTTGTAATATCTGGAGGCCCCTAATGCCTCTTCACTTACTTTCCTATCTTTGTGCCTTAATCAAATTCAGCGACCATCTGTCAGTACCTTAATTCAGTTATATGAATTGTAAGAGTTGAGGCCCCCCACACCAATCCCTTCGGCGCTACTTGTTACCTTTTGCCAAACCACAAAAAGAACATTTATGCCTACTCATCCAATCTCTGGTCCACGTCAATATGCTCCCACCTACACCATGAACTGTTATTTTTCACAATAACCTTTCATGCACTCTTAATAAATCTATCATGGGAAATTTTCTCTTGTTCTGAGGTTTATATGTGGTTTGCTTTCCTTCAAGGGTTGAATAGATGAAATAAAATGCATAATTATCAAATCTTAAACTGCATATGATCTGTTCTGAATGTATTTGCTTTCTTATGCCAAAAGTTGAAGTTTTCATGCCAGGTTAATAGCGATAAAAGCTGCAGAGAACATATTATGCAGAGAATGCACCTGTCCCTGCTGGAATGATTTTTTTTTTTTTTAAACATTGTAATTGTACCTTCTTCCACTTTGTCCTCTAGCATCTCGTTCCATATGCCCATCATCCTCAGTGTGGGGGAAAATGTTCCCCTCAGATCCCATTTAAATCTTTCCCCTTTTAACTTAAACCTATGCCTCTAGTTTTTGACCCTTTACGCTGGGGAGAATGACTATGACTTTCTACCCTCTCTAACCCCTCGTACTTTTATGAACCTCTATAAGGGTCATCCATCAATCTCCTTTGACCCTGCAAAATATTCGCAGTCTACCCATATTTCTCTTTCTAACTCAAGCCCTCTAGCCCAGGCAACAGCAGGACTTCCCTGCATCCTCTCGAGCTTTCATCATTTTTAGTGCAGTAAAACATCATTGCATCTGGCGCCAGCACCAAATATCGCCGCACTAAAAAGTGAGATTGACAGGAAACAAATGTCAGCATTGCATGGCTTCTACCTAAAAAAAATGCATTAAATTGTACCCTGTCAGGTCTGACATGACCATTCTCAATTTATGCAATGGTCACTACTTCAGTGTACGGTAGTTAAAGAACTGCATTGGCCCTTAGGGACATTTCCATGGCAGCCACCTAGCAACAACACATATTATGTCTGCACATAGGACGCAGAGGCTGAAGAAGGCATAAAGACCGTGGCAATGTTCTCTGGGAGAGAAAATGTTGAATGGGATGCAGGGGACAGAAACCAACTGAGCAATATCAGAAAATAACATAAGCTACTAGATGTGCCGAGATATTACAAGCTATTACCTTGGCTATTTCATCAATAAAACTGACATGTGTCACAGGATCCCTTTTCTTTGTCAAGACCTTCTGTAAGTGCTGTACCTAAGAAAAATAAATCATCAGTTTCGCATCAAAAGGTACAGAAATAGGAAGACATCAATACTTGTTAATTGCATGTGCTATCTTCTTCATTCTTCAAATTAAATTCAATAGTATCGAATGGGAATTGTTGTAACCCCACAATGGATTATTTCACAAAAGATATGTGGTCTGAATTGTAAGATATAGGACTCCCGCTCCAAGATATTTTCTCAAAGATTCCGTAATTATTTGCTTGAAAGAGAAATTCAGGTTATGAAAAATATCACTGAAATAAAAATTGCGGAAAAAAACCCATCCAAATCTTTAGTTCGGAAACTGATATGAGTGGAATCTCCAAGTATGTATGCTCATTGAAAGCACAATAGAGTTGAAACAATGGTAGACTGTAAAATTAGTGGGTAATCTGGGAGGCACAGTGCCTTACGGTGCCAGAGACCAGGGTTCGAGCCTGACTACAAGTGCTGTCTATACGGAGTATATATGTTCGCCCTATGACTGCGTGGGCTTACTCCAGGTGCTTCAGTTGCCTCCCAAACTCCAAAAACATATAGGTTTGTAGGTTAATTGGCTTCTGTAAATTGTAAATTGTCCATTGTGAGTAGGATAGTGCTAGTGTACTGGGTAATCGCTGGTCGTCACAGACTCGGTGGGCCAAAGGGCCCGTTTCCCCGCTGTATCTCTAAAGATGCACTTGTACAGGCACATTGGGACTTTAACGGTGAGCTGATAATACTATGGTAAAAACATTCATACTTTCATCTTAATCAATCTAAAGATCTATATTAAAATATAATGTCCATGTGTCCTGCACATGGCTCAGCAATGAAACAAAGTAGAAATCTGAAATTCTCCAATTTAGGTTTAACCTGGAGCCCATTATGCATTTCGTTTTTTCTAAAAGACCCTTAAGATGGCCTGCATAGCTCATAGTCACATTTTAATTTTCCGAATTGAAAAATTACGAGATTTGTTTTTCTCAGATCTATTTTTGTGGTACCAACTATTTATGTGTACAGCATCTGAGGAGAGAGAGACACACACCGAGTTACGGTCGATAAATAATGCTGCATGAGAACGAATCAGTTGTGACAAATAGGAAAAGCTGACGATCTGAAGTTTTTGAAATTGATATTGGGACCCAGACTTTGCAGTTGTCTAGAGTGAAGATAAGGAGAAAACACAAGAAACTTTTAAGGATAAAGGGGAAATCTTTTAGGACCGAGATGAGAAAAACATTTTTCACACAGAGAGTGGTGAATCTCTGGAATTCTCTGCCACAGAAGGTAGTTGAGGCCAGTTCATTGGCTATATTTAAGAGGGAGTTAGATGTGGCCCTTGTGGCTAAAGGGATCAGGGGGTATGGAGAGAAGGCAGGTACAGGATACTGAGTTGGATGATCAGCCATGATCATATTGAATGGCGGTGCAGGCTCGAAGGGCCGAATGGCCTACTGCACCTATTTTCTATTTTTCTATGTAGATAATGGAATCATGAGCAATTCACAAAATGTTGGATAAATTCAGCGTGTCAGGCAATATCTGGGGAGGGGAATGGACAGACGTCGATTCAGATTGGAGCTCTTTTTTTGACTGATGGAGTTGGAGGTGGGGGAGGGATAAAGCTGGAAAAGAGAGACTAGCGGATGGTAGAGGAGGGTTGTGGGGATGGTGAGGGGGAGGAAGGAGGGGTGACTGAGGTAGTGGGAGAAATGGGTATGCACTGTGATGGGTTATGGAGCTTGAATGAACAACCTTTAAATTCAGAGCAAAGTGCCATCTGTGGTGCCAAAATGACATAGTAACATCAAGTTAGATATCTGCTTGACTCACAGAATGGGACTTAAACCCATAAACTTTCTGACTCATAACATGAGTGCTACAACTGCTGAGGATGGAATCAGTGTTGAAGATCTTAATGGCCCTGCAGGTGGATGCTATAAATGTAGATTTAAAAATCAATAAATAAAGAAAAACTGAGTGATTGATGAGATGCGACTCCTAATTCAATTTAATAACGACAGATCAACAAAATCTTACTTGTCCACATGCAGCGCAAATTTGATCCATAAGTTTCTCCATATTTGTCCAAAGGGCAGCGCGGAAAGCTGGTGTGTTGCCCGGGGTAGGCATTGTGGCTCGCCCAGGTCCTGCTGGAGAAGCATGGAGGAACGCAAACATGAATACATCCACTCAGGGTTTAGGGCAAATTATGAAGATCTTTCAATTATCCTAATAACTGCTTTTTCTATGATCATATTATGTTAAAATTACCTCTCAAGGTGGTCTGAACTGGCTGAGTTAACACTTTTATATCCAAAGCGCTGGAGATATTATCTTCAAGAGACACCTGATACCCATCTACTACATTATTGATGGTCTCTTTCAAGGTTCCAAGGTTGTAGAAAACTTGAAGTGCAGTTCCTACCTGTGTAGGATTCTTATTTTAAGAAAAAAATAGTACATATGTTAATTATACTTTAGGATAATTTGCCAGTCTGTTCTCTCATATATTAAAAAATGAATCAATCAAATAAAATATTCTGACTCCTGAAACATTCCAACACCACTGTATACAATGCTTTTATCTAATAAATAGCTTATATCACTATGTTTTCTACCCTGTGGCCAATTGTGTATCCATATTTATACTACCTGTTTCATCTAACGGGCTTCAATTCTGGCAATGGCTAATATGCAGTATTTTACATCATACACCATTTGGAATTTTTTTTTTTTTTTTTTTTTTTATTTTTTATTTTTATTTATTAGAAGTACATTACATTACAACCACATACATTAATACTCGTCATTTATATCTTCTTACAATTAATGTACTCCCTTTATTTATTTTTTTACACTAGAAAAAGAAAAGATTGAAAGAAAGAAGAAAGTGAAGGAAAAAGTGTAAGTGTAGAAAAGTGTAGAAAATGTAACAACAAAAAAGGACGAAGACCCTATAAGAGCGAAATTAAAAACAAAAAGAAAAAGAGTTAAGAAATAGGCCCTAAGAAAAGAAAAGAGAAAGAGAAAAAAAGAGAAACAAATGTTTTTTTTTGAGCATCACGTAAATAGGACATACCAACTCTTCAACTATCATCCCCCCTTACCTGACCTCAATTTTTTATTTTTTTAAAGTACTTTTGCACCCTATGTTTGTAATACTATAAATGCAGACCACGTCAGGTGGAAGTGATCTGGTTTACCTGCTAGGAGGAGTCTTATCTCTTCTAGGTGTAATGTTTCAAACATATTTGAAATCCACATATTTATAGTTGGTATTGGAGCCTTCTTCCAAAATTTTAGAATTAGCTTTTTTCCAGTTATTAACCCATAGTCCATTAATTTCTTTTGAAACACATTTAGTTCTGGATCATCTTCCGTTATTCCGAAGATAATCCATTCTGCTTTGGGTATCAGTCTTGTTTTAAATAACTTTGTAAAGATTTCAAAAATTTCATTCCAAAATTTTTGAATTTTTGTACAGAAGACAAATGAGTGCGCTATAGTTGCTTCTTGGGATTGACATTTATCACAAATAGATGATACGTTTGGGAAAATTTTATGAATTTTAGTTTTCGAATAATATAATCTATGTAAAATTTTAAATTGTATTAAAGTGTGTCTTACATTAATCGAGCATTTATGCACGTTTAATAAGTATTCATTCCAACTTTCCTTTGAAATTTTAATAGCTAACTCTTGTTCCCAGTCTCTTCTGATACCCTCCGTAGGTGGTATTTGTACATTTAAAATAATATTATACAAATATGATATTAAGTTTGCTGATTCCGCTTTTATCTGCATTGCATCGTCCAATACATCTATTGGATTATTATAATGATCTTTTGTATATTTTTTCAAATAGTCGCATATTTGAAAATATTTAAAATATTGATTATTTCCGAGTTTATATTTTATTTGTAATTGTTGAAATGAAAGTAATTTTCCAGTTTCATACAAGTCACCAAGCGTTTTAATTCCTAGTCTATCCCATTGTGTATAAGCTTTATCTATAATAGAAGGACTAAACGAAGGGTTATTGACTATAGGTAATAAAAGTGATAAGTTTCTTAATTTTAAATTTTGTTTTATTTGTTTCCAAATACGAATTGTACTATGAATAATTGGGTTCTTATTATAGTTTATGTTATTCAGTTTCATTGGAGAGAGGAGGATCGCTCCAATGTTTCTAGAGGAGCAATCCTCTTTCTCCATTACAATCCAGTCTACTTGCTGGGCGGAGTTATCCATCAGTTGAATCATGTTTTTAATATTTACTGACCAATAATAATACATAAAATTAGGTAGTGCTAGACCCCCCAATACTTTAGGTTTATTCAGATGGGTTTTTTGTATTCTATGTGATTTATAGTCCCATATAAAATTAGTGATATCTGAGTCGAGTTTTTTAAAAAACTTCTTAGGTAAGTATATTGGAATTGATTGAAATAGGTATAAAATTTGTGGTAAAAAGATCATTTTTATTGCGTTTATTCGGCCTATTAAAGACATCGGGAGCGTTTTCCAGAATTTAATTAATGTATTTAGTTTATTAAGTAGGGGGTCAAAATTTGCCCTGAACATACCTTGATGGAAAGTTTTATTGCAATGCCTATATCCATCCTCTCTTATTAGCAGATTGAAACCCAGCATATATTGGAGATCCGTAACAGTAAATTATTATTTTCAATATGATTTGACATTATGTTCAATTGTTTTAATGAAAGAAACAGCGCTTTGGGATTTAATTTAGTTTCTAAAAATAAAACCTTGTGAACTGCTGCAGTAGTAATTTGCTGTCCACTAGAGAGTCATTACCTGAAAAATCAAATCAACCAATGAAATGGGACAATCAGTTGACCTGGATAAATGGACATTAATTAAAATTCTGTAAACAAATGGGAACATTTGAATTTGTACTATCATGCAGCAGATCTTAATAAATGGGGAGCCGGCGTGGGGGAACTGTTGGGGGGAAGGGAGGGACAAAAGAGGGAGCTGGCGTGCTTTGTAACTTTGTCAGCACTGTAGGTGGCTGCTATTTGTATAGATTGTGTATGCAAGCAAAGAATGTCACTGTGCCTAGTCACATGCGACAATAAAGTAATGTATTCCTATTCCTATCATGCAACAAGAAAAGTGCAAAAGGCAAGGGCTATGGCAGAAGGAAGTGAAAGATGAGAGAGGACAATTAATGAAACAAGAAGGAAGTGCAAATGGGAGCAGCAGAATCATCTGAATTTACCAAAGGAAAATATTGTGAAGGCTGGAAATCTGAAATAAAAATCTGGAAATGATTTTCCAAGACTAAAATGTTGTAATCTGGCTAGCCAGAAGATGAAGTGCTATTCCCTGAGCACAGTATCCCTATTAGAACAGTATGAGAGGCCAAAGACAAAAGTCAAGAGCTTTTGACAGTCAGCAAAGATCATGCCAGGGATGTTTATTATTCCCCCTCCTTTAATTTTGTTTCTTCCCCTGCTTATATTAATTTGTCTTAACCCATGAGTATATTTTAGCCTAAACTACAAGTTTTAAGATACCTATATGTGGCCTAGATCAGTGGGACAGGCTAAAGTGGTTGAACAAACAACTGTTTTAACATCTCATAGTAATTCAAGCAGTGTTTCTTCTGTCCCTTCCATCTGTAAATCTAATTAGATTTCTAAAACTGTGTCTTCTCTGAAAGGCTAAGACACAAAGTGCTGGAGTAACTTAGTGGGAGGCAGCATCCCTAGAGAATTTGGATAGGTGGCGTTTCGGGTCGGGACCCTTCTTTAAGCCTGAAGATTCCCTGGAAGGTTATCAGGGATGATAGGTAGGGGTGGTAGGCAGGTCCTTCAAAATACTGTGGCTTGCTGCCATTCCTGCCTTGTTGCTGGACTGGAGTGCTTGGCAAGGCCAGTGAGGCAGAATCTTTGCATCCAGTCTCGGAAAGAGCAAGTGTCAAGTAACCATGGTCATCAATATCCAGCAATAATTTCCAGTCATCTTAGGCAATATCAACACCTTTGCCACATTAAAAAAATATTATCGGAACAAGTCTCCGCAGTTCAATACGATTACTACAGATTAAATTTATTAATATTTAATGTGGTTCTCAAGTGATTTAATGTAGGTCACTGATCGATTGGATCAACTATCAAAAAATAATCAAGGTAGACAAAAATGCTGGAGAAACTCAGCGGGTGAGTCAGCATCTATGGAGCGAAGGAATAGGTGACGTTTCGGGTCGAGACCCTTCTTCAGACTGATGTGGGGGGTGGCGGGAAGAAGAAAGGAAGAGGCGGAGACAGTGGGCTGTGGGAGAGCTGGGAAGGGGAGGGGAAGGAGGGAGAAAGCAAGGACTACCTGAAATTGGAGAAGTCAATGTTCATACCGCTGGGGTGTAAACTACCCAAGCGAAATATGAGGTGCTGCTCCTCCAATTTGCAGTGGGACTCACTCTGGCCATGGAGGAGGCCCAGGACAGAAAGGTCGGATACGGAATGGGAGGGGGAGTTGAAGTGCTGAGCTACCGGGAGATCGGGTTGGTTAATGCGAACTGTGAGGAGGTGTTGGGCGAAGCGATCGCCAAGCCTACGCTTGGTCTCACCCAATGAAGAGCAGTTGACATCTAGAGCAGCGGATGCAATAGATGAGGTTGGAGGAGGTGCAGGTGAACCTCTGCCTCAACTGGAAAGACTGCTTGGGTCCTTGGATGGAGTCGAGGGGGGAGGTAAAGCGACAAGTGTAGCATTTCCTGCGGTTGCAAGGGAAAGTACCAGGGGAGGGGGTGGTTTGGGTGGGAAGGGACAAATTGACCAGGGAGTTACGGAGGGAGCGGTCTCTGCGGAAAGCCGAAAGGGGAGGAGATGGGAAGATGTGGCCAGTGGTGGGATCCCGTTGGAGGTGGTCAGTGGGTTTGTAGTAGATGTCGGTCAGTAGTCAAATAATCCAAATAAAATAAATAATAATCAAGGTTCATCCAGTGATAACATCTCACTGCAGTCAAAGACTTGCATTCCAAAATGTTGGCACATCATCTAGGTTGACACTTTAGGTGCAGCATTTACTGAGAGAGGGCTGCATTATCAAAGGAATGTTATTGAATAATGCATTTAAATTAATGACTTTCCTGTCTTTTAGTTGGATATTTGCTAACTGTAATTTAAATTTGTTGTTTTACAAATATAACTTTACATTTAAGATTCACAAGTAATCCTGTAAATCCTGTACATTTTCACTGGGCTAAAAACAAAAATACAAACTAACTTAGCACACACTTCGTTTTGTGTGTCGTAGGCTGTTTTCAGCCAATCTTAAAAGAACAAGTTTCCATTATTTTCTTTAGACAAACAAAAATAAATTTTCCATTCTAAAAATGCAAACCCAATCAACTGATTAATTAGCTATTATTAGGTGATATATTTCAGGCTTAGAGGCACTGGAGGTACAAACAACACCAATTATCTGAGTTTGTTACAGAATCTTGCCATCCACATGAAGGAACCAAAGCTCCATTCCAGGTTAGCACCACATAAACATGGCACAACAGGACTTCAAATTTAAACTTAAGAGAAAATCTTGGTAACATTTAAAAATCCTAGAAATGCTTAAATTCACAATGCTTGAAATAATACTGAAAGCATTATCAATTGAATACTGACACAATGAACTGCAGATATCTTGAGCAAGACACAAAGTGTTCAAGGACCTCAGCAGATTAGGCAGCATTTGTAGGTATGTTACAATACTTACCTTCAGCGGTGCTGCAATTCTGCCACTGGCCGTGTGCGCGATTTTGGCGCCTTTGAGGGGGGGGCGGGGTTAAAACGCGGGTTTCTCCTACCTTGTCCGGGTTTATATTTCGGAGTGCAAGCTTTTGCTGAAGAATCGTTCCGACAGGCGTTCTGTGTATTTTGTTTTAAAAATCCCCCAACAATTTCAGCGCTGGAGTTATTTTAAAATCAGCTTCTAAAGCCGTCAACGCCGACAACGGGGACGGATTTCACGCACGGGACAGGTAAACGAAAGCCGTTTATTTTATGTATAAAAGTGCTCCTTAAGATGCCTTTAATTCACATTCTAAATTGCGAAACGGTGATTTTTCCCCCCGAACGAACCGGCAGTATTTTTCATGCCGATACGGGTTTAAATTCACCGCAAATGCAACGTTCCAATCGATCGCGTTCCAGAAAAACCCACTCGCAAGATGATTTAAATGGCCATTAATTTACAGGTATTAAACATTAAATTCCTTCCATTTTGCATATAAATCCATGACAATGAAATTTAAAAATTATGTTATATTGTGAATTCATGTGTGAATGTTATTTGGACACAGGCTTTTTAAAAATGTTAATCTATTCTTAAGAAATTGATAGATGTTTAGATCTAGTAATTGAATTTTGTAATTAGCTACAATTAGGTAACTAACTAATTATATGCTTTAATTTAATGTCGTCTAAGTAAGGTTGTTTCATATTTTTTTCAGAATGCTTCAATCTATAATAACTGAAAATTTCTTTCAGTTCTCTTAATTTTTAAGAAAGTTATGGGCTTTTGACTGTCCTCGATCACAGCTTTAGTGTTAAGTCAATGAAAAAGCAATAGGGAACAAGATGCTAATTTCCGAGTATGAAAATGGCCATAACCTTTTTAGTACTGAAGATATGAAAGTGAATTAGGTGTCAAATTAAACTTCTTTTTATGCTTTATCTGATGGGATAAATTACAGACTTGATTTTTAAAATCTCAAAATTTTGTAACATTGCTAGCATTTGTGGAGGGAATGGACAGACAATATTTTGGGCCAGAACCCTGCGTCAGACTAATTGAATATGCCTGTTATCATCAATCCCCCACCACCACTCAAGATCAAATATGGGAATAGTTTAGTACCTGTAAATTACAGTATTCTATTTGAAAATATTACTTTCGTAGCAAAGGCTGACCTATTCAGTAATCAAAAGCAGACAAAACATCAAATGGAATTTCAGTCTATTCAGTTGTACATTTAAATCTGATGTTAATGATGATAGTGATGTGAATTTTAAAGTGCATTGTGACAAGCTTTTTGAGCTTTGTTACGCCTACTTATCAAGGCAAGTGGAAAGCATCCTAGTCACGTTCCTGGATTGCACCTTGCTATTAGTAGTCAAGAGATGAGACTCCTGTCACGGGACTTGAGCCTCTGTCGTGCTCTTGCAGTCTCAGTGTTTATAGAGCTGGCTCACTCGGTTTCTAGTTAATGGTGAGCCCCAGGATGTTGTTAAGGGATCTAAGGCATAACTCTGCCTTAACATTTTTACTATTGTCTTGGAAAATCTTCCCTAAAAGCAGTGAACTGCTGAATTCACAGTAGCTTTAATGCAATCTTTCACAGTGACATAAAACTGCGAACGTATAAATTTAATAAAATGTTTTAAATTGTCTTCTCTTGGATCTGAATTTTATTTCATAAGATATCCTTTCTCCTAACATTTTCCAGTTTCTTAATATGCTTTTCGTGTAAACATTACATTCATGGGTTCAGCCTTTTGATTTTGTAGTCAGTTTCAATATTCTATGCTACCTCTTTTTTGCACAATACTTATAAGTTCATTCCTACTTGTTCATATGGTATTTTTTCTGTCTAATATATCAATAATCAGAGCCCAATACAATGCTAAAAAACAATGTGGGAAGGGTCCTTTAAAAAGCTGCATTGCATCACTCCCATCCGCTTGCCTAACTCCCCTCCAATTTTCTAACTAGATGTAATGACGTTTTTTTTTAATGTTCTACCACACAAGAGGAAGATGATACTGGCGGGTAACCTTCAAAGTTTTATCTTTGTCAAATCAAGTTCAAATGCAGGACATTAAATCAATGAAGTAATTCACAGTCAAAGCAAGAAAAGAATTCAAGGGCGGTACAGTGGCGCAACGGTAGTGACCCGGGTTTGATCCTGACTACGGGTGCTATCTGTATGGAGTTTGTACGTTCTCCCTGTGACCGCGTGGGTTTTCCCCGGGTGCTCCAGCTACCTCCCACATTCCAAAGACGTCCAGGTTTGTTGGTTAATTGGCTTTGGTAAAGATTATAAATTGTCTCTAGTGTGTAGGATAGTGATAGCGTATGGGATTGCTGGTTGGCGTGGATCCGGTGGGCCAAAGAGCCTGTTTCCGTGCTGTATCTCTAAACTAAACTATTTCTAAGAAAGATTTAAGCTTTTTTATTTGCCTATGTCCATGTTTTCTAAGCTGTCATGATTCATGATCTACAATATTTAAGTGTTGACTTTAGACCACATCTCTCTGGTACAAATGTTGCAACAACTGCTATTTAAAATAATCAATGATCCAACATCAATACTTGGCTCTTGATTAGGACCAAATATACAGTAATAACATTTAAAGTAATTAAATTGATAAATATACCTGCTTGATACAAGTGTAAATACCAATGGCAAGTCATGTTGATCAACAAACCTTAAATTTAAATCAGTGACAGCGAGAATATCAGTGAGTTTATAACTAGATATTGTATTCCACATATCTTTGTGACTAGATAATGCAACAGTACATTCACCTATCTCTAATGTGCTGCTAAAATGACAGTAGCTTTAAATGGAACCCCTCACAATGTCACTGATGTATTTTAGAACAACATCGGTTAAAGTAAATTGATGTAATGACGTCAGCAAAATAGAAGTATAGATGTTTGCAGGTTAAAAAATATGCTGTGGCGGTCCCTGGATATTAGGCCACTCCTTGGGTCATCACCCTCGGCACTCGAGGGACAGGGATGAGGGACTGCCCACAGGCTTCCGGTTCCTGCTCGGGGGTTTCTGGGAGTTCTTCATCCCTTCGGTGTATCTCGTTGTGAGTGGATGCTCACAACTATAATTAAAGAACCTTTGAACCTGCCTGGCATCTATCTTTTTTTCTGACCGCGTCCAGGCCACTACAATGCACATAAAATCTTTCCTAATTTAATATACATTGTTTGAAACTTCTAACTTCAAAAACTGAGATGCCACTTTTTTAATTTAAACCTAGATATACAGTGCCCTCCATAATGTTTGGGACAAAGACCCATCATTTATTTATTTGCCTCTGTACTCCACAATTTGATTTTTTTTAATAGAAAAAAAATCACATGTGATTAAAGTACACATTGTCAGATTTTATTAAAGGCCATTTTTATACATTTTGATTTCACTATGTAGAAATTACAGGAGTGTTTATACATAGTCCCCCCCCCCCCCACCACCACCACCCATTTCATGGCACCATAATGTTTGGGACGCATGGCTTCACAGGCGTTTGTAATTGTTTAGCTGTGTTTAATTGCCTCCTTATTGCAGGTATAAGAGAGCTCTCAGCACCTAGTCTTTCCATCACCTTTGGAAACTTTATGGTCGTTTATCAACATGAGGACCAAAGTTGTGCCAATGAAAGTCAAAGATGCCATTATGAGACTGAGAAACAAGAATAAAACTGTTAGAGACGTGAGCCAAACCTTAGGTTTACCAAAATCAACTGTTTGGAACATTATTAAGAAGAAAGAGGGCACTGGTGAGCTTACTAATCGCAAAGGGACCGGCAGGCCAAGGAAGACCTCCACAGCCGATGACAGAATAATTCTCTCTACAATAAAGAAAAATCCCCAAACACCTGTCCGACAGATCAGAAACGCTCTTCAGGAGTCAGGTGTGGATTTGTCAATGACCACTGTCCGCAGAAGACTTCATGAACAGAAATACAGAGGCTACACGGAAAGATGCAAACAACTGGTTAGCCTCAAAAATAGGATGGCCGGGTTACAGTTTACCCAAGATGTACATAAAAGAGCAACCACAGTTCTGGAAAAAGATCTTGTGGACAGATGAAACAAAGATTAACATATCAGTGATGGCAAGATCAAAGTATAGAGGAGAGAAGGAAATGCCCAAGATCCGAAGCATACCACTTCATCCGTGAAACACGGTTGTGGGGGTGTTATGGCCTATGCATGTATGGTTGCTGAAGGTACTGGCTCACTTATCTTCATTGATGATACAACTGCTGATGGTAGTAGCACAATGAATTCTGAAGTGTATAGACACATCCTATCTTCTCAAGTTCAAACAAATGCCTCAAAACTCATTGGCCGGCGGTTCATTTCACAGCAAGACAATGATCCCAAACATACTGCTAAAGCAACAAATAAAAATTTCAAAGCTAAAAAATGGTAAATTCTTGAGTGGCCAAGTTAATCACCCGATCTGAACCTAATTGAGCATGCCTTTTATATGCTGAAGAGAAAACTGAAGGGTACTAGCCCCCAAAACAAGCATAAGCTAAAGATGGCTGCAATACAGGCCCGGCAGGGCATCAAGAATCGCAGACTTCAAGCACTTGTTGCATGCAAAGGATATGCAACAAAATACTAAAGTTGACTACTTTCATTTACATGACATTGCTGTCTCCCAAACATTATGGTGCCCAGAAATGCGAGGATTATGTATAAACACAGCTGTAATTTCTACATGATGAAACCAAAATGTATAACAATGGCCTTTATTAAAATCTGACAATGTGCACTTTAACCACATGTGATTTTTTTCTATTACAAATCTCAAATTGTGGAGTACAGAGGCAAATAAATAAATGATGGGTCTTTGTCCCAAACATTATGGAGGGCACTGTAGACCATCAAACGAAAAATACTGGAAACATTCTGCAAGTCAGGCAGCATCCGTGGAAATACAAACATAGCTTAGTCTTTCAAGTTGAGAAGGTTTTGTCACAACTGGGAAAATGAGAAAATAAGTTAGTTTTAAGTTATAAGCGGGTGAGGAAAGATGGATAGGACAAAGGCACGTCAGGGTGGAACCCGGGTCTCTGGCACTGTGAGGTAGCGACTCTACCGCTGCACCACCGTGCCACTGCTCCTGTGTTGCAAAGGCAAGTTGTACGGGGTGGTAGCGTGGAGTGGGGAGTGGAGCGAGGGGGAGGGGGTGGGGGTGGATCAAGTTGGTGGCAGGGTCGGCCAGGGTCAGTGTGGAGCGGTCTCCCCCGTGAGGGTGATCCGTGAACCACTCCGGGGCACCACACTGATCCTGGACCCTTTGAATCCTCCCCTGTCCTCCCCTCTCTCGCCGCTCTCTCTCCCCGTTCTCTCTCTCTCTCCCCCCCCCTCTCTGTCTCTCTTCCTCTCTCGCCAGCCCTGTGGAGATTGACGGATCGGTAGCCAGCTCTGTGTGTGTGTATGTGTGCCCTATGGGTGAACATTATGCGTGCGTGGATCTTTGTTAATATGCCTGAGGGGTGATCACAGTGCGTGTGTATGTGTGAGAGGGAGATAGAGAGAGATAGAGTGTGAGAGAGCCTGTGTGTGTGTGTGTGCGCATGTGTGTCTCTGTGTGTGCATGAGTCTGTGTTTGTGTGTGTGTGTGTCGGTGTGCTGGTCTATGTGTCTGTATGTGTTTCGGTATGTGGGAGTCCGCGTGTGTGTGTGTGTATGTGTGTGTCAGTCACTGTTTGTGTGTATGTGTGTCAGTGTGTATGTCACTGTGTGTGTGTGTGTATGTGTGTCAGTGTGTGTGTGTCAGTGTGTGTGTGTGTCAGTGTGTGTGTGTGTCAGTGTGTGTGTGTGTCAGTGTGTGTGTGTGTCAGTGTGTGCGTGTGTCAGTGTGTGCGTGTGTCAGTGTGCGTGTGTCAGTGTGCGTGTGTCAGTGTGCGTGTGTCAGTGTGCGTGTGTCAGTGTGCGTGTGTCAGTGTGCGTGTGTCAGTGTGCGTGTGTCAGTGTGCGTGTGTCAGTGTGCGTGTGTCAGTGTGCGTGTGTCAGTGTGCGTGTGTCAGTGTGCGTGTGTCAGTGTGTGTGTGTGTCTGTCAGTGTGTGTGTGTCAGTCAGTGTGTGTGTCCGTCAGTGTGTGTGTCAGTCAGTGTGTGTGTCAGTCAGTGTGTGTCAGTCAGCGTGTGTCAGTCAGCGTGTGTCAGTCAGCGTGTGTGTGTCAGTCAGCGTGTGTGTGTCAGTCAGCGTGTGTGTGTGAGTCAGTGTGTGTGTGTGAGTCAGTGTGTGTGTGTGAGTCAGTGTGTGTGTGAGTCAGTGTGTGTGTGAGTCAGTGTGTGTGTGAGTCAGTGTGTGTGTGAGTCAGTGTGTGTGTGAGTCAGTGTGTGTGTGTCAGTCAGTGTGTGTGTGTCAGTCAGTGTGTGTGTCAGTCAGTGTGTGTGTGTGTCAGTCAGTGTGTGTGTGTCAGTCAGTGTGTGTGTCAGTCAGTGTGTGTGTGTGTCAGTGTGTGTGTGTCAGTGTGTGTGTGTGTCAGTGTGTGTGTGTCAGTCAGTGTGTGTGTCAGTCAGTGTGTGTGTGTGTCAGTGTGTGTGTGTGTCAGTGTGTGTGTGTGTGTCAGTGTGTGTGTGTGTCAGTGTGTGTGTGTGTCAGTGTGTGTGTGTGTCAGTCAGTGTGTGTCAGTCAGTGTGTGTCAGTCAGTGTGTCAGTCAGTGTGTGTCAGTCAGTGTGTGTCAGTCAGTGTGTGTGTGTGTGTGTCAGTGTGTGTGTGTGTGTGTCAGTGTGTGTGTGTGTGTCAGTGTGTGTGTGTGTGTCAGTGTGTGTGTGTGTGAGTCAGTGTGTGTGTGTGTGAGTCAGTGTGTGTGGCAGTTCTTTATTTTTTCCTATGGCCCGCAAAAATGTGCCAAATATATAATGTGGCCCTCATGCTGAAAAGTTTGGAGGCCCCTGCTCTAAACTAAACTTAACCTGCTATAATCTCTGGCAGTTCGTTCTGTAAACCCACCATGTTATGGATGAAAAGTTGCCCCTCAGGTTCCTATTAAATCTTTCTCCCCTCACCTTAAACCTGTGCCCTCTAGTTCTTGATTACCCTAACCTGGGAAAAAGACTGCGCTTTCACCCTATATATTCTGCTCATGGTTTAATACACCTCTAAGATCACCCTCAGCCTC
This sequence comes from Malacoraja senta, assembly GCA_038087875.1. Taxonomy (NCBI): domain Eukaryota; kingdom Metazoa; phylum Chordata; class Chondrichthyes; order Rajiformes; family Rajidae; genus Malacoraja; species Malacoraja senta. The sequence continues at coordinate 22,861,413 of CM075985.1, read as the reverse complement.
CTGCGCTTCAAAGAATAAAGACCTAGCCTGCCCAATCAGTCCCAATAACTCAGGCCCTCCAGTCCTGGCAACATCTTCATAAAACTTCTCTGTATCCTCTCCAGCCTAATGGCATCTTTCCTATAACTGCATGACTAAAAATGAACACAATACTCCAAATGCGGCCTCATTAACAACCTGTACAACCGTAACATAATGCTCCACTTCTATGCTGGGGATTGACAGATTCAGGCCAACGAGACAAAAGCCTTCTTCAACATCCTATTTACCTGTGATATTACTTGCAGAGAACTATTTACCTGTACTACTGGATCCCAATGCTTTACAACACTTCTCAGGGCCCTACCGTTCACACTTATTTTAATTCAACTGGTCTAGATCTGCTGCATTTCTTGATAATCATCTTCCCTGTTGATTATACCTATTTTAGTGTCATCTGTAAATTTATTAATCACGCATTGTACATTCTCATCCAAATGTTGATAAAGGGTAACAAACAGCAATGGATGAAGCATCGATCCCTGAGGCACACTGCTAGTCCCGGACTTTCGTACCAATCCAGCCACCACCACCCTCTGCTTCCGAACATTAATTTTGTATCCATTTAGTTTCCCCCACTCTCCTCTGCTTGCTTGAACTGGACCTCACATGTAACTACTCCTCTTTTGACTCCTGTCATTTGCTTCAAGTGGAAGATGTACCATGGCACTCACATGGGCTTCAGCGATGCCATTTGTTGGTTATGTTGAGCAGTCCTTGTTCTAAACATACACCAGCACTTTTCCTTAACTCTTTCTCCGTTATATCGATGTCTGCACCCATACAGAACGTTGTTTTTATCAACTTTACTAACTTCCATCCTGCCCTCAAATTCACTTGAACAGTCTCTGACACCTCTCTCCCCTTTCGCAATCTCTATGTCTCCATCACAGGATACACTCTATGTACTGATGTCTACTACAAACCCACCGACTGCCACAGATACCTTGACTATACTTCCTCCCACCCTGTTCTTGCAAGGACGCCATCCCTTCCTCTCAATTTCTCCACCTCTGTCGCACCTGCTTCCAAGATTCTGTTCTCATTCTTCCTGCCCTCAGAAGCAACAAGGAGAGTTTCCCTCAACCTCACGAGTTTCACTCAACCTTACCTTTAACCCCATAAGCCTCTGCATCCAACACATTATTCTCCGACATTTCTGCTACCTTCAATGTGATCCCACTATCAGCCGCATCTTCCCAATCCCACCCCTTTCCACTTCCCGCAAAGATCACTCACTCCACAACTCCTTGATTTACTCATCCCTTTCCACCCAAGCTGCCCCCTCCCCAAGTAGTTTTACCTTCTAACAGCAGGAGATGTAACACCAGTCCCTACATTTCCTCTCTCACTTTCCATCCAGGGACCATAACAGCTATTTCAGATGAGACAGAGGGTCAAATACACCTCTTCAAACCTTGTTCACTGCATTTGTTGCTCCTGATATGGCCTTATTTACATGGGCAAAACTAAGCATAGACTAGGTGACCATTTCGCTGAACACATGTACTCTGTCCACCAAAGCTTGCTGGATCTCCCGGTTGCTATCCATTTCAACTCTCCTTCCCATTCCCATATTGACCTTTCCGTCCTGGGCCTCCTTCATTGCCAGATTAAGGCCACTCACAAACTGAAAGAACAGCACTTCATATTCCGCTTTGGTATTTACAACCCAATAATATTTCCCAATTTCAAGTAACACTCCCCCTACACACCCTCTCTTTCCCATGACCCCTCTCTCTGAGCTGGGGTGCACACATCCTCCCAACATCTCCAACCCTCAAGTCACCCTGCTCCTTTCCCCATCTTCATAAACTCATCTCCCATCTCCAAGTCCCCCTTTTTACTTTTATCCCCTCTTTTCCTTCCCCCTGTTCCTATCCACCCGTATCCAGCTTTACACGTCCCTCTTCCTCTTCTTTCCTTCTCTGGCAAACTTTTGCCTCCTTTTTACTTCCAGCCTTTGTCACTTACTCCAACCATTTGCCAAACCAACCACACCCACTCCTGACCTATCTCCACATATCACTTGTCAGGAAAGAACTACAGATGCTGGTTTAAATCAAAGATACCCACAAAATGCTAGAGTAACTTAGCGGGACAGGCAGCATCTCTGGAAGGAAGGAATGGGAAACATCACCCATTCCTTCTCTCCAGAGATGCTGCCTGTCCCGCTGAGTTACTCCAGCATTTTGTGTCTATCACTTGTCAGGCTTTGTCCCCACTTCTCAGACTGAAGAAGGGTCCTGACCAGAAACAATGTCTGTCCATTTTTTCCCACAGATGCTCCCTGATCTGTTAGGTTCCTCCAGAACGTTGTGGTTTGCTCTGTATCAAGTTAGCTAGCTCTCCCTGGAACCCACGCAATCAAACCTTCCAGAGCAGTCTACCATGCAGAATGATTTACCTAAAAATAGGAATTTCTAGATTGAGTCTCAAAGGCTGCAACATACCTATATGCAGGATGAGATGCTGTTCCTCAAACTCTAACATAAGCTTGAGGAACAGCATTTCATCTTCCTTCTGGATATGTTACAGCCTTCTGGATATGTTACAGCCTGATATGGCCTTATTTACATGGGCAAAACCAAGCATAGACTAGGTGACCATTTCGCTGAACACCTGTACTCTGTCCACCAAAGCTTGCTGGATCTCCCGGTTGCTATCCATTTCAACTCTCCTTCCCATTCCCATATTGACCTTTCCGTCCTGGGCCTCCTTCATTGCCAGATTAAGGCCACTCACAAACTGAAAGAACAGCACTTCATATTCCGCTTTGGTATTTACAACCCAATAATATTTCCCAATTTCAAGTAACACTCCCCCTACACACCCTCTCTTTCCCATGACCCCTCTCTCTGAGCTGGGGTGCACACATCCTCCCAACATCTCCAACCCTCAAGTCACCCTGCTCCTTTCCCCATCTTCATAAACTCATCTCCCATCTCCAAGTCCCCCTTTTTACTTTTATCCCCTCTTTTCCTTCCCCCTGTTCCTATCCACCCGTATCCAGCTTTACACATCCCTCCTCCTCTTCTTTCCTTCTCTGGCAAACTTTTGCCTCCTTTTTACTTCCAGCCTTTGTCACTTACTCCAACCATTTGCCAAACCAACCACACCCACTCCTGACCTATCTCCACATATCACTTGTCAGGAAAGAACTACAGATGCTGGTTTAAATCAAAGATACCCACAAAATGCTAGAGTAACTTAGCGGGACAGGCAGCATCTCTGGAAGGAAGGAATGGGAAACATCACCCATTCCTTCTCTCCAGAGATGCTGCCTGTCCCGCTGAGTTACTCCAGCATTTTGTGTCTATCACTTGTCAGGCTTTGTCCCCACTTCTCAGACTGAAGAAGGGTCCTGACCAGAAACAATGTCTGTCCATTTTTTCCCACAGATGCTCCCTGATCTGATAGGTTCCTCCAGAACGTTGTGGTTTGCTCTGTATCAAGTTAGCTAGCTCTCCCTGGAACCCACGCAATCAAACCTTCCAGAGCAGTCTACCATGCAGAATGATTTACCTAAAAATAGGAATTTCTAGATTGAGTCTCAAAGGCTGCAACATACCTATATGCAGGATGAGATGCTGTTCCTCAAACTCTAACATAAGCTTGAGGAACAGCATTTCATCTTCCTTCTGGATATGTTACAGCCTTCTGGATATGTTACAGCCTGATATGGCCTTATTTACATGGGCAAAACCAAGCATAGACTAGGTGACCATTTCGCTGAACACCTGTACTCTGTCCACCAAAGCTTGCTGGATCTCCCGGTTGCTATCCATTTCAACTCTCCTTCCCATTCCCATATTGACCTTTCCGTCCTGGGCCTCCTTCATTGCCAGATTAAGGCCACTCACAAACTGAAAGAACAGCACTTCATATTCCGCTTTGGTATTTACAACCCAATAATATTTCCCAATTTCAAGTAACACTCCCCCTACACACCCTCTCTTTCCCATGACCCCTCTCTCTGAGCTGGGGTGCACACATCCTCCCAACATCTCCAACCCTCAAGTCACCCTGCTCCTTTCCCCATCTTCATAAACTCATCTCCCATCTCCAAGTCCCCCTTTTTACTTTTATCCCCTCTTTTCCTTCCCCCTGTTCCTATCCACCCGTATCCAGCTTTACACGTCCCTCTTCCTCTTCTTTCCTTCTCTGGCAAACTTTTGCCTCCTTTTTACTTCCAGCCTTTGTCACTTACTCCAACCATTTGCCAAACCAACCACACCCACTCCTGACCTATCTCCACATATCACTTGTCAGGAAAGAACTACAGATGCTGGTTTAAATCAAAGATACCCACAAAATGCTAGAGTAACTTAGCGGGACAGGCAGCATCTCTGGAAGGAAGGAATGGGAAACATCACCCATTCCTTCTCTCCAGAGATGCTGCCTGTCCCGCTGAGTTACTCCAGCATTTTGTGTCTATCACTTGTCAGGCTTTGTCCCCACTTCTCAGACTGAAGAAGGGTCCTGACCAGAAACAATGTCTGTCCATTTTTTCCCACAGATGCTCCCTGATCTGTTAGGTTCCTCCAGAACGTTGTGGTTTGCTCTGTATCAAGTTAGCTAGCTCTCCCTGGAACCCACGCAATCAAACCTTCCAGAGCAGTCTACCATGCAGAATGATTTACCTAAAAATAGGAATTTCTAGATTGAGTCTCAAAGGCTGCAACATACCTATATGCAGGATGAGATGCTGTTCCTCAAACTCTAACATAAGCTTGAGGAACAGCATTTCATCTTCCTTCTGGATATGTTACAGCCTTCTGGATATGTTACAGCCTGATATGGCCTTATTTACATGGGCAAAACCAAGCATAGACTAGGTGACCATTTCGCTGAACACCTGTACTCTGTCCACCAAAGCTTGCTGGATCTCCCGGTTGCTATCCATTTCAACTCTCCTTCCCATTCCCATATTGACCTTTCCGTCCTGGGCCTCCTTCATTGCCAGATTAAGGCCACTCACAAACTGAAAGAACAGCACTTCATATTCCGCTTTGGTATTTACAACCCAATAATATTTCCCAATTTCAAGTAACACTCCCCCTACACACCCTCTCTTTCCCATGACCCCTCTCTCTGAGCTGGGGTGCACACATCCTCCCAACATCTCCAACCCTCAAGTCACCCTGCTCCTTTCCCCATCTTCATAAACTCATCTCCCATCTCCAAGTCCCCCTTTTTACTTTTATCCCCTCTTTTCCTTCCCCCTGTTCCTATCCACCCGTATCCAGCTTTACACATCCCTCCTCCTCTTCTTTCCTTCTCTGGCAAACTTTTGCCTCCTTTTTACTTCCAGCCTTTGTCACTTACTCCAACCATTTGCCAAACCAACCACACCCACTCCTGACCTATCTCCACATATCACTTGTCAGGAAAGAACTACAGATGCTGGTTTAAATCAAAGATACCCACAAAATGCTAGAGAAACATCACCCATTCCTTCTCTCCAGAGATGCTGCCTGTCCCGCTGAGTTACTCCAGCATTTTGTGTCTATCACTTGTCAGGCTTTGTCCCCACTTCTCAGACTGAAGAAGGGTCCTGACCAGAAACAATGTCTGTCCATTTTTTCCCACAGATGCTGCCTGATCTGTTAGGTTCCTCCAGAACGTTGTGGTTTGCTCTGTATCAAGTTAGCTAGCTCTCCCTGGAACCCACGCAATCAAACCTTCCAGAGCAGTCTACCATGCAGAATGATTTACCTAAAAATAGGAATTTCTAGATTGAGTCTCAAAGGCTGCAACATATCTATATGCAGGATGAGATGCTGTTCCTCAAACTCTAACATAAGCTTGAGGAACAGCATTTCATCTTCCTTCTGGATATGTTACAGCCTTCTGGATTCAACATTGCATTCACCAATTTTTGGGGAACTCACTTGTCCTGTTTGAATCGGAACTGACCAGTTGTTCTGTAAGGTTATCTAACTTAATATTAACAGTTTTTCTCTCTACACAGGCACAGCCTTATCTTTTGGGCATTACCAGCAATTTTCTTTCAGCTTCAGGTTTTAGCAATTAGCATTTTACAGCTTTATTCATTTTCATCATCTCTATCTATCCTCGCTAATCTAATAACCAGGCATCTCCATAAAGGTAAGGTATAAACAGGGTTGCCAGTAGATCCCACTCAGAGATATTCTCTTTGACCGTCCCATCGCTCCGCAACCCTCTCTGTAACTTAACTCTTATTTCTTCACTTTCACATTTCTTATGAAATCTTCAGCCTGAAACACGAACTCTGCTTCCCCTTCCATAGCTACTGACTGCTCTTCCGAGTGCTTCCACCATTTATTTTTATATTTCAGATTTTCAACATCTGGAATGTTTTGATTTACAAAAGAGGAGCATTTACCTGTGTCTCCATTCCCTGTTCAAGTAACCGTTTGGCTTGATTCTCGATCTCAAGTCGGGCTCTTGCAATAAAAAGGAGATCATTTTCTATAACTTCAATCCCAGAGAGATCAACTCCTTGTGAAAGATAATCTATGAAACAGAAGACAAAGAGTGAATGTTCACACCTAGAATGCATCTTATTTTGCAATGCCAACATGCATCTGTTGAATAATCTGTTTTCCTGCTGTAACCTTTGTGATTTTGATTTTTAAAGACCCAATTGAACAATGAGGAAGTTGTCAATATTTTCTGCACAACTAACTCATTAATCTGATGCAATGCCAAGATTTCTTGTGCTTCTGTAATAATGAGATAATTGCTCCAATGTATGCGTAGCTGCAATATTATGCGTTACAAGCAATAAATATTTCTATATTTATTGCCTTTCACCAAAACTATCATTGATCCCTTTGTTATCTACAATAGTTAAGCTTCTGGTTAACACTCCACAGATGACCTCTTATGTCACTACAAGCCCATTATCATTGCCAAAGAAGCCAGTTCGGTATTCCGACTGTGCATGCACATGTCATAGGTCGCTCGGGATAAACACTCGCGGTGGCCTTGCCGCTGCATGGGTGCGCGTCTTGTCCTTATCCAGCCGCCGCTGGGCCATCCCTGTCCCCTCCCGAGTGTCACGTCCGAGGCCAGCGGGAGCCAGACGGGAACGGCGGAGGGGGGGGGCCTAGCTCGGCTCTGCCTGTCCCACCGGGCGCAGGCCCATCGCAGCGGCGGTCCAGGCCCGCGGAAAAGAAGCACCAACTCCAGCTCAACCCCGCCGTCCCGCCAGCAGGACAGGCAGAGTCGAGCTGGGGCCAGTGCCTCCCCTCCTCGCTGGCTGCGGGCCTGGGCTGACACTCCCGTCCGCGGACCCCTCATTCAGCCTTCCTACACATTAGACTTTTGTACCGTGGTTGGGATGGATGGGAGCGAGGATTTCCACGGGCGCAAGGATCAAATGACCTAAAGTTTGCGTTGAGTGAACTGACTGTTCTTAATGTCCTCACCATACATCGGCATTTTGTGAGAGTGGTTGGATCCCAGCTTCAGCTCAACCAACGTCGGTCACATTATCCGGAAAGGCCGCGGGGGATCAGGAGCTGATGCGAGACATCGGCGATGTTCTGGAATCCTAGTCGGCCGCTGCCGAACAACAGGATCGACCCGGGGAGTAGAGGTGTCAGTTTTTCCAGCGGCGAGGGGAGAGGCACCAGCTACCGCAGCCCGCACATCTGTCGGGCGCCTGACTCCTCGATCCCGGGATCCAACCACTCTCACAAAACGCCAAGGACAAACACTCAGTTCACTCAATGCAAACTTTAGGTAATTTGTTCCTTGTGCCCGCGGAAATCTCCAGCGCGGTAAAGACGAGGGGGTTCTGAAGTTCTGAAGAGACCTCTCACCCCAACCACAGACTGTTTACCCTCCTACCATCCGGGAGGCGCTACAGGTCTCTCTGTTGCCGGACCAGCAGGTCCAGGAACAGCTTCTTCCCTGCGGCTGTTACACTACTCAACACTGTACCTCGGTGACTGCCAATCACCCCCCCCACCCCGGACACACCTCCCACCAGGAAAAAATACTATGACTGGATGCACGTAAATAGATTTATTTATTGCTCATATTTATGTCGCTCTTCTAGGGAGATGCTAACTGCATTTCGTTGTCTCTGTACTGTACACTGCACAATGACAATAAAGTTGAATCTGAATCTGAATCTGAAGTTGCATTCTCTCAATTGAGGACATTTTCTCGACTCTCCTAGAAGCAACGAGCCATGGCTTTACCAGTGGTTGTCTAACTGAAACCTCTCTTCCCCCACCTCGCACAGTCTCTCCCCGTCTCCCACTCGCATCTACCCCCTCTCTCTCGCTGTTACACCCCGCTCTCCCCCGCTACCAGGCCCCCCGTTCGCTTAAAAAAAAATTCTCGAATGACCTTTGCCAAATCCCATGATTCCTTGCGTTTTTCGGAATACCGAACTGGCTTATTCTCCCACCATCAATGTCTTAGGGTCTTCAATTACAAAAATCTCAAATGGACCAGCCACGTAAATACGACATCTACACAACCAAGAGGTTAGGTGTTCCATAGCAAGTGATTCATCAATTGCCATAGGTTAGAGAGGGATGTGATTTTTATTTTAAACATTGTGAATGAACAAGATCATTCACAAATGTAGCTGCAAATTCAATAGAATGAGGGGGATTTTCAGATTAGACCAGTCTGCAACCTTTGTTCTCTACAATCCTGAAATATTTCAGACCTATATCGCCCAATTTCTCCCTCATTCACTACTGTCCTGAAACCTATATTCCTGCCTTGCCATATCCAGATGTCTCCATTCTAATGCTTTCCATCATGGCTTTTCATTTTCCACTCTCCATAGATTCCTATATATTAAGACTATTGACACATATATATTTGACATATCCATTGCCCAAATCACTTTATTCATAATCACCTAGTTTTAAATCCTTCACTATCTTCCTTACTGGGGTCAAGGAAAGAGCGTTCACGTCGCTGCCCTGTTTTCACCAATCTTTCCACCACCACGCACAAGAAGCGCAAGACAGACACCATTGTATGCAGATGCCGTGAAATGTGTTCAGCTCTGGCTGAACAATTTCTAATCTTGTGTGTGAACTCAATAAGAAGATCTTCCTTACTTAACCTCAGCACTCTCCTTCTTCCTCAACTCATATGCCCCCAACTCTACAATCCATAATGTCCAAGATCCAAGCACCTAGCCCAACCCCACACCAAACACTACCCCTGCATCAACATTATTAACCATACTATTCATAGTCGTGTTCTCTTAAATTCCATCCAAGAACACGTACATCTTTTTTTACTCTTGTCAAAACATACTCAGAACACAATGCTCCCAACTCTTTAGTTACACCTATGAACTGTTCCTTTATTTTTGTCTACTTTTAGCATTCTGCAATCACAATCATTCAATAAAAACAGAAGAATGGAATTGGAGTATGTTCTGATATAAAGTTGTAATTCCAAGTCAATTGCTACCGAATGCACATCCAAACATCGTTGCATCAATGAGTTCCAAATCAGAAATGTGACCATTTTCACGATGTTGTGACTTGCACTATAGGCAAGGTAATGTTCCAGGTTAAAATAACCAAATTGTTATGTCAGCAGCAAGGTCGTTTATACTCAATTCTTTGAAGATTATTCCTAATTAATTAAGTTTTCAGTACATTCTCAAGCATTTTTTCATAGTGGTAAAACTATGCATTTAAATCTATATTTATTATTTTCCCTTGTATTTACTGCCTCTGACACCAGTGCACATTACCCTATCATTAATCACCCCTACATTATCAATGTATTTGCCTTTAGCATCAAGTATAACACAACTACTTTTTAATTTTCCCTCAAGCCAATAGACACAGATATCACAGCCAATGTGAATGGGGATGGCGTGGACTGTTGCTCACAGCTGGCATCTCTAATCAGAACCTCACTTTCAATGTTCATATTTGCAAGGCATAGCCACACTCTCCTCTTGGACAGATTTTCCAAAGTTCCCTCCTTCTCAAGATTTTCTTCTATTTACATCTATTCTGATTTTGAGAGTATTGCTCAACTAACTATCCCACCATCATTTGCGCTATCATTTCTTCTTGTCATTTTATTAGTCTTGCTGTCCAACATATACCCTCGACATATGCTGTCCAACATATCCCAATATCATTCCTCACCAACAGAGCTACCCCACCCCCTCTGCCCACCTGTCTGTCTTTTGATAGGAATATTCAGTTCCCAGCCCTGGCCCTCTTGCAGCCATGTCTCTGTAATTCCCACAACATCATACTTGCCAATTTCTAACTGAGCCTCAAGCTCGTCCACATTATTTCTTATACTTCGGGCATTCATATACAACACTTTGACCTCGGTATTCACCTCCCCTCTCGCACCGCTCGCAATTGGCCCTGACCTTACTCCCTTATCCTTTCTCGACCTTTATTTCCCATTAATTCGGGAGTGTTTTGTAACTTTTCCTGTACTCACTTCCCCTTCAACTCCATCTTTATACTCCCAATTTGTCAATTCCTCCCCCCCACTATTTAGTTTAAACCCACACGTGTAGCCCTAGCAAACCAGCCTGCCAGAACATCGGTCCCCCTCCAGTTAAGGTGTAACCCATCCATTTTGAACAGGTCACACCTACCCCAGAAGAGATCCCAATGGTCTATAAATCTAAATCCTTGCTCCCTGCACCAGCCCCTCAGCCACACATTCAGATCCACTATCTCCTTGTTCCTGTCCTCACTAGCACGAGGTACTGGAAGCAACCCAGAGATAACCACCATAGAAGTCCTGCTTTTCAGTCCCTTACAAGGGGTGACATTGAAACAGGAGATGTGGGGTCAGTATGGATAGAACTAAGGAATTGTAAGGGTAAAAAGACCCTAATGGGACCTATCTACAGGCCCCCAAACAGTAGTCTGGATATAGGGTGCAAGTTGAATCAGGAGTTAAAATTGGCATGCAGTAAAGGTAATGCTATGGTTGTTATGGGAGATTTCAACATGCAGGTAGACTGGGAAAATCAGGTTGGTACTGGACCCCAAGAAAGGGAGTTTGTGGAGTGCCTCCGTGATGGATTCTTAGAGCAGCTTGTATTGGAGCCTACCAGGGAGAAGGCAATTCTGGATTTAGTGTTATGTAATTAACCAGATTTGATAAAGGAACTTGAGGTTAAGGAGCCATTAGGAAGTAAAGACCATAATATGGTCAAGTTTAATCCACAATTGGAGAGGGAGAAGGGTAAATCGGAGGTGTCAGTGTTACAGTTGAATGAAGGGGACTATGGAGCCATGAGGGAGGAGCTGGCCAAAGTTGACTGGAAAGATACCCTAACAGGGATGACAGTGGAACATTCTCTAGAATGTAGTTAGCCATGTCTAGCCAGAACAGCATTCCTTTCGCATGTTGAAGGGTTATTTCTGCAGCGGGATGGCCCCCATGGACAATGTCGAAGTACTTGCTGTGAAGACGCTTCGGGATGAATGACCAGTCCTGAATGACCAGTTCGTCATGGACAGGGAAAAATGGTTGGACAGCGTGTGACAGGTGGTGCTGTTTGTCTGGCCAGCCGCGGCGGATGACAGTGCCCAGCGATTGTAGTGTTTCGTCTGCAGGTCTAGTATCTATCTATCTATCTATCTATCTATCTTCTATATACTTTTAAAACTCTCTGGCTGTCGTCCGTCTGTACGTCCGACGGCCTGCTTGACTTTGCCGCGCGGCCTTTGATACGGCCCCTGGCCCGCACGGCGCGCGGAAAGGCCCACGTTTTTCGCCATTTCCAAAGAGATGACATTTATCTTTACGAATAGCCACTCCTGATTAAATTCTCTCCTGTTTATGTACACGTTTTTTAATAAAATCCATCCCCCCCCAACCCCAATGTGATTTTCTCCGATTGTCTCCGATTTTCTCCGAAAACGACGCCATCTTTTTCCCCCCGATTTTCTCCAAAAACGACGCCATCTTTTTTTCGCCGATTTTCTCCGATTTTTTCCAAAAACGACGCCATCTTTTTTTCAGCACATTTTCACCCCGGGGTCTGAAGCACGTTCGGGAACAACACCCCGGGGTGTCAAGCACTTTCGGGGACCAGACCCAACGGGTCTGCACTTGGTCTAGTATACTTTTAAAACTCTCTGGCTGTCGTCCGTCTGTACGTCCGACGGTCTGCTTGACTTTGCCGCGCGGCCTTTGATACCGCCCCTGGCCCACACGGCGCGCGGAAAGGCCCACGTTTTTCGCCATTTCCAAAGAGATGACATTTATCTTTACGAATAGCCACTCCTGATTAAATTCGGTCCTGTTCATGTACACGTTTTTTAATCAAATCCATCCCCCCCCAACCCCAATGTGATTTTCTCCAATTGTCTCCGATTTTCTCCGAAAACGACGCCATCTTTTTTCCCCCGATTTTCTCCGAAAACGACGCCATCTTTTTTTCGCCGATTTTCTCCGATTTTTTCCGAAAACGACGCATTCTTTTTTTCAGCAGATTTTCACCCCGGGGTCTGAAGCACGTTCGGGAACAACACCCCGGGGTGTCAAGCACTTTCGGGGACCAGACCCAACGGGTCTGCACTTGGTCTAGTATACTTTTAAAACTCTCTGGCTGTCGTCCGTCTGTACGTCTGTACGCCGCCTTTGATACCGCCCCTGGCCCACACAGCGCGCGGAAAGGCCCATATTTTTTACCATTTCCGAAGAGATGACATTTATCTTTACGAATAGCCACTCCTGATTAAATTCGGTCCTGTTTATGTACACGTTTTTTAATAAAATCCATCCCCCCCCTACCCCCATGTGATTTTCTCCGATTTTCTCCGAAAACGACGCCATCTTTTTTTCGCCCATTTTCTCCGATTTTTTCCGAAAACGACACCATCTTTTTTTCAGCAGCTTTTCACCCCGGGGTCTGAAGCACGTTCGGGAACAACACCCCGGGGTGTCAAGCACTTTCGGGGACCAGACCCAACGGGTCTGCACTTGGTCTAGTATATTACTAAAACTCTCATCTTGTTTGTTTCTACGGCTGTCTGTCTGTCCCAGAACTACGCCAAAACGGTACACAATAACACTCCAATTTTTGGCCCACCTTACTCACCATTGTCCTGGTGTGTGGTGTATCAAGTTTCATTCAGATTGATGGTATACTTTACAAGTTATTTTAAACTTTACAAAATCCAGTTAGAGAAAAATCACTTGAACTTGCACTGGCAGTTAGCAGCTATGACGTCACAATGGGATCTCATTTACATAAACGGCCCGTCAGTGGTGTTCCACCCCACAATGACATCACAATGGGATCTTATTTACATGAGCTTCATTCAGATTGATGTTATATTTTACAAGTTATTCACATTTTTAACTTAAAAAAATTAACGTTTCACTTTTAAAAAAAATCAAACTTTTCACTATAAAACTTGCCCTGCCTGTTAAAGACACCCAGTGCAATGAGAGATTTGTTGCATTGTTGTAAGGAGAGCGAGGGAGTGGGGGAGGGGAGACAGGACTCCCAGTGCAATGAGAGATTTGTTATATTATTTTAAGGAGAGGGAGGGAGTGGGGGAGAAGGAGGAGAAATGTTATTTAAACATTGTGTTTAGTGGGGGAGTGGGATGGGACAGAGTTGAGGAGTGGGGGAGCAGGGAGATAGACCGAGAGGAGGGGGGTAGGGAGGGGAGAGGAGTTATGGAGGGAGGGATGGGGTGACTGAGGGTCGGGAAAAGGAGGGAGGGAGAGGTGAGGGAGAGAATGGGGAGGGGAGGAGGAGAGGGGAAAGAAGAGGGAAGGTGAAAATGCCTGGCGTGGGCCGAGCCCCGGGTCTGTAGCCAGGCCAAGGCTTTGGGCGCTGGGGAGCGAACACAGACACAGACCCTGTAGCCAGGCCCTGGGCTGGGGTTCGAGCTGGTGCGGGGTCCGGGGGCTGCTGCTGCGGGCCCGTGGGGAGGGAGAGGAGCGGGACCCGGGACAAGGACTAGGCCGCAGCCTCAGCCTCTCCCTCCACCTCCCGCGGCTCCAGACCACAACCTCGCCCTCTTCCTCCCGTGGATCCAGACCACTTGGCCCCCCCCCCCCCGACAGCCCCCGCCTCAACTACAACTTCATCGCCGACGTGGTGAAGCAAACGCGGCCGGCGGTGGTTTACAATCGAGATCCTGGGGAGGTGAGGGGGGGGGTGTAAAGACTGTCCAAACACAGGGTGTCTTCACTCTAGTTTATTGCATACATTGCATTCGTATACACACATATTGCCCTAGCTGTTCGTGGTCCATTACCGGAGCTAGAGAGCGAGCTAGGGGTGGGAAGGTTACATTTATACTGAAGCTAATGGGGAGTGGTTAGTAGAAGTGAGGTCACCATGTTAAAGGAACATGCACGGCTCTACATCCTTCCCCTTGAAAAGGGAAACATAGCAATGATGACAGTGAGACCACGACTCATACGCTAGGCACAAACCCGCGCGTACATCGTCAGGAAAAAACTTAAAACATTCAAGCAAACTCCCCGTAACGTTCAGGCGGTAGAGTGGGCACCGGGGCAGGAGCGGCGATAGGTGAACCGAAAGGGGAGTGAGCAGGAGGGGGAGAACGAGGAGACCGGGGAGGAGACAAGGGCACCGCAACGGGCACGCGAGCGGGAGATGGCTGATGGGGGGGGCCAGGAGGAGCAGCGGGAGAACGGGGCGCCAAGGGTTGCGAGGGCAGAGGAGCGGGAGGCAACGAGGCGGCAACCGGGGGAGCAAAAGGGGCTGCGGGAGGCGGAGCGGGCTCGTTGACCGGCAGCAAATGCTGGCGGGACCGGCGGTAGATTGTGCCCTCGTAGTCAACCAGGTAAGAGCGCGGAGAGTCGGCAAAGCCGACGACAACAGCCAAGCGGTGGTGTCCGGAGGGGGACTGCATCCGGACGACCTGGCCCTCGAAGAGGGACTGAAGGGGACGGCATGACTTGTCGTGGGAGCGCTTCTGGACGACCTGTTTCTGGGTAATACGCTTCTGGACAGCAGCAGGGCTGCGGACTGCGGGCCGTAGCGACCGCTGGGAGACAGGGATTGGAGGGCGAGTGGTGCGGGACATGAGCCGTTGAGCCGGTGAGCCCATGGCAGGGTCGCGACTAATATTTCGGAGATTCAGTAGAGCGAGATAAAAATCCGAATGCGACAGTCTGCAATGTTCCAGCAGCTCCTTGGCACTGCGGACGGCGCGCTCAGCAAGGTCGTTGCTCTGCGGGTACTCCGGGCTGCTGGTGATGTGGCGAAAGTTGTAGGCGGCGGCGAATGCGCGGAACTCAGCACTCGTGAACTGGCCCCCGTTGTCAGACTGCACAGTCACAGGAATGCCAAAGGTTGCAAAGAGGGGTTGCAACGTCCCGATGACCGCAGCAGAAGTGAGGGAGTGCAGACGCTTAATCTCGAACCAGCTGGAGTAAGAGTCGACCAGGACCAGGAAATGTTTGCCACGCCACTCAAATATGTCCGTAGCGACCGCCATCCACGCCAGGGCGGGGGCAGGCTGTTGCAGGAGTGGCTGGCGTTGCTGGTGGGGAGAGAGGGTATTGCAGGTGGAGCAGGCAGAGACCCTCTCCCGGATGTCCTGTGCCATGCTGGGCCAATAAAATTGGCTCTGGGCCTGGGACAGGGTGGCATCAGCTCCGGGATGGCCGTTGTGGGCAGTTTGGAAATAGTGGTCCCGCAGAGCGGCAGGCACCACAACCTTGTGGCCCTTCACCACCACGCCTCCCTGCAGCACAAGTTCGTCCCGGACTAGGAAGTAGGGCGCAGCACCAGCCGGCAAGGGTGAGCGACGGTCAGGCCAGCCGCGACGGATGACGTCTATAAGCTGTTGCAGGGCAGGATCATTGGCGGTGTGGTGAATCAGGGACTGCAACTGCTGGGAGGGCATGAAGTTGACGTTTAGCACCATCAGGTCGGATGACTCGTACGGGTGGCGGGCTGTAGAAGCCAGCGGTGCGCGGGACAGCGTGTCTGCCACAAACATGTCCTTGCCCTTGCGGTACACGATTTGAAACGTGAAGCGTTGGAGTTGCAGCATCATGCGCTGCAAACGGGAAGAGGCAACGTGGATCGGTTTGTTTAAGATCGTGACCAGCGGCTGGTGGTCGGTTTCGATAGTGAAGGTGTTACCTATAATGTAGTCCCTGAACTTCGAGCAGGCAAACACCACGGCAAGGAGCTCTTTCTCGATCTGAGCGTAGCGTTGCTCGGTTGGGGTCATGGTGCGGGAGGCGTAGGAGACAGGTAGCTGCAGGCGGTCGTGGATCTGCAGGCAGGCGGCACCGAGACCGAAACTTGATGCATCGCAGGTAATGACGATAGGGCGCTTTAAATCGAAGAACTTCAGAGTGGGGGCGCGAACCAGCCGGGATTTCAAGTCATCGAAGGCTGCCTGATGTAGCGGGTACCAAACCCAGGCAGTGTCCACCTTGGTCAGTTCCCTCAGGGGCGCACTCAGCTCGCTGAGGTCGGGAATAAATTTCCCCAGATAGTTCATCATGCCCAAGAAGCGTTGCAGGCTTGGCACGTCGACCGGAGCTGGCATCTCTGAGACCGCAGCTGTCTTCTGTGGGTCTGGTTTCAGACCCTCGGCCGTAAAAACGTGGCCCACGTAGGTGACCTCCGGGACGCGGAAACGGCACTTCTTGGGGTTCAGTTTGAGGTTGATTTCCCGAGCCCGATCCAGGACCAGACGGAGGTGGAGGTCGTGCTCAGCGACGTCCCTCCCGTACACCAAGATGTCATCAACGATGATAGCACACGGCAGACCTGCAAATAGCTGTTCCATGGTGCGCTGGAAAACCTCGCTGGCAGAATTGATCCCGAAAGGCATGCGGAGGAAACGGAACCTGCCGAAAGGTGTACCAAACGTGGTCAGTAAAGATGAACGTTCATCCAGCGGAATCTGCTAGAAAGAGTTCTTGGCATCGAGGACAGAGAATACAGTGGCCGGGCCAACCTTTGCAGCGACATCCTCCACCGTTCGCATGGGGTAGTGCGGGCGCTTGATGGCAAGGTTTAGGTCCTTGGGGTTGATACAGATCCGAATCTCACTCTTGTCCTTCTTAGCAGCAACGACCATGGTGGAGACCCACCGGGTGGCATCGCTCACTTCCTTGATGATGCCCATGGCCACCATCTGGCGTAGAGTGGACTCCACCTTGTCCTTCATAGCAAAGGAGACGCGGTGAGGAGGGCGGACTATCGGATGGACCTCCGGGTCCACCTCGATTTCGTACTTGCAGGGTAGTTTGCCCAATACTTCGTCAAAACGGTCGGGGTACTCGCACATGGGATCCATGGGGGTCTGCACCGGGTGGATGTCGTGGTGGAAGGACACCAAACCGAGGTCCTGGCACGCACGGGCGCCCAACAGAGTAACATTCTCAGATTCCAGCAGGAGGAAAGAGAGGGGCCGACATGGTTGTCAGAAGTTAACCCTGCGTCTCCTGTTCATCGGGTTTGTTTTCTTTTCTCCAAGTGGACGCGTGGGTTCGAATCCCACTTCTGACACCATGTAAAGACTGTCCAAACACAGGGTGTCTTCACTCTAGTTTATTGCATACATTGCATTCGTATACACACATATTGCCCTAGCTGTTCGTGGTCCATTACCGGAGCTAGAGAGCGAGCTAGGGGTGGGAAGGTTACATTTATACTGAAGCTAATGGGGAGTGGTTAGTAGAAGTGAGGTCACCATGTTAAAGGAACATGCACGGCTCTACAGGGGGGGTTGAGGGAGAGGAGGGAGGAGGGAGAGGGGAGAGGGGTTATGGAGGGAGGGAGGGAGTGAGTGACTGAGGGTAGGGGAAAGGAGAGGGAAAAGAGGGAGGGTGAAGAGGGGGAGGGTTCTGGGGGATGAGGGTGAATGGAGGAGGATAGGGGTAGGAAGAGGGATAGCGAGGTAATGGAGGAGGGGAGGGGGAAGAGAGAGGAGGGGAGGGAGGGGGTGAGGGGAGGAAGCAGAGGAGGGTTGGTGGAGGGTGGGGAGAGGGAGGATAATGGAGGGGAATAAGGGACTGAAGAGGCAGAGTGAGATGCGTTCACATTGATCTTATTTTTAAAAGATATTGCCATTTTAAACTAAAAACATCAGCCGCGCCTGCGCAGTTGGGGACTATGGGTGAGTGATGGAATATTGCGTTGGATGAACGGGACCCAACGGTCCGCACTGTGTCTAGTATATATTACTAAAACTCTGTTTGTTTGTTTATTTGTATGCGTGCATGTGCGATATTTCAAAACCCCGCCAAAATGGTACACGATAGTGCTACAATTGTTGGCCCACCTTACTCACCATTGCCCTGGGATGTAAATGAAACAAGTTTCGTTCGGATTGATGTTATATTTTACAAGTTATTGACATTTTAAAATGTACAAAAATCTATTTTCAAACCACTTTTCCACGTGCCCTGCCCGTCAGCCGCGTTCGTCGTCACAATGACGTCACAATGGGATCCCGAATCTCATTTACATTAAAAAATCACGATTATATTTTAAAATATCCGTTTTAATCAAATGTTTCCGTTATCATTCACAATGACGTCAGAATGGGATCCCGAATCTCATTTACATTAAAAATCATGATTTTCAAAAAAACTCCACAATGGGGATCTCTGGCATCACAACGGGAACCCCTGAATCGCTAATCGTCTGTTTGCTGATGTCTGGGTTGTTTTTGTCAGGATTATTTGGCTTCAGACCACTTCACAGGAAAAATGAGTCAGAGAACTGAATTCCAGAGATGAGTTAAGAGTGATTACACTTGATATCAAATCAGCTTTTGAGCAAACATTTCATTAAAATGCTCTGGTAAGCTTAAAGTCAAACAGCATTAAGAATGGAGTCAAACATCAAACAAAGAAAGACTCAAAGTGATGGAGTAACTTAGAGTGTGAAAAAGGAACACTACACCAAACATCACTTAACCATGTTCTCCAGAGATGCTGCCTGACCCACTGAGTTACTGCAGTGCCTGGTGTCATTTTGTAATAAATCAGCATAAACAGTTCCTTGTTTCTACAGAAAACGAAGAAAAACATTTGTGATTGTTACAGCTCAGTCATCCCAGTCTCAGGACATCAATGCATCGTCTTAGGCCAACATCTTCAAACTTTTCAACAATGACTATCCTTCCAAATAAGATAAGTAATGGACATGGTTACTGATTATTGTTGGACTGTTATGTGACATTCACATTCACATCATACACATCACAAAGGTGCTAAGCAATGACCATCTCCAACAAGAGGAAGTCTTTCTACACTGATATTCCATGGCAAATATGTTGTCAAGTACTCCACCCTCAATATCATGTGTGGTCAGCGTTGACCAGAATTTAATTGGACCACTCGCAGCGATATTAGAGTTATAAGAGGTCAGAAATATGGTATCCTCTAGTTAGTGGCTCAACTGCTGACAGCCAACACCTTTCCATCATCAACAAATGCACGAATTATAAGTGTAATGGAGTACCTTCCATTAGGCTGGTGGAGTGCCACTCCAACAATGCTCAAGAGGCTCTGTGTCATTCAGGACAAAGCTATCCCTGTAATTGGTATCCCATTCTCCCCACTGAACATCCATTCCCTATACCAGTGGGCTAATGTACGTATTATATACAAAATACATTTCTGTTGTTTATCTAGAATACTCCAAAGGCACCTCCCAAAACAATGAGGGCAGGGCCCAGATACTCGGAAAGACCAAAATCAGCATTTCCCCATCCAAGTCACACACTGTCCTGATTTGGAAATAAGTTACCCAGTTCTATCGCAGTGGTTGAAGGCAGCAGCTTAGCACCAACCTTTCAAAGGCTATTAGGGATGGCAATAAAATGTTGGCCTTGCCAGCCACACTCAGATCCAGAAAATTGAGTTGTACAAAATACCCTCGTTAAAGTTTTAAATTCAGTCTGACTTTAGCTTGTACGATTGAACTGTTTTTACTGGTTCATCAAATTACATCAAGATTTTTCTTACAACCTAACATTCTATTTCTTGTGATAGACACAAAATGCTGGAGTAACTCAGCGGGACAGGCAATGGGTGACGTTTCGGGTTGAGACCCTTCTTCAGACTGATCAGACAATTTCTTGTGACAGAAGAGGCGGACTGCACCCAAGCCATCAGCACCCAGACCTTCATTTCATTTCATCCTTCATGTCTTTGATTTCAATCTACACAGGCAAAATTAATCCTCATTTCACTTAAGTCAGTCCTTTTCTGGTCAATCATTCCTTTAGCTTCACAAAGTGCTAAATGCCCGAGACAAATATCTCTGTTTAAAGTAGACAAGGGGTAACAAGGGCATAGGTGAAAGCGGGGACAAAAATCTTGACCATAGCTGCTCCAATCCCATAGCATTTGCAAAAGAGATTTACTGATTTTGATGCTGGAACAGGCTATCCTGCCATTGTCTTACATCACACATGATCTGTAAGACAAATTTTAAGATCACATCCATCACTATTATGATTCATTTTTTCATTTTAAATATCTCAATTACATTTTCAGTTGTTAATAAAACTGGACACAAATTTCTTATAAAACACAAATATTCTCTGCCTATATATGAAGCTTATCGATATTTTCTCTCCTCTTGATATATTAGGTAGCAAAATGGATCAGCCATTAGCAACTGGAACAATGGATATACGTGCGACAGAGAAGACAATTAGAGCAACAGAAATGTGAAGGAACCACATCAGTTGTGAAGGGGGGAGGAGGGGATTGGTGGGGTGTGGAGGGAAAAATCAAAATATTACTTGAGCCCCAACGCAGCAATTTCATTAAACAAATGTATGCTTATATCTCAAGATGCTTAGTTGCAGGCAATGATATTACCTGCCAGGGCTTTCCTAGAATAATTGATCTGCAGTATCTCAAGAACATTTTGCAAGTGAAAGAAATTAAACCGCATCTACGAAATTTCAGAGTGTGCAGATATAATTTTACTTAAGGACCAGCAAGATTTGCTACTCAGATTGTAAACTTACATTCATTATATTTAATAAAGAGGTTTAGAATGCAGAATTTGAACAAAATATGAAAAGGTATCTGGTGAAGAAATGTTATTTGTCATGGAGCATTGAATATGTATTTTTAACAACAAATCTAAACAGATAGCCACCGCAACACAGATTACTATCTTTTGTCGATAGCAGAAAAGTCTCTTCAGCAATTATGCTGCCTTTCTTACAAAGTGTAATTTCTGGAAATTACAACTTAAAAAATGTTTAACCCTTTAAACTTTTTTTTGTAGTATTTATTTATTTTATATTATACACACCACATAAGTTTTAACTTTAAGTTCAATGATGCAGTGTTATTTCTAATAATCACCATGGGCTAAATTGGATTATCATCACATGCTGGCAGATGAAACTTAGCTGGTAGATTTCACTTCTTAATGGTCAAGGAAATATAATTAACAATATCAATCAATTGTTAAATCAGCTATTGTGAGATACAATAAATGTACAAAATACTTTGAGTGTAGCTAGGCAACAGATTAAATTATTGATGAAATTATCATGAGGAAAATAATTTCCATTTCCCAACACGATATTTAAACTGCAAAAAAGAACAGAAAGGAGAGCTATACTTAGCCACAGCACACAACTGCATTAGAAAGAGCCACGTTATTTTTTTTATAAGGAAATGAAAACAGGATTTTACCTACAGATTTATTAGAAACACTATACCCAAGCAGGCATTTTCTTCATTACATCAGATTACTTGTACTCAAAATGCATTTTTTTTTTCTTTCAAAAGATTTTCTCAAATATCAAATCAAATATTTAACTGGAGAATTAAAAAAAATCTGTCCTGGAAGAATTAGATAAATGCTTAATGATTAGCAAATCAAAACAAATGCATACACTGCAATTCTCTGCAGTAAAGGGAGGCAATGAGTCAAGCTGTCAGTCAGTGAATGCCGCCCACAATTACTTCACTCTGCCATAGCATTCTGAGAGAGCTAAATCTCAATGTGATCTCCAGAGACACAAGGCTGCAGCATGCTGCTTTGATGAGATATTTTCAGAAGCTTATTGATTTTTTGGTTTATAGGCGCAACAGCAACCTACTGAAATCCACTAATTCTATACTTTAAAACAGTAATAGTCGAAGCAGATCTTGCTCGAAGCATCAGGTCCAAAACCGTCCTTGTGAAACTCTTCACAATATATTCTGCTAGCAAAGGATCAATTCTAAATGGCCTGCATACAGATTTTGTTTTGGTTTTCAGCCAAGGTAAGATTCCTTCATTTTTCTAGTAATTTGGCACGTACGATTTAAGCTAAACTGCTATTTTTGTTAATATTGTTTATGAGAATTTCAGTAATAAAATTCTGAAAAATAATTTACTTTGTATTAAAATCCAGTATAAAATAAAAGCATATAGAACATGTATTCATAATTTACATGGAAATACCAATATTCTCACTGTGCAGTCATATGTTTTCCAATAAAACTAGTACACCTGCAAAATGTTTTTAAAAAGTGGAAGGAGCTGCATTTATAATTGCCAATTTTAACTGCTCTTTAAATTAACAAATATTGCAGCAGATTTATTTGATACATTTTGCAAAATGCATGTCTCATTTCTATACAAACACACTTCAGGTATCACTATCTTAATTATATTTTAATAATCTGTAGCTGAATGTGAAGCCATTTTGTTGTTTTAAACTGATTACCGAGCTCAGAACTACCCTCACAGGATCTGACACACTAGTTTTGGCCAACGTGATTTACTGGGAACTAGCAATTCTGAAACAGTCGACATTATTTGACCAGGTCTGTTCTCTTTCTCTCTCTCTTTCATGTTCATATGGAGGGTGAAAATTACCCACTAGGTCTTAATGTGAATCAAGACATCAAATGATTGTGGCGGAAATTCAAAGATCATCTTTGATGTCATGTACGAGCCACTATCTGTTCTAGCCAAAGTGAATTTCAAACATATAACAAGAGGGAGGAGCTTAAACTGCCCCAGTATTTGAAATAACATTGGAATTCAGATTTTATCACAAAATCTCATCCAATTTGAAAGTATTTCCCATCTGGTTTGATCTCCAGCCTGACAGTGAACAGACATCAAGAACAGTATCATCCTCATTGCTTTTTCCCCAAATGTCCCTTGAGGGGCTATTTAAAAATGAGAACAGCTGAAAAGCAAGGAAAGAATCTAAAAACCAGAATGCAAACAGCATTTCCGATGAAGGATCTTTGAGCTGAAATGTTAACACCGTTTCTCTATCTATAAGCGCTGTCTGACCTGCTGCATGATTTTCTGCATTTTGTTTTTCATTCAAACTGTTTCAGACAACATAAAATTAATCATGCATCCCTGTTAAAAT
This sequence comes from Malacoraja senta, assembly GCA_038087875.1. Classification (NCBI taxonomy): domain Eukaryota; kingdom Metazoa; phylum Chordata; class Chondrichthyes; order Rajiformes; family Rajidae; genus Malacoraja; species Malacoraja senta. The sequence continues at coordinate 22,838,032 of CM075985.1, read as the reverse complement.
TCCTTGTGGAACTCATTAGAAACAAAGAACATGTATATTGGGCAACTGAATAACATAGAAGTACAACAAGCCTTATTAGTTTACGAAAACAGTTGTACCTTATTAATGCAGGAAACAAATTGCAAAAAAGATGCTTAAATATGACATATATTGAAACTAAGCAAACTGAAGATCAAGTTTATATCTCTTCTTTGTCCACTATTGCATTAATACCACTGGTCTTATTGAATGTAGCCATTGCCTGACACTTCAAGGCAAGAATCTTACTTGCCAGTTACCCACCCATGCTCAAATATTTTCTCAGTTTTGCTACATGCAGTTATGAACTGTTTCATTTGCTGAGGATTTACAAAAGAAAATCACAAACAGAACTGAAGATTGTGCAATATTCAATTATCATTTCACCCTAAGGTCAGATAAAGTGCTTGGGCCTTAGCTAAAGAGCTGCAGCACCAATGACCCAGTGCTGGGAGATTAACCTCCAACAACTACCATCATCATTTATGTGGGACATGTTTCCAATCATTGACAAGGTCTAGAGCCAAATGATCCAGGGAAATACCAAACTAACTAATGCTATATACATTTTCCCAATAGAGGGCAGAATCATTGACATTGTTTGAAACATTAATATCAATTTCCACAACATGGTTTTTTGTTTAAGTAATTTCTGCACACAGAGACATACACACAGGAAATCACAATAACATGTTGCATATTTAACTATTAAAGCATCAGAAGCAGTTCTCTTAAGGACCAATTCACATAAAAAAATGAGTTAGATTAAAATAAATATTTTGAACCACATCTGTTAAGAATTAACTGGTCATATAAAATGACTTCCCGAAGGAAGAACGAGTATAGGACCTGATATTACAGAATAAGTGTTAGCTCAATTCAATTACTAGCCTGAAACAATGCAGTGCTTTGACAGTGATACAGGCAGCGTCGTTTCCCTTATTTAATAATCTGCATCTGAGCAGGGAAACTTCATTATACCCTAACATACCCCTGAAACGGAATTGAAGAAATTTACTGGATTCATTCTTTGAAATTTATTTATGACAAGTACACTGTCATATTAAACTTGAAGCTCCATTCCATTAAAAAATAATGGATTAAATAACTGAATAATAAATCTTTTAAACTGTCTATTCATAGCTATAGCAATTTTGTTAAACAGTCCAGGTTTGTTTAAACTCTGTAGAGTTGTCCTGACCCAAATCGTCACCAATCTATTTTCTCCAGGGATGCTGTCAGACTCACTGAGTTACTCCAGCACTGTGCCTTTTCTGTAAACCAGCATTTGCAGTTCCTTGTTTTTGGAACAGAAATACTATCCCTGTTGCATATAACTGTGCATTGTGATTGGAGGGATAAAATTCCAATCTCAAATATAATTTTGTCACCACTATCATTTTTATGGTTAATAACTTAATTTCTAAATCTTCACCTTCATAACAGCACTTACATTTGCCATGCAATGAATTAGTAGATTTTCAAAAATTAGTGAAGTACCCATCCCACTACTGACACATTTCATTTTAACCATTTTTAAGTGGATACATTTCCAGGGCCAGACCAAGTACATCCTTGGATCTTCTGGGAAGCTGTATAGGAAATTGCAGGGGCCTTTGCAGAGACATTTGCTTTATCTTAAGGCACAGATGACATTCCAGAAGACAAGAGTGTGGCAAATTTAAGAAGAGCATTTATTTAATAAGGGCAGCAAGGACAAGCCTGAGCAGTGGTCATTGTCTATATAGACTTTAGCAATACCACTGACAAGGTCCTGCATGGTATGACAATCTGGTAGACTGGTGATATGGAATCCAAGTTAAGATAGTCAATTGGCTTGGAGGAAGGAGTCAAAGGGTAGCTGTGGAGAGTTATTTTTTGAGTGCATGCCTGTCACCACTGGAATGCAGCAAGGGTTGATGTTGGGTCCACTGCTGTTTGTAATATGCATTAACTATTTGGATGACAATGTAATTAACATTGCTAGTAAATTTGCAGATGATACCAACATTGGTGGTATAGTGGACAGTGAGGAAAATATAAATTTACAACAAGATTTAGATCAGTTGGGAAGGTGGTCCAAGTGCAATTTAACTTTGACAAGTGTGAGCTATTGCACTTTGGTATGTCAAACTCATGCAGAACTTGCATTGTAAATGGTAGATCCCTGGAAGAGTGTTAATGAACAGAGAGATCTGAGAGTAAAGGTGCATGGTTCCCTACAAGGGGCAGGTCAGGTGGGCAGTGTGGTGAAGAAGATATTTGGCACACTAGCCTTTATTGGGAAGGGTATTGAGTACAAATGTTGGCGCAACATGACGTTGTTGGTGAGATCACTCTTGGAGGACTGCGTAGAGTTCTAATTGCCCAGCTATAAGAAGGATCTCATTAAGTTGGAAAGGGTGCAGAAGAGATTCACTAAGGCCTTGCCTGGGACTGCAGGCTGGAGTTATAGGGAGAGGTTGGGTAAGCTGGGACATTTTTCTTTGGAGTACAGGACGCTGAAAAACTATCGTATTGAGATGACCAAGACACGAGGGCCAAGGATAAAGTGAATGCTCATTTTCCCCAGGGTTTAGGATTCTAAAACTACAGGTTATGGGCTTAAAACCACAGACTGTTTACCCTCCTACCATCCGGGAGGCGCTACAGGTCTCTCCGTTGCCGGACCAGCAGGTCCAGGAACAGCTTCTTCCCTGCGGCGGTTACACTACTCAACACTGTACCTCGGTGACTGCCAATCACACCCCCCCCCCCCCCCCCGGACACTCCTCCCACCAGGATTTATTAGATTTATTTATTTACTGCTCATATTTATGTCGCTCTTCTAGGGAGATGCTGACTGCATTTCGTTGTCTCTGTACTGTACACTGCACAATGACAATAAAGTTGAATCTGAATCTGAATCTGAATCTTAAGGTAAGAGGGGAGAGATTTAAGAGGAACTGCAGGGACATTTTTTATCATTCAGAGGGTAGTCCAGTTCTGGAAAGAGCTGCCAGAGGAAGCTACAAGAGAATGTACAATTACGAATTGTAAAATACATTTGGACTGATTATTGGATAGGAAAGGCTTAGAGGCCTATGACGGAAATGCAGGCGCATGGGACGAGCCCAGTATGCCAGCTTGGTCAGTATGGACAAGGTGGGCTGAAGAGCATGTTTTCATGCTGAATAGTTGTATGACAGTGCTGAAAAAGTGTATTATGAACCAAAAAATATAATAACCTACATCGCACACCCAAATACACAGGTACTTTGCTTGACCATCTGGATATTCTCAGAAACAAAATCACTTATGGATCAGAACTAATAGAGGTCATTGTAGAATTACATATAAATGCATTATTGACAGGCTACCGCACTGCAAATCTGCTTTCCCTTTTGCTGTCTGGTATTGTGTCAGGTACCTGGTTGAAGGCTCAGCCCTCTGCTGCCACTCCCTCAACAATAAAATACCATTACATGGCTTGGTGCTATGTGAGCAAAAAGCCACGTACAGAGGTGACTAGTGAGGGTTGGTGAGTGCAGACTGGAGTGAGCACTGAGCTGTAGGCTCAGGGCTGTGTTCTGGCCAGCATGGAGTGTGCGGGCATCGCTAAGGCTTAGCACAACCCCTCCAGTCATTGCTACTTGCCCAGGTCCCACAGTGCCTCTCATCACCTCCTGTTGGATAGCATACAAGGTACCAACTTCCCCTCCTTTTTTTCTCTGCGGCGCAGTTTTCACCATGAGCTTGTTGTTACGGAGAAATTTCTGTGCTGGAGCAAGCTAGCTGAGCAAACTAAGAGGGTTAGAAAGAACTTCCTTCACATTAAATAGGAAGCAAGGAGAGAGGCGATGTGGTATGGGCAGCCTCTCAATGCATGGAGAAGCCACTACCAGTTCTCAGCAACGGCCTGCAGTCAGATGCCAACCAGTATGCAGGCCTAAGCATTGTCCCAGTTTTTAGTTAAATGTTTGTAATGAAGAAGAATAAAAAGAATACATGCAGGTGGAGGCTATTCTGCCTCCTGCTCCAACATTAAACAAAACCACACTGACATTTTTGATTTAAAGCTCCTTTCCAGCATTAACTTAATATCCCTCGATTCCCTTAATACCCAAAAAGCTCTCGATCTTCAAAAATACGATTGAGAGTTTTTTGGGTAATGAAGGAATCAACGACTGCAGGGAAGTGGCTTTAAGGATTACAATCAATGACTGAGCATCCACATCCTTGTTGATAAAATTCTAAAGATTGACAGCACTTTGGTTCAATAAATTTCTCATCTCTTTCTGAAATGACCATCCCCTGAATTGGAGGCTGTGACTCATTGTTCTAAGCATCCAAATTAAGGAACAAAACCTGCTCGACACATTTCTAAGAGCACAGGCCAAGTTTTCCTAAATTTTACCTCAGACAATAAACTTGAAAATCCAGGAATAATCCTGGTATATCTTCACTGTCCTCTCTCTATTGTAACTATATCCTTCCTTGAAAGCTAGACTTATGCACAAATTTTCAATTCAAATGAATATGTTTACTGATCCTGTGCAACTGTAGGAGGTACATCTCCTGTTCTTATACCTCTTTCCTTCCACCATTGAGGTAGCCAAACTTATACTTCAGTGCACTGGATTTGGTGCTCACAACGTAGTCCCCTCCATATTGGACAAACCAAGCTCAGATTGGGTGACCGCTTTGTGGAACAGTCTGCAAGGATGACTCGGAGCTCCCGCATTTTGCGTTAATTTTCCACCCAACTCATGTCTATAGCCTCCTGCAATATGAATAACAAATTCCAAACATAGGCAGGAAAGATAGCACTTCATCGGCTGTCTAGGCACGATACAGCCTTCCAGGCTCAATTTCAGAAAACTAACTTTCTTCGTCTGAATCAGAACTAGCAAACAAACATTTCTGCTGCAGATCATCCATCTGCGATATTGACTCAGTTTTCTTCTCTCCATTATCACAGCGTGATCTACCGAACACATCTTCCATGTTTGCAATTCATGTTTGTATTCTCTCTAACTGTCCTCAAAAGGGAGCTTATGTTCTTTATTTTTCTCTCTCCTCATCTCCTTTAACTTATTGGCCAGATGGATTCTATAATTCATCACGGTCACAGATATTTATTTTATCCTCTCCATCTTTACCCCTCCTTCACTGTAATTTAAAACTAACATATTTTTCAATTCCCACTTTTGACAATCTGAAACTCGGTTTTTGTTTCCATAAATACTGCTTGACCTACTTCACGTTTCAAGCATTTTTTTTACAATTAGTGATCCAGTGCCTGGACTAATCTGATACGAGATCTAAGTGCAAGTTGCCCAAAGCTCATGTTGAGAAATTCTGGTATTGTCCTACTCTAGCTCTGCATTCATCTAATGCTCAGTAGCACAATGCGGCCTGGAGATCACTTGAACATAGAATTTTCACATTTACACAAGGGTCATGCATGTACAACAAATGCGGCAAATGTATAGCGGACAGAAATTACCGAGCAAAACTGACCAAAAAACTAATTATTAATGTGATTTTGCAATAAAGTTGATGAAGTTGCATGTGTACAGTCAAAACACAGGAAAGAGGAAATATATTTTGTGATTAGTTATTTGCTAGTCAAAACACAGCAGAACTTAATGCTCTTGTTTACACTTTCAGGACTGATCATCTACAAAGAATCCCCTTTCCATTTTATGAGTCGCCATGCAATCAGAAATTAATCTGACGGTTCACGATGTGACACATCATATTGATGACAATGCAGATTGGACTCTTGACTACCCATCAAGTTTTCAGGCAACTCTTACGGGATTTTTGATACTGGAAATTGTGTTGGGACTCAGCAGCAACTTGACAGTACTGGGACTTTACTGCATGAAGTCAAACCTGATTAATTCAGTCAGTAACATTATCACCATGAACTTGCATATACTAGATGCTGTTATATGTGTTGGATGCATTCCCCTTACAGTGATTGTCACTCTCCTTTCACTGGAGAAAGAAGCTTTGATTTGCAATTTTCATGAAGCCTGCATTTCTTTTACTGGTGTAGCAACAGCAGCAAATGTCCTTGCAATCACTTTGGATCGTTATGACATTTCAGTTAAGCCAGCCAATCGGATATTGACGATGGGAAGAGCAATAATGTTACTAACATCGGTGTGGATTGCATCCTTTTCTGCATTTACAATTCCTTTCATTGAAGTCAATTTCTTTAGTCTACAAGGCAATCAAAGCATCTGGAGAAATAAAACAATCTTATGCTTTGGTGTAGATGAAGATCAGAATGAACTGGGAATATATTACCATCTCTTAATTCAGATTCCTATTTTTTCCTTCACGGTTATTGTAATGTTGATAACCTACAGCAAAATACTTCAAGCCTTGAACATCAAAATAGGTTCACGATTTTCGACCAGACAGAACAAAAGAAAAAGAAAAAAGACCATTCCGCTAACTATACAACAAGAAAATACTGATCAATCAGAAAATAGCAGAAGACAAAACATAAAACTTGGAGTAAGAACTTCAGTCTCTGTAATAATTGCTCTAAGAAGAGTTGTTAAGCAGCATCGAGAAAGGCGGGAACGACAGAAAAGGGTTTTTCGAATGTCACTTTTAATTATTTCATCATTTCTCATTTGTTGGACACCATTATCAATTTTAAATACTATAATAATATACAAAGGTTTAAGTGAGGGCATGGTAAAATTAAGACTATGCTTTGTAATCTTGGCATACGGAACAACTATATTCCATCCTTTACTCTATGCATTTGCAAGACAGAAATTCCAAAAGGTCCTCAGGAGTAAAATGAAAAAGAGAGTGGTCTCAGTTGTTGAGGCTGATCTGTCCCCCAACAATGCAGTAATTCACAACCCCTATTTAAATCCCAAAAAGAAAAAGAAATAAATTTTCAATAAAAATGAATTTGATCAAAATTGCTTGCTTCAGATATTTAAAATATAAATATCAACCAACTGGTTTTTAGCAGATTACGAAAAAGTAAACTGCTTTAGTTCGAAAAAATCTGCAAAGTGACATAGCAGCCTACCATGACCCACTGATAAAGTACCAAGGTTTTCTGAAAATCAAGTAACAGTATTTCTGAATTGTAAATATTACCCAATTATAAATGCCCATTATGTATCTGTCATAATGTTGTAAAGCTAACTGATTATTTCAGTTAACTTATTTTTCCCGAATATCTAAAATAGTGCATGCCATTATGAATTATACCATTTAGACGTCATCGTGATTCAATTTCAATTATACCTTGAAAAAAATTAGCATAGGCTTGTGAATAATATGGCCTAGCAAGTAGATTGGTTCAAAGCAAGTAAACATAAAAAAGCAAAGAATAATTTGAAAAAGAATGCCCCAGGCAGCACAACAGTGCAGCTGGTGGAACTGTAACCTCAAAATGTCAGAAACCTGGGATCAATCCAGATGTCAGGTGCTATGTGTGTGCATGTTCACCATGTGATCTCAGATTTCTTCCCAAATCCCAAAGGCATGCAGGTTGGTACGTCAACCGGCCCTTATAAGTTGCCCCTAGTATTGAGAGTGGTCGAATCTGTGGGGACCTAACGAGAATGTGGGGTAAATAAAATGGAATGAATGATTTGCGCAGACTCAAGAGATGCAGCATTGAAACAAGCCCTTCAGCCCAGTTTCAGTTTAGTTTGTTGTCACGTGTACCGATATACAGTGAAAAGCTTTTTGTTGCGTGCTACCCAGTCAGCAGAAAGGCAATACATGTATTACAATCAATCCATTTACAGTGTATAGATACATGATAAGAGAATAATGTTTAGCGCAAGGTAAAGCCACCAGTCCGGTCAAGGATAGTCCGAGGGACATCAAAGAGGTAGATAGTAGTTCAGCACTATGACTTAGGCTCAACAGAACCTATTTTATGAACCATTATACTTATTAATAACCTTGCTTTCATGTTGGAAGATTATACGATGAAGTCCTATTACTCTACATTGCTGAGATGAATGTTAAAGATAACTATCACTCTTTTAAAGGGCAAATTGTTCTTTATTATCCTGGCTTTTGTAACTTCAATCAAGACCATAAAACACAATTTAAATGTCACTCTTTTTGATACAGTTTCCTCGATCTGTGATGTTTCGTTGTATACAAGGAAATGTATTTCATAAATTACAAGTACATTTTTGAACGATTATGAGAACATATGGGACATAAAACATTCAAGGACAGATGAAAAGAAGTGAGAGGGATTCTATCGTGCTTACGAATCTGATTTGAGTTTTTGAAGTAATCAAAAGAGCTGAGAGCAAAGTCGTAGATGATGTTGTTTTTCAGACTTGAGGCCTATGACGTGGTGTGGCCTCAGATATCGGCCTGACCCTTTGCTGTTTGTGGTTTACATCAATGATTTGGACGAGAATGAAGGCATAATTATTAGTAAGTTTGTAGATGACACTAGATAGCGAAGATAGTTATCAAAAATTATACCAGGACACGATCTTCACAGTGAATAGCAGTGCCCGGGACGGGGGGAGGGGGGGGGGGAGGGGGGGAGGGGGGGGGTACCGTAGAGCAGATGGATTTAGGGATGCAGGGACAAAGTTTCTTGAAAGTGATGTCAAAGGTAGATAGGTTGGTCAAGGTGGCTTTCGGTATACAGACCTTCAATCATCAGGGTACTGAGCATAGAAGTGGGAATGTTATGTTACAATTGTACACAACATTGATGAGGCCGCATTTAGAGTATTGTGTTCACTTTTGGTCACCCTGCTCTAGGAAGAATGGTGTTAAGCTGGAAATAATGCAAAGATTTACGAGGATGATGCCAGGACTTGAGGCCCCATGCTTTCAGGAGAGGTTGGGCAGGCTAGGACTTGAGGTACTGGAGCATAGGTGGATGATGGGTGATCTTATAGTGGTGTATAAGATCATGAGGGGGAATAGATAGGATTCAAATTCACTACCTTCAAAGATTCAAAGATTCACTACCTTCTGAATGTAGAAAATTCTTCTCATCTTAATCACAAATAGCCAAACCCCAATATTTAGGTTTAGGATTATTATTGTTACATGTAATAAAGTACAGGAAAAAAGTTTGGTTTTGCATATAAATACAATCAAGGCACTCAAGTAGAATAGGTAGAGTGAAGGGAAAGATACAAAGTGCAAAATATAGTTCTAAGCATTGGAGCGCACTAGTTCCGTAGACAAAGTTCAATGTCCACAATGGGATAGAGGTGAATTGGACAGTACCCTAGCCAATGCCTGGGCCGTTTAACCCAGATAACAGAGGGGAAGATGCTGTTCCTGAGTCTGGTGATGCACACTTTAAAGTTTCTGTAGCTTCTGTCCGACGGGAGCACAAGAAGGAATGATTGGAGTGGGACAAGTCTATGATTATGTTAGCTGCTGTTCTAAGGCAGCATGAAATGCAGATGGAATCAATGTTGGAAAGTCTGGCCTGTGTGATAGACTGGGCTACATCCTCAACTTTGTGCAATTTATTGTGGTCTTGGGCACAGATGTTGCCAAAGAAAGCTGTGACGCAGCCCCGCTTTCTATGGTGCAGCTATAGAAATTTACAAGAGTAATTGGAGACATGCCGAATTTCCTCAGCCTTCTGTAGAAGCAGAGACATTGGTGTGACTTTTTAGTTGTCATCTCAATGTGGTTGGTGCATCACAAATTGTTGGTAATATTTACGCTATGGAACTTGAAATTCTCAGTGGATCAAGTCTGTCTAGGAGGCTGGAGATAATGTGTACCATCACCAGTCTCTCACAGCACTTCATGATGGTGGATATCAGAGACACTGGACAGTAGTCACTAAGGCATGTTGCGGTACTTTTCTTTGGCACTGAGGTGATAGTGGTCTCACTAAAGCAGGTTGAGACCTTAGAATGGCAGATTGGAGTAGTGAGAGTTAAAGCTGGTCCACACAGGTCCTGGGGACTCTATTTTAAAGCTGATTTAGACTGTTGACACCATGACCAGAGAAAACATAATTTTGCATCTATCCAGTCTTTTTCTTTGGATAAGGAGAACAGCACACAATATTGTAGGTATGATCGTACTCGGGTACAATATAATTCCAGTAAGTTGTCATTACTCGTTGCCCTTGCTATAAAGGCCAACATACCTTTTGGTTTTAAATTAAGGTTTCAGGGTCAGTTTATTGTTACTTTGTGCATGTAAGGCAGTTTCCTCTCTTTCTATGAACCAGTACAGCAAATCACACTGTATACTAGAGAACTGGAAATCCATTGAATAGTTTTCCTCCAATCTGATCTACCGAATTAAATAACAGTTGAGGGAAAAATAGTTAACTTCCTGTTGAAGAAAAAATTTGACTGGCTTAAAATGTTGATTAATTATAATTTTTATTACGTAATAGACTACACTTTTGTCACCCTGCTTTTATTGTGGAGCCATTGTCTGAAAGATCACAAAGTTAATTGTTAATAGCATATGGAGCTCACAGTTCATTACCCTAACTTTAACAATGGAACCATAAAGTAAAATCAGTTAAATTGTTTCTCGGCTGAACTCAAGATGCCAGGATGCAATTTCCGCACATTTTTTATAATGATTGCTAAAAAACATTTCCACATCACCAATTACAGATATTCTGTGTTGAGACAAATATTATTCGGTTGGCGTACGGAAAAGTCAATGGTTGAGGAAATTTCCTCATGAACAACTTACTGTCACAAAAATATGCCAAAAATGTGTTTTCCTTTTTAAAATGTGATAGAAGTTCAATGCCCAGTCATCTCAGTAATTTTGTTTAAAGAGATCACTTATTATCGTGATCATGCAGGAGCAGTAGTAAAATTGCTAATTCCTAAAGCATTTTGAGTTGAAGACATTACCTTTAAAACCATTTGTAACGTATTGACTCACTTTTCAGCCTATCTAAAGGCTTTCCAAATGAAGAATGTTAGTGATCAATAAAAAATACCATTAACAAGTACTTTGCTGCCTACACATTGCCCATGGTCAACAAGCTCATCAATCAACCGTTTTTTTATAGCATAAAATATAGTGCATTTTTATAGCGCATAAGGGCGGCACGGTGGCACAGCGGTAGAGTTGCTGCCTTACAGCGCCGGAGACCCGGGTTCGATCCCGACTACGGGTGCGGTCTGTACAGAGTTTGTACGTTCTCCCCGTGGGTTTTCTCCGAGATCTTCGGTTTAGTCCCACACTCCAAAGACCTACAGGTAAGTAGGTAAATTGGCTTGGTAAATGTAAAGAATTGTCCCGTGCGTGTAGTCTAGTCAGCGCGGACCCGTTGGGCCGAAGGGCCTGTTTCCATACTATCTTTAAACTAAAAATAAATAAGATCCAAATATTTTTTCTTTCCTTTTTTAATTCCTCCACATATTTATTTTTGAAAAACTGTATAAAACACACAAATTACTTCCAAGCAATTACAATCCCCAATGTACAAGTGTATATATACACTTCAACGTTACTTCCTTCTCATTACAACTGTGGTTTTAGCATAATTCACATTTATCGCTATTACATTTGGGATTTTCTGAAGTGGTACTTTTGAATCACTAAGGCGGAGCTGCCAAGTTTTGTCAGAGCATTTCAGTATTCTAGTACCTGAAAATCAGTATTTTGCTGAGGAAATCAGTATTTTTACGCGGTGCCATTTTGCTGGAAAAAATGATATTTTTTTTATGAACAGTCATACCCATATAAGAGTACAAGAATGCATAATTTTGCTACCAATTGATATATCTTCTACGCACCTTACTTGACAGTGCATTCATTGCCATCTCTTTGCATACTGCTGTTTGAACGGCTGCTTCCTGCTTTTAGTACCAGATGATGTAGAAGCCATTTTGGAAGCCTCCCTCTCCCTCCCTCTCCCTCTCCGTTTCCCTTCCACCCTCCCTCTTCTCGCTTTTTTTCTCCCTCCTTCTCATTCCCTCCCTCCCTCTCCTTCTCCCTCCCCTCTCCCTCTTCTTCCCCTTGAGCCCACCCACCATTCTGTAAAATCAAGACCAATCCTAATGTAACTGCAATCCCACTGGTAACCTTTCACCATTAGGCTTATCCAGAATTCTACCACTGCCTGAAAAATAGTCAAAGGCTCAACTTCTACTGAGAAAGAGAATTCTAAAGACTCATTGTTATACGAGTATTTTCCCGAACAGTCTGTGACACCATACCGCTGTGGCCATAGCGCTATACGTAAAGCCCATAATGCTATGTTTAAAGCCCATAGCACTCCAGCCGGTAACGTTACATTTAGAACTCATAGCGCTGCAGCCGACAGCTCTTCGTTTAAATTCCCACGCGTTAAACTGACAGTTCTCTGTTTAAACCTGGAGCGGGACAGGCAGCGACTCTGGAGAGAAGGAATGGGTGACGTTTCTGGTCGAGACCCTTCTTCAGACTGATCTGAACTCTCGTCAGTGAGAGTACTTGTGATTGTCTGAAGAAGGGTCTCGACCCGAAACGTCACCCTTTCCTTCTCTCCAGAGTCGCTGCCTGTCCTGCTGAGTTACTCCAGCTTTTTGTGTCTATCTTCAATTTCAGAGTTAAATAAAAAAACAGAGTGCTGTAGGAACTCAGCGGGCTAGGCAGCATCTGTGGAGGGAATGGATTAGGTGTTGTTTCGGGCCAGCTTCTTCTTCTTCTCCTTCTTCTATAAGAAGGAACTGCAAATGCAGTTGTCTATGAAAAACGGCAAATGATTCCGGGAATGCCGAGGTGAGAAAGAGGGGGAGGGAGGGGGGGAGAGGGGGGAGAGAGAAGGGGGGAGAGGGGGGGAGGAGCGAGAGCGAGAGAGAGCGAGAGCGAGAGAGAGAGAACGAGAGATAGAGAACGAGAGATAGAGAACGAGAGATAGAGATTCCAGCCTCTTAACCCCAAGCACTGTGGGAGATCAACGCTTACAAAAATAATCATCCAGATTTTGAAATTTAAAATACTAATAGACCCACAGTCCCGTTTATATCAACGGGTCGATGGTTGAAAGGGTAAAGAGCTTCAAATTCCTGGGCGTGCACATCTCTGAAGATCTTTCCTGGTCCAAGAACACTGATGCCATTATTAAGAAAGCACATCAGCGCCTCTACTTCCTGAGAAGATTACGGAGAGTCGGTTTGTCAAGGAGGACTCTCTCTAACTTCTACAGGTGCACAGTAGAGAGCATGCTGACCGGTTGCATCGTGGCTTGGTTCGGCAACTTGAGCGCCCTGGAGAGGAAAAGACTACAAAAAGTAGTAAACACTGCCCAGTCCATCATCGGCTCTGACCTCCCTACCATCGAGGGGATCTATCACAGTCGCTGCCTCAAAAAGGCTGGCAGTATCATCAAGGACCCACACCATCCTGGCCACACACTCATCTCCCTACTACCTTCAGGTAGAAGGTACAGGAGCCTGAACACTGCAACGACCAGGTTCAGGAATAGCTACTTCCCCACAGCCATCAGGCTATTAAACCTGGCTCGGACATAACACTGAACTTTATTAGCCAATACTGTTATTTGCACTTTATCAGTATATTGATTCATGTGTGTATATATTTATAGAATGCCTTGTAGTCAATGCCTACTATGTTCTGTTGTGCTGAAGCAAGCATTGTCCTATCAGGGACACATGACAATAAACTCACTTGAACTTGAACTTGATTTAATCTGCTATAATTTTTAGAGGTACAGTATGACTTTTTATATCCTTGCATTTTTTAAGCAGCAAGATCTTAAGTCAATTTCACCAGTTCCATTGGCGAGTGGTATGTTAACGAAACAGGAAGTCAGGCCGATCCTGGTTGTTCCCACCCGCCCGCTGCACCTCGGCCGGTACAGCAGTGACTCGTTGTTACGATTATCTATGGTCGGATTTTTTAAAAATCCGTATTTAACTACGCAAAATCATACATCAGTATTCTTATCGCATTTCTGTACAAAATATGGAAAATCCGTACTACTTGGCAGCTCTGCTAAGGCATTGCTTCACCCATGAATTCCCCTTGAGAGTCACACTTGTGTATTAAAAAGGCAAGGCAAATAAAACTTCAAATAAATTAATATAATCATTTTGTGCAAGATGCACAGTGCCGATAAAGCAACAGAATCAGCAACAGTAGGATATGAGAAGCAGGACCAGGAGTAAGCTGATCTGCACCTTCAGCCTGCTCTGCTATTCAATATGGTAATTGATCCAATTTTGTGTCAGAGTTTTTCAACTTCTACTCCACCCCCGTTGACTTTTGTACAGATTCCATTCCTGAGAAGATGTCTCCCGAAAAAATATTCTGGGAAGTATTATAAATCTCATTCTGCTCTTCTTAATAATAAAGCTGGCATTAACAAATCTAGCCCAGGCTTATCTCAGGTTAATAATGATACACTTTCGAAAGATTTTATTGCTGATGTGGTTTTAAATGCTATCAACAGTTTTATAAAAGACAATGCTGCTGGCTCAGATGGCATGTCTCTATAAGGATTTTCAAAGTGAACATCAACATGTCAAGTGGAATGTATTCTTGGGTTCAATGTTGCAAAATTCCAACTAGTATCTAGAATGGTCAACAAAGGCAATGTCTGGTCTCCCAAACACTCTTTTGTATGTACTGACTGTATATTAGACAGCTACTCTGGGGATGACCTGTTGGACAAATATCTGGAAAACCCTTATCCCTGAATATACTCAATGACCCCCACAGCATTCTGGGAATTGTTATTATAAACATTAAAAACCCTGCACAATATTGGAAATCTGGAATTTAAAAAAACAGAACTTGCTGAAGATTCTCAGCAAATCAGGTAGCATGCATGGAGAAAAAAAAGAGATTATTTCAATTTTATAATCTCTCTGTTATTAGAATTGATTTCCCTTGAAAGAGTGCGATTGCCTCATTGTTTATTCACTTGTTATTTCAAGAACATGGCCAATGAATTGTATTAACTGAATAAAATTGTTTTTTTCCCCCACAAACAGCTAGAAGACACATTCATTCCTAATTTTAAATACTACTACAGTTGTACCTAACTGACCCATAGCTTTCCAAATTTAGCAGAGAAAAGTAAAGAGCAACTTTGCATTTACATCAGTATTCTCAGGATATCTTAAAAAATACTTATGAACTGAGTCATTGTTTTGAAACACAGGTCCTTCTCAGGTTATGAAAGTGGGAACTCAGTTTGTGGCAATATCTGAATGATTGAGTTATGTGCCCTGATTTAGCTACACATTGCCCTTGGTTTTTATTCAAATATATTGCAGGAAGGCCACATTTTGAAATTACGATCCGTTGAGTTACAAGCAGTTCTCTGGAAAAAAATACAGTTGTAAATCGCAGGTGCAGCAAATACAATGCCAGGAAACACCAGCGAGGGCTCTATTGTGTCCGGAAACGTGATCGACTAGGCAGCCGGCAAGTAAGACTGAAGCTCAGGGGACTACGACCCTCCCAATCATTCTACTGGCCAATGTACAGTCCTTAAAGAATAAAGATGTGGACTTAATGGCAAGGCTGCTTTTTCAAAGAGAGAGATGAGGGAATACTGTGTGCTCTGTTTCAGACATGGCTCACCCCCAGCTCTCCAGCCAAAGCCCCCCAGCCTGAAGGTTTCTCCATTCATCATATAGACTGAACGGAGGGATCTGGGAAAAGGAGAGAGTGGCGTCCACATCATGGTAAACTCGTCATGGTGCTCAGATGTAGCAGTCCTGTCCAACTCCTGATCTCTGCACCTGGAACACCTTGGGTGAAAATGCTGTTCCTTCTACCTCATGAAAGAATTCACCTCCGTCATCATGACCATGGTCTACATCCCACCCCAGGAACATGTTTATTGAGCACTAGAGGAGCTGATCACCAAAAATCAGACACTGTATCCCGATGCCTTTTTGATCATCACTGAGGACTTCAACAAGATAGATAGGTTCTCGATTAGTACAGGTGTCAGAGATTATGGGGAGTAGGCAGGAGAATGGGGTTTGGAGGAAGAGATAGATCAGCCACGATTGAATGGCGGAGTAGACTTGATTGGCCGAATGGCCAAATTCTACTCCTATTCCTTATGACCTTAAGGCCAGCTTGAAGAAATCACTCCCTAACTACCACCAGCACATTTCCTGCAGCACCAGAGGAACAAACACCCTCACCCACTGCTATTCAATGGACCTGAATGAATACGCCACAGTTATTGCCGACTTGATGTGGAAATGTGTGGAGGAGTGTGTTCCCATGAAAACCATCTGAGTTTGCCCCAAAAGATGCCTTGAATGAATTTCTAAGGACCAGATCTCAGGCATTCAAGTCTTGGGATGCAGATTCATATAAAAAGTCTAGATACGATCTTGATAAGGTAATCAAAAAGGCTAAAAGGGACTTTTGCTCTAAACTAGAGGACGAAGCGGACATTTGTCAGCTTGCACGCCATCACTTTCTACAAGGCAAACTCAAGTGGCAACTCGACTGCAGCGAGGCAAAACTCCTGAACGAGCTCAATGTGTTCTACACACGCTTCAATAGAGAGAACACTGATATGGTTTCTTGTGGCCCTAAGGGCATCCAATTGAATTGCAATCTAAAGCCCCTGTCCCACTTTCACGACCTCTGCCAAGTTTGCCCTTGACTCATACTCGCAGCATGGTCGCCACGAGGTCGAGGAGGTCGTAGCAGGTCGTGATGCTAGTCGTAGGTACTCGTGGCATCAAGTAGCTTGCTGCGTTTTCTCTAGCCTGATAAAAAATGTCCACGAGTGAAAAAAAGGTCGACATAGAAAAAATTGATACTTTTTACTCGTAGGTAGGTCGTGATGCTAGTCGTAGGTAGTCGTAGGTGGTCGGAGGCATTCGAAGGTAATTGCTCCGGGGTGAAAAAAAGGTCAGTAGAAAAAAAAGGTTATTTAAACAGCAGAACGTCACCTCTGTCACTCCAAGGCATGTTCATTCATAGCTGGAGAGTTTTTTGGAGAGGAGACTTGTGTTTTAGAGATGGCACCAAACAGGCAGCAGCGCAGGGGGAGGGCACAACCCTCAAAAAAGCCGGCCATGCAGGTGATGATAGTGCAGGAGGAGGTAGCCCTGCATGAGAGACCCTTGGAGGAGGAGACCAGGGTGGTAGTACATGTCCCCACCACCACCCCATCCTTCACTGCCTCATTTGAAGGCAGCAAAGCAGCCCTTTCTCCTGTGTCTGACACAGCATCAGAGGCAGATGCCCCATTGGTGGTGAGGAAGGGCTGGAGGAAGGTTATGCCGTACACCTTCACCAGGCAACAGGAGGGGGACCTTGAGGAATGGTTCCAGCAGAATGCCATCCTGTACGAAAAGGAAAATGAGGGGTACAGGGATAGGGACAAGAATGGCATGCTTGCCATCCACTGCCCAACATGTGTGCTTAAAGTTCCATCTCTTCCAGTCATCTGGTGTACTGGGACAGTCCATCACATCATCTCCATTCACCCATTGAGACCTCTTCTTGTGCTTCCTCTTCACCCTTGCTCTTCCCCTTCTGCCTTTCTTAAAAGGCTGCTGAAGCAAAAGGACTACTGCAAACAGCAGTAAAACGTACATGGTCGAAGCCAGTCTTCAACATAGTCGAAGGAGGTCGAAGGAGGTCTTCTTCATAGTCGTGGGAGGTTTTCAGAATAGTCGTAGGAGGTCGTAGACATAGTCGTGGAAGGTCGTAGGAGGTCGTACACAGTCGTGGGAGGTCATAGGTTACAGCGACCTTGATTTTTTTAAGGTCGGTTAAGGTCGTCAGAGGTCGTGAATGAGGTCATGAAAGTGGGACAGGCCCTTAAGTCACTGTGGCCAACGTCAGGAGATCCTTCAGGAGGGTAAACCTTCGTAAAGCATCTACACCCGGTGGTGTGACTGGTCGTGTTCTCAAAACCTGCATGGATCAACTGGCTGGAAATTTTGCAGATATCTTCAATCTCTCATTACTGAGTTCTGAGGTTCCCACCTGCTTTAAAATAGTATCAATGAATACCGGTACCCAAGAGGAGCAAGGGGAAGACTACTGACCGATGTCACTAACATTCATGGTGATGGAATGCTTTGAGAGGTTGGTCAAGGTGCATATAAACTTTTCTATCAGCAAGAATCAGGAAGCACTACAATTTGCCTTCCTCCACAATAAATCAACGGGGTCTTGCAATGTCGCTGGCTAGTTACTTTGCTCTGGAAACATGCATCTGGCTTTTGTTCATTAACAGCAGCTTGGCGTTCAACGCTATCATCCCCTGCCAAACCCGTTACCAAGCACAGGGAACTGGGTCTCTGTGCATCCCTTTGCAACTGGATCCCCGACTTCCTCATCGACAGAACACAATTGGTACAAATCATCAAGGAGCCCACACCACCCTGGCCATGCTCGCTTTTCACTCTTGCCATTATGAAGAAGAAAGTGAAAAGTCTAACATCCAGGTTCAGGAATAGAATCTTCCCAACAATCATCATGATATTGAACACTACGTACTTCAACTAAACACTCAACTACGAACTGCCGTGGTTGCACTTGGGACTTCAGACTTTGGTTGTTTTCCACTAAATATATTTTTTAATTTATTGAGCTTTTTTGTTTATTATTTGATCTAATGCGTATTGTGTTTACAAACCTGTTGTGCAGCTGCAAGTAAGAATTTAATTGTTCCTTTTCGGTACATATGACAATAAACCACTCTTGATGATTTACGAGTCCAACTTCAGCAGTTAACTCAATATTAATTATATAAAAACTGTAATGCGAGAAAATCCGAAGGAGAATTTGAATCAAGACTATATCTGCCGGTTCAACAGTAAATATTCCACGGTTCAGTGAAGGGCTGGCTGGTAGTCCTCCCAGCATCTTGCCTACACTCTTTCGTAACAAACTTGGCTGGCAAGGCATCTGATTTAACGTGGGTGGGTAAATTACTAGCAAACAATGCCATTGGCATTGCCTGCACTATAGCCCTGTTGTGATAAACTTTAAGGTATGTCAATAGTGACACATACTAATTAACGTTTTCCACAATGCTGTTTGCTTGAAATTTCAATCTAGATTTCACCCAAGATTATTTTGTTGCCATTTGTCGAAAATAGGGGATGGGGTGAGGAAAGATTGCTATGGACATTATGGAGTTCAACCAGATTTGCAATACTTAACAAATCAATAAATTGGACTTTGCAATTACCAAAAAAATGTAAATCTGGCTCTTCACCTGCCTGATCAGCTCTTACGAGGGTTAAGGCATGCACTTTGCTCTCTTTCCTGATGCCTTTTGATATATTTCAAAAGGTATCAGGAGGCAACACTGGGGAGACAATACAATAAATTTACTCTCCATTCTAATGAAACTAAATGCATAATTTGTGGACACAATACAATATGATAAAAATTGCCAAATTCCACAGATGAAATAATTTTTAAAAAGGCCTTTAGTTCATTTATGATGGATAAGAGAACAAAATTTACAATGTCTACACAAGATAGTCGACTGAAAAAGCTCTTCTTCCACTGATCAAAACCCTCCTGCCCGCCCCCCCTCATCCTTAATGCAGATTATTATTGTTCAACAGGAAATATAATCAGCAGAAGGTCATGTGGCTTCCCATGCCTGATCTTTTAATTCAGTATCACTTTTCTGTATTGACCCATCTCCCTAGATTATCTTAATATCCAAAATACTGTGGTGTCTCCTAAGTAGAGTTGACAGTTGACCCAACACAGTCCCCTTGGGCAGAGAATTCCAGTGATTCCCTGTCCTCTGCAAAATGTTTTCTTATCCTTATTTCTAAATTCCCTGACCCCTTGGTTTTGAACATCACAATTAAATGCATCTACCCTGTCAATCAACAAGTGTGCTGCATTGAGAGCACTTATCAACCTGAATTTTCCTAGGATATAGATCCGGTCTACTTAATCTCTCATCAAACAACAAAGGCACCATTCTCAGGATCAGTCTGGTGAACCTACACTGCACACCTTCTATCACAACTATTTCATTTTGCCTAATATACCGTTTGCCCACCTAACAACCTGAAAAGCTTACTGTAACTTTCAGTAACTCAAGAACAAGAAGTCTCTGCATATTTTCCAACCCTATAACCGTTAAATGTTAAATGGACATTCAATGAACAGTAAGCATATCATGCTTGCTCGACACTGGAGTAAAAGGACGATAATATGATTAGTGGGTGGTGATTTTTAGTCTTTGCTAAACAGGAGTAGGTGAATCTGGAAAGGGACATGATGTACACAATGGGATTACAATATTTTCTTTAATGTAAATTCAAGGCAAATAGTTCATCATTTCCCCATGGTTGTCATGATGGAGAATTACGATATTGGTGTTTAGATAGACAGCTGAAATGGACAAATAGATAAAAGTACTGTTTATCTATATTTTACATTTCACAAATTTCCTCACTGATCAGCGAGTTTTATTTTTATTGCATCCACAGATGATGTTTATTAGAAAGTAGGATACAATTAGCCAACAATATTTTACAGCTAGATGGCTAATTGGCCTTTGCAAATTACCTTAGTTTGTAGGTGAGTGGTAGAATCTGGGGAAAGCTGACGAGAACATTGACAGAATATAATATGGTATTAGTGTAGGATCAGTATAAATAGGTGCTGATGACTAGAATAGACTTGTGGGGCCAAAAAGAGCTCACTACCAAATAGAATGATTTTATCTCAATAATTATACATTTCGTATTTATTAGGTTTACATGTATGGACGCAGTATTTGGAAACCTGCATCCTATCATTGCTTTTGATAATTACTAGACCAAGTGGGACCCGTTGGGCCCGTTCCCCCAAAGCAATATTCACCCATAGCCCTTAACTGCGCAGGCGCTGCTGACTGGTTCTGTTGTGATGCCAGAGATCCCCGTTGTCATGCAAGTCACGGCAACCCTCCCCTAACTGCGCCTCGCCATCCCTCTTAGATACATAGATACATAGAAAATAGGTGCAGGAGTAGGCCATTCGGCCCTTCGAGCCTGCACCGCCATTCAATATGATCATGGCTGATCATCCAACTCAGTATCCCGTACCTGCCTTCTCTCCATACCCCCTGATCCCTTTAGCCACAAGGGCCACATCTAACTCCCTCTTAAATATAGCCAATGAACTGGCCTCAACTAACCTCTGTGGCAGAGAGTTCCAGAGATTCACCACTCTCTGTGTGAAAAAGTTTTTCCTCATCTCGGTCTTAAAGGATTTCCCCCTTATCCTTAAGCTGTGACCCCTTGTCCTGGACTTCCCCAACATCGGGAACAATCTTCCTGCATCTAGCCTGTCCAACCCCATAAGAATTTTGTACGTTTCTATAAGATCCCCTCTCAATCTCCTAAATTCTAGCGAGTATAAGCCAAGTCTACCCAGTCTTTCTTCATATGAAAGTCCTGACATCCCAGGAATCAGTCTGGTGAACCTTCTCTGCACTCCCTCTATGGCTATAATGTCCTTCCTCAGATTTGGAGATCAAAACTGTACGCAATACTCCAGGTGTGGTCTCACCAAGACCCTGTACAGCTGCAGTAGAACCTACCTGCTCCTATACTCAAATCCTCTTGCTATGAAGGCCAACATACCATTCGCTTTCTTCACTGCCTGCTGCACCTGCATGCCTACTTTCAATGACTGGTGTACCATGACACCCAGGTCTCGCTGCATCTCCACATTTCCTAATCGGCCACCATTTAGATAATAGTCTGCCTTCCCGTTTTTGCCACCAAACTGGATAACCTCACATTTATCCACATTATACTGCATCTGCCAAACATTTGCCCACTCACCCAGCCTATCCAAGTCACCTTGCAGTCTCCTAGCATCCTCCTCACAGCTAACACTGCCCCCCAGCTTAGTGTCATCCGCAAACTTGGAGATGTTGCTTTCAATTCCCTCGTCCAGATCATTAATATAAATTGTAAATAGCTGGGGTCCCAGCAGTGAGCCTTGCGGTACCCCACTAGTCACTGCCTGCCATTGTGAAAAGGACCCGTTTACTCCTACTCTTTGCTTCCCGTTTGCCAGCCAGTTCTCTATCCACATCAATACTGAACCCCCAATACCGTGTGATTTAAGTTTGTATCCTAATCTCTTATGTGGTACCTTGTCAAAAGCCTTCTGAAAGTCCAGATACAACACATCCACTGGTTCTCCCCTATCCACTCTACTAGTTACATCCTCGAAAAATTCTATAAGATTCCTCAGACACGATTTACCTTTCGTAAATCCATGCTGACTTTGTCCAATGATTTCACCACTTTCCAAATGTGCTGCTATCCCATCTTTAATAACTGACTCTAGCAGTTTCCCCACTACCGATGTTAGACTAACTGGTCTGTAATTCCCCGTTTTCTCTCTCCCTCCCTTCTTAAAAAGTGGGGTTACGTTTGCAACCCTCCAATCCTCAGAATCTAAAGAGTTTTGAAAAATTATCACTAATGCATCCACTATTTCTGGAGCTACTTCCTTAAGTACTCTGGGTGCAGCCTATCTGGCCCTGGTGATTTATTGGCCTTTAATCCATTCAATTTACCCAACACCACTTCCCGACTAACCTGGATTTCACTCAGTTCCTCCATCTCCTTTGACCCGCGGCCCCCTGCTATTTCCGGCAGATTATTTATGTCTTCCTTAGTGAAGACGGAACCAAAGTAGTTATTCAATTGGTCCGCCACATCGTTGTTCCCCATGATCAATTCACCTGTTTCTGACTGCAAGGAACCTACATTTGTTTTAACTAATCTCTTTCTCTTCACATATCTAGAAACACTTTTGCAGTCAGTTTTTATGTTCCCTGCCAGTTTTCTTTCATAATCTATTTTCTCTTTCCTAATTAAGCCCTTTGTCCTCTGCTGGTCTCTGAATTTCTCCCAGTCCTCTGGTATGCTGCTTTTTCTGGCCAATTTGTACGCATCATCTTTTGCTTTGATACTATCCCTGCTTTCCCTTGTTATCCACGGATGCACTACCTTCCCTGATTTATTCTTTTGCCAAACTGGGATGAACAATTTTTGTAGTTCATCCACGCAGTCTTTAAATGCCTTCCATTGCATATCCACCGTCAACCCTTTTAGAACTAATTGCCAGGCAATCTTGGCCAATTCACATTTCATACCCTCAAAGTTACCTTTCTTTAAGTTCAGAACCATTGTTTCTGAATTAACAATGTCACTCTCCATCCTAATGAAGAACTCAACCATATTATGGTCACTCTTGCCCAAGGGGGCATGCACAACAAGACTGCTAACTAACCCTTCCTCATTACTCAATACCCAGTCTAGAATAGCCTGCTCTCTCGTTGGTTCCTCTACATGTTGGTTTAGATAACTATCCCGCATACATTCCAAGAAATCCTCTTCCTCAGCACCCCTGCCAATTTGATTCACCCAATCTATATGTAGATTGAAGTCACCCATCATAACTGTTCTGCCTTTGTTGCACGCATTTCTAATTTCCTGTTTGATGCCATCCCCAACTTCACTACTACTGCTAGGTGGCCTGTACACAACACCCACCAGCGTTTTCTGCCCCATAGTGTTTCGCAGCTCTACCCATACCGATTCCACATCCTCTCAGCTAATGTCCTTCCTTTCCACTGCGTTAATCTCCTCTCTAACCAGCAACGCTACCCCACCTCCTTTTCCTTTCTCTCTATCCCTCCTGAATATTGAATATCCCTGGATGTTCAGCTCCCAGCCTTGGTCACCCTGGAGCCATGTCTCCGTGATCCCAACTATATCATAGTCATTAATAGCTATCTGCACATTCAACTCATCCACCTTATTACGAATGCTCCTTGCATTGAGACACAAAGCCTTCAGGCTTGTTTTTACAACGCTCTTACCCCTTATACAATTATGTTGAAAAGTGGCCCTTTTTGATTTTTGCCCGGGATTTGTCTGCCTGCCACTTTTACTTTTCACCTTGCTACCTATTGCTTCCGCCCGCATTTTACACCCCTCTGTTTCTCTGCTCACCCATTTAAGAACCCCACCACTTCTTATTCTCTGTTTATTATTGTTTTCTTCTTTCCCCCCTACATGTTGGGTCTGAGTGCTTTCCTTCTCTGCCTCCTGCCTCACACACTGTCTAATAGCATTCTCTATTTGAGTCCCTCCCCCCAACCATTCTAGTTTAAAGTCTCCCCAGTAGCCTTTGCAGATCTCGCCGCCAGGATATCGGTCCACCTCAGGTTCAAGTGCAACCCATCCTTTTTGTACAGGTCGCACCTTCCACAAAAGAGGTCCCAATGATCCAGAAATTTGAATCCCTGCCTTCTGCACCAGTCCTTCAGCCACGCATTTATCCTCCACCTCGCTCCATTCCTACTCTCACTGTCGCGTGGCACAGGCAGTAATCCCGAGATTGTTACCTTTGCTGTCCTTCTCTTTAACTCCTAACTCCCTAAATTCTCCTTTCAGGACCTCTTCTCTTTTTTTACCTATGTCATTGGTACCTATATGTACCACAACCTCCTATCCCTATCCTCCTCCATTCCCCTTCATCCCCCAGCACTCCCTCCCCCTCCTCTTCACCCTTCCTCTTCTTTCCCCTCTCCTCTTCCCCTCCCCCACTTCTTTCCCCTCTCCTCCTCCCCTCCCCAATCCCTCCCTCACCTCTCCCTCCCTCCCCTTTCCCCTACCCTCAGTCACTCATCCATAACCTCTCTCCCCTCCCTACCCCCCTCCTCTCCCTCAACCCCCCTGCTCCCACTCCTCACCTTCCCCCATCCCACTCCCCCACTC
Source organism: Malacoraja senta (assembly GCA_038087875.1). NCBI lineage: Eukaryota > Metazoa > Chordata > Chondrichthyes > Rajiformes > Rajidae > Malacoraja > Malacoraja senta. The sequence continues at coordinate 22,813,289 of CM075985.1, read as the reverse complement.
TCCCTCCTCACCTCCCCCACTGCCCTCCTCCTCCTCTATCCCCCACTCCCAACCTCCTCTCCCTCTATCCACCCTCTTCCTCCACTGCCCTCCTCCCTCTATTCCCCATCCCCCCATTCCTCTCACTCTATCCCCCCCTCCTCCCCCACTCTCCCTCCTCACCTCCCCCACTTTCCCCTCCCTACCCCCTTCCCTCCATCGCCCTGCTCCCTGTAGATGAGATATGCATGTGCCTTTAATATAGTTACCTCATCACTACTAACCACTCCACATATCACAAGTATAATTACAACCTCCCCTCCCATATATCGCTCTCTGGTTCCCGTGACAGACCACGTACAGCTAGTGCTCTATGTAATGCTGCAGTATGAATTAAAGATGTAAAGTTACGACGTGTCGATAACACATCTTTACATGGTGTCAGAAGTGGGATGTCAGAACCTTGTTGGGCCTGGTCTCCTTCCACCGTGACATCCACAAGGTGCAGGCCCTCATGGACCCGTTGACTGAATATCCCGACCGCTTTGATGATGAGCTGGGCAAGCTGCCCTGCAACTACAAGATTGTAGTCGACCGCAAGGTCGAGCCGGTGGTCCGTGCACCACACCGTGTCTCCTTCGCCATGAAGGACAAAGTAGAATCGACGCTGCACAGCATGGTAAAAATGGGCATCCTAAAGGCGGTCAGCGAACCCACCAGGTGGGTCTCCACCATGGTTGTTGCCGCGAAAAAGGACAAAAGCGAAATACGCATTTGCATCAACCCCAAAGACCTCAACCTGGCCATTAAACGCCCGCACTACCCTATGAGAACAGTAGAGGACATCGCTGCACAGGTTCGTCCGGCCACAATCTTTTCTGTCCTTGATGCCAAGAGCTCCTTCTGGCAGATACCGCTTGACGAGCAGTCCCCCATTCTAACAACTTTCAGCACCCCCTTCGGCAGATTTAGGTTCCTCCGAATGCCATTCGGAATCAACTCTGCAAGCGAGGTGTTCCAACGGACAATGGAGCAGCTGTTTGCCGGTCTACCGTGCGCCATCATCGTTGACGACATTCTGGTCTACGGTAAGGATGTCGCCGAACACGACTTCCACCTCCGCCAAGTCCTAGACCGGGCCCGCAAAATAAACTTGAAACTGAACCCCAAGAAGTGCCGATTCCGCGTCCCGGAGGTCACATATGTTGGACATGTATTCACAGCCTCGGGGCTGAAACCCGACCCGCAGAAAACGGCTGCCATCTCCGGGATGTCTTCACCTACTGATGTGCCCAGCCTGCAACGCTTCCTAGACATGGTAAACTACCTGGGGAAGTTCATCCCCGACCTCAGCGAGCTCAGCGCACCACTGAGGGAGGTGATAAAGAAGGACACGGCCTGGGCTTGGTTCCCCTAACACCAGAAAGCCTTCGACATCCTCAAATCTAAGCTAATCAGTACCCCCACACTTAAATTTTTTGACCTGCAGCGTCCCATTATCCTCACCTGCGACGCCTCTCAGTTCGGGCTCGGTGCCGCTTGCCTACAGCTCCATGACGGCCTGCAGCTGCCTGTCTCCTTCGTGTCCCGCACCATGACCACTGCCGAACAGCACTACGTACAGATCGAGAAGGAGTTACTGGCCGTGGTGTTTGCCTGCTCCAAATTCAAGGACTACATTCTAGGCAACACTTTCACCATCGAAACTGATCACCAGCCGCTTGTCACCATTCTCAACAAATCGATCCATGTTGCCTCATCCCAACTGCAGCGCATGATGCTGCAGCTCCAACGCTTCACTTTCGAGGTTGTTTATCGTAAGGGCAAGGACATGTTCGTGGCCGACACGTTGTCCCGCGCCCAGCTAACATCCACCGATCGCCACCCCTATGAAATGTCTGACCTGTTGGTGCCCAATGTGAATATCGTCCCTTCACAGCAGATGAAGTCCCTGGTTGAGCACACTGCCGATGATCCTGCCCTGCAACAGCTTTCTGCCATCATCCAGCAGGGCTGGCCCGACCGTCGTTCCGCTTTGCCGGCTGGCGCCGTGCCCTACTTCCTGGTCCGCGATGAGCTCGTACTACACGACGGCGTGGTTGTGAAAGGTCACAAGGTCGTTGTGCCTGCTGCGCTGCACAACCACTATTTTCAGGCCGCTCACCGCGGTCCTCCTGGGGCCGAAGCCACCTTGTCTCACGCCCAGAGCCAGTTCTACTGGCCTGGTATGGCTCAATACATCCGGGAGAGGGTCTCCTCGTGTTCCACCTGCAACAGTCTCGCCCCCCACCAGCAACGACAGCCGCTCCTGCATCAGCCTGCCCCCGAACTGCCCTGGATGGCGGTTGCCGTTGACATTTTCGAGTGGCGGGGCAAACACTTCCTGGTCCTCGTCGACTCCTACTCCAGCTGGTTCGAGGTTGACCAGCTGCACTCCCTCACCTCGTCGGCCGTTGTTGATAAGTTGGGCTGCCATTTTTGCACTTTTGGCACCCCGGCCAGCCTGCAGTCGGACGATGGCAGCCAATTCACGAGCTCCGAGTTTAGAGCTTTCGCATCCAGATGGAACTTCCGCCACTTCACCAGTAGCCCCGAGTACCCGCAAAGCAACGGTCTGGCTGAGCGCGCCGTCCGCAGTGCAAAGAACTTGCTGGAACAATGTCGCTTGTCTAATCCGACTTCTATCTGGCCCTCCTTAACCTTCGCAACATCTCCCGCGACACTGCCATGGGCTCTCCTGCTCAGCGGCTCATGTCTCGCGCTACCAGACCCCCGATCCCGGTGGCCCAACGCTCCCTCATCCCCTCTGTCCTCAAGCCCGCTGCTGTTCGGGAACGCATTGCCTTCAAGCACGATGTTCAGAAGCGTTCCCATGACAGGTCCTGCCGGCCGCTGCCGCGCCTTTTCCCCGGTCAGGTCGTCCGCATGCAGACCACATCGGGCCACTCCCGGCTCGCTACCGTCGTCGGCTCTGCTGGGTCGCCCAGGTCCTATCTCGTTGACCATGCGGGAACCGTCCACCGCCGGTCCCGCCAACACCTGCGGCTCGTCAATGAGCCACGACCTCCGCCCGCCGATCCTTTTGCTCCCCCGCTGCAACCTCAACACCCTGACGAGGCTCTGCCCGCCGCTCCCTGTATGCCACGGTCCCTACCCTCTCAGCTATATCAGTCCAATCCTCCTCCCTCGCCTGCCGGCGCGCTGCCCGTTGCTGCACCCGCATCCCCTCCTGCCCTTCTGCCCTTGTCTCCTCCGTCCTCTCCCGGCTCCCCCGTCCTAGTTCGGCCGTCCGCACCTGTTCCACTTCTTCCTGCCGGGAGGGAGGATGGCGAGATGCGAACCCGGTCGGGACGTGTTGTCATGCCGCCGGTCCGCTATGGTGATTTTGCTTAACCGTTTCTGGCGCATGAGACGTGGTCGCCCTGTCACTACTTGTTTGCCTTTCGTTTCCAAGGGAAGGATGTAGATGAGATATGCATGTGCCTTTAATATAGTTACCTCATCACTACTAACCACTCCCCAAGTATAATTACAACCTCCCCTCCCATATATCGCTCTCTGGTTCCCGTGACAGACCACGTACAGCTAGTGCTCTATGTAATGCTTCAGTATGAATTAAAGATGTAAAGTTACGACGTGTCGATAACACAGCTTTACACTCCCCCACTACTCACCTCCCCCCTATCCCACCCCCCACAAAGAAAATTGCAATGTTTTTTCTGTTAATGAAACCTCTCCCCTATCCCACAACCACAATGAAAATCAATCAAGATTTTTTTTTGTAAATGAAACCTCCCTCCAAGAATTGAAAATCGCGATTTTTTATGACGTCGTAGTGAATGAAACGGAAGAATTTGAATAAAACGTAATTTTTTAAATAGCAATTTTTAATGTAAATGAGATTTGGGATCTCATTGTGACATCATATGCTGCTAACGGGCAGTGCAAGTAGAAGTGATTTTTGTCAGGGTTTTTGTAAAGTTTAAAATGTGAATAACTTGTAAAGTATACCATCAATCTGCACGAAACATGCCACAGCACACCACAGGACAATGGTGAGTAAGGTGGGCCAAAAAATTGTAGCGCTATCGTGTACAGTTTTGGCGTAGTTTCAGGATCACACACACACAAACAAGATGAGAGTTTTAGTAATATACCAAGTGGGACCCTTTGGGCCCCATTCCCCAAACGCAATATTCCACCACTCATCCATAGCCCCCAACAACGCAGGCATGGCTCATTGGAGGAGTTGCTCCACGGAGCCATTCAATCATCCCCACGTGGGGTTGGGGGGCGGCGGTGTCAGCGCTCACCTCCCCCCCCCCCCCCATCCCACCCACAAGGAAAATTCTGGAATTGTTTTTTGTAAATGAAACCTCTCACCTATTCCACCGCACCCTCCCCCACAATGAAAGCCGCGTTTTTTTGGGTAAATGAAACCTCCCCCCAAGTATTTGATTAAAACATATTTTTAAATTAAATCTCTCTACCTCCCTCCCTCCATAACCCCTCCCTACTCCCCTTGAGGTGGAAGCTGCTGATCCCATTGTGATGTAATTGTGGGCTGGAACACTGCTCACAGGCAGTTTATGTAAACGAGATCCCATTATGATGTAATTGTCAGGGGATATGGGGAGAAGGCAGGAACGGGGTGATTGTGGATGATCAGCCATGATCATATTGAATGGCGGTTCTGGCTCAAAGGGTCTACTTCTGCACCTATTGTCTATTGTCGGGTAGATCCCATTGCAACGTCATAGCTGCTAAATGCCAGTGCAAGATGGAAGAAATTCTTCTCAAAGTGGGATTTTGTAAAGTTATAAATGTGAATAACGTAAAATATAACGTCAATCTGAACGAAACTTGATAAAAACACACACACAGACAATGGTGAGTAAGGTGGGCAAAAATTGTAGTGCTATGTGTACCATTTTGCCATAATTTCAGGAGCACAGCCCGGACAAACAGACATAGAAACAAGATGAGAGTTTTAGTAATAAATACACTGGACCAAGCGGGACCCGTTGGGTCCCTGTCACACGGGAGGCCTGGTCTCTCAAAGCAACCCGTTCTCCCAACGCAATATTCCACCACTCACCCATAGCCCCCAACTGCACAGGGGCTGCTGTTCCCCTTATTTCCCCTTAGGGCTGGCAGGACTCAGTGTCCTGGTATAGCAACATTGTAGCGAGCAGGGCTACAATCCCATTGTGACATCATAGCTGTAAGTGCCAGTGCAGAGGGAAGAAATCTTTCTCAAATTGGGGTTTTGTACAGTTAAAATGTGAATAACTTGTAAAATATAGCATCAATCTGAACAAAACCTGAGACACCACACCACAGGACAATTCTGAGTAAGGTGGTGCAAAAATTTTAGTGTTATCGTGTACCGTTTTGCCGTAGTTCCGGGATCACATGGGCACGCAGACAGACACACACACGCATAGAAACAAACACAATTAGAGTTTTACAAACAGACATCATTAAGAATGATACCTATTTACAATAAGAAAATATGCACACAAACTAAATGTTTAGCATAGTTAAATAGATATGAGAAATCATTATATACAGTGTTATTTTGTAGTGCTTGTCATAAATGCTTTTTCAGTAGAAAAGTACTGCAAAACCTGGCGCCTAAAACCAAGCCCAGAAAAAACGGTCTCCAGTGTGTTCTACCTCCATAATGCAGAAGCCACAAGAGAACCAAACATCTATCTGAGCAGGACCAAACTGAAGTATGCCCCGACTCCAACCTACCTCGGAGTGACCCTTGACAGGACCCTATCCTTCAAGGAACATCTCAAAAGAACAGCAGCTAAGGTGAAGTCCAGAAACAATATCCTCAGTAAGCTTGTTGGCTCAAAGTGGGGGGCAGCAGCCCCCACACTGCGCATTTCAGCACTAGCCCTTGCATTTTCTTCGGCCGAATATTGCGCTCCTGTTTGGTCCAGGTCATCCCACACACACCATGTGGACACCCAATTGAACTCAACAATAAGGATCATCACAGGAACAATCCGCTCAACACCACTCCCCTGGCTCCCTGTCCTATCCAATATAGCCCCTCCACACATCTGGCGAGTAGCCCTCACTCAAAGGATGCTCCAAAAGACCAAAAACTCCCCTCATCTGCCAATTCACATGGACATCTTCAACCCACCCACTGCTCGACTTCCATCTAGACGACCAATTTGGAAGAACCCACCACCAGCTGATTTCACCACCCAATCAGCTTGGAAAAAGGAATGGGAGTCCAAGGACGTCCCAAATAAACATCTGGTGTCAGACCCAACCCTACCGGTCCCTGGCACCAATCTCCCAAGGAAGCTGTGGACGACGCTGAATAGATTCAGGACTGGACATGGCCCCTGCTTGGCCGGCCTTCACAAATGGGGCAGCAGCCCAACCCCACGGTGTGCTTGTGGAGAGCAGCAAACAATGCAACACATCATTGAAGCATGCCCTCAAAAAAGACTTAAAGGAGGACTTGTCACCCTTCATACAGCAGATCAAGAGGCAACTGCTTGGCTAAGGGACTTTGCATTCGCTAAATAAAAAAAGTAGAAAAGTAAAACCACTCCAATAGAAAGTAAAAACTAACACTAGCAAATGGCCTTACTCGAACGGCTGGATAAATACCTGTTAAAAGGATGTCTTTGGCCAGTGAGACAAAGTTAATTTCAATTCCAGAAAGGAGGACATATTATTAAACACTCCTCGAATTAGAGCAATTGTGTCTCCATGAAATAAATTGCATTACGGCACAAAAACATCATGTCATAGAGTCATAGAGTGAAACAGTGTGGAAACAGGTCCTTCGGCCCAAATTACCCACACCAGTCAACATGTCGCAGCTACACTTGTCCCACCTGCCCGCGTTTGGACCATATCCCACAAAACCTGTCCTATCCATGTACTTGTCTAACTGTTTCTTAAATGTTGGGATAGTCCCAGCCTCAACTACTGACTCTGGCAGCTTGTTCCATACACCCACCACCCTTTGTGTGTAAATGTTACCCTTCAGATTCCTATTAAATCTTTTCCCCTTCACCTTAAACCAATGTGGTATCGTGTGGTATAAGATAATGTCAACTTCGTAAGTAACATCACAGGGTTTATTCGCTCACCCAATTCGTTGAGACTTTGTGCAGCTTTAGTAATCTCCCTGCTTCCTCCCTGCAGCTGTCCTTGCAACCGCTTCGTGAGGTACAAAATGCGGATTATTCTTCGAAGCAAATCACAAGCTGCCTGAGTGAAAGTCAAGAATATTTATTTAGTGGAAGTATTGTTATTAACCACACTAATTCAGTTTTAGTTAAACTAAAAAGCTTTAATGCTTAAATACTGGTATTTGATTTTACACATTATTAAAATTAGATAATATTAACATCATTTTACTTAAATATGGGAAACTTACTTTTAAAGTGGTATTTCTTGATTCCAGACAATAACATGCAAAACTGTTGAACATTTTAATGAAAATCTTCAGAATAAAAACCATTGATCCATCACAACAGTTTCTTATAAGAATCATGCAGGAATGCATAAATATTTGCCCTCATTCTACATTTTTTTTACTTGGCATAAATATCAAAACGTTAATATATAGAAACTTTCAGAGTGTGGTTCTTTGACCACAGATATAGTTTAAATGTTTTGCATAGACAGAAAAATAATAGTAGTATTATTTAAGTCAAGTATTTACTGTCATATATACGGTGAGCTAGTTATAATTAAAAATCTTGCTTGCAACAGTGTCGTAAGCATGTAGATTCAGATAGTACACAAAAACATAAATTTCACTGGAACGTTGGAAGCTGGGGGGAAACTTGATAAAGCATATAAAATTATGAGGCATAGATAGGATAGACAGTTAAAACCTTTCTCCCAGTTCAACACAATTAGAAAACTAGTCCATGGTAGTGCAATAGGTGTTCCATAGTATTCACTTGTTGAGGTATGGTTAGGGTTACTCAAGATAGACACAAAATGCTGGAGTAATGAGAAATGAAGCGAGATATTACCAATCTGCACTCAGAGGTTTGCCAAAGTCAAGGATGCAGTTACAGAGGGAGGTACAGAAGCTCAGGTCTTGGTGTTTGACAATGGAAGGGTTGGAGGAGTTCATCGCTGAAGTTGACAAACAGCAGCCTAATGTATATATTCCTGTTATCTAAATGATCTAGAGCAGAGTGAAGAGCCGTTAAATACCATCTGCTGTTAACCCAACGTGAAAATTGAAGCGGAACCATGTCGTAATTTTGTCAGGAGTTGATTGCATCATAACATACCTCTTGCAGCACTTTATTACGGTGCATGCAAGTGAACCCCCACAGTAGACCTTGAGGCAGGTCAACATGCTCTTCTTGGGTACTGGAGCGTACCACAGACTGTAGAAGCAGGTAGAAATCTCAGGCAACAGAAGGTTGAAGATGTCCTTCAATCCAGCCAGTTGGTCCACACTGGTCTTCACCAGTGGCCAGATACGTTGTCCATGCCAGATGCTTTGCATGGATTCACCATCTTGAAAAATGCTCTGACTTCAGCCTCAGAGACCAAGAGCACAGAGTCGTGAGGGCTGTGGGAGTCATGTAGGCGTGTCATTGTTCTCTCATAACTTTGATGGTATGAGAAGGGAATTGGCTAGGATAGACTGGCAAATCTATCTATACTTATCTAAAACTCTCATCTTGTCCTCTTCCGGTTTGCGTTGTTTATAAATTTGCGCAGAAACAGTACGCACTGGGGGTACGATCTTTCGGCACCTTACTCGCCATTCTCCTGTGCTGCAAGTGTACCAAGTTTTGTTCCGATCGGTGGAATATTACAAAAGTTATGAAGGTTTAAATATCGTTAAAAAAAAACTTCCGGCACCCGCTGTCAATCGCCGGCGGCGAGGAGAATAAAGCTGAAGGAGCAGAGTGAGCAGAGTGTGGAGAACGAGCTGCGTCCGCCATCATGACGAGCCGGGAGCCAGTGAGCGAGTGAGGCTGGCAGGCAGCCGGTGAGTGAATGCGGCCAGCAGGCAGCCGGTGAGTAAGTGCGGCCGGCAGGCAGCCGGTGAGTGAGTGAGTGCGACCGACAGGCAGCCGGTGAGTGCGGCCGGCAGCCGGTGAGTGAGTGCGACCGGGAGCCGATTAGTGAGTGCGGCCGGTAGGCAGTCGGTGAGTGCGAGGAGAATAAAGCTGAAGGAGCGGAGTGAGCAGAGTGTGGTGAGCGAGTTGCGTCCGCCATCATGACGAGCCGGGAGCCGTTGAGTGAGTGAGGCTGGCAGTCAGTGAGCCAGTGAGGCCGGTGGGCAGCCGGTGAGCGAGGGCGGCTGGTAGGCAGCTGGTGAGTGCAGCCGGGAGCCGCTGAGTGATGTACTCTAGGTAATGTACCCCCACCCCACCAACACACACCCCTCCCACACACTCCTCCCATACACAACCACCCCTCCCACACCGCCCCCCCTCCTACACACACACCGCTCCCCCTCCCACACACCCCTCCCCCTCCACACCCCTCCCCCCTCCCACACACCCCTCCCCCTCAGAAACTCCCACCCATCCCCCACATGCCTGCTGCCCACACCCCTCCCCCCACAACCCCCTCCCTCCACACCGCTGCACCAACCCCGCCCACACACACCCCCCCATAACCCTCCCACACCACACCACCCGCCAAACACCCACCCCACCACACCAGCGGGAGGCCAGGGCAGGGGTAGGCCGCGGCAGGGTTAGGCCATGACAGCACTCCCCCCCTACCTAACGGTCCCCGACAGGCCCCGCCTGAAGCTGTCTCCCTCCCCTGGCTACAAGACGCTCCCCGGCTGAAGCTGTCCCAGTCCCCTGGCTACAGAACGCTCCCGCCAACCCCCCCCTAAAGCCGTCCCCAGATGCAAGATGCAGGATGCTCCCCCCCCCTCCACCGGCCCCCATCTGAAGCCGTCCTCTCCCATCCCCAGCTGCAGGACGCTCCCTCCCCCTCCCCTGCCAAACACCCTCCCCGCCACGCAGTGGTAGGCCCCGCTTGAAGCCGTCCCAGACCCTGGCACCCACCTAAAGCCGTCTCCAGGTGCAGGATGCTTCCCCCTCCCCACCGGCCCCCACCTGAAACCATCCAGTCCCTGCTGCAGGATGCTTCCCCCCTTCCTCCCACCGGCCCCCGTCTGAAGCCATCCCTATCCTCAGCTGCAGGATGTTCCCCACCGGTCCCCGTCTGAAGCCGGTGGGGAGCGGCAGCAGTAGGCCACAGCAGCGACAGGCCACAGCCACAGCAGCGGTAGGCCACGACAGCGATATGCAGTGGCAGGGGTAGGCCATGGCAGCGGTAGGCCACGGCAGCGCTTCCCCCCCCACCCCTACAGGTCCCGCCTGATGCCGTCCCCGTCCCCTGGCTACAGAACGCTCCCGCCGTCCCCCGCCTAAAGCCGTCCCCAGGGGCAGGATGCCCCCCACCGGCCCCCACCTGAAGTCGTCCCGTCCCATCCACAGCTGCAGGACGCTTACCCCCCCACACCCCCCCCCGTCTAACACTCACCCCACACAGCGGTAGGCCACGCCAGTGGCAGGGGTAGGCCACGCCAGCGGCAGGCAGCAGCAGGGGTAGGCAGCGGCGGGGTAGGCCATGGCAGCAATAAGCCACAGCAGCACTACCTCCCACCCCCCCCCTACCGGCCCCTGACAGGCCCTACCTGGAGCCATCCCCCTCCCCTGGCTACAGCACGCTCCCCGCCTGAAGCCGTCCCAGTCCCCTGGCTACAGAACGCTCCCCGCCAGCACCCGCCTGAAGCGTCCACCTTACCCAGCTACAGAATGCTCCCGCCAGCCCCTGCCTCCCCTCCCCGGATACAGAATGCACCCCGCCTGAAGCCGCCCCCGGCTGCAGTCCATTCGACCCACAACACCCGTACTAGCCCAAGAAAAGTCCACTTGGCCCAATGTCCTACTAGCCCTCCGGAAACCAGTCCCTCTGGCCCACACATTTACTAGCCCAAGAAAAGTCCCTTTGGCACATAATATCCATACTAGCCCTCTGGGAACCAGTCCCTTCGGCCCACACTCGTACTAGCCCCACCAGCCACTGCCTGAAACCCTTCCCCTCCTCCTCCCCCGGCTGCAGGACGCTTCCCCCCGCCACCCTCCGCCAGCCCCAGTCTAAAGCCATCCACCTCCCCCGGCTGCAGGACGTTCCCCCACAATCTGCACCCGCCAGCCCCCGCCTGAAGCCGTCCCCCTCCACTGGCTGCAGTACGCTCCCCCCACCCCCATTGGCCCCCGACAACCCCCGCCTGAAGCCGCCCCCTCCCCCGGCTGCAGGACGCTCCCCACCGGTCCCCGCCTGAAGCTGGTGGGGAGCGGCAACGGGTACCGCGGCAGGGGTAGGTAGTGGTAGGCTATGGCAGTGGTAGGCCATGACAGCGGTAGGCCATCTCCCCACCGGCCCCCAAAATGCCCCGCCTGAAGCAGTCCCCCTCCCCCGGCTGCAGGACGCTCCTCCCTCCCCCGCCCCCCCACTGGCCCCCGACAGCCCCACACCTGAAACCGTCCCCATTCCCTGGCTGCAGGATGTTTCCCCCCCCCCTCACCGGCCCATCGATAGCCCCCGCCTGAAGCCATCCCCCTCCCCCAGCTGTAGGATGCTTCCCCCCCCCACCGGCCCTCGACAGCCCCTGCCTGAAACCATCACCCTCCCCTGGCTGCAGGATGCTCTCCCCCGCCCAACAGGTCCCGCCTGAAGCCGTCCCCCTCCCCTGGCTGCAGGACGCTCCTCCCTCCCCTACCAGCCCCCGACAGCCCCCGCCTGAAGCCGTGCCACTCCCCCGGCTGCAGGACGCTTCACCCACCGGCCCCCGACAGCCCCCTCCTGAAGCCGTCCCCTCCCCCGGCAGCAGAATGCAACAAGAGACACAACAAGAAAGAAGTGAACTGAATAAATGTCACCTTTAACATTTAAATTGTTGTTATATTATGTTATTCACATTTTAAGTTTTAATAAATTCCTTTTCCACTTGCCGTGCCCGTCAGCTGTGCCTGCGCAGTAATGCCTGCGTGTTCTACGTCACAATGGGAACCCAATGGCGGGAATGGATGCGCTGCCAGAGAGCCGCTAAGTGTTGATGGGGGGGGGGGGTTGGGGGTGGTTGAGGGGGGGATGGAGTGAGTGCGTGGGGGGGAATGACAATGGGGCGGAGTCGGGGGGGTAGGGGAGGAGGGGGGGAATCAGGGGCGGTAGGGGGGGATCAGGAGCATCACAACGGGGACCCGTCAGCCGCGTCTGCGCGGTTGGGGGCTATGGGTGAGTGGTGGAATATTGCGTTGGGGGACCAGGCCTCCCGTGTGAGAATGGGACCCAACGGGTCCCACTTAGTCTTGTGATACTTAAAGGGTTGACGGTGGAGATGCAATGACAAAGTTTTTTTTTCACTTACATTTTTCTTGATTTTTCACAGATATACAAACCAGTGCAACACCATCACCATAAATAAAACAAAATAAGAAAAACAACAATCAAAATAAATTAAAAAAATTGATTGGGGAAAATAAATAAATAAAAAAGATGGAATAAGACCGTGTGGTTCACTTACCAAATTTAAAAAAAAGTTACATTGATTAGTTATCTGGAGATATTTCAATATTCACACAAACATACCATCTAGTTCTATATAACACAATCTTCCCATATCTAGCTCGGCATTTGTCTAGTTGGTATCATGGCTCAAATAAACGGTTCATTTTTCCCAGATCTTCTCAAATGAATTCTCCTTGACTCTCAAGGAATATGTCAGTTTCTCCATATTAAAGATGTCTCGCACAATTTCTAACCACTGTTCCTGTTTTGGACTTTTTTCATTAAGCCACTGCCTGGTAATGGCCTTCTTACTTGCTGCAAGCAAAACTTTAATCAAATATGTATCCTCTATCTTTACAATATCTTTAATGTGCCCCAGATACATCACAGGGCAGGTATTTGGGATTTTATAAGCCAAGATATTTTTAACAACTGCGTTAACATTTTCCCAGTATGTCCTTATCTTTACACAGTTCCAGAAAATATGCGAGTGGTCTGCCTCCATACACCCGCACAGCCTCCAACAGTGTTGTTGGACAGCAAGTTGTCTGCTTTTTATTTTGGGTGTTATAAAAAAGCGAGTTAGATTTTTCCAGTAAAATTCTCTCCATGCTAGTGAACTCCATACATTGTGTTTCACACATTTTATACCATTCTTCTTCTGTTATTTGAATTTTTAATTCTGCTTCCCATTTTGTTTTTATGTAGAGCGTTGATTCTCCCCCACTTCCCACCAGAGCTTGGTAGACAATGACAAAGATTTAAAGATCGCATGGATGAATTACAACAATTGTTTATCCCAGTCTGGCGTAAAAATAACACAGGGAAGGCGGCTCAACCGTGGCTAACGAGGGAAATTAGGGATAGTGTTAAATCGAAGGTAGAGTCTGCAGGGCGACTTGGATAGGTTGGGTGAGTGGGCAGATGCGGTATAATGTGGATAAATGTGAGATTATCCACTTTGGTGGCAAGAACAAGGTGGCAGATTATTATCTGAATGGTGTCAGATGAGTAAAAGGGGAGGTGCAACGAGACCCGAGTGTCATTGTACATCGGTCACTAAAAATAAGCATGCAGGTACAGCAGGCAGTGAAGAAAGCAAATGGCATGTTGACCTTCATAGCGAGAGGATTTGAGTATAGGAGCAAGGAGGTCCTACTGCAGTTATACAGGGCGCTGGTGAGACTGCGCCTGCAGTATTGTGTGCAGTTTTGGGTCTCCTAGTTTGAGGAAGGACATTCTTGCTATTGAGAGAGTGCAGCGTAGGTTCATCAAGTTAATTCCCAGAACGGCAGGACTGACATATGATGAAAGAATGGATCGACTGGGCTCACTGGAATTTAGAAAGATGAGAGGAGATCTTATAGAAACATATAAAATTATTAAGGGATTGGACAGGCTAGATGCAGGAAAAATGTTCCTGATGTTGGGGGAGTCCTGGACTATGAGGAAAAAAATTATCACCCAGAGTTGTGAATCTGTGGAATTCTCTGCCACAGAAGGCAGTGGAGCCAATTCACTGGATGTATTCAGGAGAGAATTGGACATAGCTCTTAGGGCTAACAGAATCAAGGGATATGGGGAGCAAGCAGGAACAGGGTACTGATTCTAGATGATCAGCCATGATCATATTGAATGGCGGTGCTGGCCGAATGAGGGGCCGAATGGCTTACTCCTGCACCTATTCTCTATGTTTTTATGTTTTTCTCCTTATAACCATATCATCCATCCAGATTGGCCTTGTAGGAAGTGGTAATGTGCAAGCCCTGTCTCAGCAGTCGAGCATCCATCCGTGACTCCAGCATTGTCTGAAAATGTCACCGTGCAGTCATGATTGCTTTCAGGAGGTCATATCTGGACTTCTTGTATGTCTGAAGTACTAAGCGCCACAGATCTAGGCTTCAACAGTATTATAATGACCAAGAATATTGATGCTGATGAATAGGGTTAAGGAAGATTAAATGGAAGCATATTCTAAGACAGGGAGTACAGATTTGAGAAGTAGATTAAAGATACAGTAGAAGTCATTAATCCAAATTCTGCTGAATGAAAGAGAATCTCACAAAGATACACAAGGGGGCAGCACTCTACAAAGATTAAGTGGAGGTAAGGCTATTGCAAAAAGGCTGAAGTGGGAACAAAGTACATGTGACTTTATTTACCAAATGTGCACTTTAAACACATGTGATTTTTTCTATTACAAATCTCAAATCGTGGAGTACAGAGGCAAATAAATATATGATGGGTCTTTGTCCCAAACATTATGGAGGGCACTGTAAATAAAAAGAGCCCACATTCGACATGCACCTCCAAAATTCAAGTCATCTTTGACAACAAGATTCTAATCAACAATATTTTGCCAGTGTATGCAAGTTGTTCCACATTGCATTAGGAATAATCCCTATTGATATCACGATAGATTTGGCAGGTTTCCTACTTACAAGGTCAAAACTGTAGAAAATGCTTTGTGTCTATCCCCTCTTTCTTTAATGGCAACTATTCCATCCATCCATCCAAACAGACAACGGAAAGAACAACCACTGAAGATCTCATCTAAAATAAAGAGCTTCCTTCAGTCCTCAGTAATGTCAGTTTTCTTGCACGTCCACACAAATTATGAGGTTGGTGGTGACTGCAACATATCCATTCAGTTCTGCTGAACATGGTCCAGTACCCCTGATTCAAAGCAGTCCACAATCGCTTCTCTGCCTCCCCTGACTAGCAGTTCATCACCAGTCCCACACTCCAAGTTCTATGTTTGTGTTCTAGTGCTCTGGTCCACCAAATGATCATAAGATCGCTAACGTATTTAAATAGCTTAAAAGCCCATTTCCTACTGCTGAGTTCTGACTGCAGATTTCTACTTTAACAGGTCAAAACATGTGTGTTCTACTGCATGCTGCCAGCAACACCTCTCACCTCTCTCTGCCGCCGTTTTGAGGGGGAAAAAACGGTCCCAAATCTCAAGGCATTCCACTCAGGAATTATAAT
This sequence comes from Malacoraja senta, assembly GCA_038087875.1. NCBI lineage: Eukaryota > Metazoa > Chordata > Chondrichthyes > Rajiformes > Rajidae > Malacoraja > Malacoraja senta. Next base: position 22,797,761 of record CM075985.1, on the reverse strand, counting down.
TTCCTTCCCTTCACCCAGCTCATTACCCATTTGCAGAACTTGCATGTTTTGAGTGGAACTAACATAGCTCAAACTTTGTTCAGTGGATGGGAGGGGGAATTCAAAGGTTCCCAGAGTATGAGCAAAGATGTCCAACACTAATTTCTTACACACAGATTTATGTTTTAGTAATATACCTGTAATCTGGCCAACTGTGCAGTCCGAGCAACAATCTTGTTATATGGATCAATAATTTTTCCTCGGATCCTGTTGAGAAGAAATAAAACTGCTAAGTAACCAATTGATTGAATGATTTGTTGAAATGAAATCTTGTGCAATACTGAGGCTACTGTATTGTCACTGCAGAATTTGAAATAAGAACTGATATATAATGCTATGTGCATTGAGTTCCTGACAAAACCAGAATGCTCAGCTCTTAACAGCCAGCTCACTTTCCTTGGCCACAAACACATTCAATACAGCAACTATCTTTTATTAAACCATCAAACTAGCTTCAAGAAAACATTCCAGAAATGTCTATCTTCAGATTATTGTTTTTGATTTCACTTCACGATAAGAAGAATATAATCTTTAACTGCAGACATTCAATTAGTATTTATTCCAAATTTCTTCATAATCCAGGCAGGAAAAAACTCAAGATAAAAACGTATATGTAATTGCAACTTTTTTAAGCATTCAAGCCTCCAACACTTTTTTGTGTTAAGTATTCTCTAATCCCTTCCTTCAAAAGCCAATTTCTTAGTCTTCCCCTATCAGGAATATTTTGCTTCCTATCTCCTGTATCACTTTATTTCAAAATCCTAGAGTGTGCAGGATCATATTAACATACAGAAGATGCATATATATTATATTTCAAGTCAAGAGAGTCAAGAGTATTTTATTGTCATATGTCCCAGATAGAACAATGAAATTCTTACTTGCTGCAGCACAACAGAATATGTAATCATAATAAATAATATAACAAAACTGTATTGTAGTTCATAGCTTATGAGGTGTTAGTGTTTAATAGCCTGATGGTTGTAGGGAAGAAGCTGTTCCTGAACCTGGACATTACTGTTCTCAGGCTCCTGTACCTTCTTCCCAATGGCAGTGGTAAGATGAGTTTGTGGCCAGGATGGTGTGGGTCTCTGATGATGTTAGCTGCCTTTTTGAGGCAGCGACTCCGATAAATCCCTTCGATGGTGGGGAGGTCAGAGCTGGTGATGGACTGGGCAGTGTTCACAACTTTTTGCAGTCTTTTCCGTTGTATTACATTGATGTAAACAGGATTGTGGGTCCTCAACCTTCCTCTTCCAAAGTCCACAATCAGTTCCGTGGCTTTGCTGATATTGAAAGCCAGGTTGTTGTGCTGGCACCATTTGGTCAGTCGGTCAATCTCACTTCTATACTCTGGCTCATCGCCATCTGTAATTCATCCCACAACGGTGGCTTCGTTGGCGAACTTGAAAATAGGAGTTCTCACTATGTCTGGCTACACAGTCATGAGTAGAGCCAGGATTTTGCCATAAATGCCATGTGCCTTTTTTGATGATTTCACCAGGATAATGCCTTTTTCATGATTGAGTGCCTAAATCAGCCTTTTTTTTTTTTGCCATTTTGCGAAAAGGTTGTTCTATTTTCTCTAGTTGTACTGTGATTACAATGACGTTTTCTATGTTAACACGTTAATATTAATGTTATTATTAACGTGTTAACATAGTATAACTTACAAGAAAACTTCCACCATCGGGGCAAAACCGGGGGCGCTGCCGTCAGTCGTTCATTCGTTCATGCAGATGCCCGCTGGTTCAGTTTTCTCCAAGATCTATTTAAGAAAGAACTGCAGATGCTGGCAAAATCAAAGGTAGACAAAAAATGCTGGAGAAACTCAGCGGGTGAGGCAGCATCTATGGAGAGAAGGAATAGGCGATGTTTCGCATCGAGACCCTTCTTCAGACTGATGTGGGGGGGGGCGGGAAAAAGAAAGGAAGAGGTGGAGACAGTAGGACTAGAAGGGGAGCTGGGAAGGGGGAGAAGGGAGAAGACAAGGGCTATCAAAAATTAGAGAAGTCAATGTTGATACCGCTGGGGTGTAGACTACCCAAGCGAAATACCCAAGCTTGTCTCCTCACTACATTTACTGCTGGCTCCAGTCACAAATCTGAGTTTTTGAGTGATCTGTGCAAGGCATTCATTGATGCTGGAATTCCACTGTGTAAATTTGAAAACAAATCTCTCAGAGGTTTTTTAGAGAAATACACAGAGGAACATATACCAAGCGAGTCATCATTATGGAAAAATTATGTTGACAGCAACTTTAACATTGTTGTGCAGAAAATTGGAGATGCAACAAAATATGGATCCCAATAGACGAGACAACCGATGCTGTGGGGAGTTATGTTGCCAATGTGGTCATCGGTACACTGGAGGCAGGTCAACCATCAAAGTAGTATTTGTTGACATCGGAAGTATTGAGGAAGTCAAACAGCTCAACTATTGCTCAGTTGTTTACATCTTCACTTGCTGTGCTTTGGCTAGAAGGTATAAAACACGAGAATGTACTTCTGTTTGTGACTTAAAATTTTATTCCCCTAAATGTTGCATTTGACATGCTTAGCTCAAGGTCTTCATAGAATTGCCAAGCACAGACGTAGCTTGTTTCCAAATGACGATCGTCTAGTTTCCGCTGTCAAGAAAATCTTCCTCATAGTACCGTCACGTGTGCAGTTGTTCAAGGAAATGGCACCCAAGATACCTCCTCAGCCCGTTTTGACTAGCTGGGATACATGGGTCTCTGCTGTACTCCACTATGCTGCAAATTTTGAAAAGATAAATGAAATCGTCAACTGTTTTGAAGAAGCAGCTGCTGCAGTCAGGATCGTCAGTGAAATCATGCAGAAAAAGTTCTTCCACCGCGATCTTGTGTTTATTGCATCCAATTTTGCAAATTTCCCACAGGCTAGCACTTCCCTTGAAAAACGTGGCAAGACATTAGTGAATAACTTGCAGGTTTTCAACAAAGTAACTGACGATATCCGTAAAGTTCTTGGCGATGCAGGTAAAGACATGATGCAGGAAAATGTGAGAGAGTGATTTTAGCTAACAAAGATCTTGAAGAAATACAAAACATAGCTATCGTTCTCAAAGGTAGTTGTAATGCACAAGATATCGACAAGAATATAGAGTCTGTAGCTTGTTTCGGGTATGCACCAGTGATCTCAGCTGGGGTAAAAGAGGGTTTTCACAACTGAAGCATATTCTGTCTGCCAGATGGCATATTTTAACACCAGATAATTTTTTTAAAGAATAGAATAGAATAGAAACTTTATTTGCCACACGACCAGGGTTGGTGGTAATTGGGTTCGGTACATGATGGTACACTGCTTTAGCACATTAACACTAATAACAACACAGATCATAATAATAATAATAAAGCACATCACAAATCACAAATCTCACCAACAATACATAGTGCAAAAGAACAGACAAAAACCATAGACAAGACAAGACACTGTATACATCAAAGTCAAAAAGTTATTGGAGGGAATTAAGTGTTCTTATTGCTGAGGGGAAGAAACTGTTTTTAAAACGGGTGGATTTTGTAGCAAGTGACCTAAGGCGCCTCCCTGAAGGGAGAGACTGGAAAAGGTGGTTTGCTGGATGGGAGGGGTCCGAGATGATCTTTGTTGCCCGTTTTGAGGTACGTTGGAGGTAAATGGAATGGATTGAGGGGAGGGGAGAGTTGATGATCTTAGAGGCCTTGGAGACAATGCGCTGTATTCTGTGTAGTGAGTGACTGTCAGTGTTTCCGTACCAGACTGTGATAGAGGAGGTGATGATGATTTCAATGATGGATTGATAGAAGCGTACCAGGAGGTGTTTGTGGACTCTGAACTTCTTGAGCTGTCTGAGGAAGTATAGGCGTTGTTGTCCTTTCTTAATGATGTGGTCAGCATTGATGTGCCATTTTAGATTATTGCAGATATAGGTGCCCAGAAACTTAAATAAGTTTGTGGAGGTTATGGGATGGGAGTTGACATGGACCGGGGGTTTGAGGTTTTGTTTGCGTCTGAAATCTATGATGGTTTCTAAGGTTTTTGAGGTGTTAAGCTGGAGGTTGTTTTCTGCGCACCATTTGACTGCGCTGTCCACTGTTTGATGGTATTGTGATTCATTGTTGTCTGAGATGAGGCCAATTATTGTCGTGTCGTCTGCATATTTGAAAATTTTAACTGAGCTGCATTGGGATGTGAGGTTGTTGGTGTAAAGTGAGAAGAGCTAAGGTGACAGAACGCACCCTTGAGGGGCTCCTGTATTGATAGTCAGAGGGCTGGAGAGTTTTTCACCCACCTTGACTCTTTGTTGTCTGTTTGTCAGAAAATGTAAAATCCAATGGCACATGGCTAGGTGAATGCCCATGTCCAACAGTTTATTGTAGAGTTTAATTGGGTGTATAGTATTAAAGGCCGAGCTAAAATCTATAAACAGGATGCGTGCATAAGTGTTCGGTGATTCCAAATGATGTAGGGAGTAGTGAAGAGCTAGGTTGATAGCATCCTCTACAGACCGGTTGGCGCTGTATGCAAATTGAAAAGGGTCCATGATGGGGACAGTGTATGTTTTCAGATGGGTGAGGACTATGTGCTCAAAGGCCTTCATGGCAACTGATGTTAGTGCAACAGGTCTAAAATCGTTCAGACAGCTCACCTTGGAGGACTTGGGCACAGGGATGATAATGGATGCTTTAAAACACTGCGGGACTCTACATTGGCTGAGTGAAGTGTTAAAGATGGAGGTGAACACAGGAGCCAGCTGAGCTGCACAGTGGTTAAGAGCAGCGGGGCTGAGGTCGTCTGGCCCTGCCGCTTTTCTTTTATTAAGATTTTTGAAGGCCGCCCTCACCACCTCCTCAGAGATGGTGAATGGTGCTGAGTTAGGTGGGGGGGGAAGGCATGGATGGCGGGGTGACATTATCAAAGCGTGCATAAAAAGTGTTCAATTTTTCCGGTAAGTCCGGATCCTCATCTGAGATGGGAACAGGACGTTTTTTGTAGTCCGTCATCTTCTGTAGATTTTTCCAGACTTCTCTTGAATTCTGAGTTTTAAATTGTTGTTCCAATTTCTTTGAATAAGCTAATTTTGCCTTCCGTATTGCAGACCTGAGTTCATATTTTGCTATTTTGTATTGATCAATGTTTCCATTGGTGTAGGCTGCATTTTTCTTTTTGCGAAGAAGTTGTATGTCCTTGTTGAACCAGGGTTTTCCATTACTGGGTATTGTGACAGTTTTGTAGGAGACGCACAGTTCTTCACAGTAGCGGACGTATGACGTCACCACGTCAGTGTACACGTCGATGTTGTTGCCGGATGCGTCGAGGAAGAGGTCCCAGTCAGTGCATTCAAAACATCCCCTTAACGTTTCGATGGCATCCTCTGACCAGGACTTAACGGTTATTGTTTTGGGCTTGATGGATTTCAGTTTTTGTTTGTATGCGGGGATGAGCAGCAGCATTACATGATCTGATTTGCCCAATGGAGCACGAGGAAAGGCACGGTACGCGCCAGTGATGTTAGTGTAACAATGATCCAAAATATTGTTTCCTCTGCTCGGGCATGTAACTTGCTGAGTGTAGTTAGGGAGTTCTTTAGTTAGACAGCTGTGGTTGAAATCACCCAAGGCTATAATGATGGAATCAGGACGTGAGCTTTCCATGGAGGAAATGTGCTGTGCTAACATATCCATAGCCGTGTTAGCATTAGCGTCGGGTGGAACGTAGACGCCAATTAACACAACAGATGAGAATTCCCTGGGTAGATAGAACGGTCTGGTAATTATGTGCAACCAGGCAACTTTGGTCATTTAAAGTAGTATACCTTTATATTATTATTTTTAACCATATTTTGGTGGTGGAAATAAATGCCTTTTTATGCCTTTTTAAAAAAAAACCCAATAAATGCCTTTTCATGCCTTTTTTGTAATTTTATTATGCCTTTTTGCCTGCCTATTTCAGAGTTTTTTAATGCCTAAACATCCTGGCTCTAGTCATGAGTATAGAGTGAGTAGAGCAGGGGACTGCGCACACAGTCTTGAGGTGCTCCCGTACTGATTATTACTGAGGATGAAGTGTTTCTGCCAATTCGAACAGACTGTGGTCTGTGGATGAGGAAGTCGAGGATATAATTGCAGAGGGATGCGCAAAGACTCAGTTCCGTGAGCTTGGTAAACAATTTGGTGGGAGGGGGGGGGGGGGGGATGATGGTATTGAACGCCGAGCAGTAGTTTATAAACAACAGCCTAACGTAAGTGTTTTTATTGTCCAAGTGGTCCAGTGCGGAGTGGAGAGCCAGTGAGATTGCATCCTCCGTGGACCTATTGTGATGGTAGGCGAACTGTAGTGGGTCGAGGTTCTTATTGAGGTAGGAGTTGATATGCCCCATAACCAAGTGACATTTTAATAGCTTCAACCTTAACAGCCATATTCCTAAAATAGGAACATGCTGGTTAACAAGTTCCAAGTAGATCTTTCCAAGGTCATGCAAGAATTTTGAACTATTACCAGCCAATCTTTTATATTTAAAAGATGATAAAACATTTTCATATCCCTTTTCACCATTTATTATATAATGTTATTATTTATTACTAGGCACAGGTCACACGAGCCTATGCTGCATTAAATTACATCACGGCTACTCTGCATTTCATTTACCCAACCTTGTTCCAAGTCCACCAAGTATGCGATCAGACATTAGCTAAATTTACAGAAAATGTGTATGCATTTTACATAATATAAAATAGACATAAGCTCTATACTATATTTGTAGGAAGGAACTGCAGATGCACCAAAGATACACACAAAATACTGGAGTAACTCAGCAGGACAGGCAGCATTTCTGTAGAGGACTGGGTGACATTTCGGGTCGAGACCCTTCCTCAGACTCTGAAGAAGGGTCGAGACCCAAAAAGTCACCCATTCCTTCTATACTATATTGTTCATTTAACATCATAGAATAATCACATGAGAAACAACCCGTGTGGTCGTACTAGGTAACAGGCAAATAAGCAGAAAAATGCAAAACATTCCTGGTGCCATAATATCACATACACACTTCATTGAAGTGCCCACCTCGCCAACAGTCTGTCTGTCCTTTCTTCTTTTTGTTATTTTAAGTATGTGTTGAAAGTATGTTTTAGTGTTCCTTGGTTTGTTTTATGTGGGTGATGGGGGGGGGGGGGGAGTTGGGGGAAACTTTTTTCCCCCCAATCTCTTACCTCATCGAAGATGCGATTTTTTTCCGTATCGCATCTCCGTCCCCACTGTGGCCTAATATCGTGGAGTTGGTGGCCTTTCCTGGAACCCGACGGGCGCTCCAAGCCACGGGAGACTGCGGGACTTTAACATCGCGGAACTTGCGATCCCTTTGATGGGGATCGAAGCTCCAACTGCCGTTTCTGGTAAGAAGAGGTTGACTCAGGAGCTCCATGCATCGGAGTTTCATCCGCCCCGACGTGGGAGTTTCGATCAACCTGACGGGAGCTTCGATCGTCGGCTGCGGGGGCTTCGATCGTCGGCTGCGGGGGCTTCGATCGCCCCGACTGCGGATGGTTTGATCGCAGGAGTACAAGAGGAAGAAGATTGAATTTTATTGCCTTCCATCACAGTGAGGAATGTGGAATCCACTGTGATGGATGTTTATGTTAACTTTTATGTGATTGTGTGTCTTGTTGCTTTTCACTTAGTATGGCAACTCAAATTTCACTGTACCTTAATTGGTACATGTGACAATAAACTGACCTTGAAACCTTATCATGATAACGGTATTATTCTTCCACTATACCTGTCAATGGTGCACTGAAGAGCAGAAATCCGGGTCTGCATCATCTGAAGAACTCCTAAGATGTATTAGAGTCAACTTATTAGAAAGATATAAAGCTACAAAACATTTACATTACATTTAATAACTTTTTAAATTCAACACTGTTATTTTTCAGAAAAGGAGACAATTGCGCACTTAATCAATAAAATGTGATCACGGCTGATTTGTGCCCTATTTACATTTACCATTCTTTGCATGTTTAACAAAATGTTGTCAAAATCTTAAAAATTATTGACCCAGTATGCTAGGTCTTCCAGGATTTTCATATTTCCATTTTGTAAAATGAAAATATGCTTGCTGAATTTATTCCTAAATGATCTCGCTTTAAGCGAAAGTATGTTTCACCATGATAGATAAAATAATTTCTTTATCACTATTCCACCAAACACCATTATTTAAAAAAAAATCTGATTATTTTAGTTTATAATCTTCTAAACTCGAAAGGAACGTAAAACTATTTTATAGACGAGGAACTGCAAAAGCTGACATCTTGAGCAAAACACAAAGTGTTGGAGGAACTCATAGAAACAAGGAATTGCAGGTGCTGGTATACAACAAAAAAAGAGTACTGGAGTAACTCAGCAGGTGAGGCAGCATCACTGGAGAGCAAGGATAGATGACTTTTCGCGTCAGGACTTTTCTGCAGCATCTGTGGAGGGAATGGACATTGCAGAATGGAACTCTTCTGACTAATTGTAGCAGGGAGAGAAAGCTGCAAAAGAGAGGTCAGAGTGGCACAAAGCCTGGCAAGTGACAGGTGGATACAGATGAAAGGGGTTTTGATTGGCAGATGTGTGGAGTAAGCAACAGACTAGAAGTGAAAAGGAAACAAAATGGTATCAGACAAGGAGAGGAGTGAAATGTAAAACTAGAGACAGGGATATAAATTGAAGAGGGGGGCGAGAGGAGGGAACGGAGGGGGATAAAAGGGAATATGAGACTCTGGGATGTGATGAGTGTATGGAGCAGAGAAAATGAGCAGGGTGACTTGGGGGAGTGGGAAATGATGGGAGAATGTGTACACTGGGCATTGGGTTGAGGGGCACGGTAAAGAGAGGGGATGGAGGGGAGTTATTATTTGAAATTGGAAAAATCAATGTTCATACTTGTAAGCTACCCAAGTGGAGCTGTTCCTCCAGTTTATGTGTGGCCTCACTCTGGCAATGGAGGAGGCCAACAACAGAAAGATCGATATGGGGTTGGGAAAAGGAGTTGAAAATAGTTAACAACCAGGAGATCCAGCAGGATTTTGCGGACGGAGCAAAACTGTCTGGTGAAAGGGTCGCTTAGTCTACACTTGGTCTTGCTAATGTAAAGGAGGCCACAACCGGAGCACCAATTACAGTAAATGAGGTTTGAAATGGTATATGTGAACCTCTGTCTCACCTGGGAGGGCTGCTAGGATCCTGGGATAGAGGTGAGCGAGAAGGTATAGGGACAGGTGTTATATCTCCTGCAGTTGCAGGGGAAAACAGCTAGGGAGCGAGAGAGTTTAGATTTGATAGGACGAGTGAACCAAGGAGTTGCAGGGGGAGTGGTCTCTGCAGAAAGTGGAGAGGGGCGGGGATGAGAAGATGCAACTGGCGATGGAATCACATTGAAGGTGACGGAAATGTCGGACAATGTGTTCAATACGGTGGTTATTGAGGTGAAAGTTGAGGGCTAGGGAAACTATATCCTTGTTCCATCTGAGTGAGGGCGAGCAAAGACAGAATTCTGGATGCAGAGGAGATATGAGTGAGGAATCCATCCACAGCAAGGCGGAAGCCACGTTTACTAAAGAAAATAGGACTTCTCGGATACAATAAAGTAGAATGCAGATATAATGCAGACAGAAAAAAAATCAGAAAATAGGATGTATCTTTGCAAGAAGCAGGGTGGGAATGTGTGGTCAAGGTAACTGTGGGAATCAGGGGTTTGTGGTAGACATCAATTAATAATCTGTCCCATGTGATGGAGACAAATAGATCAAGAAAGAGGAGAGAGGTGTCAGAGATAGTCCAAGTGAATTTGAAGGCAGGAGAGAAGTTAGTATTAAACTTGATGAAATCCACAAGTTCTGCATGGGTCGTCAATATAGTGAGAAAGAGTTGAGGAATGGTGCCAGGGTACGTTTGGAACAAAGAATATTCAATGTAACTAACAAAAAGTCAGGGTTCACCTTTGACTTGGCAAAAGTGAGAGGAGTCAAATGAGAAGTTGTTAAGGGTGAGGAAAAGTTCTCCAAGACAGAGGTGAGTGTTAGTAGAGAGGTCGTGACTGTGTCTGTTCAAAAAGAACAAGATGGCCCCCAAGGCCTATCTGGTGGGGAATGAAGGTGTAAAAGGACTGGACGCCTGTGGTAAAGAGGTCGCAACGGGGGCTTTGGAATTGAAAGTTATGGGAGTTTTGAAGAACGTCCGAGGTGTCTCGGATGTAGGTCAGAAGGGATGGACAAGGAAGAATAAGATGGAGTCATGGTATTTGGAGATAAGTTCTATTAGGCAAAAGATAACAGGTACAATGTGTCTGCCATGTCAATCCCGCTCTTGGATCTTGGGAAGGAGATAGAATCAGGCAGTGCAAGGATGGGGAACTAGAAGGTTAGAGGCTGTAGAGGGGAGATTGCTGGAGGCGATGAGATTGGTGACTGTCTGGGAATTGGAGGCCTGGTGTTCATCTCTGGGGTCATGATCAAGATGTGGGCATGCGGGGCTGTCCAAGAGGTGGCGCCTGACCTCAGCACGGTGGAGGTCAGCCTGCCAGACTACAGCGGCACCTCCCTTGTCAGTGGGTTAGATGAAAATATTGGGATTGTTACTGAATGTGCGGATTTAGAGGAGTGAGATTGCAGTTCGTGAGGAGAGTGGGGAAGTCAAGACCATTGATGCCACAATGGAATTGAAAATAAAAAGTTCCCAGTGAGGGTAGGAGGCTTGCACGGGGAGCCTAGGGGGAAGAATGTTGGAGACGGAAGGAGACATCACTGGGATGGGGGAACGAGGATTCCTTGCTAAAGAAATGGGTGCCGCGATGGAAGAGCTCAAATTCATGGTCTCAAGAAATTCAGCATTTGAGAAAAGGTGGTCAACTGTGATTGTAGCAGCCCAACAGGAATTGTGGCTCTGAGGGCAGAGGGGGCAAGGAGGAGAAACCATGGGGAGAGGATTGTGGCTCAGAGGAAAAGGGGTTTGCATAGTTATCTACGTGTGGGGAGGGGGAGGGGAAGTGGCGTGGTTAGTAAGGGCGGTGAAGAAATCAGGGACGCTGGTTTGGAGGCAAGCAGGGGAACAGCAAGATCAAGTAGAAACAAACTAGGGCATGTGGTTGGAGCCATCCGCAATGATGCCTTTTAATTAGCAATGAAATTAATGAAAATTTCAAAATAAACATGGCAATGCTCTAAAAAAAGAATTTGCAGTTGAATTTTCTGCCAATTTCTTAAATGATTCAAAAATATTTCAAGTGAAATAACTGCAAGTCGATCCGACTGTGCGTTAGCTTAGCACATCCATCTAATCAGATTATGAAGTTCAATCTCCTGTCATCTAAAAAAAAAAATCATAAAAAAATGTTGAATCACTGTAATTCTATTCTACTATTTATTGGCTTGGCAAGAGTCTTTCCTTTACAAAAAAGTAAAAATAAAACTATCAAAACTTCACAGTTGCCACAGGCGCAATGACTACTTTTCATGGCTGACAAATCTATTTTTCAGTCATGTTATGTGATATTTAACAAACACATCCTTAAAATAAATCACATGTTGTTTCAATGAAATCAATTAAATGGCCAAGGACCAAATAAAATTAAAAACATTTGTAATTTCAACTGATCTGTCTTTATGAGCATGAGCTATAATAAAACACGATTATTTGTTTGTTATAAAATTAACTGCAGCTTATGAGTTAACAAAATAAAATATTTTTCAGCTCTGTAGCCTCGCACGAGGAAAAATAAATACCTGGAAATTAGGGATACAATTTGATATACACCAGATGTTATTAGTTGATTTTGTTTGTAAAGGGGTTATTACATGAAAAATAAACTTGTCAAACCAAATATTCTGGAATTGCCATCTACATAAGAATTGTATCAAACTTTGGAGTTCTGCCAGCAGGAAAATATTTAGTTACTTTTCTATCTATTTGGTTCCTTCTTCATTCCCATTTAGAAAGGATAGCCTCATTCTGACATCTGCTTTACTGGTAGCCTGCAGCATGCAAGATAACTACAGTGGAGCTGCATTCTTGAAGGATCCGAGCCAAATTGGGCAATGGTTAGGTTTAATGTCCTGGAGATGCAGTTTAGGCAGCTCCCTCCATGAAACATACACACCAAAATGTTACTATTTGGGACTTGTTTTGATACCATATGCATCTTACAACAAATGTACTGTCAATTATGATGAGAGGCATTTCTGGAGATTTAATTGTCTCATGTACTAGCTATGTGGCATTTAGTTACATCATGTTAAATCATACAATGTGTACATTACTGAATTTACCTTTCAGCAGATATGTCCTGCATAGTGATATACTATTTATATCAGAGCCCCACAATCTAACCAACAGCTCCTCACCCAATAACCATATTTTCACTCTCCCTCCTTACCAATGATTCTTCCACCCCACTGATTTCAGAGCTCCCAATTCATCTGATCCCCAATCTCCCTTTCATTATTGGCTTTTGAAAACAAAGTAAACCCTCGATCCTTACCAAATAGCTGCGTAAGCAATCAATCCCTGCCACCAATAATTGTGGTTAAAAATATATTTTGGCTACCCAAATCTTTCTTTTTCACCTATTGCCTCAGTGTATCCCATCTGCATATCTGGTAAAATAGCAAACAGACATGGTTCTTGAATGCTGTCCACAATATGTAACAGTTTGTTGATATTTATAACACAGGCTATTTGGGATCACCAGACGTGATGTTGGTGGTGTAGGAGAAAGGACAGAGTGTGGATTTGGGTCATACAGCTATCATTGTATTGCAATTTCTTTTTAAAAACACCCACCTTCCAGTGACTCTATTCCAGTAGCCTGAGCCAGCAGGTTTTCATGTCTTGCAACAACCTAAAAATATAACAAACATCATATGCTTCATGCATCAATTGTACTTTATTCAAAATCTACTTTATATTATGTTAAAATTAAACACTATATTCAAACCATATTCAGAACAACATTCAGCAAAAAAACAAAAAAAATTCATGCCCGATCAGTAATTTTTTGGGGGGAAGTCATGATCTCGAGAACATTGTTAGAACAATTACAGTGCATTCAGAAAGTATTCAGACCCCTTCACTTTTCCACATTTTGTTACGTTACAGCCTTATTCTAAAATAGATTAAATTATTTTCTTTTTTTTTATCATCAATCTACACACAATACCCCACGATAAAAGAGAAAACAGGTGTTTAGAAATTTTTGCAAAGTAATTAAAAAGAAATAACTGAAATATCACATTTACATAAGTATTCAGACCCTTCTGCAGTCGTAGAGCCCTAGTGAGACCACACCTGGAGTATTGTGTGCAGTTTTGGTCCCCTAATTTGAGGAAGGACATTCTTGCTATTGAGGGAGTGCAGCGTAGGTTTACAAGGTTAATTCCCGGGATGGCGAGACTGTCATATGCTGAGAGAATGGAGCAGCTGGGCTTGTACACTCTGGAGTTTAGAAGGATGAGAGGGAATCTTATTGAAACATATAAGATTGTTAAGGGCTTGGACACGCTAGAGGCAGGAAACACGTTCCCGATGTTGGGGAGTCCAGAACCAGGGGCCACAGTTTAAGAATAAGGAGTAAGCCATTTAGAACGGAAACAAGGAAACACTTTTTCTCACAGAGAGTGGTGAGTCTGTGCAATTCTCTGCCTCAGAGGGCGGTGGAGGCAGGTTCTCTGGATGCTTTCAAGAGAGAGCTAGATAGGGCTCTTAAAAATAGCGGAGTCAGGGGATATGGGGAGAAGGCAGGAACGGGGTACTGATTGGGGATGGTCAGCCATGATCACATTGAATGGCGGTGTTGGCTCAAAGGGCCAAATGGCCTACTCCTGCACCTATTGTCTATTGTCTTTATTGAGGCACCTTTGACAGCGATTACAGCCTCAAGTCTTCTTGGGTATGATTCTACAAGCTTGGCACAACTGTATTTGGATAATTTCTCCCATTCTTCCTTGCAGATCCTCTAAAGCTCTATCAGGTTGGATGGGGAGCGTCGATGCACAACTATTTTCAGGTCCCTCCAGAGATGTTCGATCGGGTTCAAGTCTGGGCTCAAGCTGGGCCACTCAAGGACATTCACAGACTTGTCATGAAGCCAATCCTACGTTGTCTTGGCTCTGTGCTTAGAGTCGTTGTCCTGTTGGAAGGTGAACCTCCGCTCCAGTCTGAGGTCCAGAACGCTCTGGAGCAGGTTTTCATCAAGGATCTCTCCGTACTTTGCTCCGTTCATCTTTCCCTCAATCCTGACTAGTCTCCCAGTTCCTTCTGCTGAAAAACATCCCCACAGCATAATGCTGCCACCACCATGCTTCACCTTAGTTATGGCATTGGCCAGGTGATGAACAATACCTGGTTTCCTCCAGACATGACGCTTGGCATTCAGGCCAAAGAGTTCAACCTTGGTTTCATCAGACCAGAGAATCTTGTTTTCATGCCTTTTGGCAAACTCCAAGCGGGCTGTCATGTGCCTTTTACTGAGGAGTGGTTTCTGTCTGACCACTCTACCATAAAGGCCTGATTGGTGAAGTGCTGCAGATACAGTTGTCCTTCTGGAAGGTTCTCCCATCTCCACAGAGGGACTCTGGAGCTCTGTCAGAGTACCATCGGGTTCTTGGTCACCTCCCTGACCAAGGTCCTTCTCCCCCGATTGCTCAGTTTGGCCAGGCAGCCAGCTCTATGAAGAGTCCTGGTGGTTCCAAAGTTCTTCCATTTAAGAGGATGGTGGACGGAGGCCACTGTGCTCTTCGGAACCTGCAATGCTGCAGAAATTGTTTTAAACCCTTCCCCAGATCTGTGTCTCAACACAATCCTGTCTCGGAGGTCTACGGACAATTCCTTCATCTTCATGTCTTGGTTTTTGCTCTGACATGCACACTCAACTGTGGGACCTTATATAGCAGGTGTGTGCCTTTATAAATCATGTCCAATCAATTTAATTTACCACTGGTGGACTCCAATCAAGTTGTAGAAACATCAAGGATAATCAATGGAAACAGGATGAACCTAAGCTCAATTTTGAGCGTCATAGCAAAGGGTCTGAATACTTATGTAAATGTGATATTTCAGTTATTTCTTTTTAATTACTTTGCAAACATTTCTAAATACCTGTTTTCACTTCTTTATCCTGGGATATTGTGTGTAGATTGATGATTAAAAAAATGAATTTAATCCATTTTAAAATAAGGCTGTTACGCAACAAATGTGGAAAAGGTGACGGGGTCTGAATACTTTCTGAATGCACTGTATTTAACAACAATCTTTTATATATCTAACTGCACACAGGTACTCATCACCAGAAATAAAAAATTGTTCATTCTCAAGCACCAACATTCCTGATCTTAAGTATAAAAGTCCAACAAGGTATTTAGGGACATTTCACCGATAGTTTGTTGAAATTAATAGTTAAATATCGATGCACAGAAAACAAACAAACAAATCTCCCAAATGACCTCTTACGCATCTCAACAGTCCCACCATTCATCACCAGAATTCATCCATAATTGAGAGCATGCTTTAGTGCAGCTGTCATGTGTCTTAGAAACATTAATAGAATCAGTCCCATCCAAAATGTTTGTTGTTCTGGCAAACTAGTTCCACATCAACCCAACCTTACAACAATCCGATAAGCAAACTCACGTCTCGACAAGGTTTATAGAATATAGAATCTCACAGTACCAAAAGATATAATTTGAAATGGCAGAAAAGAAATATTAAGCCGGACTTTGAGGTCCACAGCAAGTCCCACACGTCAGACCAGAACAAACCACATTCATAAAAATGCTGAAAGAAACATTGGCAGCCAGCAGGCAAAATGTGAATGTTTATGTATATTTTTGATTTTCAAAATTATTAAAATATTCAAACTACCAACTAAAAATAATTATTTTTAAAAGATTTAAAAAATAAAAATAAAACAAATCTTAAAGATGTAAAATATC
>CM075985.1:22261344-22781561 GCA_038087875.1 Malacoraja senta | reverse complement strand
ACACAGAGCATCCATGAACGGGGAACAATTACCCACCAGATCGTGGCAACGAAGATGCCTCGTTGAGTTGTTCCAGCCTGGCCACGTTGTGAAGATTTGTGCTCCCATGGTACGATATTCGAAGTGAGTGATGGATGTTCGCCTATAACTTGTAGTGACAGAAGGATTAATGATTGCAGTTTTGGTAATATTATGTATTTAAGATCATTTCCCCCCCCCCCCCCTTAGGCTGGCATTTCGTTCTCTCGTCAGAAGGTACGACTGTGACCTGTGTTTTACACCAATGATCATTGCTTCTACCTTCTTGAAGTCCGGCAAGGCGAGGGACAGCGAATTCACAACAAATTTTGGTATGAATATTTTTGAATTCCATCAGTGTTCCGACAAGTTCATCCCTGGTCATAAGATCAAAAATGCTAGGAGTAGAATTGGGCCCATCAAGTCTACTCTGCCATTCAATCATGGCTGATCTATCTTTCCTTGCTCACCCCATTCTCCTGCCTTCTCTCCATAACCTCTGACATCCGTATCTGGTATCCAAAATAAGAAAATGATAAACTTATTTGGTGACTATAGTTTTTCTTTTTTTTAATGCATTCGTTTATCACGGTTAATGGTCTCGGGTAATCCCGAAGTGTCTTACAGACAGCAAAGCCAAGCTTAACTACCCTCATGATGTGGGAATCAAGACACCAAATGTACATTCCAATCACATAAACTATGCGATTTGATTAGATCAATGTTTTATTGATGTTGATGGGAATACTGCTTTTATGTAAATAACAGGATCCATAGTTAAATGTACTATAAAAGAGAGCTCAGGTCGTTCTGCTATAATGCCCGTTTCCATAACATGAATTGGCTGTAACGCGAGCAATGAATTGGGGAATATTTGTTTTGTGCAGGCCAATGTAGTTGAGACGAGATTTCGATTGGAACGATTGATGGTCACTTTGGAAATTGATTAGCAGAGAAGAAAGATATCTTGGATTTAAACAGTACTAGACGACCCGTTGGGACGCCAGTCAAGTATACACAGAAGTATTAAATGAAAATGGCGATCTCTCCCAACTGCGCACGTGCAGATACCGGGCCCGGCAACCCTCCCCCAACTGCGTAGGCGCGGCTGACGACGACCCGTGGACCCGTCGAGTCACCATTGTGACACCAGTCAAGTACACACGGAACTGCGCAGGTGTGGCTGATGGGCCCGGCAAGTGGGAGCGCACTGCGCAGGCGTGACTGCCGCGTTGAAACGTGTCCCGTTCAGAGCAGGGCTCTCACTTAACTTTTTTTTCCCTGTTGCCAGCCGGGCAACCGCGGCAGCTTTTCAGGTTGCCAAATGACAGTTTAGGTGGTCATTTAAGACAGCTTGCATGACGCGTGCGATAATGTGCTTGGACGAAGTGCGTAGTTACCAGTCGGAATTATGGTCAATGAAGCATTCACATATTATTTCTGCTTCAAATAAAGTCACAAACTAAACATATTCACCAATCAAGACATGATATATAACACAATGACCTGAAGCAAAATTACAATACAGTATCTCATCTCTTTTTACACGTTGCGATGAATGCAATTTCTATTATTTCTTTCCACTTCCAAACAAAAATCTGGTGAGACCAAGTGCAGGCTTGGCGATTGCTTCGCACAACACCTACACTCAGTTCGCAATAACCAACCTGATCTCCCGGTGGCTCAGCACTTCAACTCCCCCTTCCATTCCAAATCTGACCTTTCTGTCCTGGACCTCCCCCATGGCCAGAGTGAGGCCCACTAAATTGGAGAAGCAGTATTTCGCTTGGGCAGTTTGCTCCATAGATGCTGCCTCACCCGCTGAGTTTCTCCAGCATTTTTGTCTACCCATTCACACAAGTTCTGTTATCCCACTTTCCTCACCCACTCCCTACACATTAGGGGCAATTTTACAGAGGCAAGTTAACCTACAAAGCTAATGTGTCTTTGGGGTGTGGGAGGAAACCCACGCGCTTGCAGGGAGAATGTGCAAATTCAACACAGTGCCAGAGGACACAGATCTCTGGCGTGTGAGGCAGCAGGTCCACCAGCTGTGCCACTATATTTTATTTTCCAACACACAAAAAATTATACGCTGATAACTTTGGTTACTAAAAAAAAGAAACTATCCATTTTCAGTCTTAAATCTCTAAGTGACGCTATGTCTCCCTTTACAGCTACTGTATGTTTTAATTCACTTCAAGACTATGTGGCAGTACATTGGCCATAAAGTTTCTGCCTAAAATTGACAGAGACCCGGAATTGATCCTGAATATGGGTGCTGTCCGTATGGAGTTTGCTCCTTTTCCCTTTGATCGCGTGGTGCTCTTGTTTCCTTCCACATTCCAAAGGTGTTCAGGAACCTTTTTCAGACCCAACCCAAAACGTAATATTTTCCTTTTGTCCAGAGATTCTGTCTGACCTGTTAAGTTACTCCATCTTTTGGTGTCTATCTTCAGTTTAAACCAGCATCTGCAGTTCCTTCCTGCACACACGATACTATACGATAGAACTTTATTAATCCCAGGAGGGAAATTGTGTGTGTGTGGGTATATATATTATATACACACACACACACACACATATATATGTGTGTTTGTTTGCTTGGTTAGTTACATATTCATATATAAATATACACTTTGTTTTCTCGTTTATTAAAATTGTTTACAGAGTACTATGTTTACATGTTCTGTTGTACTGCTGCAAGTAAGGATTTCATTGTTCTAACTGGGACATGAGAGAATAAAACACTCTTGACTTGCGTCGCTAATGTGTGGGATAGAACTAGTTTACGGGTGATCGGTGGACTCGGTGGACCCTGTTTCCACTTTGTATCTTTAAATTAAACTAAAACCATAGAAAATCTAAAGAAGGGTCTCGACCGGAAACGTCACCCAATTTCTTCTATCCAGAGATGCTGGATGGAGCTCCCCCGCACAATTAAAGCATGGAATAGTCTTCACCCTACCCAACCAGACGCAACTAAATTTAAGGTAGCTCTTTTTTCCCAAGAACCCTTTTTTGCTTAAGTCCAAGTCAAGAGTCAAGAGAGTTTTATTGTCATGTGTCCCAGATAGGACAATGAAATTCTTGCTTGCTGCAGCACAACAGAATATGTAAACAGAATACAGAACAGGAGATAAAAGTTCAGTGTGTCTAATAGGCTGTTATTTTTCAGAGTTTGGAGTTTGGTGGTGGTGGGTCCATTAGAGTTTAAATTCCATTTGGAATATTTTTGGAGGACCAAGAAACCAAGAAGCAAGAGTTACTCCAGCTCCAGGGAGTGATTCTGCATTGGTTTTCAGCGGCGACCGGACAGCGATGGCGGCCAGATCTCCAACAATGCAAAATGAGGGAGAAAGTGCCCGACGCCGACCAGTTGCCGTGGCCACGGCCGATGATGTGCTGGCCGTGGTTGTGCGCATGTGCAGGGGGTGGATGTGCAGGCCGTGGCAGTGCACATGTGTAAGGCGGCTGGCCGTGCCGGCGGATGAGGAGCGAGCCGAGAGGGGAGACCCGGCGGCCCGGATACGGATGGCGGGCGGAGACGGAGAGTGATAGAGAGGGGGCCCGGCTCAGAGTTGAATGATAGGTGTACTGGGTGCTTGGCAAAATGGCATGGCTCTTAGGTTGCCCGGCGGGATTTTAGGTCGCCATCCCCTAAAATTGTTGCGTTTGTACCGTTTTGGCTGTATTTCGGGAACATACATACATACATACATACATACATACAAACAAGATGAGACTTTTAGTTACCGTATTTCCCAGCAATGAAGATGCTCCCCCATTTTGAGGAGAGAGAGACCGGGACAGAGCAGCCACCTTCCGCCCAGTAGCTACCCGCCAACCACCACCTCCACCGGTTGCACCTGTGCCGTGGCTGGCTGGTGGGCGGGCCGGCAGAAGGCGCTGAGGTGGCAGTCGGTTCCGGCGGCCGCTCGCAGCCACCCGAGCTACTTCCCTCCCCGGCCACAATGCGTTGGCTCCGCGCCCGGAGCGCCGCGGCAGCTGTGAGTGAGTGAGTTGCTGGCATGAACTCCGAACTCAATGCTCCTGCCCTCCCCGCAACTTTACCCCTGGCGGCCCAGCCAAGTTTACTACTTTGTGCAGCCCAGGCCATGCTGACCTGGGCCACACTCCCCACACGCTGTGGCAAGGAACTTCCCCCCCCCCTCAGTGGCGCTGTCGTTTTACAGCTGCTTCACACCGTTCAAGGGTCGAAGGCGTGGCAGGTCCCGCAGAGCAGTCGCTAGAGAGTGGCATTGCTCGGCCTAACCTTCAGCCTCCGAGATGCAGGTCCATTTTGGGGCCTTATTTTAGAGTAAAAAATAGCGTCTTGGACGCCGGAAATACGGTATATAAAATATAGATAATATAGAATAATACAATAATCCCAGACAGTAAATGGACACCATTGTCTCTTAAGAACACAATTCATGCGGATGGGCAATGAAATTGAAAAGGATTGCT
This sequence comes from Malacoraja senta, assembly GCA_038087875.1. Classification (NCBI taxonomy): domain Eukaryota; kingdom Metazoa; phylum Chordata; class Chondrichthyes; order Rajiformes; family Rajidae; genus Malacoraja; species Malacoraja senta. The sequence goes on along the minus strand of CM075985.1, from coordinate 22,777,073 downwards.
TCTTTTGAAACTTGTGCAATGATACTCAACAATTAAACAATGTAACATACAGCCTTTGGTATTTTTAGCTCTCAGTAACAATAATACATTTCTTTCCATTGAATAGACTTTTGAGAATCCTGTGCAAAAAATAACTTTGTTATTGAGAATTTGAATTTGTTATTTGATATCATCTCAGTCTGATAGATCCTTGGTGTTTATTAAATTGGCTGTATTCTAGGTGGAAGTTTGCAGGAAGGAACTACAGATGCTGGTTTAAACCAAAGAAAGACACAAAAAGCTGGAGGAATAGGTGACGTTTTGGGTCGAGACCCTGAAGGGGTCCAAAGTAACCTTCAAGTAATTCCCTCGTTTCCAATCGAAATCTCGTCTTAACCACATTGGCCTGCACAAAACAAATATTCCCCAATTCATTGCTCGCTTTACAGCCAATTCATGTTATAGAAACGGGCATTTTAGCCCGTTTCAACTCGAAACATAACCTATTCCTTTTCTCCAGAGATGCTGCCTGACCCGCTGAGTTACTCCAGCATTTTGTGTCTGTCTATAGGTGGAAGTTGCTTGAACTAGAGTACCAAGAGAAAGAAGAAGCAAAATAGACTTGAACTGTACTGCAGCAAATCTTGCATTCTATTTTTTCAGGTGATCGTCCACTGGTTGTGCAGTTTGCTGCTAATTGTTCACAAGATTTAGCTGATGCTGCTCGCATAGTTTCCCCATTTGTAGATGGTGTAGACTTGAACTGTGGTTGTCCACAAAGGTAGGTTAAAGTTATGGGTAACAATTTTGTTGTATTTTGTTCAGGTTTGAGAAATAACGTGACAAATTAGAGAATAATATAGGCAATTGTAAGGTTAATTGTTTTGGAAGAAATAATAGACTCATAAGGATTAAATAAGCATCTTGCTGCTCCTATTTAGTATATATCCGTGAATCAACTTATTTCTGTCATTAACCAACTCGTAGGGAAGTCCATTGTTCCTTGCATATGGAAACTAGAACTACACATGGTATTTCAGATATTGGGGGGTTGCACGTAAGGTCATCGGGTCAAAGGGCATGACGCACGGAGCAGCTCAATCCGTGTGGTGGCCATGGCAGCTTCCGGCATACACTGTTAACACACGGAACGCGTACTCTCTTATCTGTTAAAAACCGCCAAAATTGTCATTTTATGTGCTATAAATATTTGTGGGTGCTGTCTTTGAAAGCGGGAAGGTTTGCTCTGAACCCGAGCACCAAGGTGTAAGCGGCCGAAGGAGCACATCCCTCGGGACAGCCCCCACTCTCCCCCTCGGGTCAGCGCTGTTCGGCCACAGCTGCCCTCCGCCCTGTCTCCCTCTGTGGGCCGCACTGTCACGGGGCCGTGGGTCGGCAGAGCCCACACACGGGGCCAAGATGGAGCGGGGATGGGGCGGGGTCGGAGCGGGGCCGGTGTCGGCTGGAGATGCAACACCTGTCCCTATACCTCCTCCCTTGACTCCGTCCAAAGACCCCAACAGTCCTTTCAAGTGAGGCAAAGATTCACTTGCACCTCCTCAAACCTCATATACTGCATCCGTTGTTCCAGGTGGGGACTCCTAGATATCGACGAGACCAAGCGCAGGCTCAGTGATTGTTTCACTGAACACCTCCTTTCAGTCTGCCTAAACCTACATGATCTCCCGGTTGCTATACACTTTAACTCCCCCTCCCCTTACTGACCTTTCTGTCCTGGGCCTCCTCCACTGGCAGAGTGACGCCAAACGCAAATTGGTGGAACAGCACCTCGTATTTCGCTTGGGCATCTTTTAATTGAGCGGTGTGAATAATCAAGTAACCCTTGCTTTCCCTCTCCATGCCTCCCCATCGTAGTTCTCCGACCAGTCTGACCGTCCTGATCAAATTTTATCTTTATATGCCCCGTTGTCAACTTCCCCTAGATAACAATGATCTATTCTGCATTTTCTTTGGTATTCGTCCCCTTTGATATCTCGTTTTTGCACCTTACCCTTCCATATACCTGTGTCTCCCTCCACCCTGACTCAATCTGAAGAAGGGTTTCAACCTGAAACGTCGCCCATTCCTTCTATCCAGAGATGCTGCCTGTCCCGCTGAATTATTACAGCATTTTGTCTCTCTCTCCAGTGTAAACCAGCATCTGCAGTTCCTTCCTACACATATGAGATAATTAACTTTGATTTTGTGGAAACATTCACAGGCCGTACGGCCTACGTTCCCTATTCATTATATTCTTTCTTTTATCGGCTGATAACATAGAAACATAGAAATTAGGTGCAGGAGTAGGCCATTCGGCCCTTCGAGCCTGCACCGCCATTCAATATGATCATGGCTGATCATCCAACTCAGTATCCCGTACCTGCCTTCTCTCCATACCCTCTGATCCCTTTAGCCACAAGGGCCACATCTAACTCCCTCTTAAATATAGCCAATGAACTGGCCTCGACTACCCTCTGTGGCAGAGGGTTCCAGAGATTCACCACTCTCTGTGTGAAAAAAGTTCTTCTCATCTCGGTTTTAAAGGATTTCCCCCTTATCCTTAAGCTGTGACCCCTTGTCCTGGACTTCCCCAACATCGGGAGCAATCTTCCTGCATTTAGCCTGTCCAACCCCTTAAGAATTTTGTAAGTTTCTATAAGATCCCCTCTCAATCTCCTAAATTCTAGAGAGTATAAACCAAGTCTATCCAGTATTTCTTCATAAGACAGTCCTGACATCCCAGGAATCAGTCTGGTGAACCTTCTCTGCACTCCCTCTATGGCAATAATGTCCTTCCTCAGATTTGGAGACCAAAACTGTACGCAATACTCCAGGTGTGGTCTCACCAAGACCCTGTACAACTGCAGTAGAACCTCCCTGCTCCTATACTCAAATCCTTTTGCTATGAAAGCTAACATACCATTCGCTTTCTTCACTGCCTGCTGCACCTGCATGCCTACTTTCAATGACTGGTGTACCATGACACCCAGGTCTTGCTGCATCTCCCCTTTTCCTAGTCGGCCACCATTTAGATAATAGTCTGCTTTCCTGTTTTTGCCACCAAAATGGATAACCTCACATTTATCCACATTATACTGCATCTGCCAAACATTTGCCCACTCACCCAGCCTATCCAAGTCACCTTGCAGTCTCCTAGCATCCTCCTCACAGCTAACACTGCCCCCCAGCTTAGTGTCATCTGCAAACTTGGAGATATTGCCTTCAATTCCCTCATCCAGATCATTAATATATATTGTAAATAGCTAGGGTCCCAGCACTGAGCCTTGTGGTACCCCACTAGTCACTGCCTGCCATTGTGAAAAGGACCCGTTTACTCCTACTCTTTGCTTCCTGTTTGCCAGCCAGTTCTCTATCCACATCAATACTGAACCCCCAATGCCATGTGCTTTAAGTTTGTATACTAATCTCTTATGTGGGACCTTGTCGAAAGCCTTCTGGAAGTCCAGATACACCACATCCACTGGTTCTCCCCTATCCACGTTACTAGTTACATCCTCGAAAAATTCTATAAGATTCGTCAGACATGATTTACCTTTCGTAAATCCATGCTGACTTTGTCCAATGATTTCACCACTTTCCAAATGTGCTGCTATCCCATCTTTAATAAGTGACTCTAGCAGTTTCCCCACTACCGATGTTAGACTAACTGGTCTGTAATTCCCCGTTTTCTCTCTCCCTCCCTTCTTGAAAAGTGGGGTTACGTTTGCTACCCGCCAATCCTCAGGAACTACTCCAGAATCTAAAGAGTTTTGAAAGATTATTACTAATGCATCCACTATTTCTGGAACTACTTCCTTAAGTACTCTGGGATGCAGCCTATCTGGCCCTGGGGATTTATCGGCCTTTAATCCATTCAATTTACCCAACACCACTTCCCGACTAACCTGGATTTCACTCAATTCCTCCAACTCCTTTGACCCGCGGTCCCCTGCTATTTCCGGCAGATTATTTATGTCTTCCTTCGTGAAGACGGAACCAAAGTAGTTATTCAATTGGTCCGCCATATCCTTGTTCCCCATGATCAACTCACCTGTTTCTGACTGCAAGGGACCTACATTTGTTTTAACTAATCTCTTTCTTTTCACATATCTATAAAAACTTTTGCAGTCAGTTTTTATGTTCCCTGCCAGTTTTCTTTCATAATCTATTTTTCCTTTCCTAATTAAGCCCTTTGTGCTCCTCTGCTGGTCTCTGAATTTCTCCCAGTCCTCCGGTATGCTGCTTTTTCTGGCTAATTTGTACGCATCATCCTTCGCTTTGATACCATCCCTGATTTCCCTTGTTATCCACGGATGCACTACCTTCCCTGATTTATTCTTTTGCCAAACTGGGATGAACAATTTTTGTAGTTCATCCATGCAGTCTTTAAATGTCTTCCATTGCATATCCACCGTCAACCCTTTTAGAATTAATTGCCAGTCAATCTTGGCCAATTCACGTCTCATACCCTCAAAGTTACCTTTCTTTAAGTTCAGAACCATTAAGTTCAGAACCAAAGTTACCTTTCTTTAAGTTCATCATTTGTTTAACATTTTATTGAAAGGTTAATTTTGTTTCGTATGCAGTACAAACATCTAAAATGTATTGGAAATACATGGAACTGCAGATTCTGAAACCTGGCGTACAATACAACGTGCTGGAATATAGCAATGGGTCAGGCAGCATCCTGGGACTGAAGAATGGTCCCAATCCAAAACATCACCTATCCATGGCCTCCAGTGATACTGCCTGAACCACTGAGTTACTTCAGCACTTTGTGTTCTAGCTAGGATGTACTGCTTAGTTTAGATGTTTGTCAATCGCATTTTTAAAAAAAAATCCAATTTGTGATCCATTTATACAGACTTTTAAATTATTTAGATTACTGATTTATCAATATGCATACTTATGTGTTTCATTATTCTTTCAGGTGGGCAATGGCAGAAGGATATGGTGCTTGTTTAATTAATAAACCAGAACTGGTTCAGGATATGGTGCGTCTTGTTAAAAATCAAGTGGAATGTCCTCAGTTTTCGGTCTCCATTAAGATAAGGTAGCCTTATAAACACAACTAAAAATTAAGTTTCAAATTACACAATTATTTTACAAACTAGACAGCTCTTACTCAATTTATGAAAGGAATGCATTCCTAGAAAATATTTCACTAGGAGAATTTCATAATTAGAATAGATTACAAAATGGCCTGTGGATATTTTTGTACTATATATTTCTATGTGCAGATACTGCATGAATAGTTGAAGTGAAAAATAGTTTTTAATTAAAGAAAATTACCCCAAAGGATCAATGGCATTGTAACGCAAATTCATAAATTAAATGCTTCTATATTGAGGAAGATTATACTTGGAACACTTTTTGTAAATCAAATGACGGTGGAGTAAAGTACATCAAATCATTCATTGTGAGATTTTCATTCAATACTTTTACAGTAAGCCCTCATTTTAATGGACCTGTTTATAACGGATTTTGGTTATAGCGAAAGGACCTACCTACAGCTGCTGGCATCACCCCCAGCTCGCGCCGTCTCCCCTGTCATTTCCAGGCTGGACTGCCGATGCCACCTCTTGTCCGCGGTGCCTCCCCAGCCACGCCTGCCGTCACTGCTGATGCTTAAGGGCCTGTCCCACTATACGAGTTTACCCAAGAGCTCTCCCGAGTTTTAAAAAAATCAAACTCGTGGTAAGTACGTAGAATGTACGTAGCGGGTACGTCGGAGCTCGGGACGTCTCTTAGCGGCTCGTAACGCTAACGGCAGGTACTCGGGAAACGCAGTAAGCTCGTGAAGTTTTTTTCAACAGTGAATAATGTCCATGAGAGCCCCGAGTACCTACGAACGACCATTACCGTAATTCTCCAGGTTCAAATCAGGGGAAACTCGGGAGAACTCTTGAATTACCTCGTACAGTGGGACAGGTCCTTTACCTGTGCTCTGGCAACCTGTGGGCCGCAGCCAATGACATCTGGATTCCCCTGTCAACTCATCTGGATTCCAAGCCCAGTTCCTGACTGAGAGTGAAAAAGAGTCTGAACCCTAAATGTCACCTATCCACGTTCTCCAGTGATGCTGCCTGACCTGCTCAGTTACTTCAGCACTTTGTGTCTTTTTGTGTACTAACCAGCAACTGCAGTTGTTTGTTCGTACTGCTTATACAATGAAGATTCCTTACTCGATTATAGCAAACAATCGGCAATAAAGGACACCATTCCGACTCCATGGTCTATTACAATGAGGGTTTACTGTATTAGTAAACAATATGACAATAGTTTAGTTAAAGTAATATTTCTCTCGCATGTGGTAACAGAAATTTGTCAGATAGATCTATTATTTTGGCACTGCCAAGGAACAGTTCATTCATCTTATACACTTATTAAGAAAATGCTCTTTGCTAAATTATCAAACTTTTCATTCACAGCCACTGGCATGGGAGTGCAATGGTAAGCTAGAGAATGCTGTGCAACACCCTGAAATATTACCTTGATTACCAATTACCTTCCAATCATTATTCCTTATCTCAGTTGTTATTTGCAGTGTTAATTATTTGCAATTTTGTAATTCCACTCTATCCAGGCCTTTCATTATTTGGTAGTTTCCTTCCTCATTCTTTAAACTCCAGCGAGTACAGGCCCACACACTCTTCGTCCTTCTACTGTGTGACTATTATTTAACCTCCTGAATATCACTGCTAATCTCAGTGCTTTTTTCCAAATATTGTTGAACGCAGCAGAGTGCTGAATCATCAACTGAAGGAAGACTTTAGGTGGAAATCAGAAGGAAGTTTCATTGTCTGTGTTAGGCTTGATGCCATGAGACTTCATGTGGTCTGGGACTATTCCAACCTGCCAATAAGCCATTGTGTTGCACTCACAATGGTTTATCCTACCACTGGAACAGAATGTACTAAGGAATTGTGATAAGGGAAGTATGGTATACTATCTGTGTTTGGTTTCTGTGAGGATAAGAAGGGAAGGCAGTTGTTTGACTAGTCTGTAGTACAACTCTCCCAATTTAGGCATCTGATCCCAAAAGGTTGTGAGAAGCAGTTTGCAAGATTGATCAGACTGGAATTTATTTTGCTGGACATGCATTGTGCCTAACTCTGTGTCAGGTGGTCAGCGTAATGGTTAAGCACTGATAGAATTGTTATTATATGTCAGAGGTTATTTAAGAGACAGCCCTCTGAAAGTCACCTAGCCTAAAGATTTATTTCTCTGGACTGTTGACATATTTAGAACTGTATGCTAACTAATACAAGAAGCTCACATTAACGGAAACAGATAATAAATGGACTAAAGTGGCATGGTCTGGTAATCTCTGAAGCAAGAAGTTTTCCACCCCCTTCAAATTGATTAATGTTTTTCCAGATGTTTACATGCATTGTCGAGCATTATCGTCAACTTAACATGCCCCTGTTATTTAATTGAAGAGTTTATCAAAATTTACCTTGTCTATATACATTGAAAAACTGATATGCAAGCAGAGATTTTTCGGCAAAATCTGATTTATTTTAGTTTTATTTGTGTTTTTGAGCACTTTTTTGAAATAATATTTTCCAATCAATTATATTTCTGATATTATTTTATCTGATAGGATGTTACGTTTTATTGTAGGTTAATTTCACCTGTAGTATTCTCTATTCTGCTGGCATTACAGATTACACAAAGACCTAACGAGAACTGTAGATCTGTGCCGAAAGGTTGAGGCAGCTGGAATTTCTTGGATTACTGTTCATGGCAGGGAAACAGAAGAACGACATCAACAGATCCACTATGATGCAATCAAGATTATTAAAGAAAATTTAACTATACCAGTAATAGCAAATGGAGATGTCCGGAACAGTAAAGATGTGGATCTTGTACATCAGCTTACGGGGATTGATGGTAAGGAACCTTGTTAACATAGTTGAATCATTGATATGGACAAATTGGCTCTTGCACCCATATTTGACCTGGTGCAGGATTTGTGACTTTATTGACTTTGATTGTAGGGTACAAGGATGAAGGAAAAGAAGGATTCATAGAATCATGAGATGTTTACAGCAACCTAGATATGGCCAATGTGGATATAAGCGAGTTCGGTATTCCGAAAAAAACAAGGAATCATTGGATTTGTCAAAGGTCACTCGCTATAAAGAAAAAGCAAACGAAGTGCTGGCTGGAGAAACTGTATAAATTCTTATCTTTATTCATGATTTATGTGTAAAGAGCTGTGTAACAACATGAGAGATGGGGCAGATGCATATAGGAGAAGGATGGGGGGGTGGAGACTGGAACGGTGGAGAGACATTGTCGGCTGCCACGGCGACAAGTGCCAGTTCACCCACTGCCTGGCCGAGCTGCGCTCCCTCAGCCGCCACCCCAAGTACAAGACTGAGCCCTGCTGCACCTTCCACACCAAAGGCTTCTGCCCCTGCGGTACTCGCTGCCACTTCATTCACAACCCCAAGGAGGAGCGAGGGCCCCCGTCTTCCCCTGCGCCACAGCGCCAGCCTGGGCTCAGCCCCCTCTCGACTGGGCCGCGCTGCGGGTGGCCTTCAGCCCCGACCTGGAGTTGGAGCTGGCCCAGACTTGGGGCTGGGCAAGGGAGGGGGAGGACGTTGCTGCTGCCACCAGCACCAACACCACTGGCAGCTCCAGCGGGCGCACGGCCTGCCCATGGTCAGCAGGAGCCCGTCCGCAGACTGTCTCTCCGACCAGGACGACTCCAGCAGCAGTGGCTCCGAGTCGCCCGTCTTCGAGCAGGGTCGGCGGCTGCCCATCTTCAGCTGGATCTCGGTGTCGGACTGAGGGGAGAGGGGTGGAGGTGGGCAAGAGAAGTGAATCGGTATTGCCTCGCCCAAGCTGTGGCTGGGTGCCGTCTCCCATAGGGTGTCACCCTCCCCTCCGGGTTTGTGGGGGCTGTTGTACCCTAGTGTGAAAGACTGGAGGGGGCAAGGGGCGGTGGCATCTTTCTCATTGAGAGAATGTAAGTTCTCAACAGCAACTGGAAAAGGCGAGAGGCGCAGCCGACGGTCACCGGGAGCCGAAGCAGCCGGCTGCAAGTCCGGGGCGGCCACCGGATAGGGACGGGACACCCGTCCCCGTGGAGGCGGGGACGGCTCAGCAGCAACTCAACAGCGACCGCAGCGCCGGAGACCTGGGCCCGACCCTGACCACGGACGAAATGCAGGCCTGCACACAATGCAGCACAGTTGCCAAGAATGTTTATAGCGAGTGACCTATGACCTGGGCATGCGCAGTCGGAATACCAAACTCGCTTATTGGATTACCATTGGTTTCTAATCGGCTCAATGCCTCCAAATCAAGTTTTAATACCTTCTGTAAAATGAGGTTAGCTAGTTTATTTTTGTTATAGGTTTGGACTTGGAATAACGTAATATTTTTCATTGGCCACAAAATACTTGGACTAAATTGAGTATAATGCCAAGAAAAATTGTGCACTATAGAATAAATTTAGTTTTTGATAAATTCATTAATGTCTATAGATTACATTACATTCCAGTACTGCATTTGTTGAGCATTGGTTTCTTTTTGTGAATCTTGAATTTACTTGTACAGAAAGCTTCTCTGGAGAAAAGGAAAATTGATCAAATAGTGATTTTTCTAACCACAACATTTTTTTCATTGGTTAACAATATTTATGAACAAAACTATTGTACCCTTCCTAAGAAGGTTATTGTGACCTCATTAGTTTATTTGAATTTGTGTTTGAGCTTTATTATTAACGTTAAATTATTTACATTTTCTTATAGGTGTAATGGCTGCACGTGGTCTTTTGGCAAACCCTGCTATGTTTTCAGGATATGAGGAAACCCCTTGGCAATGTGTTCAGGACTGGATTGATATTGCTTTGGAGCACGGAACCACATTCACTTGTTTTCATCACCATTTGATGTACATGTTGGAAAGAATAACTTCAAGGCAAGAGAAGAAAATCTTCAATGTGCTTTCAAGTACATCAGCCGTTTTAGACTACCTTGGTGAGAATTATGGTCTATGACCATGTAAATATTGATTTTTTAATCAATCTGACAAAAGGCTTTTAAGAAGAAATTGAAGGCTATAAGTGAAATTCCAGACTTGGCTTTTGACCCTATGCAAAACTCTGGCATATATCAGAGGTCACTGTCCCAAAACATGGAATTACAAGTCCTTGGAACGCAAAATACAATGAATCCCTGGATATTACCCACACCAAGTCCTGGCACCACATCACCCCAGTTCTCAAAGAACTTCACTGGCTTCCCATTTCCCACCGGATCACCTACAAAATCCTGGTCCTCACCTACAAAGCCCTCAACAACTTGCCCCCCCCCCCCTTATCTCACTGACCTCCTCTCCCCCTACCAACCCTCACGGTCCCTCAGATCCACATCAGCTGGTCTCCACTCCGAAATCAAACCTCTGCACTTTTGGAGGCAGAGCCTTCTCCAGGGCAGCTCCCAGGCTCTGGAATTCCCTCCCACAACTGGTCCGAAATTCTGAGTCCCTCACCATCTTCCAGTCCCGCCTCAAGACCCATCTTTTCACCTCTGCATACCCTTAGTCCCATGTTCCCCTCCCCTTTGCATCTCTGTCTTACTGCTCTATTTTGTTTTGTTTATTCTTGACTCTCAATGTAAAGCGACTTTGAGTCCTGAAAAGCGCTATATAAATAAAATCTATTATTATTATTATTATTATACAGGGAATGGAGGGACATGGATTATGTGCAGGCAGATGAGAGTCGGTCTTGACATCATCAGAATCAGAATGCTTTATTGTCATTGCATGTGTCACATACAACGAGATTACTGTGTCTCTCCATTTAAAAGAACTTCAAACATTCACATACTCAAACTTTTTACACTCCCTCCCTCCCCAAACCCACCCATGGATACACATTTACATAAATTAACACTGTCCAGGGGTTTTTTATCACCCTCTGGAGAGCTGCTCTGTCAGCTGCTGAACAGTTCCCAAACCAGGCAGTTATGCAGTAAGTCAGTATGCTTTCTACCGAACAGCGGTAGAAAGACTCCAGCAGTTTAGCAGACAGATGGGCCTTCCTCAGTGTTCTGAGGAAGTAAAGTCTCTGTTGCGCCTTTTTTACAACTACAGCAGAGTTCACAGACCATTTAAGATCCTCACTAATGTTGATCCCCAGAAATTTAAAACTAGGCACCCTCTCCACCTCCTCGCCCCCTATCTCCAGTGGCCTGAGCTCCGCTCTATGTCGCCTGAAATCAGTGATGATCTCCTTTGTCTTTTTAGTGTTCAGAGAGAGATTGTTGTGAGCACACCACTCAGAAAGTCTGTGCACCTCCTCTCTATAGGCGTCCTCGTTCCCATTTGAGATGAGCCCCACCACGGTTGTATCGTCCGCAAATTTTATAATCCTATTTGCGGGGTGATGGGGCAAGCAGTCATGTGTGTATAGGGCGTAGAGGAGCGGACTGAGCACACAGCCCTGCGGTGCTCCTGTGCTGAGGGTCAGAGATGTCGAGGTGTTGGGTCCAAGTCTGACCGTCTGTGGGCGTTCACTGAGAAAGTCCAATATCCACCGACACAGTTGACTGCTGAGGCCAAGGTCTAGCATTTTTGTGATCAGCTTGCTGGGTATGATTGTATTAAAAGCTGAGCTGTAATCAACAAAAAGCATCCTGACATATGACCCCTTCTCCTCTAGGTGTTGTAGTGCAGCATGGAGGACAGTGTTTATGGCATCCTTTGTAGATCTATTAGCCCTATATGCATACTGGTGTGGGTCGAGTGAGGGGGGGAGAGATAATTTAAGGTGACCTAGGACCAGCCTTTCAAAGCACTTGGAGACTACAGATGTAAGAGCAACGGGCCTGTAGTCATTGAGGGAGTTGATGTTTGTCTGCTTGGGCACCGGGATGATAGTGGTGGTTTTCAGGCACGTTGGCACGGAGGAGTGTTTGACATAAACATTGTGGGCTGAAGAGCCTGTTTCTGTGCAGTACTGTTCTATGTTACCTGATTATAAGTAGTCTGCTATTTCAATGGTTTTCACTTCAACATTCTTGCATGGAGTTGAGGACTTTATCCTTTCATGTAATTTTTTTCTGCCAAATGTTAAACTTTTCTTTGATGATACATAAAGTGAGGAATATGGTGTTATTTCATTTAGTGAAATGTATTGTCCAATGTTTCCTACAAATAGATTTAATATTTCAGTGAGACAAAGTTCAATGTAAATCATCAATATATTGCACAAATATTCAATTATTTTTAAATAAAATACATTTTGTATTCAAAACATAAAGTGCTGGAGTAACTCCTGGGCATCAAGCAGCAAGATGGTGTACGTTGCAGCCACTGAGTGCTGTAAGTGGAGTAAATGAATGTTTATGGTGTGTGTCAATGTTGAAACCATAGATATTCTAAGAGAATGTTTTAAATCTCTTTCTGTCCATTACATGATCATTTGCCATTGGGTAGCTCTCCATATGGTAGCTGTTTTGATATTCTATTCACAAACATCTAACTTGCCCTGCTCATCAGTTATGTGATTCTTTCAACTAATTGTAGATGCTGAGGCGATTTGTCTATATAGAATCTGTATGTCTAGAATCTTGTCTTGCCACTTGATGTGAAGTATTTTGTGCAGAGCGGCCATGTTGGAGGGGTTACGCTGACTGGCATACCTACGTGCACTGTCCATGACTTGCAAGCATAGACTGAGGCGAGTACAACAACAGCATGATACATGCTAGGCTTGTTCTTTAGGCTGATTCCTCTTCGTTCCCACGCTTTACATCGTCTTCCAAAAGCTTTTACCATCCTGTTGATCTTCTTATCGAGTCCACATCACAAGATTAGAAATTGTTCAGCCAGAGCTGAACACACTTCTCGGCATCTGCATACAATGGCGTCTTGTGCTTCTTGTGCTTATCCTGTTGATGACCATCAATAATATGAGCAAATCCTGAGAGAGTGCTGGCAAGCAATGTGAACTTTTCTACCATAGAAAGCCTCTAACCTTTCACAGCAATGTTTGGTTCTGTATATGGGGTGTTTGGCACAGGTTGATAACTTTTATTTCATTTTCTTTGTTGCAATTGTGAGCCCAATGTTGCCACGGGCACTGGCAAATGTGTCCAAGCTTTCCTGTATATCAGCTCTCAGCTCTGAGCTTGCAATGAGTGCAGTCACCAGCAAACAAATCCTTTAAGGTGATTTCTCCTACTTGGTTTTGGCTGAGAGTTAAAAAGTGCACTGCCAGCCCTATGTCTATGGATTATTCCATCTTGGTTATTAGGGGAAGCCATCTTCAAACATCAATGCCATGTTACCAATATAGAAATTTTCCCTATTTTTTGAATCAGTCTTAGACTTGGGGGAAAAAACCATGGCATCTCCTACATCCATTTAATAAGAAATTCATGTATTTTTAAAGCTCTTAATAGGTTGCCCATGATTATTTAATCAAAATGTAGTCCCTATGTGGTTCTGATCGCTAAGATAGCCACGAAATGCTGGAGTAACTCAGCAGGTCAGCCAGCATCTCTGGAAAACATGGATGGGTGACATTTTGGGTTGGGAACGTTTTTCGGGAAAGTCAGTCTAAAGAACTGTCTCGACCCGAAACATTACCTATCCATGTTTTCCAGAGATGCTGCCTGACCTGCTGAGTTACTCAAGGACTTTGTGTCCTATTGTGTGTTAACCAGCATCTGCAGTTATTGGTTTCTACAGTGATAGATGGATTCAGGTGAGGAGAGCTTTTAATTGGCAGATGAGTGGGCAAAGGGTTTGCAGATGAAAGGGAGACAAAATGGAGACTAAATTAGATAAAAAATCAGACCAGAGGAGTGAAACATAAGGCCAGAGTAAGAGATAGGTTGGGGGAGGTGGAGGGGGGTTGGGAGAAGTGGGTGTGAACTGGGGTGTTGGGGCTGGCCACAGGAAACAGAGGGAGGAGGAGAAGAGAAAAAAGTAGAAATAAATGAGGGTATGATGTTACCTAGAACTGGATAGTTCCATGTTCATACTATTAGGTTTTAGCCACACTTCTTTTCCAGCTTTCCCCTACTAATCAGTCTGAAGAAGGGTCTCGACACAAAAATTCAGCTGTCCATGTCCTCCAGAGATGCAGAATGCACCTATAGAGATTTCAGCACTTTGTTCTATGCAAGATTCCAGCAATTGCAGTTCACTGTCTATTTTTTAATGTAATATTTGATTGACCATGATCATTAACTGTACAGTTTTTATTCTTACTTTTGCTTTGGATACGCAGAATAGGTTCCTTCAACACTCTTCAATAAATCAAACTCAATAGTTTCTACATTGAGCTAAAAGCAGCTTTTCCCTCTTAGCTCATTACTCTGTCATTTTTTATATTGTCTGTTTGGCCTCTGTAGATCAGTTTAGTGCATGACATTTCTGAAATGTGCAGTGTTTCTCTCAGGAATATAATTTATTAGTGAGTGATATGGTATAGTAAAAACAAAAACAGTAAATGCTGGAATACTCAGCAGTTAAACTTCAACTTGAAATGTTAGCTGTCTCTTCCCACAGATGTGGTCTGACCCACTGATTGTTTTAACAGCATCTGGTTTATTTTTTATTCTAACATCGACAATTCTTTTTTTCAAGTACAAATAAAACACCTGTGCCAATATAGATGGCTATTCATTCTTACAATAATATGAACGTGCATGGTGGGAACACTGAAATGAAGAAGATTGCAAAAAGTGGTGAACACTGCCAGGTCCATCACAGGTACTGACCTCTCCACCAGCAAAGGGAGTTGCTGCGTCAAAAAGGTGGCCAGCATCATCAGAGGCCCTCACCACCCTAAATACACTCTCATTTCATTCCTGCCATTGGTAAAAACGTATGGGAGCCTGAAATCTGTAATGTCTGGGTTCAGCTTCTTCACAACAACCATCGAACTATTAAACACTACAATCTCCAAATCAGCTCTGACCTATAAAGATGCATGAGTATTGTTTTTGTCTTTGCACTATTATTGTTTGTTTGTTATACTGAACAACTTTTAATGTTTTTTTTAATGGTGTTTGTAGAGTACAATATTTGCATATTTGTTGTGCTGCTGCAAATAAGAAATTCATTGTTCATTTCAGGCCATATAACAATAAAACACTATTGAAGTGACTCTTGAATTTGCCTGGACTATCCAGTTATGAAAATAACTCGGCTCTCATTGCTTGTGCTCTGTACTAGAATCATGTGCTGATCGACCAGCCAATCTTTGTAAACATCTTCAACCTCACTTCAAAAGTCAACTGTCCCCATCTGTTTCAAGGAAACCTCCATCATTCCAGAACCCAAGAAAAATAGGGTAACCTGTCTTAATGACTACCGCCCAGTAACTAATATTAACCATAAGGTAGTGCACTACCTTAATATCCACATCTGCACTAGTCTTCTGTACAATCTAGACCCCATACAATTTGTATACAAGAAAAATCTAGGAAGGACATCACCTCTTTTGCACTACATTCAGCTCTGGATAGCCTTAACAATAAGAAATTATATATCAGGATAGAAGGGGCCTGAACCAAAATATCACCTATCCATTTTCTCTAGAGATGCTGCCTGACCCGCTGAGCTACTCCAGCATTTTGTGCCTATTTTTGGTGTAAATCAGCATCTGCACTTCTTGGTTATTACTTATATCGGAATGTTCTTCATTGACTACAGCTCAGCCTTCAACACCATCATACTGAATTAGCTCATTCCTAAACCTCTGCAACTGGCTTCTGGACTTCTTGATTGACAGTCTTCAGTTGGTTAGAATTGGTTATTAAGTTTCCTCCACTTTGGTCCTCAACACTGGTGCCCCTCAGGGTTGTGAATCAGTCCCTTGCTCTACTCTACATCAATGACTAGGTGGCGAACTGCAACACCAACTCGATCTCTTAAGTTCTCCCACGATACCACTGTTGTTGGCTGCATCTGTACCAACGATGAGACAAGTTCAGGAAAGAGATCATGATCCCTATGTCGTGTTGTCAGGACAACAACAGGATTATTGACCCTAGGAAGTGAGGAGGTGAACACAACACTGCCCTCATTAATGGTGCTGTTGACAGCTTCAAGTTCCCAACCATCCGTATCTACAAATACACTATAGAAAGTATTCTGCAATGGATGCGATTCAGCCTGATATGGCAACTGCTCTGCTCTTTACTGAACCTACAGAGAGTGGGGAACACAACCCAGTCCACTACAAGCTCATCACTTCCTTCTACCCAGTCCTTCATGCATATGTTGCATCAGTAAGGCTGGAGGTATTGTCAAGAATGCCTGCCACCCTAGCCTTAACCCTTCTCTCTTTTCTACTTTCTGGGAGAAAATATAAGAGGTTGAAAGCTCAGACATGCAGATTTAAAACGGCTCTTCTTCATTGCTATCAGACTCCTGAACCAATCACATCTTTCACACCACCTTCCTGAAGGCGCTACCACGTACTCTGACTCTGTTCAGTTATTCTGTTATTGCACTTTAATCATTTTGACCAGATTTTGCATTACAATTCGACGCATTACAAACCATTCTGCTGATTTGCATTTATTGTCATTGTTGTCATCACTGTATGAATACTGTTTGTGCGATTCATGTGAACAATAAATTACATTGCACTCTGGAGTACGTGCCAATAAACGAATCTAATCCTCTAGTTGAGATGAATTACAACACAGTCCAAATAAAGTGGTTTGGAGAACGGTGGAGTTTGTGAGAGAGTGAAGCTACTTGATCAGCTCCTAGTTACAACTGTGTTATCCATGTCTACTTGGCTGCATTGTTTGTTTTGGGGAGATGGAGCTCATGAAGTAAGCAGGTGAGTGAGTGACAAAGCACAATGAACAATCTATTTGTAGGGCAAGTACCAACGAAAATACTTGTTTTTAATGCTCAGTCTGAAGAAGAGACCCGTTACTAAACGTCGCCTGTCCATTCCCTGTACAGATGCTGCCCGCTGACTCCCCCACTCCCAATTCCTCCGTCTACGCCGCATCTGCTCCCAGGATGAGGCGTTCCACACCAGGGCATCTGAAATGTCCTCATTCTTCAGGGAACGGGGGTTCCCCTCCTCCACCATAGATGAGGCTCGCACCAGGGTCTCTGCCATACCCCGCAACACTGCTCTCTCTCCCCATCCCCCCACTCACAACAAGGGCAGAGTCCCCCTAGTCCTCACCTTTCACCCCACCAGCCGTCACATACAACAAGTGATCCTCCGTCAGTTTCGCCACCTCCAACGTGACCCCACCACTCGCCACATCTTCCCATCTCCCCCCATGTCTGCCTTCCGCAAAGACCGCTCCCTCCGTAACTCATTTGTCAATTCTTCCCTTCCCTCCCATACCACCCCCTCCCCTGGTACTTTCCCTTGCAACCGCAAGAGATGCAACACTTGTCCCTTCACCTCCCCCCTCGACTCCATTCAAGGACCCAAGCAGTCGTTCCAGGTGCGACAGAGGTTCACCTGCATCTCCTCCAACCTCATCTATTGCATCCGCTGCTCTAGATGCCAGCTGATCTACATCGGTGAGACCAAGCAGAGGCTTGACGATCGTTTCGCCGAACACCTCCGGTCGGTCCGCAATAACCAACCTGCAGCACTTCAACTCCCCCTCCCATTCCGTATCTGACCTCTCTGTCCTGGGTCTCCTCCATGGCCACAGCGAGCAACACCGTAAATTGGAGGAAATGCACCTTGGGCAGTCTGCATCCTGGGGGCTTGAACATTGAATTCTCCCAATTCTGCTAGCCCTTGCTGTCCCCTCCCCTTCATCAGCCCTCTTGTTGTCTCCTCCCCTCCCCCAGCCCTCGGGCTCCTCCGCCTTTTTCCTTTTTTCCTTTCTTCCCCCCACCCCCTATCAGTCTGAAGAAGGGTTTCGGCCCGAAACGTTGCCTATTTCCTTCGCTCCATAGATGCTGCTGCACCCGCTGAGTTTCTCCAGCATTTTTGTGTACCTGCCCGCTGACTTCCTCCTTTCACTTTGTTTTTTTTGCTCAAGATGCGATCGTCTGCAGTTCCCTGCGTCTCAGCTTTAAATGCTATTTTAACTTGTCACTTTCATTCCCCCCGGCAACAATTTCTCCATCTTTTCACTGTTTGGCACTAATTGCAAGTGAAAACATCGGCCAAGAGCAATTAGAATTGCAAGAGTAAATGAATGTGCGGCATCATCTTCTCCTGGAGAGAAGCTGCGGGGCTGTGTCCGCGCTTTGCGCGCTCCCGGCGTGGTTAGACGCCATCTGCACGTCCAGACGCAGAGGCGGGAGGGGTAGGGGTCGTTCCTTGTAAGAAGTGCTCAAAATACAAGTTTTTGAACGTGTGGCCGCTTATTCGGTTGTCAAATTATCGGATTCTTTAGCCCAGCTCCAAGGTATGGTTGGGTGAAGTTGCAGGGCAATGGAGGAAGGTCGGGTGCAGGGCCTCTCCATGTGGTGTTTGCAGTGAAGCTGCGGGACAGCAGAGCAAATGTGTAGGAAGGAACTGCAGATGGTGGTTTACACCATCTTTGGTTTACACCGAAGATAGACACAAAATGTTGGAGTAACTCAGCGGGGACAGGCAGCATTTCTGGAGAAAAGGAAGTGGTGACGT
Organism: Malacoraja senta; assembly: GCA_038087875.1. NCBI lineage: Eukaryota > Metazoa > Chordata > Chondrichthyes > Rajiformes > Rajidae > Malacoraja > Malacoraja senta. Next base: position 22,758,487 of record CM075985.1, on the reverse strand, counting down.
TTGTGGTCGAGACCCTTCTTCAGACTGAGTCAGGGAAGAGGGAGTCCAGAGATATGGAAGCGTAAGGTAGTAAATGTCCCGGGTTTTTATATCTGGACGCGTGCCTGATTAATTAAGGCCATAAAATGTGTTTGGCCCATTGTCACTTCCGTGTTTTGTTTTACCGTGGCCCCAACCATATTAGGATAGCAGTATCCTGTATAAATGTTATCCCCAAAATACGCGTTTGCTAAATAGGGGCTGGGAGACGTCGTATGCATTTAATGTTTGAAAACAAGCCTGCTTTGGGTAATCAAAAGCTTTAGTTCTACTCAAAGTGTAATGAAAGCAAAAGGGGCATATTGGTGGGCGGAAACAGAATCAATGTTGGAACACCAGGCGAAATGTTTCTAAATTCATCGCAGCAGCACGTTTTTTGGCAGTTATTTTCCTCATTTTAAACTGACTGAGAAGGGCAAATGAATAATTTGTTATGTGCTAACTCAGAACACTTCATATTTCAGTGGAAGCAATTTTGTTCAAGCATTCCTGGCCTGAAGTGTCAGTTAAAAAAATGTCAACGCAGCTTTCTCTAACATTTTATAAATAGAAAAATGTCCTCGGACTATTTTTGTTAAAAAAAAAGTGTGGTAAATCAAAGAAAGTAATAATTTGAACGTACATATTCCTAAACAGAGATTTATTTTAAGAAGGCCTTCAAGGGGAAATAACATAGGTCGTGTTTAAAAAAAATGGAAGCATGTATCTGCGAATACAGCTGGAATGGAGTTTGGAATGTAATACTGGGAGAAGTTACGGATGTAGGGCCTGTTACCTTTAATACACAGTGAGGGCGGAGAGGATGCAAAGTCGGACGGTGTGTAATAGAATGTAACAGCTGAGTTTTGAATGAGGTGGTTGAGTAAGGATTAGAGTGGTTGAGGCAGTAGAGTAGAGACAATTTTATCCAGGCATTTTAATAGGGAAAGGGTGAATTTGGGAGGTCATAAAAGATGCTAAAACTGCTGTGATTGAGATTCCGAGAATAGATGAAGAAACATTCTATTAGTTAAAAATCAAACATACAATCCGGTTTAGCTTGATAGTGCTCAGAGAGCTTGCAGATAATTTCTGATAGTAATAAAAATCATAATTCAATTGTTTAGCTTGATTCTGAGCAAGTGTTTAGAGTCATGCTCTTCAGCCCAACTCAATCATGTCTGAGCTAGTCTTGTTTACCCGGGTTTGATCCATATCCCTCCATCATATAGCCGTCCAAATCTTTTAAATGTTAATGTACCTGCCTCAATTACTGGCAGCTTGTTTGTTAATACAGATATTGTAGTGAAGGTGTAGAAGGCCGGATTGAAGTATACAATGCTATGCAGAGCATTGACAGTAGATAGTAGGAATCTTTTTCCTGTAAAAGGTGTAAAAAAAACCCCAGAAGACCTAGTTTAAGGTAGAGATTTAGAAGATTTTATTTTATTTTTTCACTTGGAGGTTGCTTGAAATCTGGAATGTGTTGCCTGGGGAAATGGTGGGAACAGGTACTGTACTGTCACAGGTACACAAAAATGCTGGAGAAACTCAGCGGGTGCAGCAGCATCTGTGGAGCGAAGGAAATAGGCAACGTTTCGGGTCGAAACCCTTCTTCAGACTGAAGAAGGGTTTCGACCCGAAACGTTGCCTATTTCCTTCGCTCCATAGATGCTGCTGCACCCGCTGAGTTTCTCCAGCATTTTTGTGTACCTGGGATTTTCCAGCATCTGCAGTTCCTTCTTAAACACTGTACTGTCACACCTGTCTTTAGAACAGCTGTTGATAAATAAGATGTACAAACACTCTGGATTAAAGGGCCTGTTCTGCGATGTATGAGATGTTACTAATGTCATTGATGGGCATTTTGTTTTTATGGAGTCATACAGCATGGAAACAGTCCCTTTGGCAAACTTGCCCATGCCAGCCAAGATGCCTCATCTACACCAATTCCACCTGCTTACATTTGGCCCATAATCTTCTATACCTTTCCTATCGATGTACCTGTCCAAATGTCTTTAAATGTTGTGATAGTACCTTCCTCAACTACCTCCGCTAGTAGCTCGTTCCACATACCCATCACCCTTTGGGAAAGTTAGCCCTCAGGTTCCTATTAAATATCACCTTAAATCTATGTCGCTAGGTTCATAATTCCTCGACTCTGGGTAAAAGACTGCATTTACCCTTTCAATTCCCCTCATGATCTTTTACACCTCTATAAGATTAACCCTCATCCTCCTGCACTACAAGGAATAAAGTTCTAGCTTGCTCAATTTCTCCCTGTAGCTCAGGCCCTCGAGTCCTGTCAACATACTCAATTCTTCTCTGCACCCTTTCCAGGTTAACAATATCTTTCCTGTAAAAGGGTGACCCAAAATTGAACACAATACTTGAAATGTGGCCTCACCAATGTGTGAATCAAACTATGAGGTAGAGTCAGCATTGTCAACAATGTTAAGATTGGCAATGATTCTTGGAGGTTTAATGCATTACTTATGGTGTCCAACTACCATATACAGTCAGACTTTATTTTTCCATCAGCTATATCTTAAAACTGATTTAAAAAAAATGTAAATAACATTTTTTTCCTCTCCTTGCTTTCTTACCAACGTGAGATTTTTTAAGTTTTAGAATTCTCTACATCTCTTATTTTGATTATGGGACTATATTATAACAGTGGAAACCTGTATCCTTATAAGCAATAAATTCTGTGGTTGATCTTTGGATGCTGATGCATCGACTAGTGAATAACTGATTTTGGTTGCAGATAGTGAGTGAACATATACTGAGTTTGACCCTGCAGAGGAACACACTACTATTTTAGTATAACTTCTATTGCTGTAATAAAGCTATTAAAAATAATTAAATTCCAAGTCCATGTGGCTCAGATGACAATAGTTTGAAGACACAGTACTATCCTTTTTTTATTTTTCAATTCTGAAACCAAACTGAGAATGGAATTGTAGCTTAACTACAAGGCATGTTTAAAATGAATATTAAACACAAATGTTTTTGTTTTGATAGGTTTTATTAAGAACGATGACACTGCAATGGACTGTAGTCGCGTCTTTCTTGTACGCAGAAATAGGTTTAATTTTACTTCTATGTTTACCATTCATCTCACCTCGAAGGTATGTTTAAAATTGGCTAATTTATCTTGGTATTTATTTTCAGGTTCAGAATCATGCTTTGGATCCATGAAAACATACAAACCTATCTAAACTACAATTGGGGAGGATGTTCATAAAATATAGGAGCAGAATTGGGTGATTCGGCCTATCAAGTCTATTCTGCCATGCAATCTTTTCCTCTCAACCCCATTCTCCTGCCTTCTCATAACCCCTCACATTTTGTTTGGATACAGTGAGATGAACCCTATGTGGTTATGTATACACTGATTAAATATATCTCTATGGCACCATCATAGTTCCACAGAAATCTCCAGCTAAATATTGGTGAAATAAATACTGTGTTGTCAGTCTCCTCCAACATTATCCCAAGTAATTGGCTCCATGCAGCTCCCTGTCAGATGTCTGAAGCTGTACCAGAACATTTCTAATCTAGCTATTCTACTTGCAGTGAAGATGAGCTTCACATTAAGTTCATGTTTATTGTCATTGTTATATGCACAAGAATGGCGAAGTACGGGTTCAATGACAAATCTTACTTGCAGCAGCAGCACAGGCACATAGACTCAGCCTAACACACAAAAACAAGTTATATATAAAATCACACAATTACACAAATAAGACTGCTAGTGTGGAAAGATTGATGTAAAAATTCTCTGCGAATACTTTTCCCTCCTCAACCCATCGTGGTAATCTTAACTCCACAGTCCTCACATTCTCTTTGCAGCTCATGCAAGTTCACGCTTGATCACTTTTAGCTTCTTGCATATGTATGATTTTAACCCTGCTATGTTTGCCAAGTTTAAAATTGCACAATCCCTATACTTCGGAACATCTTCTATAAACTTCTCTGCATGATTCTGTGATACTCTTTCCACCTCCCTCTCCGTATCCTTGAACTAAAACCTACCTGAATACTTCATTACCTCTTTTAAGTTTCAAATATTATTCAGTATTGCAATTTTGAAGCAACTTGGTATATTTCTAGATAAATAAGTTATTTATAAAATGTACTAAAAGAAATTCTAAAGAGTTTAAGAAAGAACTGCAGATGCTGGAAAAATTGAAGGTAGACAAAAATGCTGGAGAAACTCAGCGGGTGAGGCAGCATCTAGGGAGCGAAGGAATAGGCGACGATTCGGGTCGAGACCCTTCTTCAGACAGATGTGGGGGGGGGCGGGAAAAAGTTAGGAAGAGGCGGAGACAGTAGGCTGTGGGAGAGCTGGGAAGGAGGGAGAAAGCAAGGACTACCTGAAATTGGAGAAGTCAATGTTCATACCGCTGGGGTGTAAACTACCCAAGCAAAATATGAGGTGCTGCTCCTCCAATTTGCGGTGGGACTCACTCTGGCGATGGAGGAGGCCCTGGACCTTAAAAGAAATGCTATGTAATTTTAATGTACAAAAAAAATAATTCTCTAAATAATCTTAAAATATGGTGCATTTCAGCATGACATTTTATTCAATGGTAACTCATCAACTCTATCAATTGACAATTATTAGAATGTGGAGCTTGTCACTACATGGCATGGTCACTGTAACTATATGAATGTCTCAAAGAGGAATCAGTCAAACTCAAAAGGGCATAGTCAATGGCCTTCTTTTGTAGAATGGTCTTTTCCCAATTCTGTAGATTCACAACAACAATGTAATATTTTAATATGTATTTTTTGTATTTTGTGTTTCAGATGGTTAAAAGTTTTTACCTTTCGTTTGTGGGAGAAAATAGCTTCCTTTTGGAATAGAGCTTTCTTAACAATTATTGTAGTCTTGGTTATCTTGTTCTTTGGTAAGTGGGGCATTTTAGAGAGCGATGCTTTTCTTCAAGAAAATTATTATTATAATACTATCATATCGAGTGAATTTTGTGCATTTTTGAAACCACAGCCAAAACTGACAATGAACATGTGTAAAACACAACCTGTTTATTACCCAGGGACAACCTGTGTATAATATTTCTGGAAAAAAATGTTTTTGTTTATTTCATTAACAATTCCTTTGTGCTCGCAGTTCAAATTTGAATGTTTTTATTTACATTTATATTGTAGTTATTGACTGTCTAGTTGGTTGTCATTTAGTCTTTGTAGACATTTAGATATGCATATGGAAAATTGCAAATGAGATTTGTCTCAGCCCAATGTGTTTGCCCATGGGATTGGAGGTTGTGTGGCCAGAAAAAATGATCCAGACAATCAGTATTTAAAATTATTTTAAACTTCCAATATGGATGTTGGCGTTATATAAATAAAATGCTGGTAGCAGGTCAGCAGCAAATAGTGGGGAGAGAATTGCAGTTAATGTCTAACATTGATAACCTATCATATAAAAAGAAACAATTGCAATTGTAGAAAAAAAGGGAGGTATGAGTGAAGAAAATTAGATAGAAGGTCTGTGATAGGATGAGATATGATGGTGGTGCGACCTTAAAGGAGTTGCTGAAGGCTAGTGAATAATAAAAGGTACACCTTGGAAAGATGAATGATTTCTGAAATCATCAGTAGAGAAGAGAGGGGGAAAATATAGGCTACAAGTCAAGAATAGCTGATTACCATATTTCCCGGCAATGAAGACGCTATTTTTTTTACCCAAAAATAAGGCACGAAAATTTACCTGCATCTTGGAGGCCGAAGGTTAGGTTGTTAGCCAAGAAAGATGATGTTACTATACTGACGGATAGCCAAGTCTCTCCCTCATTGCTGGCAGCTGATGGGAAGCGGCTGTAAAGTGGGAAGCGGCTGTAAAAGGACAGAGCCAGGGGGGGGGGGGAGTTCCTTTCACAGCGTTTGGGGTGTCTGGCCTGGGTCAGCACGGGCAGGAGCGTGGAGAAGGAGGGGGTCGGAGATCATGCCAGCAACTCACTCACTGCTGCCGGGCGCGGAGCCACCGCATTGTGACCGGAGAGGGAAGTAACTCGGGTGGCTGCGAGCGGCCACCACCTCAGCGCCTTCTGCCAGCCCGCTCACCTCTGGCAATGCTCTCCATCTGAACACCTCTTTCCTGCCACTCGCCGGCCTCGCTCATGTCAGCTGCTTCCCGCAAATCCTTAAATTCCGACTGCCGCCAGGGATGTAAGTAGCTCGGGTGGCTGCAAGCGGCCGCTGGGACCGGACAGTGAGGGGACCAGCTCAAGAGCAAAGATCATAGGGGTGTGTGGGCGGGTGGGGTTGTGTGGGGGGAGAGGGGGGTGGGCGGGGGGAGTTGTGGGGGAAGAGGGGTGTGTGGGCGGGGGAGTGAGCTCGGAGAAAAGACGGGGAAGAGCCATGGGAGAGGAGGGGAGGAGCCAGCAATGGGGACCAGCGGGATAGTGGCTGGAATTGGCAGTGCGATAGGGACTCACAGCAGTCGCTGGTCGTTCTCCACCGGGATCAGAGTCTCCGCTTTCCGTTTGGCGACATCTCCGACTCCGGGCTGGGCTGGGTCTCCTAGGCTGGGCTGGGCTGGGTCTCCCATGCAGGGCTGGGCTGAGTCTCCGACGCTGGGCTGGGTTGGGTCTCCGACGCTGGGCTGCTGCTTGGGGTTGGGCTGCTTGGGGTCCCTCTGAAAGTCCGGTTGGAAACCTCTGCCGGCCCCCGTCAGCTCCAGTAAAGAAGCGATGGCGCAGGAAGGGGCGAACTGTCCCGGGGAGTGACAGGGGAAGAGACTAATCCGCACGGCGCTGACTGGCAGGAGAAGAGATCGATCTGCGCACACGTGTTTTTAAAGAATTTAAAACCTCGCTAACTTTTACGACATTCAACCGATCGGAACAAAACTTAGTGCACTTGCAGCACAGGAGAACGGTGAGTGAACTGGCAAAAAATCGTAGCGCTATCGCAAACCATTTTTGCGCAAATAGAAAGACCGCCAAACTGGAAGATAACAAGATCAGAGTTTTAGTTATGTATAGATGTTAAATACTAATAACAAGATGTAGGTGTTAAATACTAATAATATACTCTTTCTCCCTACTTGGTAGCCTGAGCTACATGCCATTATCTAAGCTGTGAGAACCAGAGAAAAGACAAATACTCGCAGATAAGGAAGGTTTCCATAACTCAGCAATGGTTGGAATTGCTACGCCAATGGAACTACTTAAATAAGATTTTATATTTCTTCTCCCATGTTCCTTCCTTGTTATTACCACTTACATGATTGAATCTAACAAATGAAGTAGAAGCCCACATTTCATTCCTGCTTGGCAAAATTCAACAGTATCCACATGGCATTCATTTTCCAAAAGATGGAAAGTTGCGTTTTAAAAAATGGGGGGGGGGGGGTTGATGTAAATGAAGAAATAGCCGTTCATAAAATCTACTTTGGTTTGAAAACTTTGGTAAATAGAATCTGAGAAGCTAGTAGAAGTAGAGATTTTAGTTCAAAGAAACAATAGAACTGCGTGGATATTTGTAGAAATACTGAACATAACACTAAAATGTGAGGATGGAAAGGGAAATAAATGAAAGATTCTTTGGACAATCTCTTTCTCACCAAGTTGTAGATGTGTGTCTGCCTAGCCATCCAAGGGCAATGGTAGGGCAGTCTCTGATATAGTCCACGTGGAGAGGAGATTAACTATTCCTTACAATGGATAAAGTTTGAAAGTAATCTTCTTGAAGGTGATGGAATAGCTTTCATCATGGCTTTGTATTAGTAAAGTATAAAATAGCATCTACAGCTTTTTGGGTCTGATTTAAGCTCTTTTGTAGAATACAACATAGCCATGCATGTTTGGAAAGTCTTTGTAATTTTTCCTCATGCATTCGATGAAACCTGGTAAAGTTTTTACTCTTGATTATTACCAAATAAGCTTTGCTAAAACGTGGACATTCAGCAAAGGTATTGTTGTATTTGATTAGGATGAAAGCTTAATATTTGGACACATACATAATAAGAGCCTAGCGCAGTAATCTCCAGCATGAGCTGGCATTTGCAGTAGAGGAGAAATTTGGAACACAGAACTTTCCTTTTGAATGTCGATCTTTAATAGTAAACTAGACCAAGTGCAGACCCGTTGGGTCTGCTCCCCCAAAGCAATATTCCAACACTCACCCTTTCCCCGTTGGGTCCCTGTCACATGGGAGGCCTGGTCCCCCAAAGCAACCCCTTTCCCAACGCAATATGGCACACTAACCCGTAACCCCCATGAGAGGTGTGGTCCCCCAACTCAACCCATTGCCGAACGCACTCCTCTGCCTCCCCAGCACTGGACTTGAAAAAAAATTCCCGATTGCACTTCCCCAATTACAATACCAATTGACCCTCCTGTCCTGCCAGGAGCTATGATGGCAACATTGTTGCAAATGTCAGGTGCACTTGCTGTGATATCCTATTGAGGTGAAAAGTTCAGTGTTCCTGTCTTGAAACTTTGTATCGAAGTGTGTTGGAAGTTGTGAGGAATGATTTTAACAGTAAAAATCTTGTGAAAGTTGGCATTTTTAAAGCTTTAATCGCAAATAACGTGAAATTTAGGATCAAATGTCAAGTGAACCTGATCACTGCCTGGATGGGAAAAATGTCAACCGGAATATGTAAAAATGTTATCGTTACCGAGCAGTTTCTTCCCAAAGATGTAAAGACACCCACATATACACAGACACGTACAAGATCAGAGTTTTAATATGTATATGATAAAGCACAGTCACAAAAACATAACCACTAAGAAATATGCAATTCATTATACTTTAGGTGTGATCAATAACTTAATATGAAATAGGACTCTGGAATTGCAATTAATGGCCCAAAGTATGGAGAGTTTTTTTCCCCTAAAAACAAGTTGCTGGAGGAATTCGGTAGGTCAGGCAGCATCTGTGCACAGAAATGACAGGTGACATATCGGGTCGGAACCCTTCTGCAACTGATGGAGTAGATGGGCGATAGCTGGTGTAAAGGGGAAAGGGATGTGGCAAAACTGGCAAGTAGGTAGATCTAGGTAAGGAGGGGTTGGAGAAGAGAACGGTGGAGATGTTAACCAATGCTGAAGGTGATAAGTTCAGGACAAAAGGTTGAAAATGGTTGAATCTAATAAAGATGGAAGGTGAGAGGTGAATGTAAACTAGAGGGAGGAATGGTCGGTAGAATTGCAGGTTGAAAGTAACATCATACTCTTGCACATTCTTTGTGTTGTTTTGCCAACACAGCTATTCATGATAGTGTTTATCTTTTGATTTGTTTTTAGGAATGTTTCAACACATGATTCAGTGCTGTCTTGGTTTTCAACAAAAATTCTAAACCACCCTCGTCTTGTTACTTGCCTATTATTTTAAACAGCTTCTTACCTCCTAGCTGCTTATGTGGCTTACCTTAGCTTGGCTATTTAATTAGTATTCAAAAAATTGGGGGACTATTAACAAAATGATCAAGATTATTATGGAGTAAGTCAGTTTTGTAATATGGTGCTGTAAAATCACATTGGAAGGATATGTTTTATTCATTTGAATTGCATCATGCCTATTTGACTTTAGAAGCCCTAGGTATTCTTTTTTTTTCTTGCCTAATCTGATGACTACTTGCAGTACAACATCTTATTAAGGGTAAAGTTAAAGAAAATATTTTATTAGGTTTAATATTTTAGATTTTTAGTTTGTTGAGTTTAGCGATACAGCGCAGAAACAGGCCTTTCGACCCACCGAGTCCACGCCGACCAGTGATTCTCATACACCAGCAATATCCTACACACTAGGGACAATTTACAATTTTTACCAAAGCCAATTAACCATCAAACCTGTATGCCTTTAGAGTGTGGGAGGAAACAGGAGCACCCACACAAAGAACATACAAACTACCTACAGGCAGCACCCGTCGTCAGAATCGAACCCAGGTCTCTGGCGCTGTAAGGCAGCAACTTCACAGCTGTGCCACGGTGCCGCCCCGTATTACTTTTTGAGAAGAAACTCGCAAGGACTGATTTCTGATTCTTGTGCTCCACAGAGATGCCTGTTTGATGTAATAGCAGAATTACATTGGGCTTCTATAGGGATGTCATTCATGAGAGAAGTTTGAGTCTAGAAACATTTTTTGGGTAGGTGGTTGAACATTTGATAGAGTGGATGTGGAGAGGATATTTCCGTTAGTGGAAGAGTCTAGGACCAACGGCCATAGCCTCAGAATAAAAGGATGTACCTTTAAAAAGGAGATGAGGAATTTCTTTGGTCATAGAGCGGTGAATCTGTGAAATTCATTGCCGCAGATGGCTGTGGAGGCCAAGTCAATGGATATTTCTACAGTAGAGATTGATAGGTTCTTGATTAGTAAGGGTGTCGAGGGTTTTGGAGAGAAGGCAGGAGAATGGGGTTGTGAGGGAAAGATAGATCAGTCATGATTGAATGGCGGAGTAGACTTGATGGTCTGAATGGCCTACTTCTGCTCCTACAACTTATGATCTTAAATACATTTTCTGACTGTTTTATTACTAACCTTATGTGGTTATAAATGTGTAATAATCTCATAATTGTGTAATAATCTGTCTGCTTGTAGATGCCATTAGGGAGGTGAGAAAATACTCAGCAAATCATGGAATTGGAAAAGAGGAAAAACTGCTTCCAAATATGTACGATCACTTTAACATGAAACTTTTCCGGGCACAAAGGAATCTTTACATATCTGGATTTTCATTGTTCCTCTGGCTGTAAGTACACATAGCAAACAAAATTAGCACTTTTTGAAATCTATTGCTTAAGTAGCAAGAATACAGAGTCTGCTGACAGGTGATGATTTAGGCAAATGATGCATTTAAGAGAAAGTTAGACAATTACATGGTTGGCACCTGAACTGATGAAGAGTCATCGATCTGAAACATTAACTCTGCTTGTCTGTCCACAGCTGCTGTCCTGAGTTGCTGTGCATCCTCGGTATTCTGTTTTTATTTCAGATTTCCAACATCTGCAGCTTTTTTTCCTTTTCGACCAGGAATGAGCTGTTGGGCTATATGGCCGGTATCTTTGCTGTAATATCTATGTAACTTGTGATTGTTACTCTAGTGCGTAAAATAATTATCTGAAAACCAAAATTTAAAGAATCACGCCAAAACCAATAATCGGGCCTGTGCAGAATGCTCCAAGTTGAGACTGTGTACAAAAATATCCTGAATTACAACTCGGCAATTAAGTCAAGAGTGTTTAAGAGTCAAGAGAACAGAACAATGCCATTTAACATAAAGCAGCTTAACGGGGCATTAAATGCAATATACACGGATAATATATAATTTTTTAAAACAATAACTTAATAACCTATTTCAATAAAGAGTTGAGAAAAATGTGGCTTGTTATAAAGACTGCTTTAAATTGCAATAGTCAACTATTTCATGGCAGGTTAGAAAGTGCTGCCGTTCTCCAAGGCTCTTAATTTCTAGGCAAGTATGTCATTGAATAATAAAACTTGTGTTTAAACTTTTAACAATAAATCTAAGCTATTTGAATTTACACAATGAATTTTCACTGATTAAACACACTTAATATCTGAGAAGGACCCTGATATTTTAAAGTATTTGCTTTGGCTCAGTAGTCACACTGCAAAGACTACAGCACCTAATTAGGCTCTTATACAGTTTCAGAAATGATCAATTCTCATAAACCAGATCTAATTGCTATAACACAAAGTACGAGAGGAACCTAGCTGGTTAGGCATATGACATTTAGGGTCAGGTGGGTCCCGACTCGAAATGTCGCCTGTCCATTCGCTCCACAGATGCTGTGTGACCTGCTGAGTTCCTCTAGCACTTTGTGCTTTGCTCAAGATTCCAGCATCCTGCAGTTTCTTGTATCTCCAATTGTTATAACATGGCCTTAATGCTATTTTTTTACTTAATTCTATGTTCTATTAAAATAAGTTCCTATAATTGTGTCCTTTTTGTGCAATTTTCTTTGCAGTGTTCTTCGCCGAATGATCACCCTTGTCTCAGAACTGGCAATTGCAATGGGAGAAAATCAGGCACTTAAAGTTCAAACAGAAAATGCAAATGAGGCAGCCAAACGGTACCTGGAGGAAAATGAAGATCTAAGAAAGGTAACACAAGGATGGGACAAAAATAAAGGTTTGCAAATGCTCAAAATCTGTGATATAAAAACAGTCATGCAAATAATCAGTATTTGGAGAGAGACTTGATGATAAGTGCTGTGGATTCCTAAGATCCGCAGCATAAGTAGTCATTTGTGCTTTTTTGTCCCATTAAATTAATTTATTCCGAAACTGAATTTTTAGTTCTCCCTTTGACTAATATCTCCCCATCTATACCTGCGGTACTTGTTTGCCACTTCAGAATTTCTAAGCCACAAACCAGCTTTTTTTAAGTGAGTGATGCAGGTCTGAACTTTTGCTAAAATGTACAGTTTTTTTCCATCTTTCATTTCATTCATCTGAAACATATCCAAAGTGCAGTTTTTACTTTTAAATTATGTAGTGACTTTAAAAGTGAGGTCTGCGCATTGAACATCCATAAGCATAACTTTAATTGTATGATACCAATTTTTTTCGGTGTTAAGAAATTGAAAATTGATTTTGTTATATTTCCAGAGGGACGATCATTTGATGATCATTTCTGGGTTTTATATTCAACCATGTAGGATTAGATATGAGCTATCTTTGTACCTCTGGAGTAGTTGGGGCTCCCAGGATGAAGTTTCCCATGCACCTTGCCTTCTGAGCATAATGACATATTGGAACCTTTAATGGACACCTTCATACCTCGGGCCTCCCACAGAGCATAGACTCCTCACCAACTCATTACTCTGCAATCCCCTGAGGCAGCTCCACCCATTTATCACCATGGGCACTTGATAAGCTTCTGCCAAACTCAATTTTACGATTTCCTATTTCTCTTTTATTTTTTTTAATAATTCTTCATGCTTCAAAATTAAATTAAAGGGATTAGTAGGGTATCCAAAAAGAGCATGATTGTTGGGACTTATTCATTCAACAAATATGTTTTACATAAATTAATATCTTGTAGTCAAACTCTGTTTTACAATCGGAGGAATGATGTTCCAAATCCTCTCATGATTCATATGACTTCGGTTGAGTCTGAAGTGTTTATTTCAGTGATTTTTTTTTTAAAGAACGGTCCCTGCAGCAGACACAAGAAATCTAATGCAAACTTTTGTTATTTGCACTACTTCTCACTAAAGTCTTCATACTTTGTTTTATTATTAGGCTAGTAATAGACATAAAGATGATGGAAATACGAAATTGGAAGAGGAACGCGAACAAATGATTAAGGAAGTTGACAAACTGAAGACTGAATTGAAGAAAACCATGGAAGGTAGTACCTGAAGATTTGTTGTTGTTAAAGTTGTACATAAGGCTTTCAAATTTTTCCAATTCAACAATTTACATGTATGTAGAAACTTCAACATGGTTGAATGGTTGAGAGTGCTTCATAGAAGTGAAACCAAAAAGATATGAAACAAAAGCAGATAAATGAGTCACATTGCTGAAGATGAATTTAAGGAGCATTTACCATAAGGAACCATGTATGAAGGAATTCTGGAGCTTGAAGATTTAGCAGTTGAAGATATAACTGTTAATAGTGTGAAAAGCTCGACAGTCATGGAATAATCAGTTCTGGAGGTGACAAAGCAGTTAATAATAAGCAAGCTTTGTGATGTCTAGAGAACTGTCTTGAACAAAAATGTTGTGAGCAGTATGGTTTTGCTTTACAAAAATTGCCAGCAGGTAGAATGGAAGTGATGAATGTTTTTGGAAAGGGTAATTGGCAATGATGCAGTCATTATGATTTGGAGTTGAAGGAAGTTTCTGCTCATTCATTGTTGGGTGTTGGAAAACAGTCTTGAGAATATCAATTATGTTCAGAAGTGGTGCGGTGATGGAGAATCTCAGCGGCATACAAGTGAAATTAATCATTTTTTATAACACATCACTTAGATGTAATGACCCTTCTTCACATATAGCAGATGGCTATAAACTGATTTGGCAGCCCCACATTGAACATCTATGCTTCACTGTGGATCATCAGCAGATGCAGAAAATATCCCTGGCTCTACCACTACTACGGAGCTAGGAGATCTGGTTCAATGAGGAGTGCTCTACTCTCGATTATCTCTCAATCAACAGCAAAGAAGTGCTTTGACACCTCCTGAACTGAATATTCCATGACTGTCTAGCTTTCCACATTACATATAAAATTATATAGCTCACATCAACCCGTTTGCCAATCATCTTCATGTTCACTGATATATAAAATTTACAATTTAAGCAATGGTTTACTTATTTCTGAATCCCTTTGTGTCCTTGAATTCCATACCTTTGTGAATGATTTCAGCCCAAGGTCTGTCGAGATATATGTAGTCCTACAATTCTGATCCCTTGAGCAAAGAAGTGGAAACTGCCATTGATAATGTTTTCAAGTGCCACTTTCTTACCACGAATCTACTTATTGATGGCTAGTTTTGCAAGGACTATGCCATTCCAGACTACGTCATGGCTTTGGTCCACATAGAAACCAAAACAATGAATTCTAAAGGTGAAGTGAGAATGACCACCCTTGACATCAAGGCTGCATTTGATGATCAAGGAGCCCTAGTAAAACTGAAGTCAATGACAACAAAGAGAATCACTTCTGTGATACACATGTCACCGAAACAAAGATGGCTGTGGATTTTAGATGTCACTTCAGGAGTTCTGAAGGCAGTAGCCTGTGCTAATATCTTAGGCTGCTTTATCAGTGACTTTCCGTCATAAGGTCAGACGTGGAAATGTTTGTTAACAATTGTACAATTTTCCATTCTGTTTGTAACACTTCAGCAAACGAAGTAGAGCATGCTTATATGCAGCATGACCTGTACGACAATCAGGTATGTGCAGATTAGTGTCAGATAACATTCATTCGACAAAAGTAGTAGGCAACATCCATTTCCACCAACAGAGAGTCCAGGCCAATACTCTTGACATTCACAGAGTATTATTATGTGGCAGCTAGTCGAGCTGCTGACTCTCTGGGTTAGAGATCTGGTTTCAATCTTGACTTTGGGTGCATGTTCTCCCTGTGACCATGTGGGTTTCCTCCAGATGCTCTGGTTTCCTCCCGACATCTCAAAGATGTGTGGGTTGGCAAGTAAATTGGTCACAAAATTTCCCTTAGTGAGTAGATAAAGTTCACCCAAGCGCTCTCCCGAGTTTATTTTAAAAAAAATCTAACTCGTGGTATGTACGTAGCGGGTACGTAGGACCTAGTGGATGTCTCGTAGCGGGTCGTAATGCTAATGGCAGGTACTCGGGAAACGCGGTAACTCGTGAATTTTTTTCAACACTGAAAAATGTCCAAGAGTTTCCCGAGTACCTGCCGTTAGTTACCGCGTTTCCCGAGTAACTGCCGTTCGCATTACGAGCCGCTACGGGACATCCACGAGGTCCTACGTACATACCACGAGTTTGATTTTTTTCTTTTAACTCTGGAGAGCTCTTGGGTGAACTCACATCGTGGGACAGGGACTTTAGTGTTAGAATCTGGGAAAAGTCAATGATGGGAAGTCTTTAAAAAAAAAAATAGGATCAATACAATGGGCACCCGAGTGCACGAAAGTTGGTGAAATGGCCTGTTTTTATGCTGTGTCTCTCTAAATCCAAATCTAAATCTAAGCACATGGGTAAAATTATGATGAGAAAATGCTTTGCTGTTACGCATATATTTACATCGAACTAGAAAACTTAATTCATTTTTTTGAACTTCTCTCAACTATTGACCAATCCATCCTGAATAGTGGAGAATGTTGATATCTATTACATATCCCCTTCCTGACAGGTACAATTTTGTTGTACTCGATTTTATTAGGAAAAGCAGGTTTCTGTTGGTTTGATGCCTACTTACAAGAGGCAGGTAACCTAATTCCAAAGGAATAATTAAGGCGTTCCTGGGGTTGGTGAGACAAATCTTAGTATATAGTTTGTTTTCAATCCAAGATATGTTTAATGTGATTGTCTGTCTCTGGATTCAAAGTTTTCTTTGATTAATATCCCTTCTCCTGTGGCACTGAAACCACTTTGTAGAGTCTTTGTAGTTCCAGTTGTGACCAGTTAACTTGGATAAAAGTTAAACCTTCCTGTTTGTATTGCTTATACTGAATAAGCCCAGTGTGCCTTTATTCAAGAACTCTTGTTACACTTTTGTGGATTTTAACATCTGGCAATTGTTCAGCTGCTACGCCTTGAGGAATTGTAAATATGTGTTGATGCTCATCAGCAAATAGTAGTGAGAACATGATTAAAATATTGAGTTTAGCATATTTTGAAGTTAGCACAGATTTCTCATACAATCTTCCACCTGTCAAATTTTCAGATATGAAACTTCTCATTGTGGTCAAAATGTAATAACGAGGAGAAAATACAATTGTAAAGGCTGCAATTTAACTTCAAAGTGGCTTAGTGGAAAAGTGCAGGATAAAATAACGATTTTAATTTGTGAAGAAAATATTGATCAAGGTTTTGAATTGGCCTCAGACATTTGTTTAGGGATCAACAATTCAAGAAATTAGTAGTTGCTACCTGTTTGGAGGTGGGGAGGAACTATTATGAGCTACATATGATCTTGTTTTTGTTGCGTAGATTCGAGTTATTTTCTCAGATAACACGATAATCATCAACGCAACATTTTATCCTTCAGAAGGTCAAATATCTTCAGTTATTTCTTTTTCATTAGTAAGCACTCTTACGGCATACCATTTTTACTTGAGCAATTTTGAATTTGATCATAAAGCTTTGTAAAGTATTCTGCAATGTTGATTTTGGTGTCATGTATGAAACAAAGATTTTTTTTTAGAATTTATTTGGGAATGCTGCATAATTGGATAGTATCTTTATGACGAATGGCCCTGTCCCACTGTATGAGTTCATTCAAGAGTTCTCCCGAGTTTGCCCTGATTCGAACTTGGAGATTTACGGTAATGGCCGCTCGTAGGTACTCGGGGCTCTCGTGGACATTTTTCAACATGTTGAAAAATCTTCACGCGTCTTCCCGAGCTTACCGCGTTTCCCGAGTACCTGCCGTTAGCGTTACGAGCCACTAAGAGACGTCCCGCGCTCCGACGTACCCGCTACGTACCTTCTACGTGCTTCCACGAGTTTGATTTTTTTTTAAACTCGGGAGAGCTCTTGAATGAACTCGTACAGTGGGACAGGGCCATAACTCTTTTGTTTGAAATAATGGATTTTACAGTGAGCGGTGAAAGACAAAAATGTTTCCCATAGTAATGTGGAATTAGTTGCTGTCTGTCACTGTTGGCACCAAGCAACCAATCAAATTGAATAATTCTCTTGCAGTTAACCAAGAAGTGAAAAAACTCATTTTGTAAAATTTGTATTTTTAAAGGTGTGTGAGATGGCATGGGATGAAAATGGCTCGATTGTAATCTTATGTTGTCTTTCCGCTGACTGGTTAGCACACAACAAAAGCTTTTCACTGGAAGCTAAAATATCATTAATGTTACAATGTAAATTTATGAAACCATAGACATTTTAATCCTCAGGAATTGGCAATCCACCAGTTGATTGTTTTACAGCATCTAAGATGTAGTTCATCAATAAATATGGTTAAGATTTCAAAACCCAGTCATATCTCAGTGAGCCAGGCAGCATCCCTGCCGGGAATGGACGGGTAACATTTTGGATCGGGACCCTTCTTCAGACTTATTGGGGGGGGGGGGGCACGGGATGCTGGAAAAGAGAGGTGGGACAGATAAAGGCCTGGCAAGTGAGTTGTGAATACAGGTGAAGGGGAGGGTGTTGGTCCTATCAATCCCCTCCCTCTTTATGCCAATAATCAAATTATCCAATTTCAAGTAATAACAACCCCCCCAAATCCTGATGCATACACATTTCTCCCACCCCTTATTCATCCTGCTCATTTTCCCTCCTTTGTATATTCATCTCCCATCCCCAAGTTCCATTTCCCTCGTATCCCCCTTTTCAAAGGCTATGGACATAAAGGCTAGGGGATGACACAGGAGAATGGATCTGACAGGGAAAAATAGATGAGCCGTTATTGAATGGTGGAGCAGACCCGCTGTGCCAAATGGCCTAATTCTGCTCCTAAGTCTTATGATCTTTCTGCTTCTCTTGTTTGCAGAAATAACTTGCAGGAGATCATCTGTAGAAAACCTCCATGCAAGCTATATTAGGAGCTCTGTAGAGTGCATTATTGGAGAAGTATTCTGGAGATGAATCCTTTTCAACTTTGAAATTTGTTTGCAGATTGTAAGTTGAATTTAGTAAATGATTTTTAATTATATTTTAATTCTTAACTCTTTTTGTGGTCAAGTCTTTGAGAAATCACAGATCGAAATGGTTACAATCCGAAAACAATATGATGGACTGACAAGGGAGTATGACCGACTTCTGAAGGAGCATGATGGGTTACAGGTAAGAACACTTGTTTTAGTTTACTGCATAATGTCGAGACCATTCTGAGTGCCATATAAAACAAAAACCTTCATTCATTTTCATTACCGTTTGAATAATCTCCCACAAGTAGTTTCTTAGTTGACTCCATCTCCCTCTCAAATGTTGATGCAACATACCATGGGGGAACAGGAGCTGTGGCGGGATCATCCGTGTGAATGAGTGCATCATAGATAGGGGTTATAGTGAAGTAGTCACACCCAAGGTACAGACAGAAAGTAGATGGGGGACCACCAGGAAATTAAGTACGCAGAAACTACAGGAATCCCATAAAGCCATGCCCCTCAAAAACAAATATACCCTTTTTGGATACCATTGAGCGAGATGATTTCCAGAGAGCAGCAATCAGGTCTATGGTGCCAGTTTTCTTGATGCCTTGGAGCGTCTGCAGAACAATCTAAGGAACAAGCCAGATCATTATGCACATTGATACAGGTGACATGATCTCTGGTTTACTCCTGGTGCCATGTGCTAGCGAGTGCAGCAATAGGATGAAGAGACAGGTGAATACATGACTGAGAGGAGTTAGTACAAGGGACAGGAATTTGTTTTTGTTTTTTTGGATCAATGGGTTCTCGTCTGGGCAGAGCTGACTTGCACAAAGGAATGGGTGCACATGAACTACAGGGAGACCAATATTCTGGTGGGTATATTTGCTAGTACTACTCGTTTAAACTAGGTTTTAAACTAGGTTGTCAGGGGCACAGCATCTAATGCAGTAGTGAGGCAGGTGGGAGGACGGAAGTCAGTGCAGATCTCAATGACAGCAAGTTTTGTAGACAGGACATGGTGGAGCACAGCATGGAATGAGGAAAGATGGTTGGATTAATGCTTGTTTCAATGCTATGGACTTGAGGGGTAATGCGCATGAACTCAAACTGGATGGTTACATGTGGCTCAGACGTGATAGCCGTTATAGAAACTTGGCGAAGGGAGGGACAGGACTGGCAGCTTAATGCTTCAGGGTACAGGTGCTACAGGCAACAAAGAAGTGAGGGTAAAAAGAGTACAATGAGTTGCTTTATCGAATAAGGAGAACGTCACAGCAAAAGTCCAAGATGACATAACTGAAGGATTGTCCAGTGAGGCTCTATGGGTAGAACTATGAAATAAAAAGGCGGTGATCACCTTGTTGGGATTGTGCTAATGGGCCCGAAATAATCAATGGGAATTGGAGGTATAAATACGTTGGGTAAATGCAGACAGCCGCAAGAGTAAAGGTTTTTGTAACTTTCTGAATATAGACTGGAACTGCCATAGTACCAAGGCTTAGATTAGGTATGTTACAAAACTTACCTTCAGTCGCGCTGTAATTCTGCCACTGGCCGTGTGCGCGATTTTGGCGCCTTTAAGGGGGGGGCGGGGTTAAAACGCGGTTTCTCCTCCCTTGTCCTGGAAATATTTTGTTGGAGTACAAACCTTCGCTGACAAAATCGTTCCTACCGGCGTTTTGTGAATTTTTTTTATTTATTAAATCGTCAATGTCAGCGCTACAGTAGTTTTAAAAGCAGCTCCTGAAGCGTCAACGCCAATAACGGGGACGGATTTCACACAATGGACAGGTAAACGAAAGTGCTTTCTTTAAATGTATAAAAGTGCTTCTTAAGAAGCCTTTAATTCACATTTTGTCATGCGACACGGTGATTTTATTCCCCGAATTAACGGCAGTATTTTTCATGCCAATACGGGGTTAAATTCACCGCAAATGAACGTTCCAAAAGATCGCGTTCCAGAAATTCTCACTCGCAAGATGAATTAAATGCCCATTAATTTACAGGTATTAAACATTCAATTCCTTCCATTTGGCCTGTAAATTCATGAAAATTAGATTTAAAAATTATGTTATATTGTGAATTATTGTGTGAATGTTATTTGGACACTTAGGCTATTTAAAAATGTTAATCTATTCTTAAGAAATTGATAGATGTTTAGATCTAGTAATTGAATTTTGTAATTAGCTACAGTTAGGTAACTAACTAATTATATGCTTTACTTTCATGTCTTCGAAGTAAGATTGTTTCATATTTGTTTCAGAATGCTTCAATCTATAATACCTGAAAATTTCTTTCAGTTACCATAATTTTTAAGAAAGTTATGGGCTTTTAACTGTCCTCGATCACAGCTTTTGTGTTAAGTCAATGGAAAAGCAATAGGGAACTAGATGCTAATTTCTGAGTATGATAATGGCCATAACTTCTTTAATACTGAAGATATGAAAGTGAATTAAGTGTCAAATTAAACTTCTTTTTATGCTTTATCTGATGGGATAAATTGCAGACTTTATTTTTTAAATCTCAAAATTTTGTAACATTGCTACTTAGATGGGGTAGAATTTATCAAGTTTGTTCAGGAAAGTTTCTCGAGGCAATATGTAGAATGTATCCTACAAGGTACAAGGCAAAGTTTGACCTATCTGACCTAAGGAATTTGGCTGGGCAAGTCAGTGACGAGCCAGTGGGCAAGCCTTTTGTGACCAACAACCACAGTTTTATCAATGCTAAAATAATCATGGATAAATACAGTATCGGTCCACGTTAAAGTTCTAAATTGGGGCAGGGACAACATTTGATGACATTAGGCAGTTGATAATAGTAGTTACTTGTGTTAAAAGGTATGTCGAGGAAGTGGGATGCTTTTAGGGTGAGAGTGAAAAGCCTTAAAATGGAATCTGAGGAGCAACTTCGCATAGTAGGTAACGTGCATATGGAACAAGCTGCGAGAGGAAGTAGTTGAAGCAGGTACAATAACATTTAAAAGACATTTGGACAGGTGCCTGGATATGAAAGCTTTAGTGGGAAATGGGCCGACCATATTAGTCGGCATAGTTGAATTGGGCCAAAGGGCCTGATTCCATGCTATATAGCGCGTTTGTCCAACCATCAAACACCCATTTTCACTAAAAATATTGGTCCCATTTTATTCTCCCACTTTCTATCAACTCTTTCCAGGTCATGCCACTCATATACACACAGCAATTTACAGTGGTCAACCATCCTACTAACCTTTATGTTTTGTGGATATGAGAGGAAACTGGGGCACTGGGAGGAAACCTGCTCAGTCTGGGAGTATACAAGCTCCACACAGTCAGCACCCGGACTGAACTTGGATCCATGGCGTTGTGAAGGAGCAGCTCTGCTCGTTGTGTGTCCCTGACTGACACCAGGGTGGCCACAGAAGTGTCCATCTGTTCCTCTCTCCAATGAATTCCGCATTTATGCTCACCTTTATTTCTCAATACCTGTGATCGTGATACAGGCAACAAAGAAATTCCCATTAATCATTGCCAAACTTTCTGATGTTTAACGTTCTCATATTTGACCATGAAATTCTTATTGATGCTTTAATTGTAACTTCTACACCAATATTTTCAATCTTTCCTGCTAACTTCTTAGTTTTCAACTTATCAAACTATAAAGAGGAAAAAGAAGAAGGGTCTTATGCCCTTTGTGTGCTTTTGAGTATTAACGAGCATCTGCAATTTTTTTGTTTCAACATATCAAACTCTTTGACTGAATCCTTCTCAGACATAACATTTATAAATTACACTAGTTGTGTCTACATATAGTAAAAATGTGGTTTGTCTTATTGGGAGTTTTATCTACAAATGATTATGAATTTATACTGTAGCTTTAACAGACTATTAAATAGTTTCTGCTGAAAGTTCAGGATCTGTGAATAGTCTGACATATTTTAGTGGGCCTGTTATGAAACAAAGCCCAAGGCGGTCTTGAAATTGGAAATGGAACAACAATGCTCAGGATGATTACTTGCACCATAGATGGTAAGCAAGTAAAAGGCATATATTTTGAAAGAAATATCTAACTTCTGAATATCTAATTGACAACAGTGCTGATATAATGTGTTCTTATGATATTCATAAAAACTGTCATAATGAACAATTGCTTGAACAATCACCTGAAGAATTAGCAGAGAAAATCAAAATTGGAAGGATTAAAATGCTATCCCACTACAGAGAGCGATAACAGATAATTGTTATTTTGTGTGCCTATTGTGTGCATTTGTAGTACTTTACAAATGCTTTCGCTTGTGAAATCGAAAGTGTATTACAATCTCGTATTTCCAACATTAGTGCCAATTCTCTGAAAAGGACGTACTACTTCCTCCAGTATTCTATCTTGATCCCTATCTGTATACTGAAGGGCAATTTATTGCATCTCCCCACCTTTTGGCAGCCATTGAGCACCTTTTACCCATCCTCTGCAACTTGCTTCCTATAAAAAAAAAAGCTGTTGGTCTGGATTGATCAATAAGAGGTTTGTAAGTTTTTCAATCTTCCCTAATTCTGTTCCTATAGCTCATGTAGCATTCCCACAAGAAAGTGTGCAGCAGAGCGATTGGTTTCCAGGCAGTTAAGTCATTCAGTTTAGTTTATTATTGTCATGTGTACCAAGGCACAGTGAAACACTGTGACAAGGCTGAGATAAAGAGAAATTTCTTCTAATGGTTGTGAGTCTTTGAGATTCTCTACTACAGAGGACTGGAATTTATTTCAATAAGCATATTTAAAACAGAGATGGCTAGATCTTTTTACAGCAGAAGAATGTGGTATTGTTGGGATCAGTAGAAAGAAATTGAACTGAAGACAAACATTAGATCGGCCATAATCTTCTAGAATAATGTGGCAGTCTCAGTGGGGGGGTGGCAAGGAGGGGAGAGGGTGCCATTTAGCCCACTAATCCATTGGGTTCAATGAGTTGTCAATTACCACTTTAGGAATGGGGTGGAAAAATGGACACATGTGAATCCATGTCAGGCTAACCTGATGAGTATTGCTTAATTCCTCCAACAGAATAGTTTGTTCAATAGAAACCTCGTAGTGAATGCCAAAAGTCTCTGAATATTAGCTAAGATTTGTTGTTAATTTTTTTTTCAGAACCTTGTTGACAAGCACGATAAGAAAACTGAGTAAACTGCAAAAGCTTTTGCTTTGTGCCTTTGGATATCTTCTGCAACAACTGTAAATTTATTTTTTGTTAACTGGATAATGAAACTAAATGTCAATGAGTCTTTTCTGAAAACAATTGGGTTGAGGGCATTTGACTTTGGCGAAAGAAGTGTACAGTTTGTAATGCTTTGCACAGTTCATACATTTAAATGGAAAGATGGCAATAAGTTGGAATGTGACTTGTTAAGATTTGGCTGTTAATAATTCAATCAACATACTTGTGGATTCAGGCCATAACTTTCTATTCACTTATTTTAACTTGCAGGCACCACTATCCCACAAGTGCAATCTGAATTCTCAAAGTTAGCTATTTGACCTGCCAACAATCTTGAAATGTAGCTATCTAGATTTGCTTAATAGAACTTAATGCAACTGGTAGTACAGGAAGTTTTGGTGAAGAATCCTGGCACTCCCATGCAGTTTATACCTCCATCTTGTAACTTACTTTGGAACTTCACCATCACAAGGGGAGACAAGGGTATGCTTTCATAGTTCCCAAAAGTTGTCTTACAGAAGTATACTTACCAACACCTCCAGGTTAAATGTGGGATAAATTAATATTTTATTTTTCAATTAGAACTTTCTGAATGGCCTGGAGAGATATGAATTATAATATTGCACAGGGTATCTTACCCCATTCTTGCCTGTGGTTGTCGGTAAACTTGTATAGAGCTATAGGTCCATTACCTTTTTAAAGTTGTCCATTACCTTTTTAAAGTTGTTTTTTTTCACAGCTCCATTTAAAGCTCATAATGGGAAAAAAGCTCTTGTCTTGGGAGTTGGCAGAAAAACAAAAGTTTCATGTTTTATGGTGCAAATGTACTTCAAACTTAAATGTGATGCGAATAATTTAAAATAAAATTTCTAAGAACAGTTAGGCGGCCTGCATTCTGAGATTTCTTGTGTCCTGTGAAAATTCTGGTTGATTATGACTTATCTGGACAAGAATCAGGAATCGCGGACTAATATTTTACTGAGTTGTGAATATTTTGTTTTTGTCTGAACATATTCGACTGAATGTATATTAATGCTAGAATGTAAAAATATTGTCACATTCAATTTGGTGCTGACTTAGAAATATTTAATCTCCTAATTTTAGTTTGATCAGAATCTATCTAAAATGTAAGTATTCATGATTTTGAAAGCTGTGTTTGTTCTTACTGCTGTGTGCACAACATAAATGGAAAGATAGCACTGGTAACTATGTATTCCCTTAATCTTTCTTAATAATGCACTGCTCTCGGTCCACAGATCACAACATGTGGAGAATATTACTAATTTGCGGTGTTTGAAATGTAAACATGAAAATTATTTCATTTTCGAGGATCATATAGTTCATCAAAGAACCGAGCAAGCCTAAAATGATTGTTGCATGTCAATTAAATTAATTATTTTTACACTGCAGTTTTTGGTCAAATATCTCATGCTTGTACAATAAAAATATAAAATCAATTATGTTTTATTGCAATAAATGCAAGATTAATTTGTTTCTGTAACCGAAGCATCCTCTTCTACCTGATCATTAAGATGCACAGTAACTTGTATGAATTCAGAACTGGCTTACTGATAGAAGGCAGGGTTGGTGTGGAAGGACAATATTCAGGCTGGAAGCCTGTGACCAATGGAATTCCACAGGGATAAAATGACTTGAATGTAAACATAGATGGGTTGGTTAGTAAGTTTGCAGGTGAGACCAAGATTGCTGGGATCGCAGATTGTGAGGAAGGCTGTCAAGGTTTAAAGGAGATGTACAGAACAATTTTTTGTTTTAATATACAAAGGGTGGCGAGTGCCTGGAATGTGCTGCTGGGGATGGTGGTCGAGGCAGATACAATAGCGGTCTTTAAGGGACTTTTGATTAGGAACCTGAATACACAGGGATTTGAGGGTTATGAATTATGTGCAGGCAGGTAAGAACCGATCACCAAACTTGGTGACCTGGGCATCGACCCCTCCCTCTGCAACTGGATACTGGACTTTCTAACCAACAGACCCCAGTCTGTTAGGTTAGACAAGCACACCTCTTCAACCCTCACCCTGAACACCGGCGTTCCACAGGGCTGTGTGCTGAGCCCCCTCCTCTACTCCCTCTTCACCTACGACTGCACACCTGTACATGGTACTAACACCATCATCAAGTACGCAGATGATACAACGGTGATTGGCCTCATCAGCAACAACGATGAGTCGGCCTATAGGGAGGAGGTCCAGCTCCTAGCAGCATGGTGCGCTGACAACAACCTGGCCCTTAACTCCAAGAAGACCAAGGAGCTCATTGTAGACTTCAGGAAGTCTAGGGGCGGCATGCACACCCCCATCCACATTAACGGGAGGGAGGTGGAACGTGTTTCCAGCTTCAGGTTCCTGGGGGTCAACATCTCCGATGACCTCTCTTGGACCAACAATACCTCAACTCTGGTCAAGAAGGCTCACCAGCGTCTCTTCTTCCTGAGGAGACTAAAGAAGGTCCATCTGTCTCCTCGGATTCTGGTGAACTTCTACCGCTGCACCATCGAGAGCATCCTTACCAACTGCATCACAGTATGGTATGGCAACTGCTCTGTCTCCGACCGGAAAGCACTGCAGAGGGTGGTGAAAACTGCCCAACGCATCACCGGTTCCTCACTCCCCACCATTGAGTCTGTCCAAAGCAAGCGTTGTCTGCGAAGGGCGCTCAGCATCGCCAAGGACTGCTCTCACCCCAACCACAGACTGTTTACCCTCCTACCATCCGGGAGGCGCTACAGGTCTCTCCGTTGCCGGACCAGCAGGTCCAGGAACAGCTTCTTCCCTGCGGCGGTTACACTACTCAACACTGTACCTCGGTGACTGCCAATCACACCCCCCCCCCGGACACTCCTCCCACCAGGATTTATTAGATTTATTTATTTACTGCTCATATTTATGTCGCTCTTCTAGGGAGATGCTAACTGCATTTCGTTGTCTCTGTACTGTACACTGCACAATGACAATAAAGTTGAATCTGAATCTGAATCTGAATCTGAACCGGCTTTTAAGCCCTTCTGGTGGGGGGGGGGGGGAGAAATGGTGGTGTACAGTGACTGAACGTCCATAGTAAAGATGAAACGGAGGCCTGGAGAATGGAAGTCATTGAAGAGACGATGGGCATGTGAAGTATCTTGGACATAAGTCGGGAGGGATTGGACCGGGGGGATAGGATGGAGTCGAGGTACGTGGAAATTATTTCAGTCTGGCAGGAGTAGGCAGAAACAATGGGTCTGCCTGGGCAGCTGTGTTTATGAATTTTGGGGAGAAGTAAAACCAGGCTGTGGGGGTGGGGAACAATAAGATTGGATGCTGTGGAGGACACATAGCCGGAAGTAATAACATCAGAAATGTGGGGTGATGGTCCAGGGGTAAGTAAGAGGTGTTCAAAAGCTGGCGCTGGCCTCAGTGCGGAAGAGGTCAGCTCGCTAGTCTACTGCAGCACCTCCCTTGTTGGCAGGTTTGATTTAGGTTAGTTTAGTTTAATTTAGAGATACAACATGGAAACAGGCCCTTCGGCCCCCCCCCCATCCACGCTGACCAGTGATCTCCACACAGAAGAACTATCCTACACACAGGACAATTTACATTTATACTAAGCCAATTAGCATACAAACCCGTACGTGTTTGGAGTGTGGGAGGAAGCTGGAGCTACCTGGAGAAAACCCCCGCAGGTCACGGGGAGAACGTACAAACTCCGTACAGACAAGCAATCATAGTCCGGATCGAACCTAGGTCTCTGGCGCTGTAAGACAGCAATTCTACTGCTGCGCCACCTTGCCACCCTGATATGATGATGTCGGGATTACTGCATCGGTGAGCGGAGGGCTGTACGTTCAGAGGGGGTGAGGTTAGAGTAGGTAAGGGGAGTGGAAAACTTCAGACGTTTGATGTCACATCAACATTTAGAAATAAAATGGTCTAAAGAGGGTAGAAGGCCGTTCGGGGGAGTCAAAAAGGAAGGAGACCAGTGGAGGCGGAAGAAAGGGTCATCACTGGGTGGTGAGGACTCCTTCCCATAGAAAAAGGCATGAAGGCAGAGGCAATGGAAATAGACCTCTACGTCGTGGCAGACTCGGAACTTGTTAAGGTGGGGGCGGATGGAAACAAAGGTAAGGCCTCTGTTGAGGACCGACCTTTCTCGGGGCTGTAAATCTTTGGAAATTTTCTATCCCAGGGAGATTAAACTGTCATTGCATATATGAAGGTTTGTGTTCTTCAAATAGTTACAATCCCTTCAACATCCTTGATCTGTCTTTAATCTTTGAGATGTTTGACTGCATTATCCTTAAAATCTTCTCCAATCTAGTTACCTTGCATTGCATCACATTCCATAACCAGACCATAACAGATACTCTTCCAAGCTGTTCTGACTGGAGGCCCCAAATGATGTACGTTAGTCTTCCTTATATTTACCCTTTACTACTTTCCCTTCAAAAACCAAAATATTTTCACTAATAACATCAATCTCTACCTCATCACCTCTACCTCTGCCCCCCTCTTAAATTTTTTTGGCTGCTGGTCTACCTGAGCAGAAAATTCTGCATCAGTGGAAAATTCTTTGCAATTATTCCTTATTCCTCTCCCCCTTTGACATTTTGAAGGGACACTTCCCCTCATTTTCTGACATTTGTGCCATCTTCAACCTGATCCCTCCAGTCACACCTTCCCATCATCACCCCTTTTCACTTTTGATATACAGTGCCCTCCATAATGTTTGGG
Organism: Malacoraja senta; assembly: GCA_038087875.1. Classification (NCBI taxonomy): domain Eukaryota; kingdom Metazoa; phylum Chordata; class Chondrichthyes; order Rajiformes; family Rajidae; genus Malacoraja; species Malacoraja senta. The sequence goes on along the minus strand of CM075985.1, from coordinate 22,730,267 downwards.
ACAAACACCCATCCTTTATTTATTTGCCTCTGTACTCCACAGTTTGAGATTTGTAATAGAAAAAATCACATGTGGTTAAAGTGCACATTGTCAGATTTTATTAAAGGCCATTTTTATACAGTTTGGTTTCACCATGTAGAAATTACAGCTGTGTTTACACATAGTCCCCCCATTTCATGGCATCATGATGTTTGGGACACATGGCTTCACAGGCATTTGTAATTGCTCAGGTGTGTTTAATTGTCTCCTTAATGCAGGTATATGAGAGCTCTCACCGCCTCGTCTTTTATCCAGTCTTTCCACCACATTTGGAAACTTTTATTGCTGTTTATCAACATGAGGACCAAAGTTGTGCCAATGAAAGTCAAAGAAGCCATTATGAGACTGAGAAACAATAAAACAGATAAGGGGCTGTCCCACGAGCATGTGACTGCATGCGGCTAGCGCGACCTAACGTGGTCACGCTAGCCGTGCGGCCTCGCGGGGCCGGTCCCACTTCAATCGCCGGAGCCGCATGGAATTGTGCGGAGCTGGTCCCGACATCGCGCGGGGTTCCGAAAAACTGACAGCTGCCGCATGGAGGCCGCACACACCGCCTCGACGCCGTATGCAGCGTTTTGACGCCGAACGCAGCATCTTGACGCCGTACGCAACGTCTTGACGGCGTACGCCTAGCGCGAGGTGTTGCGCGATGACGTCACCGCCCGGCGTGCCGTTGCGTAATGACGTAACCGCCCGACGATGTGCGACGATTGGTGAGTATGATGTCGGGACCAGCTCCGCACTACTCCAGACGGCTCCGCGGTTGGAAGTGGGACCGGGAACGGCCCCGCGAGGCCCGTACGCCTCAAGCCACCACGTGTGGTCGCGCTAGCCGCATGCAATCGCATGCTGGTAGGACAGGTCCTTTAGAGACATCAGCCAAACCTTAGGCCTACCAACTGTTTGGAACATCATTGAGAAGAAAGCGAGCACAGGTGAGCTTACTAATCGCAAAAGGACTGGCAAGTCAAGGAAAACCTTCACAACTGATGACAGAAGAATTCTCTATAATAAAGAAAAGTCCCTAAACACCTGTACAACAGATCAGAAACACTTCAGGAGTCAGGTGTGGATTTGTCAATGACCACTGTCCACAGAAGACTTCATGAACAGAAATACAGAGGCTGCACTGCAAGATGCAAACCACTGGTTAGCCGCAAAAATAGGATGGCCAGGTTACAGTTTGCCAAGAAGTACTTCAAACAGCAACCACAGTTCTGGAAAAAAGTCTTGTGGACAGATGAGACGAAGATTAACTTATATCAGAGTGATGGCAAGAGCAAAGTATGGAGGAGAGAAGGAACTTCCCATAATCCAGAGCATACCACCTCATCTGTGAAACACGGTTGTGGGGGTGTTATGGCCTGGGCATGTATGGGTGCTGAAGGTGCTGGCTCACTTATCTTCATTGACGATACAACTGCTGATGGTTGTAGCATAATGAATTCTGAAGTGTATAGACACATCCTATCTGCTCAAGTTCAAACAAATGCCTCAAAACTCGTTGGCCGGCGGTTCATTCTACAGCAAGGCAATGATCCCAAACATACTGCTAAAGCAACAAAGGAGTTTTTCAAAGCTAAAAAATGGTTCATTCTTGAGTGGCAAAGTCAATCACTCGATCTGAACCCAACTGAGCATGCCTTTTATATGCTGAAGAGAGAACTGAAGGGGACTAGACCCCAAAACAAGCATAAGCTAAAGATGGCTGCAGTACAGGCCTGGCAGAGCATCACCAGAGAAGACACCCAGCAACTGGTGATGTCCATGAATCGCAGATTGCAAGCATTCAAAGGATGTTCAAAATACTATACATGACTACTTTCATTTACATGACATTGCTGTGTCCCAAACTTAATGGTGCCCTGAAATGTATAAACACTGCTGTAATTTCTACATGGTGAAACCAAAATCTATTAAAATGACCTTTACTAAAATCTGTCAATGTGCACTTTAACCACATGTGATTTTTATTCTATTACATATCGCAAATTGTGGAGTACAGAAGCAAATTAATCAACAATGGGTCTTCGACCCAAACATTATGGAGGGCAATGTACACTGCTCCTGCAAATCTTGGTTCACTCATCTCTACCCACCCAAACCAGCCACTCCCCAGGTACTTGCCTCTGCCACCGCAGGAGATGTAACATCTATCCCTATACCTCCTCTCTACATCCAGGTAGCCCAGCAGCCCTTCTAGATGAGACAGGTACACATGCAACTCATCTACTTCAGTGCTCCAGGTGTGGCCTCCTTTACATCGGTGAGACCAAGCATACCCCATAACTCTGCACTCACTCCCCATCCCCCCACTCGTAACAAGGGCAGAGTGGCCCTTGTCCTCACCTTCCACCCTACCAGCCATCACATACAACAAATAATCCTTTGACATTTTCGCCACCTCCAACGGGATCTCACCACTGGCCACAGCTTCCCATCTCCTCCCCTGTCTGCTTTCCGCAGAGACTGCTCCCTCTGTAACTCCCTGGTCATTTTGTCCCTTCCCACCCAAACCACCCCTTCTCCTGGCACTTTCCCTTGCAACCGCAGGAAATGCTACACTTGTCGCTTTACCTCCCCCCTTGACTCCATTCAAGGACGCAAGCAGTCTTTCCAGGTGCGGCAGAGGTTCACCTGCACCTCCTCCAACCTCACCTATTGCATCCGCTGCTCTAGGTGTTAGCTGCTCTACATCGGTGAGACCAAGAGTAGGCTTGGCGATCACTTCTCCCAACACCTCCGCTCAGTTCGCAATAACCAACCTGATCTCCCGGTGGCTCAGCACTTCAACTCCCCCTCCCATTCCAAATCCGACCTTTCTGTCTTGGGCCTCCTCCATGGCCAGAGTGAGGCCCACCATAAATTGGAGGAGCAGCACCTCATATTTCGCTTGGGCAGTTTGCACCCCAGCGGTATGAACATTGACTTCAGGTAGTCCCTGCTTACTCCTCCCATTCTCAGCTCTCCCTCAGCCCACAGTCTCCGCCTCTTCCTTTATTCTTTCCGCCCCCACCCTCACATCAGTCTGAAGAAGGGTCTCGACCTGAAGCGTTGCCTATTTCCTTCGATCCATAGATGCTGCCTCACCCGCTGAGTTTCTCCAGCATTTTTGTCTTCCTTCAATTTTCCAGCATCTGTAGTTCCCTCTTAAGCATAAACTTGGTGTCCCTTTCACCGAACACTTACTCGTTCTGCCACAGCCTGCCGGATCTCCCAGTTCAAGACTCAAGAATATTTTATTATCATACTAGACTAAGTGGGACCCGTTGGGTCCCTGTCACACAGGAGGCTTGGTCCCCCAACTGTACGGCGCAGCTCATTTCCTCTCATCCCTAGCACTCTCTCCCCCTCCTCTTCACCTTCCCTCTTCTTTCCCCTCTCCTCCTCCCCTCCTGCAATTCCTCTCACCTCTCTCTCCCTCTACTTTCCCCTACCCTCAGTCACTCCCTCCATAACTCCTCTCCCCTCCCTACCCCCCTCCTATCCCTCTATCCCCCACCACCCCCACTCCTCACCTCCCCTATCCCCCCCACTATCCCTCCTCACCTCCCCCACTGCCCTCCTCTTCCTCTATCACCCCCTCCCCCCTCCTCTACTCCCCCCCCTCCTCCCCCCCTCCTCCCCCACACTCCGTCCTCATCTCCCTCTTCTTTTCCCTCTCCTCCTATCCTCCCCAATCCCTCCCTCACCTCTCCTTTTCCCAACCCTCAGTCCCTCTCTCCCTTCCCTACTCCCCTCCTCTCCCTCTATCCCCTCTCCTCTCCTACACTCCCTCCTCACCTCCCCAGGATCTGGAGGTTGCCGCTCCTCTCCATTCATGTGTGCCCGGAGGAGCATCAGCCGTCGGCACCCTTAGACCCAGGCCTCGGATCCTCGACTCTGCCCGGAAGCACCAGCAGCTAGCGGTGGGCATGTGGGCGGGGGGAGGGGGTGTGTGTGGGGGGAGGGGTAGGTTGGGGTAGGGGGGGTCTGGGGCTGGGGGGAATGCTCGTAGAATATTCAGGGGAAGACCCATGGAGGAGACGGGGAAGGCACCAGCGAGAGGGACCAGAGGGGAAGGGGCTGGAGCTGCGGGGCATTGTGATGGCGGTGCATTTGGGACTCACAGCGGGCGCTGGATGTTATCCTCCGCCGGGATCAGACTTTCCGCTTTCCATTTGGCAACATCTCCGACTACGCGCTGGGCCGCTTCCAGTCCCTCCGAAAATTGTGCCCGGTTGGAGACTTCCGCCGGCCACCCACAGTGTCCCTCAGCTCCAGTAAAGACTCGATGGCGCAGCACGGGGCGGACTGTCGCAGGGAGTGACAGGAGAAGAGACCAATCAGCGCGGCGCTGACTGGCAGGAGAGATCGATCTGCGCATGCGTGTTTTTTACGCTTTTTAAACCTTGCTAACTTTTACAATATACTACCGATCTGAACGAAACTTGTTGCACTCGCAGCACAGGAGAACGGTGAGTGAGTTGACGACATATTGTAGCGCTGTCACGTACCGATTTTGCGCAAATAGAAAAAACGCGCAAACCGGAAGAGCACAAGATCAGAGTTTTAGTTATAGATAGATAGATAGATAGATAGATAGATAGATAGATAGATAGATAGATAGATAGATAGATAGATAGATAGATAGATAGTTAGATAGATAGATTAGATTAGATGTCCCAGAAAGAACAATGAAAGTTGCTAAGCATCTTAACTCTCCTTCCCATTTCCATATTGATCTTGCTGTCCCTGGCCTCCTCCATTGCCAGACTAAGGCCACACACAAACGGGAGGAAAGACACCTCATCGGACATACTGCATCGGTAGCTGATAACAAAATGGTATGAAAATTGAATTCTCCAATTTTAGGAAACTAACCTACAAACACATCCCCCTCACCTATATCCACCTATCACTTGCCAGGCTTTGTCCTACCTCCATCTTCTCTCTGCAATAATCAGTTCAAAGAAGGGTCCTGACTTGAATCAGCGCCTATCCATGTTCTCCAGAGGTGCTGCCTGACTTGAAAATGGCTGCAGCATTAAAGATGCATCTTCCTTATCATTTCAAAAACAGCTTTCTATACATCATAGATGGGCACAAAATGCAGGAGTAACTCAGTGGGACAGGCAGCATCTCTGGAGAGAAGGAATGGGTATACATCATGAATTCCATACATCATGTATACATCATACATAATTCTATACATATAGAATGAATTCTAAACATCATGCTTGGTTTTACTTTGATTCACTTTCCTTACTGATCTCAAGATCCCCCAGATGAAGAGAAAAAGCTCTGCTTGTAATATGATCAGCATTATGCTGTAATTAGAAAGCAATAAACCTTCAAGTGCTGGCAATACACATTATGCCAGGCTGTACCACTGGCTGTATGAAACACTTCATCTGACTGCAAATGATACCTTTTTTTCTATCTCTGCAGGTGCTGCCTTTTCTAGCATTTTGAATTTGTTTCAAGTTACATCGTATGTTGTATTTTGTTATTTTTTAAAACATAATTGAAGTTTGGGAAATCATGGAGTAAATTAGTTACTTGTGTTCTGCGTTGCTGAAGTAAGTATCGGTGGAGATAGCAAGAAGAATCAAATAATTGAAATGCATGAAACTAGAAAGGTAGTTGTCAGCTTAAGGAAAAAATGGTTTACAGAGAAAGTAGAAAGTTGGCAAATGGTTGTTTTAATTCTGAAGGTAGACAAGGAATTGGATTCAAATAAGTTAATGGATTCAAATAAGTTAATATCGTACCTTTATAATACCCTTTTAAATTTACATATTCCACCGTCGGAAATAATTAGGCGAGCTTGGGAAGATGAACTGGGTCTAACAATTTCAAATGATAGTTGGGAGGAAAGCCTTCTATATATACACAACTGTTCTCTTAATGTTAGGCGCTCGCTAATACAATTTAAAATACTGCATTGACTTTACTATTCAAAGTCTAAATTAAATAAGATCTTCCCAAATGTCTCCCCTATTTGTGATAAATGTCTCCTCCAACAAACAACCATAACCCATTCCTTTGCTTCTTGTACAAAATTACAAAACTTCTGGAGGGGAATTTTTGATATCTTCTCTAAAATACTTAAAATAAAATTGGACCCCGACATAAAATTGATCACACTAGGTATGTCAGAAGCCTGTTCTGAGCTAACACTATTTCAAAAACGTTTCCTTAATTATGGCCTGATAACAGACAACAGTCCCTATAGTGAAGATGTGGATTACAAACATGTCCAAGACACTACATTTGGAAACATTGGGCTTGTCTTGGCAGAAAACCAGACCAATTTCTCAAGACATGGACACCCTTTACCGAATTCTTACAAGAATAGCATGGCGCAACACAAATCTAAATTTAAATCCGATCCCGGGCTGGGTGAGGGGGGGGGGGGGGGGGGGCGGGCGAGGGGCAGGTATATCTCCACTTTTCTTTTTCTCTTTTCTTATCTCTATTTTTTTCGGCCACACTACTTTGGTAGTTTAGGGGTCTTTCCTTTGTGCTTTTTCGAGCTATCTTTTCACTTCTCACTTTTTCCCTCTCTTGTTCTCTCTTTCTTTTCTTTTTTCATTTTCAGGTTATAAGGTTAAAAATGAAGCTGTACAATAATTGTATAATTTTAGATGCCGAATGTTTTATCTTTGTACAATTGCTTCTAATAAAAATAAAAAATAAAAAATAAAAAAATTAAAAGACAAGGAAAATTATATCACATTTTTTAAAATTATTTTTTATTTTTTTATTTTAATTTTATTAGAAGTAAGTACAATCATATGGCACCAAAGTGACTAATATATATTGACATAACACATTTTATGTACAGCCTCTTTTTTTAAAATTATAATAAAGAAGAAAAAGAAAAAGAGAATAGATAATAAAAGATAGAAAAACGTGTGATATATAGTGTGAAAAAGAAAAAAAGAGTGAAAGAAGAAAAGTGAAGAAAAGAAGATAGAAAGAAAGAGAGTAGAAATAAAAAAGAAAAATAAGGAGATCATTATATATAATCTTGACCATCCCTCACCCAGTCCTGGAACAGTTAGCTTCTACAATTGTGTTGCACCATATGCTTCCAAAAAGACGACAAATGGAGACCAACTTGTTAAGAATTGGTCTGATTTATCTATTAGGAAGAATCGCATTTCCTCAAGATGTGCGGTGTCCAACATGCTTGAAATCCACATTTTAAGCATTGGTATTGGTGAAAATTATATCACTTACTACAGGATATTGATGTGCAGGAAAGTGGTAGATTTGAATTTACAACCAAGTTATTTAAGGTGATGCATTTGGGTATAATGGATTTGTAGAGTTACAGCAAAAGCCTCTACCAATCCAGGCAAATTCAAGCAGATCCAAACAGCTCTGTAAAGCATAATGAATGTGTGCTGATGTTGCTAAATGGGATTCACTTGCTTGCAAATGGTATAGGAGCCCTAGAGAGGCACAATAGTCGTAATTTGGTTTCAACCCCGCTAAATGTAGTATCAATAGAGTTACCCCTAGAATCAGGAATGCTGTAAATGTCTACAGAATGAATAATTAGATGTTAAAAAAAATATATGTACACACCAATTAATTAAATACAAGTAGATAACAGCAAATAAATAAATAAACAGTTGCAATCTTTATCAAGCACCAAGTACAGAGGTTGGGCAAAAATAAAATATGACTCCATTGCCAGTTTTTAATTTTGCTTTAAAAAAACTGCATGTTTGCACATGGGCGGCCTGGTTAACAATGCTAACACCCAATTATCAAAAATCACAGACAAATATTAATGTATTTTTGATTAGGTTTTGATAAGCAGCTGTTCAGTCTTTAACAGTGAGTTAAATGTTGCTATTTTGATAAATGATAAGGTCATTCTATAATCATTTAAATTTGCCTATATTAAGAGGTTTGGAAGAATGTGACATGATCTCTAAAATATGCAATGTAGAAAAAATAGACATTAGGAACTGCGGATGCTGGAATCTTGAGCAAAACACAAGGCATTTAAAACACACTTGACTCTTGAGGTGCTGGAGAAACTCAGCGGGTCAGGCAGCATCTGGGGAGAACATGGATAGGTGATGTTTTTAGGTCGGGACCCTTCTTCATTCTGGGTCTGCTTCAGTCGAAACGTCATCTATCCGTGTTCTCCAGAAATGCTGCCTGATCCATTGCGTTCCTCCAGTACTTTGTGTCCTTTTGTGTAAACCAGCATTTACAGTTACTTGTTCCTACAATTGAATATAGAAGTATGATATTATGTTACAGTTGTACAAGATGTAGGTGAGGCTGTTCTTTGATTATTGTGTTCAGTTTTCGTCACACTACTATAGGAAAGATGCCAATAAGATGGAAAAGGGGGGGTGCAGAGAAGATTTAAGAGGATGTTATAGAGGTGTATAAAATCATTAGGGAATAGATATGTTGAATGCACAGAAATTTTTCCCAGGATAGGAGAATCAAGAACCAGAGGAGGTTTAAGGTGAGAGGGAAAAGATTTCATAGCAACCTGAGGGACATTTTTTTCACACAGAGTGACGGGTACATGGAGTGATCTGCCAGCAGAAATATATATATATACATGCATATACATGCATATACATACATATATAGATATAGATACAGAGATTGAGATAGATTCAGAGATAGAGATAGATACAGAGATAGAGATAGATACAGATACAGAGATAGATACAGATACAGAGATAGAGATAGATACAGAGATAGAGATAGATACAGAGATAGAGATAGATACAGATACAGAGATAGATACAGAGATAGAGACATAGATAGAGATAGATACAGAGACAGGGACGGAGATGGAGACGGGGAGATGGAGAGACAGAAAGACAGAGAGACAGAGAGACAGACAGATAGACAGGTACAGATACTAGACTAAGTGGGACCCATTGGGTCCCAGCATCACATGGGAGGGCTGGACCCCAACGCAATATTCCACCTCTCCACCAATTCCAAGGGGGGGGGGCTTTCTGGAGCGTTAGTATGGGTGTTGTGGGCTGAAAGGACTGGTTTCCAGAGGGCTAGTCTGGACATTGTCAGTCGAATGGATTCTTAGGCTGGTGGCTCAGTCACTCAAGCCTGTTGTGCTGGCAGCTCACTCACTCACGGCTGGTGGGCTGGCAGTTGACGCACGGCTATTCCTTGAAATTCCATTTCGAGCAGGATGCAAGGCCAGCAAATTCAAGTGCAGTTTCTTACCACTTCAAGCAGGGTACAAGGCCACTAAAGACAGCGAGTCGTGACCTCTCCCTCTTCCATCTTGCAGAGACTGAGCCACACCCACACTTCTGGGTTTTATAGTCCCTCCCCCCTCCCACCAGAAGGGGCTTGGCCTTCATGGCGTGATTGACAGGAGAGAGAATCTCAACATTTTTTAAACACTAATAACTCTTTTATTTTTCATTGATGGGAAATATCCTTGGCACCTGATGAGTAGAGGGGGACTCTGGATAAGATGGCCAAAATTCACAGCCGTACGTGGTAGCATGTTTTCTAAAATCAACATAAAGCGCAAACAGGGTCAAGATTAGACTTTTAATTATATAGAAGGCAAGGCAACTTTAATTAGGCAAGGCAACTTTAATTAGGCAAGGCAACTTTAATTAGGCAACACAGCTTTAGCATTTCCAAACCAAAGGCAACACAGCTTTAGCATTTCCAAACCAAAGGCAGCACAGCTTTAGCATTTCCAAATTATATTTTCACATTAAGGGCACTGACAGGTCAGTAAAACCACTCACAGTTTAGTAGACATGTGTTCAGTGTTATTCACAGCTCAGACTGAGAGACGTGACCCTCTCGCTCCCCCATCTTGCAGTGACTGACTGAGGCACTCAACACTTCCGGGTTTTATAGTCCCTCCGGAAGGGGCGTGGCCTTCAGGAGAGAGAATCTCAACATTTTTTAAACACTAATAACTCTTTTATTATTAATCGATGGGAAAAATCCTCTTGTCCTGCGCAGCGGAGGGGGACTCTGAGTAAGATGGCCAAAAAAAGTCAGCTGTAAGTGGCAGCGTTTTTTCTAAAATCAATATACAGTACAACAGAAAGTGGTCAAGATCAGTCTTTTAGTAATATAGATATGGATTATTAAAGCTGTTTCCTAAAGTGAAGACATGAATATAGGTGACTAGGACTATAAATTATTTTTTAAATCTTGGTAACAGGAAACAGTGGTTGTGAAAGGTTGTGTTTCAGAATGGATGAAAGTGTACAGTTAAGCTCCCTAGGGATCAGCATCAGCATCCCCATAAATCTGTTGCCTTTTCTAAACTCGTGCTCTGGTGTGTGAAGGAGTTCCATCTGAATATATTGATTCATGAGCCCATCACAAAACAATCATGTTCCATAAAGTCAAGAAAAGTCCCAAATTGTCTGTCACCATAAGCTCTTCAGATCAATGATAAGCTTAAGTGTTAGGAGCAGGAGTATATCACAACACACTGAACTTAATCTGCCATTGAGTAACATCTTGGCTGAACTGAATTGAATTTTGTTTGCATTCCTGCATACTCCCTTTTGTTTATCAGGAATTTATCTGATTCATCTTAAAGAAGTTCCAAAGACTGATCACCTTTTTAGAAAATAATAACTTCATTAAATGAGAAACCCTTGTTTTTAAATAATAACTCTGATTCGAGATCCTCTTCAAGAGTTTAAATCAAGCTTCTAAATTCCAGATGAGATTGATCAATCTTCGTTCAAAAGATAACCTGCCAATTCCAGGTATTAGCCAAATAATCCTTTTCCAAACTGCTTCCAATACATTTACATCCTTAAAACAGTGGTCAATACTGTACCCAATACTCCTGGTATGTTTTCACTGAGCACGATAACTATGGCATAAGTACTTTAGTATTCAATTCTCCTTGCAATAAACAAAACATCCCCTTTTTTTTTTAAATTACAGTGCCTGCATACAAACTTTTTGTAAATCTTACTCAGGTCCCAGATACTTCTGCACTTAGAGCTCAGCAACATCTCACTATTTAGATAATGTCAATTGTTAATTTTTCCAGACAGTATCAACAGGCACATTTTCCTATTTTATACTATTTGCTTGATGTTGATCTTTTTACAGTGCCAAATGTTCTTTTCACAATTTATTTTTTTACTTTGTGTCATCAACAAATATAGTAAATATACTTCCGGTGCTTTCATTTATGTCATTTATATAAATTATAAAAGGTTGACGCCACATTGCTGACTCATGACATATTGCTCATAATATCTTACTAATCAGAAAATGATACATTTATGCCTATTCTCTTTCCTGTAAGCCAGTCAATCATCTGTCGGCGCCAATAAGTTTCACGCTACACTAGGTTTTTATTTGCCACAATAATCTTTGATATAGCACTCTATTTGTTGTCAGTTCCCCTTTTCCTCAGTTCATTACTGTTCAAAGAACAACAATATATCAGATAAACATGATTTCCTTTTCACAAATCATTTTCACCTGCCTGATTACATTGAATTTGTCCTTGAATTTGAAGTGCCTGCTATGATGATGTTAATAATATCTACTACCATTTTCCTTATATTCTGTAAATCTGCTAAATGTTTTTTGAAGACGTCACCAAAGGGTTTGTTGGCGGCATGGGCAATGGAAGCTGTCTATATGGACACAAGTAAAGCTTTGGACAATGTCTTGCAAGGTAGGGTGGTCTGGAAGGTGGAATCCAAGGTGAGCTAGTCAATTTGGATTCAACATTGGCTTGGAGGAAGAAGTCAAATAAAGTATAAAGTATCCTTTATTGTCATTCAAACTTGTTAGTTTGAATGAAATTACATACCTTGCAGTCATGACAGAGAATAAAATATCAGAACACACAATGAACACAGTTTAACATCCACCACAGTGAGTCTACCAGGCACCTCCTCACTGTGATGGAAGGCAAAAGTCTTAAAGTCCTTGTCTCTTCCTTCCTTGTTCTCCCTCTGCGTTGCGGCGATCCAGGCTTTCGATGTTGGGCCCCCCGCTTGGTGATGGTAATTCCCGTGGTCGAATCCGAGCTCCGCGAATGGGCCGGTTCAAACTCCGCGGCCCGGGGCGGACGAAGCAGCCACCCTCCAGTCCAGCAGACGAAGCTGTTGTTGTGGGAGCTTCGGAAAATCGGTCACCATCCTGGGACCTGAGAGCTCTGATGTTGTCGTCCACTGGGCCCGTGGACGAAGCCTCCGAGGCTCCGAAGTAGGGGCCGCCGCCGCAGCGCCACCATAGCCCCGAAGTCGGCCAGCTTCGCGATGGTGAGTCCTGGCCCTGCCTCCGGAGCCTCGAAGTTGGTCCCAGTTGGAGGCCGCCAGCTCCGCGATTAGGCCTCAGCGCAGACAGAGACGGAGATGGAGATACGACAAAGAAAATGTCGCATCCCCCCGAAGGAAGAGACTAAAACAAGTTTCCCCCACCCCCCACACATAGACAACTAAAAATAAACTAAAACATAAGTCCAACAAGACAAAAGAAAACAAAAAAAAAGAAAAAGACGGACGGACTGCAGGCGAGCCGCAGCTGCTTGGGCAGCGCCGCCACTACAATGGTCGTTGTAGAAGGTTGTTTTTCTGATTGGAGGTCTGTGACCGTGGAGTGCCACAGGGGTCGGTGCTGGGTCCATTGTTCTTTGTTATATGCATTAACAATTTGGTTGACAATGTACGTTGCATTGTAAGTAAATATGCACATGACATCCATTCCCTCGTTTATCCCATTTGCAGTTATTATACAGATTTCATTAATTTGTTTTTTGTATTCTGTAGTCCTGCAATAAAATGGGTTTTAGTACAACTTTTTCAAGAGAGAGTTAGATTTAGCTCTTAGGGCTAAGGGAATGAAGGGATATGGGGGAAAAGCCAGAACGGGGTACTGATTTTGGATGATCTGCCATGATCATATTGAATGGTGGTGCTGGCTTGAAGGGCCGAATGGCCTACTCCTGAACTTATTTTCTATGTTTCTATGACACCAAAATTGGGTGGTAGAGTGGACAGTAAGGGTGCACACCTAAGTTTACAACAGGATTTAGATCAATTGGCAAGGCGGGCCAAAGAATGGCAAATGGAATTTAATTCTGAACTGTGTGAGGTGTTGCAGTTTGGTATACCAAACCGGGGCTGGACTTCCACAGTATATGGTAGTGCCCTGGAGAGTATTGCAGAGGAAAGAGATCTGAGAGTCAAGCAGACAGTGTGGTGACGAAGGTGCTAGGCATGCTTGGTAAGGGTATTGAGTACAAAGGTTGGTACATCATGCAGTTCTGTTTGCCCAGCTATGGGAAGGATACCATTAAGTTGGAGAGTACAGAGGAGAATCACCAGGATGTTACCATGGCTTGCGGGCTTTAGTTATAGGGAGAGGTAGGATATGCGAGGACTTGTATCTTTGGAGCATTAAAGCATGATTTTATTGAGGTATACAAACTGTTACTATCTGTTTTGACTGTTCTGGCTCACTTTATCTCATGCTCTAATTTTCCTTCTTTATTATTCTGTTTGTTATTCTTTTTCAAATAATAGTTTGTGGAAAATTCTGATGAGCCACATAGCTCAGCTCTGGAAGACTGACAAAGGCACTGGATTGATATGGTTTAATGATATTTCTACACTCATGAAATAGTAGTTCAACCACATGGTGTGGCAACTACTATTGTGAACACAATCGGTATGAATTGGCAGCAACACTTCCTCCTCGATAACCATCAACTCAGTTCCCAGCTCTACTCACTCTATAGGCATGACCATGTAGCTGGACACAACTCTAACCCCATGTTGAAATTTGCCAACGTCACCTCCATTGTTGGATGAATAATGGATAATGATAAGTCAGAGTATAGGAGGGAGATTGATTGTCTGATTGAATGGTGCCAGAACAACAACCTTGCTCTCAACCTCAGAGAAACCAAGGAGCTGATTGTTAACTTTAGAAGAGGAAGGCCAAGGGCTCACAAACCTGTCTTCATCAACAGGTCGGCAGTGGAGTCGACAGCTTCAAGGTACTGGACGTGTATATCTCTGAAGATCTGTCCTGGACTGAGCACATTGATGGAATCATAATGAAAGCCCATCAACGTCTCGACTTCCTCAGAAGATAGAGGAGATTCAGTATGTTGATGAATACTCTCATGAACCTTTACAGGCGTATGGTAGAAAGCATCACAGCCTAGTTCAGCAACTGAAACACCCAGAAATGAACATTACAAAAATTGGTGATCACTGCCCAGTCCATCACGGGTACTGACCTCCCCACCATCCAAAGGATTTATTGGAGTTGCTGCCTCAAAAGTCAGCCAGCATCATTAAGGACCCACATGCTCTCATTTTAATCTTGCCATCGGGCGGATGTATGAGTGTGAAAACTGTAGCATCCAGGTTCAGGAACAGTTTCTTTCTTGATAGTTTCTTTCCAACAACTATCAGCCTATTGAACACTATGAACTTCAACTAAACTCTATACCAGGAAATGGCTTATTTGCACTGGGGACCGAGCTTTGTTTAGATTTGCACTATATTGGTATTTTTATTGAACTGTTTTTTGTTTATTATATTATCTATTGAGTACTGTGCTTACAAACCTGTTGTACTGCTACAAGTAAGAATTTCATTGCATTGTTTCGGTACATATGACAGTAAAACACTCTAGACTCCTAACCACATAATGTAGATACATATAGGAGCTGACATGGACAACAAAAAAAAGGCTTTCTTCCCCTCACAGATTTCAGTGTTTTTAACTTGTAACTTCTGTATTGTTCTTGAACGTTTTCAAAAATATGCCCTAATGTTCCAAATAAGCAGAAAAAAACAAATAACAATTCCTGAGCTATCTAACATATCCTGTTTGTGCCATTTCTACCATACCAAACTCCCCTTTTCGATGTGCTTCTCTTATATAAGTTTCTTACCATTTTGTCCACATACAATTCATTCCTTAGTGTTTTTGAGAGCTGATTTCAGAAACTAAAATTAGGATAATCCCTGCTTCTGTTATCAGATAACAAACAGATACTGGTCAACTGTTTCATTTGCAGGTGGATTGCATAGTGCTTCTCGTTCATCGTATGGCTGTATGGTGACCCCAAATATCACTGAACCAATTGGTGCATGTGACAATAAATGGCTCTTGATCTTGATCTCTTGATCTTGATCTGATGCATTCTCCTTGGTGTCATTTTAGAGGTTTATGTTTAGTTACGTTTAGTTTAGAAACACAGCGTGGAAATAGGCCCTTTGGCCCACTGAGTCCGCTCCAACCAGCTCCATCCATACACTAGAGACAATTTTGCAGAAGCCAATTAACCTACAAACCTCCATGTTTTTTTGAATATGTGAGGAAACTGGAACACCCGGAGAAAACCCACGAGGTCACAGCGAGAACGTATAAACTCCATCCAGACAGCACCCATAATCAAGTTCGAACCCGGGCCTCTGGCGCTATAAGTCAGCAACTCTATCTCTGCGCAACTGTGCGTTTCTTTCCCCTTGTTACCAGTGGGGAAACTGTAACATCTTTACTCTTGTCTGCAATTGCCATCTCAAAATATAGTGAAAACCTTTTCTTTCATTATCTTCATTTGTTAGACTTGGAAATCCAGCAGCTATGGTGGCTTTAAATTATATAGCTTGCTATCTCTCTGGCGATGTCTACATGTTATCACAATTGGGAAAGATTCTGCCTGGCATTCAGTGCTCTAATTCAGGCATGACCATTAGGTACCGATTTTATACCAATCCTGTACTAATACCAATTTACTTACCCCACCCCCATGACATCTAAATTGCGCAATTTCATTAATCAGCACTTTTTACACCATGTCTCAGTATCTCCCTAATTTTCTTCTCCAAGATACTGGAGATAGTTGATAATTTAAACTAACAGTGAGGGACCTAATTAATGAAAATACTTGGTTCCAGGCAGTATTCTCGTGTGGCCTTTGTCCAAACAGAGCGCCTCTTGAACCTTTCACACTAAAGCTCTCTTGTAACACAGAGAGCTGTTACTCACCTGGTACAATCCTTACAGGGTGATAGCTTTAAAGTTACAATTATTGGACACAAACTGATATTACTTATAGGTTACATGTTACACAGATGGTGATCAGCAGGTTTTGTTCCCTATATTTGTCCATTTACACAATTTCCTTCATTCTTTTCAAATTTTAATCCAGGCACATCATGTTAAATGATTCCAGACTCTCTGTGGAGAGATATTCCAAGCAATGTTTCTAATTTTGTCTCTACTTTACCTTTTTGTGTTAAAGAATTTGTCAGCACTACAATTTTCTACGAGACTGCAATATTGAGAAGTATAATAATGTATATCATAATCTTTGAGACAAAGCATGAAAATGTTTTTGTTTAAGTTGTTATTTACATTTTCTGCATTTATGTCACTTTGCAAATGCTGAGAAATCATGACATACTAAGTAAAATCTGTAAAGCTTATTTTTTTAAATGCAGATTATAAGAATAGTGTGCAAAACCTTTAGACCATGTAATTAAATGGCTCTACCATCAGATTAGGTCAAAGGAGTTGAAAGCAGCAAAGTTTTGGACCATTCCCTGTGGAAATGTTAGTCTGATAGAATCGTTATCTGGATCAAAAGTAAACACACCTAAACATTAGAAAAAAAACCTCTCAGGATAAATGACTCAGCACCTCCTCTAAGATTACTTAAATTGCATGATAATGACACATGGGAACGATCATTTGATTTATCTTAAATCAAGCATAGGATGATCCTCATTTTCTCCATGCACCGTTCAATTATTGTAATTAATGATTATAAGGAGCTTGCTCTACTGCTCTTTCTGAAAGTTTCTTCTTTTTAAACAGGAAACAAATCACTTTGTGGATGAATTGCTTCTGATCTGGATTTGTAGTTTCTGAGATGGCTGGGATTGTCTATGAGGGTCCTGACATTCCAGGTCCTGAACTTTATGCTATGGAGTGGAGGATATCTGTGCGTGGTTTCTCCTAACATGCTGCAGCCATACCGCTCATCAGCTGCCACATGGGCCTGACAGAGCAAGGTCTTGATCCCGTGGCAGATGGGAACCAGGCTCTGCTGCATGGGTATGAACGCTCGCACAGGTGCCACCCAGCATGTGCAGAATGCCTGTGTTCACTTGTTCAAAGGCACACACACACACATAGGCTCATGTACCTCCAGCCAGGATGATTGAAATGCATACCATCAGAATCAGGCTCAATTTTCACTCGCTAACCTTGCAATCTTGCAATGTAATTCCAGTCCTAAATTACCCCCCTTAGTCTGGTTCAGTCAAACACCGAATATGAGCACTGGAAGTCCAACTCTCTTTTATTACACAATACCAATATAATACCTAATCCAATACCACGGGTCCGATCCTTGTCTTTATTTATTTGAGCCCAACAGCTTTGCGCAAATAGAACAAACACCAGAAGATCAGCACACCCCAATGTGCTCTTCCAGAAGATCGGCACACCCCAATGTGCTCTCCCCTCTTTTATACTTTTACAGACCCTTGGCGCAAAAATACATGGGGGAGGGGGGGGGGGGGCAGTGCCTACATGCCAATTATCGATAAGGGTTACAAAATACATTGAATGACAGTTCCCTAACCCAATCCAAAAATATCACATAACCTAGTTCAACATAAAGTACTTAGGGGGAAACAATTCTCCCAGGTAAAGTAAACATCTTGGGTAAGGCCCCTTTCCTGGACCAATCATAATTAGCGGCGGGAAGACTATGCAACATAGTCTGCAACATTATTGTAACCCATCCTTTCCCCAACCAATCCCAAGCATGCATTTGCAACAGGACCTAGCTCCTTCTGCAAAATCTCATATTACATATTAACAATTAAAGGCCATCTGGACATCAACCTCTATTCAACCCCTTCCCAGGCCACCGAGTCTCTGGAGCCATGATCCTCATGGTCTTTGCAGCTTTTGCAAATGATGACAAGCAGGTTTCACAGAAGCAGAAATCCTCCATTTTGTCAAGCACCCAAAATGCCTGATATTATCATTCCCCTCTTTTATCATATATAATAACAAACAAAGTAAGATGACAACGGTTCCTATTATACGATTTAACAATGATGGCAATGTAATTTATCAGAACTCTAGGTAACTTCCCGAGTTTTCATGGGCATAGTTTTACGATTTCTGACTGACGAGTCTCCATCTCCCGAGTTTGCATGGGCATGAATCCTCTTTGACCATCACGACAGCTTAATGTACTCTTGACTCTCGATGGGTATGATGTTCCTATTCCTAAGAAATTTCTTGACCAAAACAAGTTAGCAGTTCAAACTCTTCCACCAATACTCTTGCAATGGTGAAGATGGACCCACGCATTCCTTCCTTCTACCCTAACAGCAGTTGGGGCCGTCAGGAGAACCTGGCAAGGTCCCTCCCATCGAGCCTCCAAACCTTTCCTTACCCAATTCTTCACCATCACAAAATCACCAGGCTTGACCTTAATGGAAGAAACCAAAGGAGGTAATTCACTGTATACTGCTCGCACCCTATAATGTAAATCCCTCAGTGCCCGAGTCAAGGTCAGAACATAATTGGTCATCTCCGTAGTCATGTGATGGAAACTGACAACCTTTGTGGCATTTTGGTTCCATGGGGTTCTTAAGGGACGTCCATCAACAATTTTGGCTGGGCTTAGTCTCGATTTCCCTGCAGGCGTGACATGCATCTGAAACAAAGCTATGGGCGCAATTTGATCCAACTAGTTCCTGTCTCCGCTTTTAATTTAGCTAATTTAGTTTTTGACAAGTCCAGTGGCCTGTGGTTGATAAGCACAGTGTAGTTGTTGCTGGATGCCCAGCTGTTCACAGAGTTCTTTGTTAATTTGCCCAATGAAATGAGGACCATTGTCAGACCTAAGCCGAATTGGAATACCGAATCTAGGGATAATTTCTCTCATAAGCACCTTGACAACAGTAGCTGCTTTGTTATCGTGTTGGATAGGCCTCAGTCCATTTGCTGAATACATCGACAATCACAAGTACATACCTATATCCTTGGCACTTCTCTAGCTCGATGTAATCCATTTGAAGAGTTTCAAAGGGACCCATGGGCAAATTCCCTATGTCTATTATAGTAGATATTATTTTCTGTATTAAATGTATCTTATATAATCTGTATTTAAAAGTAGTTTAAGAAGTGTGGCTGTTCTCAGGTTACAGGCCATTTGGTCAGTCACAGACCACATGCTTTTTCTCAGGAGAAATTCTGCAATACAAAGCGCTTAGCATTTTTACGACTGGCAATTGTTCACATTTAGATAGCACAGCATCTCCAGCAAGGCATCTCAGGATCTGTGAGCTACGTTTAATTATGTTCATGTTGGGTGGGGGGTATGTGACCTTTGTATGTTGGATTTATGTTGTTTATACGAACTGAGGGGACTAAGATGTTGAGAAAGAATAGTGGGGCTGGAAATGTGACAATCCTTAGATAATGTTGTCAGTATGATAGCAAAGTCGTAAAGAGGCCCAAGAAGAGGCCCAAGGATGGGGTTGGAATGCCATCCCCCTAGAGATAACAAGAAAGGGGGAGGGAGTGTGAGATGGCCAAGGGACCATTATCGTTTATCAAGTGGGACATTTATATGACCCTTGCCTGCTGGGAAAATAGAAGATGTATGTTTGCAGAGATAGAGTAAATTTCTATTTTAAAGTGTGTAACGTAAGATAATGCTAGTTTAAAAATGATGTATAAAGAAGGTCATCTGGGAAATATAGTGTATTTTGATTAGGGAAATATTGTAGTTTTATTTTACATTAGATCTTTGTGTTTGGATCTGTAGTTTAAGAAGTTACATTCTTTCCCAAGATTATAGGTATAATGGGAACAAGGTCTTATTATATATAAATTGGGCAACCACTGAATCATATGTTGCTTATTTTGAGGAGCGATCTTTGTGAATTAAGACCACTTTTCGTTTGATTTCACGTGGTTAAAATAAAACATTTCAGAACAAAGGAAGAAGCCACGAGGCTAGCAAGGGGCCATAAAGGGGAGTCATGTGACTTATGCTGTGGTTATTGTGGAAAAGTACTGGTAAGAGGGGCATAAGAGGAAGCGAGTGATTGGCTGGAAATAAGGGAATGCTGGCAAATAATTGGATATGGAGATAACAGGGGTGGGAGATGCGAATGTGAAAATAGTATAAAGAGTGATGATTGTTTGTAGAAGAGGTCTCCATGTGTTTTGATGATGTGGAGAACTCAAGCTTTTGTTTGCAAATAAAACTTTAAACTTCTTGAAGAATTCTCCGCGTGATCTGAATTAATTTGAGTATTGAAAACCACAACATAATTGGTGCAACGAGCAGGGTTGGTAAGAGACTATCGATTAAAAGACAAAAAGCTTAGGGTGCTTCCAAGCCCCTCATTGGCTTTCTAAGACAACAGGACACAGGGTGGCCACCCAAAACAAAAAATTAGGCGGTTTTCTGCTTTATTTGGAAACATAACCTGTTGTACATGGGAAGCCATTGGGGACGCAGAAGTGCCTAGGTAGTTAGAAGGTCTCTCCGACCCAAGAATCTGGCACTAAATTGTCTAGGAGACGTGGAGGATTGCTCGAGAAGTCCGCGCAGTAGGGTAAGTAGAAAATAGTTAAGCTGAGTAGTATTTTGTACAGAATGTATATAAGACTTTGCACCACCTGTTGAGAAGAGTGCAGGTTTTGCTTAGGTAAGGTATCCTAATACATGCGGATTAGATCGTTGAGAAGGGGGCGAGATCCGTGTAGAAATTTGCGGATTAGATCGTTGAGAAGGGGGCGAGATCCGTGTAGAAATTTGTGGATTAGACTGTTGAGAGGAGGGCAGGATCCACATATGGCAGCTATTATCCTGTGGCGACGATTCTTTGAGAAGAGAAGGGAATCTGATCAGACAGGATATAATGTATATATGTTTAATCAGGGGGAATAGGGGTTAATTAGGTAAAAATTGTATAATGTTAAGGGCTAGGGCAGAGAAATAAAATGCTGATAAGAAGAGCTCAGAGAATAAGCATTGAGTAGTTTAAACTAGAATAGTAAGTTATAAACTAACCTAAAGTTTGGAATGTAGAACTGACCAGTAGGGGGCAAATGGAAACAAAGGAAATGAACATGGAATGAAGAACTGTTAAAGAGGTAAGAAGATGAAAAAAGGAAAGAAAGGGGGAGAAATGAAGGAGCATTCAGTGGCGAAATAAGGACTGGAAGTGCTCCCAGTTTTGGAGACTAAAAAACAGATGGGATAAGGGAGTTTGATGCAGAAAAGTGCAGAGAAACAATATTGAATCCATCAGGTAGAGTTAAACGGCACAGAGCAACAGAGAAGTAATGCGGCAGATAAAGTAAAGAGGAAGGAAGAGTGTAAAAATCACTATTGCTAATGGATAGAAACTGTTTGTGTAAGAAATAAACTTGCCTACCACTCTGCACAGAGACAAAGGAGGAAATGTGCTTCCTTTGTCTGGAGATAGATGGGAGTGGGGTGTGGCCAGATGTTGAGTGACTAGGAATCTGATTGTTTGTGATCTTAGTGTGGTGTGGTTAGAATTTGAGTGACGGTGAGTCTGACTAATCATGAGCTGAATCAATGTCCAATCACAGCGTTCAGGAACCTGACTGATAGGGGATTAGACCATCCTACTTTAACTTTTAAAAAGGAAGATAAGAATTATACATTTGTGTTTTGAAACTTTAATATGTGTAGAAAATTGCATAATTTCTTTGAAGTAAGAATAGAATGAATGTGATTTGTGTGAAAAAAACGTTTTTTGAATGAATTCAGTTCATATATGTGATGTCCTTTATTTGTCAGAAACCACATGTTGTAAGGGTAGGTGTGTATGTCCCTTTAAGAAACTGTAAGCGGGGGAGGTGAATCTGCACAGCTACTCTCTGCTGTTTACTGCATTGTTTCTTCTCAATTAAAAAGGGAGTTGGCAGACAATGAGTTAAACATGAGTTAAAGGGGTATTTTGCTAAAACCACTGGATATTTCTGGAATATAAAAGCTTTGATCACCCCTGTTTGACAGAAAAAGTGAAAGTTTGTATGGTTTACTTTAATCTGTTGTATTTTACCTGTTTTTAAGATGCAAACAATTGATAACGTACACAAAGAAAGATAATACAGTAAGTATGGTAACTGCAGTTGAATTGCTAAGTAAAAGGTTCCCTATATCTAAAGAAAGCACTCTGAGAAATGAAGAGAAAGAAAGGAAATTGATGAGGAAGTGGCCCAAGGAAGGCACTGTCAAGATAATTGTGTGATAAGGTGGAAGTGTTAATTATGAATTATATGCCACAGATAAGTTGGAAAGGTGGGAAAAGAGGAGAGGAAAGGAATTAGATGTACTTAAGCAGTTTAGAGAAAAAGGAGAGCAGGCAGTGAGGAGGCAACAGAAGTAGGAGATGACAGGTGTGAAAGTAATAAATCAGGAGAAGTCAGTGAAAGATTTTAAAAGGAAGGTGAATGAATTTGCAAAGGAGGCTAGAATATCTGAGACGTAGGAAATTGAGTTTAGAATGAGAAGGACGGCACACCAAAAGGATTAGAGTGGGAAGACATGGTGATGGAAGAAGAGGAATATGAACAGAGGGATAAATTGATGATACTGCTTTAAAAAGAAAAGAGCAGGACAGACACAGATTATCCTTTGGGGCACCCATAACCTGAGAGGGCTAAAAATACCTTGCCCAATATTTATGATGGGGCAGGAAAATGGATTGGGGCTTTGGAGGAGAACGCAGGACGCTTATTGGCTATGGGAGATTTGAAGGCACTGTTGGTGAAAGTAATAGGAATCACTAAACTGACAGAACTCCTGAAGATGGCTGGTATAAAAATGCTGTGAATAATGCAATAAACAATGGCATGCTGTTTGACACAGTCAGGCAGAGGGTATGGCAGGCCCTCAAACAATGTTACCCACTTAAGGTGGACCCTAATGCATAAAGGGGAGATCCACTGGGAGAGGCAAAGAATCCAGCAGCCTATCTGGAGAACCAGATGAAAAAGTGGAGACTCGAAACTGAACAAGAAATAGAAGGCAACCAGTTAATGAACACTATATTCTGAACCACTGTGGTGGATGTCATGCCTCCTCAAATCAAGTCTAGATTGGGGGAGGTGGTGGGATTGTCATCTATGTTCAGCGATCATTTGGTCCATGCGGTCGAGAAATATCGCAAAGATAAGAAAAAAGACTTGCAGACCAGCAGGAAGAGGTGCAGAGAAAAGTGATGTAAATGTAACTTGAAGAGCTCAAAAGAAAGAGCGTGAAAAAGGAAAGACAATGTTGTCAATAACAACAGACCTGGTTGGAAAGACTGAAATAAGTGATGCACATACACACAGTGAGTCCTATGGCAGAACCAAACAGGGGCCAGAGAATCCCATGCCAATAATAAATGTCTTTGGGGGAGCGTTTCCTCAAATGCCCTATCAGGAGTGAAATAAATCTGGATATGAGCCCAGACAGGACTGGGGTCCCCAAGGGAGGGAGGGATCTCAAGGAGGAGGTCAAGGAAGGCTAGTAGGGAGGCAGGTAATGGATAAGGTGTGTTGGGGATGTGGACAGGTATAGTAATCAGGAAATAATAATTATATTAAGTGGTGAACATAGCTATGATAGGAACATTAAGAAGAAGTATTAAATACACCTAGGCTAGGATGCCGCAGGGATTTAAATACTCGCCCCATGTATTTAATCAGATGTTAAAGGTAGATTTGAAAGGTGTACCAGAGATGTCAGAGAGTAATGGTGGATGGCTGTTTGTCAGGTTGGAGGCCGGTGACTAGTGGAGTGCCTCAGGGATCTGTGTTGGGTCCACTGTTGTTTGTAATATACATCAATGATCTGGATGATGGTGTGGTAAATTGGATTAGTAAGTATGCAGATGATACTAAGAAAGGTGGTGTTGTGGATAATGAAGTAGATTTTCAAAGTCTACAGAGAGATTTAGGCCATTTGGAAGAGTGGTCTGAGAGATGGCAGATGGAGTTTAATGCTGATAAGTGTGAGGTGCTACATCTTGGCAGGACAAAATCAAAATAGGACGTACCTGGTAAATGGTAGCGAATTGAGGAATGCAGTGGAACAGAGGGATCTAGGAATAACTGTGCATAATTCCCTGAAGGTGGAATCTCATGTAGATAGGGTGGTAAAGAAAGCTTTTGGTGTGCTGGCCTTTATAAATCAGAGCATTGAGTATAGAAGTTGGGATGTAATGTTAAAATTGTACAAGGCATTGGTGTGGCCAATTCTGGATTATGGTGTACAATTTTGGTCGCCAAATTATAGGAAAGATGTCAACAAAATAGAGAGAGTACAGAGGAGATTTACTAGAATGTTACCTGGGTTTCAGCAACTAAGATACAGAGAAAGGTTGAACAAGTTAGGTTTTTATTCTTTGGAGCGCAGAAGGTTAAGGGGGGGACTTGATAGAGGTCTTTAAAATGATGAGAGGGATAGACAGAGTTGACATGGATAGGCTTTTTTTCCATTGAGGGTAGGGAAGATTCAAACAAGAGGACATGATTTGAGAATTAAGGGACAGAAGTTTAGGGGAAACATGAGGGGGAACTTATTTACTCAGAGAGTGGTAGCTGTGTGGAATGAGCTTCCAGTGGAAGTGATGGAGGCGGGTTTGATTTTATCATTTAAAATAAATTGGATAAGTATATGGACGGGAAAGGAATGGAGGGTTATGGTCTGAGTGCAGGTAGATGGGACTAGGTGAGAATAAGGGTTCGGCACGGACTAGAAGGGCCGAGATGGCCTGTTTCCGTGCTGTAATTGTTATATGATTATATGGTGTACCTTGAGAAAGTATTTGATACAGTATGTAGATGATTTGTTAGTTTGCTCCACAAGTAAGAAGCAATGTGGGCGAGACATTTGAATTTTCTTGGAAAAGCTGGCATAGGAGGTCATAAAGTATCCAGGAAGAAGTTGCTGTTTTGTCAGCAGCAGGTAGAATATTCAGGACGGGTAATATCCAAAGAAGTAAAAGCTATAGCGCAGGATCAAATTGAAGCAATAATTAAAGCTCCCAAACCTCAGTCAGTGGGAAAGATAATGATGATCTTGAGAATGGCAGGATATAGTTCAGACTAGATTGGAAAGTATGTTGAAATTGTGATGCCATTAAGGAAAATAATGAAGAAAGCAGGACACACAAGTCTGAGAAATGTTTTACAGTCAGAGCCTTTGAATGAAGATGGCAAAAAGGTCTTGTTTGTGGATGTTTCTTGTTGAAGGGATCATAATAGCATGTATGCAGGGTGTGCAGTGGTGCGACACGATGAATTAGAATTTAAGGTAATTAAATTGGAAGCTTGTCTGTAATCTTGCTCAGCTCAGTTGGCAGAAAATAGGGCTTTAAGTGACTTGAGGGAAGGTGACAAAGTTGAAGTGTATACAGACTCAGCATATGCACATGGGGTCTGTCACATGTTTGGAGCAGTAGGGAAACAGAAAGGCTTTAAGAAAAGCAATGGAGACCCCTTGCAAAGTTATTAGTACAGTACAGACCTGATAAGGGCAATAATGAAGCTAGAGGCACTAGTTGTCATTAAATGCTAGGCTCATAAGAAGGGAAACAACATGATTATAAAGGGAAATCAGAGTGCAGACAATGCAGCCAGAACAACATCTGGAGGCTGATCAGCTGTTAATACGCCTCAGGTAAGGTTGGATCTGGAACCCACAGAGGAGTACATAAT
This sequence comes from Malacoraja senta, assembly GCA_038087875.1. Classification (NCBI taxonomy): domain Eukaryota; kingdom Metazoa; phylum Chordata; class Chondrichthyes; order Rajiformes; family Rajidae; genus Malacoraja; species Malacoraja senta. The sequence continues at coordinate 22,704,467 of CM075985.1, read as the reverse complement.
TCAAATGCAAGGTAAGGTAATCTAAGCAGAGCAAACTATGTGGCAACAAAGGGGAGCTAAGCAGAACATGGAGGGTTTGTGGACTACTGAAGAAGGATTGTTAGTAGCCCCTACACCATTGTTGACCATGCTTATTTCAGAAGCGCATGGGGTAGACCATTGCGCACGGGGGGAGGTTGTAAGGAAGGTTAAAAAGGATGGGTTTTGGTCACCTTACTTGAAGGCGTCGGTGGACCACGTTTTGTCACAGTGAGGTATGTGCACAAAACAATGTCCAGAAAGGAATAACAACGCCTATAGGTCACATTCCTGTGCCCGAAGGTCCATTTAGGCATTGGGTGATCGATTATGTGGATATGATAAAGAAGGTAAGAGGAAAAAGGTATATGCTAGTAGTGATTGATAGATTTAGCAGGTGGGTGGAGGAAGTACCGTCCAAAGATTTAGGGGCAGGTACTGTAGTAAAGGTTCTGACGAATGAGGTAATCCCAAGGTTTGGTATACCTACCGAAATCAGCTCCGACAACGGATCAGCTTTCATTCAGAAAGTAGTCAAACTGGTGCTACAAGCCCTTAGAGTAAAGCAAAGATTTGGGTGTGTGTATCATCTGCAGTCGCAGGGCATGGTGGAAAGAAAAAATGAAACATAAATAAGATTTGTGTAACTACAAAGTTGAATTGGATCGATGCCCTGCCATTGGCACTGATGAGTTGCCGCATGCAAACTAACCGAATAACCCATCTAACACCATATGAGATGCTTACTGGCCGACCCATGCAGGTGGTACAATGGAGAGGTCCCTATGAGGGACTGAGTTTGGAACAGTTAGAGGTAGAATTTAAGAAGTATATGCAACAGTTAATTATGATGCACAAGTCTATTTATGCCTAGGCAAAGCAAAAGCAGTTGAAGGTGAACCAGGAGGAAGGATCCTTTAAACCATATATAACCATATAACCATATAACAATTACAGCACGGAAACAGGCCATCTCGACCCTTCTAGTCCGTGCCGAACACGTATTCTCCCCTAGTCCCATATACCTGCGCTCGGACCATAACCCTCCATTCCTTTCCCGTCCATATACCTATCCAATTTATTTTTAAATGATAAAAACGAACCTGCCTCCACCACCTTCACTGGAAGCTCATTCCACACAGCCACCACTCTCTGAGTAAAGTAGTCCCCCCTCATGTTACCCCTAAACTTCTGTCCCTTAATTCTCAAGTCATGTCCCCTTGTTTGAATCTTCCCTACTCTAAATGGGAAAAGCTTATCCACGTCAACTCTGTCTATCCCTCTCATCATTTTAAAGACCTCTATCAAGTCCCCCCTTAACCTTCTGCGCTCCAAAGAATAAAGCCCTAACTTGTTCAACCTTTCTCTGTAACTTAGTTGTTGAAACCCAGGCAACATTCTAGTAAATCTCCTCTGTACTCTCTCTATTTTGTTGACATCCTTCCTATAATTAGGCGACCAAAATTGTACACCATACTCCAGAATTGGCCTCACCAATGCCTTGTACAATTTTAACATTACATCCCAACTTCTATACTCAATGCTCTGATTTATAAAAGCCAGCACACCAAAAGCTTTCTTTACCACCCTATCTACATGAGATTCCACTATCAGGGAACTGTGCACAGTTATTCCAAGATCCCTCTGTTCACCTGCATTCTTCAATTCCCTACCATTTACCATGTACGTCCTATTTTGATTTGTCCTGCCAAGATGTAGCACCTCACACTTATCAGCATTAAACTCCATCTGCGATCTTTCAGCCCACTCTTCCAACCGGCATAAATCTCTCTGTAGACTTTGAAAATCTACTTCATTATCCACAGCCCCACCTATCTTAGTATCATCTGCATACTTACTAATCCAATTTACCACACCATCATCCAGATCATTGATGTACATGACAAACAACAGTGGACCCAACACAGATCCCTGTGGCACCCCACAAGTCACTGGCCTCCAAATGACAAACAACCATCCACCATTACTCTCTGGCATCTCCCATTCAGCCACTGTTGAATCCATCTTGCTACTCCACCATTAATACCCAACCATTGAACCTTCTTAACCAACCTTCCATGAGGAACCTTGTCAAAGGCCTTACTGAAGTCCATATATACAACATCCACGGCTTTACCCTCATCAATTTCCCGAGTAACCTCTTCAAAAAATTCAAGAAGATTAGTCAAACATGACCTTCCAGGCACAAATCCATGTTGACTGTTCCTAATCAGCCCCTGTTTATCCAGATGCTTATATATATTATCTCTAAGTATCCTTTCCATTAATTTGCCCACCACTGACGTCAAACTAACAGGTCTATAATTGCTAGGTTTACTCTTAGACCCCTTTTTAAACAATGGAACAACATGCGCAGTACGCCAATCCTCCGGCACTATTGCCGTTTCCAATGACATTTGAAATATTTCTGTCATAGCCCCTGCTATTTCTACACTAACTTCCCTCAATGTCCTAGGGAATATCCTGTCCGGACCTGGAGACTTATCCACTTTTATATTTCTCAAAAGTGTCAGTACTTCCTCTTCTTTGAATCTCATAGTTTCCATAGCTACTCTACTTGTTTCCCTTACCTCACATAATTCAATATCCTTCTCCTTGGTGAATACCGAAGAAAAGAAATTGTTCAATATCTCCCCCATCTGGAAAATCCTGGAATATTTAGTTTCCAATCACAGCCCTCCTGCAACCATGTTTCACTGATCGCCACAACATCATACTTCCAGGTGTCAATCCAGGCTTTAAGTTCATCCACCTTTCTTACAATGCTCCTAGCATTAAAATATAGACATTTAAGAAACCCACCCTCTCTTACCTGGAGACAAGGTGTATGTATGAGCTTTCCGAATCACCCACCGCTGTTCAGGTGGAAGGTTGATCTATCTGGTACCATCTCAATCCGAACATGAAGGCTGTCCTACAGGTATGACTCGATAGTAGCCCTGAGGTAAGTGAACAGGAGGATAAAGAAGTGAGGGAAGAGCAGAACTTTAACAAGATAATAAGTGAGGTTTTTGGAGACATTAGTGACTCTAGGAATGGTGTAAATAAGGGCAGAATAAGGAGGTGTATGTGTTTTGTTTGGAGAACAATGTTGTACCTATATACCTAACAATACTAGTCCGGAGGGATCTTTCACTAAAGCAATGGTTAAATTAAGAAATTTGAGGAAAGAGATCAAGCAGAATGCAGGTTTTGGACATGACACCTTCAGTTGGCTGGAAAAAATGTTAGGCGGGTGGGGAGCATGGGTGGCTAAGACGGGGATGATCATTGGAGTTGTGCTGCTCATGGTGGTTGCCGTGTTATGTTGTGTCTTACCTTGTATTAAGTCTTTTCTAGTGAGATTTACTGCCAAACAGCTTTTGGTACTCAGGGATGAAGGTGAAGACGTTCCCCTTAAGAAGCAGACACCAACGATAGAATACTACGATGATGTGCAGAACATGTCAGAGAGATATTGAACTATAGATTGTGCGGAGAACTGGGTCTTTTTCCCCACCCTAGTATAATGGGGGTGGGTTTTTGGCCCAGATATCCAGGTTTTGTAATGTATGGCTGCAGAAACGACATTTCGTTTGGACCTCAACGGGGTCCAAATGACAAATAAATTGTATTGTATTGTATTGTATTGTTTCTAGAGAAAGAACACTATAAAACTGAGCATTACAAATTTAAGGTCCCTGAAATTGGTCGTAGTTTAATTTGACAAGCAAGATGTGGAGCTTGTGGTGTTCTTTTTCTATGAGACTTAAGAAGTCTCAGAGGGGGGATATATAGTAGATATTATTTTCTGCATTAAATGTAACTTATATAATCTGTATTTAAAAGTAGTTTAAGAAGTATGGCCGTTCTCAGGTTACAGGCCATTTGGTCAGTCACAGACCACATGCTTTTTCTTAGGAGACATTCTGCAATACAAAGGGCTTAGCATTTACGACTGGCAATTGTTCTCATTTAGATAGCACGGCATCTCTAGCAAGGCATCTCAGGATCTGTGAGCTATGTTTAATTATGCTCATGTTGGGTGGGGGGTATGTGACCTTTGTATGTTGGATTTATGTTGTTTATACGAACTGAGGGGACTAAGATGTTGAGAAAGAATAGTGGGGCTGGAAATGTGACAATCCTTAGATAATGTTGTCAGTATGATAGCAAAGTCGTAAAGAGGCCCAAGACGAGGCCCAAGAAGAGGCCCAAGGATGGGGTTGGAATGCCATCCCCCTAGAAATAACAAGAAAGGGGGAGGGAGTGTGAGATGGCCAAGGGACCATTATCGTTTATCAAGTGGGACATTTATATGACCCTTGCCTGCTGGGAAAATAGAAGATGTATGTTTGCAGAGATAGAGTAAATTTCTATTTTAAAGTGTGTAACGTAAGATAATGCTAGTTTAAAAATGATGTATAAAGAAGGTCATCTGGGAAATATAGTGTATTTTGATTAGGGAAATATTGTAGTTTTATTTTACATTAGATCTTTGTGTTTGGATCTGTAGTTTAAGAAGTTACATTCTTTCCCAAGATTATAGGTATAATGGGAACAAGGTCTTATTATATATAAATTGGGCAACCACTGAATCATATGTAGCTTATTTTGAGGAGCGATCTTTGTGAATTAAGACCACTTTTCCTTTGATTTCACGTGGTTAAAATAAAACATTTCAGAACAAAGGAAGAAGCCACGAGGCTAGCAAGGGGCCATAAAGGGGAGTCATGTGACTTATGCTGTGGTTATTGTGGGAAAAGTACTGGTAAGAGGGGCATAAGAGGAAGCGAGTGATTGGCTGGAAATAAGGGAATGCTGGCAAATAATTGGATATGGAGATAACAGGGGTGGGAGATGCGAATGTGAAAATAGTATAAAGAGTGATGATTGTTTGTAGAAGAGGTCTCCATGTGTTTTGATGATGTGGAGAACTCAATCTTTTGTTTGCAAATAAAATTTTAAACTTCTTGAAGAATTCTCCGCGTGATCTGAATTAATTTGAGTATTGAAAACCACAACACTATCAGGGTCTGGCCCTTTGTGTGAGCGCTGCACTTCATTACCCAAATTTGCTTAGGTAGCAGCAGAGCCTGTAATAAATCAGTCACCAATTGCTTATGGGATATTTGAGTTCCTGCTGAGGTTAGGAATCCTCTATTCCTCCACAGCTGTCCAAAGTCATGTACCACCCCGAATGCATATCTAGAATCTGTATATATGTTTACTTGCAGATCTCTTCCAACAATACATGCTCTGATTAAAGTGAACAGCTCAGCCCATTGGACTGAAAATGGTGACTCAAAGGCAGCTGCCTCTACACTGTTCCCATCCTGGTCTACAATAGCATACCCAGAAAGTCTCTCTCCCTGGGGCCCAATGGATGCACTTCCACCTACGTATAGTGTCATATCAGGGTCTGCCAAAGGAGCATCCTTTAGATCTTCCCTTACAGATGTCTCTTCTTGTATTATGAACAAACAGTCATGTCCTGATTCTGACAGTTCCTCTGGAGGTGAAATGAGGAAAGATGTCAGATTAATAGTTGTGCAGTATCTGAATTGGAGTTTTGGATTATTCAATAGATAAATTTCATATTTGTTTTGACGAGCCATTGTCAGATGCTGAGTTAGCAGTTGTCCCAACAGGTTGCCACCGAATGGGAAATGTACATTACTATCTCCTGCTGTAAGGTCAAGTTTGCAGCACACTGTAGACTATTATAGATTGCTGTTAAGATCTGGGTGCATATTGGGTGTCCTCTCGCTACTGGGTCAAGCTTTGAAGAATAATAAGCCACTGGTCTGTGCTTATCCCCATGTTATTTGGGTGAGGACTGCAGTTGAACATTCAGAAATGATAGTACAGTAAAGTTGGAAGGGTCTATCATAGGGTGGCCTTCCTAGTGCTGGAACCTGCATTAAAAATCTCTTTAAATTTCTTAAAAGCTTTCTGTGCTTCTTTGGACAACTGATATTCGCTCTCTAGGCTAGTATAAGGAGTCAATTCCTTGGTGTCTAGTGCAATATTAGGGATCCATGGTCGGCAGTAGTTCACCATACCGAGCCACTGTCTCATCTGCTTCGCCTCTTTTGGCACAGGAAATTCGCAAATTGGTTCAAGTCTACTACTCTCTAGACTTCTTTCCGTGGCCGAAATTATCACTCCCAGAAATTTTACTTTTTGTTGAGCCATTAATACTTTGGACTGAGAGACCACATATCCTAAGGTTACCATGGTTCAATAATTGAGCAGTATCCTCACGATTGCGCTGCTCATCTAAACCAGCCACCAACAAGTCGTCCACATATTGAACTAAAGTGGATTTTCTTTTAAAACTTAAGGTGCTAAATGTCCTTGAAGACATTGAGAAAACAAGGTAGGCGAATTAATGAATCCATGAGGTAGTCTTGTCAACGTATATATTGTTGTCCCCTGTAAGTAAAGTGAAATAAATACTGGCTGTTTCTGTGCAGAGGTAATGAGAAGAAGGCATGCTGCAGGTCTACAACTGAAAAAATCTTCACTTCCGCTGGAATCAAAACTAAAATATGAGCCGGGTTTGGCACCAAGGTTCTACCATTGCGGTTCTACCACTGCATTGACAGAACTTAAGTCCTGAACCAGTCTGTACTGGCCCTGTTTCCCTGCCTTGGGCATGGCAAGGATTGGTGTGTTGCAAATAGACTGGCATTTTACCAAGATGTCTTGTTCCAGCAATCCCTGAATCAGCTTGTCTATACTAGGAATTGCCTGTTGTTTCAATGGGTACTGCTGTATCGAAGGCACCGTTACCCCTTTCTGGAGAGCTACCTGGATGGGATCAATGCGAACACATCCTACCTGAGTTACGTCTTCTGCCCACACTTGTGGGTCCACATACCCACATACCCACATACCAGATGCTGGCGTAGCTGGGCAACAACTGTCCTCGGGGTCTGATAAAACTCAACAGGACATTGGTTAGACAAACTTTGTTCTTCATATATATTCGGATCTGCCAGATCAATTGCGTTCTTTACCTTTTCTCCCAAGTCCTTCGCACGTGCTGGAAAATTCACCTTCCTCGTTATGTGTGGAGCAACCTCTGAAGCTCGTTTCCATAAATCTAGGGCTATTTTAACGTACTCTGCAGTTCCTTCTTGTCCTGTTACCCATGCCAAAATATTCACATTCCATTTTTTTCCATTTTGAGGTCTGAAAAAGGTTTCTAATTCTTTATTTTTCCAACTTCTATCATCGGCCAATGAAGCGGAGGCTCATCTTCTAAGTCTAAGGACCACCATTGGCAGGGCCGGATTTACTTATAAGCTGGACAAGCTTAAGCTTAGGGCCTCGAGATCTAGGGGGGCCTCGCAGAGCCGGATTTAGCATTAGGCTTCATAGGCTGAAGCCTAGGGCCTCGAAATCTAGGGGGCCTCCGGCCAAGGCAGGACACCTGCCTTTCAACTCTGGGCGGGCCCCCCTCTCTATCTCTCTCTCTCTCCGTCTCCCCCCACCATCCATATCCGTATCCGGGCCGCCGGTCTCCGCTCTCCGCTCGCTCCTCATCCGCCGGCACGGCAGGCCGCCTTGCACATGCGCATTGCTGCGGCCTGCACGTCCTCCCCCTGCACATGCGCACAACCACGGCCCACACATCATCGGCCGCCCTGCGCATGCGCACTGCCACGGCAACTGGTCGGCGTTGGGCACTTTCTCCCTCGCTTTGAATTGTGGGAGATTTGGCCGCCATTGCTGTCCGGTCGCTGCCTCGCCACCAGCGCTGAAAACCAATGCAGAATCACTCCCTGACCCTGGATCAGGAGTAACTCCCTGGAGTAACTCTTGCTTCTGGTTTCCTGGTCCTCCATAAATATTCTAAATGGAATTTAAACTGGAGGTGGTAGAGGGCTGAACAATAACAGCCTATTGCATTTTATCTGTTTATTTATTGTATATATATATGGTCTATGGTATATAAACACACTGAACTTTTATCTCCTGTTCTGTATTATGTTTACATATTCTGTTGTGCTGCAGCAAGCAAGAATTTCATTGTCCTATCTGGGACACATGACAATAAAACTCTCTTGACTCTTGACTTGGACAAGCAAAAAAGGGTTCTTGGGGGAAAAAGAGGTACCTTAAATTTAGTTGCGTCTGGTTGGGTAACTATGGTAGGGTGAAGACTATTCCATGCTTTAATTGTGCGGGGGAACTCCATGGAGCAGCCAGCAACTCAGGATAGAATAAATTGGATGACGTTTCGGGCAGAGACCCTTCTTTAGACTCCCTCTGGTTTTAGTGTCTTTAGTTTAATTTAAAGATACAGCGTGGAAACAGGCCCTTCAGCCCACCGAGTCCACGCCGACCACTGATCACCCGTACACTAGTTCTTTCCCACACATTAGCGGAGTAAGTCAAGAGTCAAGAGTGTTTTATTCTCTCACGTCCCAGTTAGAACAATGAAATCCTTACTTGCAGCAGCACAACAGAATATGTAAACATAGTACTCTGTAAACAATGTTATAAACGAGAAAACAAAACGGTGTATATTTATATATGAATATATAACTATATAATTATATATATGTGTGTGTGTGTGTATAATATATATACCCACACACACACACAATTTCCCTCCTGGGATTAATAAAGTTCTATCGTATAGTATCGTGTGTATAGGAAGGAAGTGCAGATGCTGGTTTAAACTGAAGATAGACACAAAAAGCTGGAGTAACTCAACAGGTCAGACAGAATCTCTGGACAAAAGGAAAATATTACGTTTTGGGTTGGGTCTGAAATAGGTTCCTGCACACCTTTGGAATGTGGAAGGAAACAAGAGCACCCGGAGAAAACCCATGTGATCAAAGGGAAAAGGAGCAAACTCCATACAGACAGCACCCATATTCATGATCAATTCCGGGTCTCTGGCACTTTTAGGCAGCAACTTTATGGCCAATGTACAGCCCCATAGTCTTGAACTGAATTAAAACAACAAGTGTGGCAAGGGGGGTGACATGAAAAAGAAAGGAAGAGGCTGAGACAGTAGGCTGTGGGAGAGCTGGGAATGGGAGGGGAAGGCGGAAAAAAGCAAGGACTATCTGAAATTAGAGAAGTCAATGTGCATACCGCTGGGGTGTAAACTACCCAAGCAAATATGAGGTGCTGCTCCTCCAATATGCGGTGGGCCTCACTCTGGCCATGGAGGAGGCCCAGGACAGAAAGGTCGGATTCGGAATGGGAAGGGGAGTTGAAGTGTTGAGCCACCGGGAGATCAGGTTGGTTATTGCGAACTGAGTGGAGGTGTTGTGCGAAGCGATCGCCAAGCCTGCGCTTGGTCTCACCGAGGCTGATCATACGCTGAATAATCCAACCACATTTTTGTTTGGAAGTGGAAAGAAATAATAGAAATTGCATTCATCGCAACGTGTAAAAAGAGTTGAGATACTGTATTATAATTTTGCTGCATGTCATTGTGGTATATATCAGGTCTTGATTGGTGAATATGTTTAGTTTGTGGCTTTATTTGAAGCAGAAATAATATGTGAGTGCTTCATTGAGCATAATTTGGACTGGTAACTACGCACTTCGTCCAAGCACATTATCGCACACGTCATGCAAGTCATCTTAAATGACCACCTAAACTGTCATTTGGCAACTTAAAAAGCTGCCAAGGTGAGAGCCCTGCAAGGTGTATAATATTTTTGACACTTTCATAGGCCTTTCTTACATATGCTGTCACAACGCAATGTAGTCTCTAAACAACCCTTCAGTAATTTTCCTTGCCCTCCATTTCAGAATAATAGTGTTTTAAGCCAATAACTCGACACTAGCAGTGGCAATAAATAAATAAATAAATAAATAAAGCGCAGCTTTCCAGCCCCTTATCTCATTGGCCACGCTCGGCTGCAAATCGGTGTCAATCTGGTGGACCATCTTCCTCTAGTCGTGGGGGTGGGAGATTGGGGGTGGGGGGCCTCACAAGTGGAACAGTTTAGGGCCTCTCTTCATCTAAATCTGGCCCTGACCATTGGGGTGTCACTGTTGAATGGCACTGTCTTTCGGGAGCCCATGGGGTTACTATTATTCCACCGACGCTGCATTCAATTTTCAATTGAAATGCACAGAGCAAATCTCTAGCTATTAAATTGCAATCCAATCCAATTGTTATTACGAATCTATGGTTTATTGCCTTGCTTCGATACACCACTTCAACTGGCTTAGAGATGGGATACTGGCAAATTTGTCCCTGATATCCGACAGGCTCTGAACTTCACTAGACTTGGGAAGGTTATATATTGATTGAAGAGATGACATGGATGCCGCTGTATCTACCAAAAAAGTGCATACCCTTCCTTCTACTCACAATGATAATACAGGTTCTTCATCAGATTTGCATCCGTTCACCACCAAGTTAGCTAATCAGGAATGTGAGAATGGATTATTTTGAGATAAGGGTTGTTTGTCTTCTCAGTCCCTGATTTCTTTGCCAGTTCCCTCTCTGCTCTCTCTGTTGGCCCCCTCCTTCCTGTCGTTTTCATGTCGGGCACTCCCTACTCCAGTGACCTTGTCCGCTGCAAGTATAACATTGGTCTGGTCCCAATATTCTATTCCCTTTCCAGTGGTGTCTTGGGGAAATTGGTTCTAAGGGAAGTGGTTCATCAGGGTAACCTGGATGATCCTGTTCTGGTTCCTTTGCCCAATCTGGCGCATCATGCCTTGCTCTTGTCTGAGGACTATTCCATAAGTCTAATTTACATCTTGGCACTTCCTTTTTCGTTACATATTCAGTTTTTGCCTTAACGACTGGCTGGTTCTCTTGTTTTCTGATATGTTTCCAGCGATACCTAACTGCATGGGCCATTTAACTTGCGCTATTCTCTGACCAATCCATGTTAGAAACATAGAAACATAGAAAATAGGTGCAGGAGTAGGCCATTCGGCCTTCGAGCCTGCATCGCCATTCAATATGATCATGGCTGATCATCCAACTCAGTATCCTGTACCTGCCTTCTCTCCATACCCCCTGATCCCCTTAGCCACAAGGGCCACATCTAACTCCCTCTTAAATATAGCCAATGAACTGGCCTCAACTACCTTCTGTGGCAGAGAATTCCAGAGATTCACCACTCTCTGTGTGACCCCTTGTTCAGGACTTCCCCAACATCGGGAACAATCTTCCTGCATCTAGCCTGTCCAACCCCTTAAGAATTTTGTAAGTTTCTATAAGATCCCCCCTCAATCTTCTAAATTCTAGCGAGTACAAGCCGAGTCTATCCAGTCTTTCTTCATATGAAAGTCCTGCCATCCCAGGAATCAGTCTGGTGAACCTTCTCTGTACTCCCTCTATGGCAAGAATGTATTTCCTCAGATTAGGAGACCAAAACGGTACGCAATACTCCAGGTATGGTCTCACCAAGACCCTGTGCAACTGCAGTAGAACCTCCCTGCTCCTATACTCAAATCCTTTTGCTATGAATGCTAACATACCATTCGCTTTCTTCACTGCCTGCTGCACCTGCATGCCTACTTTCAATGACTGGTGTACCATGACACCCAGGTCTCATTGCATCTCCCCTTTTCCTAATCGGCCACCATTCAGATAATAGTCTACTTTTCTGTTTTTGCCACCAAAGTGGATAACCTCACATTTATCCACATTATACTGCATCTGTCATGCATTTGCCCACTCACCCAACCTATCCAAGTCACCTTGCAGCCTCCTCGCATCCTCCTCATAGCTAACACTGCTCCCCAGCTTTGTGTCATCCGCAAACTTGGAGATGTTGCATTCAATTCCCTCGTCCAAATCATTAATATATATTGTAAATAGCTGGGGTCCCAGCACCGAGCCTTGTGATACCCCACTAGTCACTGCCTGCCATTCTGAAAAGGACCCGTTTACTCCTACTCTTTGTTTCCTGTCTGCCAGCCAGTTCTCTATCCACATCAATACTGAACCCCCAATACCGTGTGCTTTAAGCTTGCATACTAATCTCTTATGTGGGACCTTGTCGAAAGCTTTCTCAAAGTCCAGATATAACACATCCACTGGTTCTCCCTTATCCACTCTACTAGTTACATCCTCGAAAAATTCTATAAGATTCGTCAGACATGATTTACCTTTCATAAATCCATGCTGACTTTGTCCAATTATTTCACCACTTTCCAAATGTGCTGCTATTCCATCTTTAATAACTGACTCTAGCAGTTTCCCCACTACCGATGTTAGACTAATTGGTCTGTAATTCCCCGTTTTCTCTCTCCCTCCCTTTTTAAAAAGTGGGTTTACATTAGCTACCTTCCAATCCTCCAGAGTTTTGAAAAATTATCACTAATGCATCCACTATTTCTGGAGCTACTTCCTTAAGTACTCTGGGATGTGGCCTATCTGGCCCTGGGGATTAATTGGCCTTTAATCCATTCAATTTACCTAACACCACTTCCCGGCTAACCTGGATCTCACTCAGTTCCATCTCATTTGAACCCCGGTCCCCTGCTATTTCCGGCAGATTATTTATGTCTTCCTTAGTGAAGACAGAACCAAAGTAGTTATTCAATTGGTCTGCCATGTCCTTGTTCCCCATGATCAATTCACCTGTTTCTGACTGCAAGGGACCTACATTTGTTTTAACTAATCTTTTTCTCTTCGCATATCTATAAAAACTTTTGCAGTCAGTTTTTATGTTCCCTGCCAGTTTTCATTCATAATCTATTTTCCCTTTCCTAATTAATCCCTTTGTCCTCCTCTGCTGGACTCTGAATTTCTCCCAGTCCTCTGGTAGGCTACTTTTTCTGGCTAATTTGTATGGTTCATCTTTTGTTTTGATACTATCCCTGATTTCCCTTGTTATCCACGGATGCACTACCTTCCTTGATTTATTCTTTTGCCAAACTGCGATGAACAATTTTTGTAGTTCATCCATGCAGTCTTTAAATGCCTTCCATTGCCTATCCACCGTCAATCCTTTAAGAATCAATTGCCAGTCTATCTTGGCCAATTCACGGCTCATACCCTCAAAGTTACCTTTCTTTAAGTTCAGAAACCTTGTTTCTGAATTAATTATGTCACTCTCCATCCTAATGAAGAACTCAGCCATATTATGGTCACTCTTGCCCAAGGGGCCAGGCACAACAAGACTGCTAACTAACCCTTCCTCATTACTCAATACCCAGTCTAGAATAGCCTGCTCTCTCGTTGGTTCCTCTACATGTTGGTTTAGAAAACTATCCCGCATACATTCCAAGAAATCCTCTTCCTCAGCGCCCCTGCCAATTTGATTCACCCAATCTATATGTAGATTGAAGTCACCCATTATAACTGTTTTACCTTTGTTGCATGCATTACTAATTTCCTGTTTGATGCCATCCCCAACTCCACTACTACTGTTAGGTGGCCTGTACACAACTCCCATTGGCGTTTTCTGCCCCTTAGTGTTTCGCAGCTCTACCCATATCGATTCTACATCCTCCAAGCTAATGTCCTTCCTTTCTATTGCATTAATCTCCTCTCTAGAAACATAGAAAATAGGTGCAGGAGTAGGCCATTCGGCCCTTCGAGCCTGCACCGCCATTCGATATGATCATGGCTGATCATCCAACTCAGTATCCCATCCCTGCCTTCTCTCCATACCCCCTGATCCCTTTAGCCACAAGGGCCACATCTAACTCCCTCTTAAATATAGCCAATGAACTGGCCTTAACTACCTTCTGTGGCAGAGAATTCCACAGATTCACCACTCTCTGTGTAAAAAATGATTTTCTCATCTCGGTCCTAAAAGACTTCCCTCTTATCCTTAAACTGTGACCCCTAGTTCTGGACTTCCCCAACATCGGGAATAATCTTCCTGCATCTAGCCTGTCCAACCCCTTAAGAATTTTGTAAGTTTCCATAAGATCCCCCCTCAATCTTCTAAATTCTAGCGTGTACAAGCCGAGTCTATCCAGTCTTTCTTCATATGAAAGTCCTGCCATCCCAGGAATCAGTCTGGTGTTTCTATGTCCTTCCTTTCTATTGCGTTAGTCTCCTCTCTAACCAGCAAAGCTACCCCACCTCCTTTTCCTTTCTGTCTATCCCTCCTGAAAATTGAATATCCCTGGATGTTCAGCTCCCAGCCTTGGTCACCCTGGAGCCATGTCTCCATAATCCCAACTATATCATATTCATTAATAACTATCTGCACATTCAACTCATCCACCTTATTACGAATGCTCCTTGCATTGAGACATAAAGATGTTGTTCATCTTGATTGCTTCTGCTACATTAGTTGGCAAACAATTTAACAAAATTGCACAGTAATGGGGAGAATGCGCCCATTTCGAAAATTTAAATCTCCTGACTGATCAATATATAGTTCCGAGAACCTTTTTAAAAACTCATCTGCTCCCTCTCCTTTCTTTGGTCTAACATCCAGAATCCCAGAATCTATTGGCTTTTGGAAGGTCGTGGCAAGGGCAGTTAAAACTGCATCTTCTCTTGCATTGTTATTGGCGATTACATTAGCCAGTGCCTCATGAGTTGGGTGTCCTATAGTGGCTAGAAACCTGGTATGCTCTGTAGGAGTTATGATCTGCGGTATTACAGCCCACAAATCTCTCAAATCCGCATGATACACATGCATAGTGGTCCGTAGATACTCCACAAAGGACGCAGGTGATTTCTTTCTGTCAGGTATTTTACTCAGTACTGCCATCATTTCATTTGGTTTCCATGGGGAGTCCACATCAATAGTTCGAGGATTGTTGGCACCAACTGCATTAGCCGGATTAAAGGCTGGGTTAGGCATCTCCCTAACTGGGAATTGGCGGCGAGATAATTGCTCTGCCTGCATGATTTTTCTTATGTCTGACTTACTCTCAGTGTTCCCAGAGACTACTTCACCCTCCGATGTGTCATCCTCATCACTAGGGGTGTGGCCATTTGGCTTAATTTTGTGTGTCATTAATGATGGCATTTGCCTTTAAATCTTGCCAGTCTGTAATTATGTGGGTGGGATTTATTACGTAGTTGGTGGCGTGTTTGCTGCTGGGATTCTTGCGCAGAAGCTGTAAGCTGTTATGGTTTATTTTTGGAGCTCAACATGGTAGGAAGGAATATCCTTCGACCATGTGGAGTTATACTGAGACATGAGGAGTTTGATGGTGATCCTTTGCGGTATGAAGCTTTCATAAGGGCATTGGATGAAGTAGTAGAAATGAAAATTACTGATGAAAAAGAGCGCTTATGATTTCTGGTGCTTTACACAAGTGGAAGTGCTAAGGTACTTGTAGAAAGTTGTCAAAATGAGTCTGACAGCCAAGGCTATCAAGAGGCAAGAAGACTACTTAAAGAACGTTTTGGTAATGAACAGAGGATTGCTAACGCATACGTGGAGAAGGCCCATGCTTGGAAAGATATCAAGCCAGAAGATGTGGATGCATTGAGTAATTATGCAATATTTCTTAGAGGTTGTTGCAGCTCGATGAAAAATCTCAGCCACATGGAGGAAATGAATCTTGTTAGTAATACTAGAGCCATCATTAAAAAGCTGCCCAGAAGACTTGGAGAAAAGTGGAGAGATAAAGCAGGCCGAATATTGGATAAGAAGAAGCGAGTAGCCATTCTACCAGACCTGGTGGATTTCTTGGAAAAGCACGGTACATGTTAGAGCCACACCACTGGAGTATTGAAGATCATAAACCAATTGCAACTGTCAAAGGTTCTACCTTTACCAAAACTGAAGGAAGATCAGGACCTAAGGGAGGCAGTTTTTACTTTTTAAAGGCATATCTTGTCTCTCTGGGTGTTGAAGAAGGAACTGCAGATGCTGGAAAATCGAAGGTAGACAAAAATGCTGGAGAAACTCAATGGGTGAGGGAGCATCTATGGAGCGAAGGAAATAGGTGACGTTTCGGGTCGAGACCCTTCTTCAGTCTCTCTGGGTGGTCATTTTATTCTCCTAGGTTTTGGTTCGTAAACTGGTTCTGGTGCTCGTCTTTCTCTCGAAATACGGGTGCTATTTTCTTTGTCTTGCTCCTTGTACTGAGCGCCTCTGGAATATCTGTTAGTGCTGGAGCTGTTGGGGTCAAAGAACTCTGTGCTGGTGCCGCTGTCTGGATCACCATTAGCAGGGGGTGTCAGTGGTGCTGCAGGCACAGGAGGTCTGTGAGGCACACGAGGTGCTGGAGGTGGAGGTGGCATATAGGGAGTGCAAGGGGAATAAGGTGGAGGCTGCAGATTTCTCTTAATACGAATACTCTTCCAATCTTCCAAATATTCCTAGTCTCCTTCTTCCAAACCAAAGCCAACCAATGAGTCCCTCCACTCTAATTCTACAAGTGCCAATTTTCCTTCAGGAGATCTCTTTGTCTCCTGTTCCCTATGTTCTTTATGAGCACACCAACATTCCTTTTTCAAGGTATCCAGAGGTTTATTCCCTTCATCATCTTTTAATTCTATTCCCAGTTTCAAAGCTGCCTCCTGCCAATTCGCCATTATTGCAGCCTCTCTACGTTCTCTTAATCCTTCATAATATTGTCTCCACAGCCCAATAATAATAATAATAATATCTTTTATTGTCATTGCACGTCAGTGCAACGAGATTTAGTATGCAGCTCCACCGATGTACAAGAAAAGTAAAATAAATAAATAAGCAAGCAAGCTGAGTGACGTGACCATCCGAGGGAGACTGTCCAGGGGGGGTGGGTGGGGGGGCACTCAGCAGGGCCGGTTCAGAACCGCTATAGCTCTTGGAATAAAGCTGTTTCTGAGTCTGGAGGTTCGGGCGTAGAAGGCCTTGTAACGTCTGCCGGAGGGAAGTAGTTCAAACAGTCCGTTACAAGGGTGTGATGAGTCCTTATGGATGCTGACGGCCTTCCTGAGGCACCGTGTGTGGTAGATGCCCTCCAAGGCTGGTAGCTCTGTCCCAATGATCCTCTGCGCTCTGTGGACGATGCGCTGAAGAGCTCTCCTCTCCGCCTCCGTGCAGCTGAGATACCACACAGAGATGCCATACGTTAATATGCTCTCTGTGGTGCAGCGGTAGAACGTTGTCAGCAGCTGTTGGGGCAGACCAGTCTTTTTTAATGTCCTCAGGAAGAACAGTTGTTGCTGTGCCTTCTTGACCAGTGCAGCGGTGTTGGTGGACCATGTGAGGTCCTCTGAAATGTGAGTGCCCAGAAACTTAAAGCTGGACACTCTCTCCACACTTTCCCCGTAAATGGAGATTGGGGCGTATTCTCCATTATGGGACCTCCTGAAGTCAATAATCAGCTCCTTGGTCTTGGAGGTGTTTAGTGACAAGTTGTTATGAGCGCACCAGTTCGCCAGGTTCTGCACCTCCGCCCTGTATTTTGTTTCATCACCATTGGTGCTCAGCCCAATAAGTTCCTTTGCGGTTTAACTTTGACTATATTGCCAAATAATCTTTTCAATATATCTCTCGCCCTCCAGGGTTTGCTGAGCCCCTCCCTCAGGCCACAACTCATTTCCTAGTTTTTCACTCAAAGTTCCCGAGAAATGCTTCAATCTCTCTGCCTCTTTAGGGAACTTACTGCTAACCATTTGTAATAGGCTTTTGGGTCTATCACAGTATCGATTTCAATCTGGTTTGGTTTCCCATTGTCACTTAAGATGGAAACAATAACTCAAGCTATTCACACGTCACTCACAAAATTCCTAAGACTTAACAAGTTCACTCACAAAGCAATGGCCAAAAGTTCTTCAACACACTAGTAAGTCTTTCACAAGACAAGGACACAAATTCCTAACACCTAACAAGTCTCTCACCCAAGGTACACAAAAATGCTGGAGAAACTCAGCAGGTACAGCAGCATCTATGGAGCGAAGGAAATAGGCAACGTTTCGGGCTGAAACCCTTCTTTATTTGAAGAAAGTCTCTCACACAATCTATCTCCTTTCAACCGGGTACCCAAGAATCTTTCACACAAATCTCACACTCAGAAATCACATAAGCTTTTAAACTGGTAAACATTCTCAGCTCAAGGTGGGGACTACCTTCTCAAAGGAACAATCAAACACACTTCAGCAGCAAATCTCCTGCACTTAAACACTTCATCCAAACAAAAGCAGATAAGGTTGTAACACGCAAGCAAAATCACACTTAAGCATGAAAAAATATAGTTAAAGACTATGATACACAGCCACACTGCAATATAAAATATAAGCATTTGACTACAGTACAGTTCTAAAGTAAATCACACTATTTTAAATTACGCTAGATCACGCTATATTAATATACAGTCACAATTCAAACTACGATTACAACAGCAACATTAATCACACAATCGCTATAATACAATTACGGAGTTATACAAAGTTATATACAATTACGCTGCTATTTTACAATTTTACAAGATCAAAACCGATCTTTATACAATAACCAGTAGCCTTCAATATGAACGCCCTAAATTTGGTAACATTTTAATCAGAAAATTTAGATCACTGTCCAGATAATAGACGTGTCTCCCCCCTCTCAGTGTTGACTTTAAAGTATTCTCAGCCAATTTTACTCCAACACTGAGTTCCCAGTACTGTTTGGGACTTAAACCACACACAGGCGCAGCCTGGAACCCCCTAGGCCTCAAACCCTTCAACCCGCATAATACTGGTCTTCAGCTGATCTTTAAAGTGTCGTCTTTCCAATCGCACTCTCAGCACCGATGCAGTACTTTCCCTCTTAGTATTGCCCTTCTCAGTCCTGTCTTTGAGGATATCTCGAAATCTATATCCCAGGCTGAGTGGAGCCTCAAACCCCAGGGTCTACCAACCCTCAAACCTCGGGCCAGTTTCAGTGGAATCCCGATTGCAACAGCTGTTGACTGCCAATGGTGTGGGGCCTTTAACCCGTTAGAGAAGAGCCTTGTGAGCCCAACTTCCACCTTCCGTGGGCCTCAAACCCCCTATGCGGGGCCTCAAACCCTCGCCCTCAATGCTTGCCAGACTACTAATCTTCTATCGATCTCGTCAGGAATCCAAACACAAGCACGTGAATGACCAATTCATCGTCAGATCAGCGGAGCAGGAAAAAACGATGCGAAAGTCGCACCGTGGCGCCAATTTCTCCTCCCCTAATCCGACATGACTCAATTTCCTGACCGCAAATTTATGTTTGGCAATCCGTTAAGATCCCAGACAAGCCCCCAATGTAATTCCAGTCCTAAACTTACCCCCCTTAGTCTGGTTCAGTCAAACACCGAATACGAGCACTGGAAATCCAACTCTCTTTTATTACACAATACCAATACCAATACAATACCTAATCCAATACGGCGGGTTTGATCCTTGTCTCTATTTATTCAAGCCCAGCAGCCTCGCGCAAATAGAACAAACCCCAGAAGATCAGCACACCCCAATGTGCTCTCCTAGAAGATCGGCACACCCCAATGTGCTCTCCCCTCTTTTATACCTTTACAGACCCTTGGCGTGAAAATACACGGGGTGGGGGGGGGGGGGGAGGGGGGAGCAACCCCTATAAGCCAATTATCGATAAGGGTTACAAAATACGTTGAATGACAGTTCCCTAACCCAATCATAAAATATCACATAACATAGTTCAACATAAAGTCCTTAGGGGGAAACAATTCTGTTAGGTAAAGAAACATTCTCCCAGGTAAAGTAAACATCTTGGGTAAGGCCCCTTTCCTGGACCAATCATAATTAGCGGTGGGAAGACTATGCAACATAGTCTGCAACATTATTGTAACCCATCATTTCCCCAACCAAACACAAGCATGCATTTGCAACAGGACCTAGCTCCTTCAGCAAAATCTCATAAATATTAACAATTAAAGGCCATCTGGACATCAACCTCTAGAGAGAGAGAGAGAGAGAGAGAGAGAGAGAGAGAGAGAGAGAGAGAGAGAGAGAGAGAGAGAGAGAGAGAGAGAGAGAGAGAGAGAGAGAGAGTGTGTGTGTGTGTGTGTGTGTGTGTGTGTGTGTGTGTGTGTGTGTGTGTGTGTGTGTGTGTGTGTGTGTGTGTGTGTGTGTGTGTGTGTGTGTGTATATTTATATTATATATATATATAAATAGGGGGTGAGAGATAACCCATGGCTATGTGTTACATGCAGTGCATTTATTGCTTTGTTTAGTGGTAAAGTACACAATTTCAGTGTTGCAAGTAAATACATTCTGCACTTGTTTTGTTAAATCTTATTCCATTTATTATTGAATTTTAGAGCAAATAGGCAGTACTCTGTAAATTATATGGACCAGAGAGATACTGCCTTACATTACGGTGACTCCACAGACAGTCAAGGTAGTTTAACAGTTTATTTACATTTTAAAAAATGATGCAGATTTTTATGTGTAAAAAATTAAAATTGAAACTGACAAATAATAAAGCTGTAATATCTAGATCTACATCGGTGAGACCAAGCGGAGGCTTGGCGATCGTTTCGCCGAACACCTCCGGTCGGTCCGCAATAACCAACCTGAACTCCCGGTGGCTCAGCACTTCAACTCCCCCTCCCATTCCGTATCTGACCTCTCTGTCCTGGGTCTCCTCCATGGCCACAGCGAGCAACACCGTAAGTTGGAGGAAATGCACCTCATATTCCGCTTGGGCAGTCTACATCCTGGTGGCCTGAACGTTGAATTCTCCCAATTCTGCTAGCCCTTGCTGTCCTCTCCCCTTCATCAGCCATCTGGCTGTCTCCTCCCCTCCCCCTCCCTCGGGCTCCTCCTCCGCCTTTTTCCTTTTTTCCTTTCTTCTCCCCACCCCCTATCAGTCTGAAGAAGGGTTTCGGCCCGAAACGTTACCTATTTCCTTCGCTCCATAGATGCGGCTGCACCCGCTGAGTTTCTCCAGCATTTTTGTGTACCTTGTAATATCTAGATGTTGTGCTACAATTAACAAGAGATATAAGCATGAGAAAAATTCATGGGTATTTCTGAAACTACGTTATTCAAAGATATTGTGTAAAAGATTGTTAGGGATAGAGTACACATGAGCAGATGTGTTCTTCAATTGTCTGATAGTTTATGATATATTTCATGTCTATGTGTATGTTTGGTGCTATAAATTAAGAATGTATTTTTATTAGGCATGTTTTGTATTAAAGGAATATGAACTGTGTAAGGGTACAAATGCGATATGAATCTAACTGTAGAAAACTGTTGCCTAGAAATTAATGGTAGACACAAAATGCTGGAGGAACTCAGCGGGTGAGGCAGCATCTCTGGAGAGAAGGAATGGGTGATGTATTGGGTCGAGTCCCTTCTTCAGACTGATGTGAGGGGGAGGGACAAAGATAGAATGTAGGCAGAGACAGTAGGACTGGTGGGAGAACTGGGAAGGGGGAGGGGATGGAGAGAGAAAGCAAGGGCTATCTGAAGTTAGAGAAGTCAACGTTCATACCGCTGGGGTGTAAACTACCCAAGCGAAATATGAGGTGCTGTTCCTCCAATTTGCGCTGGGCCTCACTCTGACAATGGAGGAGATCCTGGACAGAAAGGTCAGATTGGGAATGGAAGGGGGAGTTGAAGTGCTGAGGAACTGGTTGCTCTTTCTTACATGCCTAGAAATTAATCCCTGGTTAATAATGCTTAAGGCACAATCCCATAGTTACAATTCTTTAAACACTCCCTCCCAAATCCATTTTCATCATTTGCAAGGAACTTTAAATCATGAATTTTGGGAGCAGCATATAATGTGTTGCTGCTGCTAACACGATCAAACTAGTATGTATCCAGACAAAAGGGTTTTGCAAAACTTTTCTTTTCTCAACTTTTTTGCTGGATCATGAATGTAAAGGCTTGAGAACGTCTAATATTTCACATATGTGTTCATGGCATTTGAGTTTAAATATAGGATTTGATGGGCTAGTTAAATGCAGAACTCAATTATATTAATTAATTTACAGTATTATTACCAGGTCAGTGGAAAGTAGGTGTGGGCTAATGTATACTCATTTTTTCTCTTCTCTGGTCTATTCATATTGAGACTAATTGTACCTTTCAACTACTATCCCTGCTAAATGGTGCCAATGACCAGGCGTCAAGCTGTGACCTTCTCATCTGAATGGTATAACTTTATGTTATCTACTAAAGTCATGCCACGATTAATGCACTGGACTGCGGAGCCAAGAAGATGGCTCAGCCAAATGTTGTGACAATTATGATTCATTTTATTGTCATTTGTTTTGTTACTAGTACCATTTATAAACATTCTGCAGGTCATTATTATTCATGCAATATATTTCATGTGTATCTTTTCATGGGACGTGCACAGGCATATGAAAAGTGCCCCAATGTTATGATGCCTAAAGTTCTTAATTTAGCTCTGAAAATGTCCTTACATAATGGTCAGTTGGGAAGATTACTTTATTTTAATCCAACTTCCAATGATAAACTCTGCTGTGCCTCACCTATTGTATGTCTAAATCAGCTTTGTTATAACCTCATTACAGATTTAAAAATTACAAATGCACAATAAAAAGGGTCAATTTAAAATCTATAATATTGAATTTTGGGAAACAAAACAGAATCGTGTGACTTATGTTTGTATCCCTAAATGTGCAGCTATTGTTTCAAAGTGTTTTAGTTGAGCATGGCGATAATCTACTATGGGAAAAGTGGAGAAAATGGGCATTAAAAGAACAGCCAAGAGGGAATGTATTCAGAAAACTCCCAGCAGAGGTAATGGGCTGGAAAGAAAATCCCAATTGAATGGTCAAGAGAGCTGAATAAATTTCAGTCCCGATTCTTTACATTTTGATCTAATTGTAATAGACCATGAGTTTGTATAATGAGTTATTATGAAATATAATAATATTGATTTGACATTAAAATATTTTAGTGGGCTAGGATATACATAAATGGCTAGAATTGTCCCAGCATTGAATATGTATTAATACCACAATTTAACATTCTATCATTTTACTTTGATCTTGTTTCTCCTCCAATCAATAGGCTGTTCCGTGTGTTTACTTTGTCATTGCCTGGGTTCAAACACGCCGCTCAACCTCTTTTTCAGTCAAAATAGCAAAGGATGCAATCTGTAGGAAACAGTTCTGATCTTCATAAGAAAGAGGGCAAATTTCTGTTAAAGTTACAATTTCACTGTACTCAATGAAATCTTTGTCTACAAAACTTTCTGTGGGGAGTCCAAACTTGCTTTAACTTGCATCTTGTAATTTTCTTTCCCTGAAGAATAAGGTATGAAAGTAAATAGCTACAGTACATGTTTGACAAAGATATGGGTATTTAGGTCTACCTTAAAGGAAGAGAAAGGCCAAGAAATTTAACAAAGGGATTCCAGACTACAAGCTGCTGATGATGGTGGAACAAATCTTATTCATGATTCTCAAGAAGCCAAAATTAGAGAACACAGGCACTAGTTCTGTAAGGACATTACAGAACCAGGAAGGAATGAGAGAATGGAGAGATCTCAAAAAAGGATGAGAATTTTAAAATTGAGGTTTTGTTTAACCAGCAAATATCAGTAATCGGAATGCAGAATAGGAGCTCCACACAAATTAGGTTTAAGGTTTAAAAAGGATGTAATGTTGGGCAGGAGTACATTAGAAATAGTCAATTCCAAAGGTAGACAAGGCATAGAGAAGGGTTGCAACGATTGAAGAATTTAAGCAAGCTTGGTGTCAGATGACAAGATCCTAAAGAGGAAATAAAAAGCAAAAATTAATAACCAAAATTGGAAGAACATAAGAAATGAAAGCACAGCTATGTAATTTTGCTCATTTATCCTCTTTTACCAACCAATAAAATCCCGGCTAAACTCTTAGTTTCTAATAATTTGTCAGTCTAGAGTATACTCAACAGCTCTGCATTCACAGCCCGGTCTGATAACAAAGTCACATTCTTTTCTATAAAGTGATTTCCCTTCTTCTCAGTGTAACAAATTTGGCTATTTCTTGAAGGTAGACAAAAATGCTGGAGAAACTCAGCTGGTGAGGCAGCATCTATGGAGCGAAGGAAATAGGTGACGTTTCGGGTCGAGTCCCTTCTTCAGAAGGAAATAGGCAACGTTTCGGGTCGAGACCCTTCTTCAGAAGGAAATAGGTGACATTTCGGGTCGAGAGGGGTGAATCCTCGAAAATAGGTGACAAATCCTTCAGAGGGGTGAACCCTCGAAAAGCGCCTGGACCTGATGGTATACCTGGTCGCGTTCTAAAAACCTGTGCGGACCAACTGGCTGGAGTTTTTACGGACATTTTCAACCTCTCACTTCTGAGGTCTGAGGTCCCCACCTGCTTCAAAAGGGCATCAATTATACCAGTGCCCAAGAAGAGTAAGGTGACGTGCCTCAATGACTATCGACCTGTGGCACTAACGCCTGTGGTGATGAAGTGCTTTGAGAGGTTGATCATGACGCAGATCAACTCCTACCTCGACAAAAACCTGGACCCACTGCAGTTCGCTTACCGCCACAACAGATCAACGGTGGATGCGATCTCGCTGGCCCTCCACTCCGCTCTGGACCACTTGGACAACAAAAACTCATATGTCAGGCTGTTATTCATCGATTACAGCTCGGCATTTAACACAATCATCCCCTCCAAACTGGTTACCAAACTCGCAGAACTGGGTCTCTGCGCATCCCTCTGCAATTGGATCCTCGACTTCCTCACACTCAGACCACAGTCTGTTCGTATTGGTGGAAATGTTTCAGACTCTATAACAATTAGCACGGGAGCACCTCAAGGCTGCGTGCTCAGTCCCCTGCTGTACTCACTCTATACTCATGACTGCGTAGCCAGACATAGTGCGAACTCCATCATCAAGTTCGCTGATGACACCACTGTTGTGGGACGTATCACTGATGGGGATGAGTCAGAGTATAGAAGAGAGATCGAGCAACTGTCCATATGGTGCCAACACAACAACCTGGCCCTCAACACCAGCAAAACCAAGGAACTGATTGTGGACTTTGGAAGGAGTAGGATGGGGACCCACAGTCCCGTTTATATCAACGGGTCGATGGTTGAAAGGGTCAAGAGCTTCAAATTCCTGGGCGTGCACATCTCTGAAGATCTTTCCTGGTCCGAGAACAATGATGCCATTATTAAGAAAGCACATCAGCGCCTCTACTTCCTGAGAAGATTACGGAGAGTCGGTTTGTCAAGGAGGACTCTCTCTAACTTCTACAGGTGCACAGTAGAGAGCATGCTGACCGGTTGCATCGTGGCTTGGTTCGGCAACTTGAGTGCCCTGGAGAGGAAAAGACTACAAAAAGTAGTAAACACTGCCCAGTCCATCATCGGCTCTGACCTCCCTTCCATCGAGGGGATCTACCACAGTTGCTGCCTCAAAAAGGCTGGCAGCATCATCAAGGACCCACACCATCCTGGCCACACACTCATCTCCCTACTACCTTCAGGTAGAAGGTACAGGAGCCTGAAGACTGCAACGACCAGGTTCAGGAACAGCTACTTCCCCACAGCCATCAGGCTATTAAACCTGGCTCGGACATAACACTGAACTTTATTAGCCAATACTGTTATTTGCACTTTATCAGTATATTGACCATTGTGTATATATTTATAGAATGCCTTGTAGTAAATGCCTACTATGTTCTGTTGTGCTCAAGCAAAGCAAGAATTTCATTGTCCTACCAGGGGACACATGACAATAAAACTCACCTTGAACTTGACTTGACTTGACCTTTCTTCAGAAGGAAATTGGCGACGTTTCGAGTCGAGACCCTTGCTATTTCTTGAGATTAGGTCTCCTTTTCCCAAAATCTCCAGGCTGATTTAACTTTGATCATAACCTTGTTTGCCACAGTCTTCATTTTTAAAAACCTCAATAAGATAGTCCGCCACAAATTATCGTCACTGGAGAATCTTTACATCCCACGCATCAATTTTGAGAACCTATGGTGTACTGGCTCCAAGTCAAGTGGTGTGAAGAGTGACTTTGCATGCGGTGTTTCAGATGTGGTTTTAGCCAATTGTAGCAAAATGTCCTCACTTTCATACTCAGCACCCCAACACCTTGTAAGAAAAAGCATCCTACCATTTACCTTCCTAATTGCTTGTATGACCTGCATGTTAACTTGTGTGTTTTATCAACTAGCACACGAAGATCTTTTCATATTTACAGTGGTTTTTTCTTCGCAACAAAAAGAATAACCTCGTATGATCCACCATTAACTGCATCTGGCCCACTTAACTACTGATATTTATTGAAAACATTAAACTTCCCAATCTAGGTTTATTATTTTCAACTAACTTGGATACTGCATTACATTCTGTCTTTACATCCGACCCGTTGCACTTTGTAATTGTGGCTCTTGTGTACCAGCCACTAAAAGCTTGTCAGGCTAAAAAAAAACACTTATTCTTAACTTATTTCTTGTTCTTTAATCTTTAGACTTTAGAGTTTAAGGATACTGCGCAGAAACAGGCCCTTCGGCCCACCGAGTCCGCACCCACAGTACACTATCATCACCCCTGTACACTAAAACAATCCTACATACTAGTGACAATTTACAATTATTACCAAAGCCAATTAAACCAACAAACCTGTACATTTTGGAGTGCGGGAGGAAACCGGAGCACCTGGAAAAAACCCATGCGGTCATAGGAGAATGTACAAACTTCATACAGAAAGTACCCATAATCAGGATTACACTCTGCCGCTGTAAGGCAGCAACTCTACCACTGTGCCACCATGATGCCCCTACTCTATCTTTCCTAATATATTTGCAGAGAAATTCATTAACATACAATTGAAAGCATTTGTTTCTGGAATGAAAGGGGTTGACTGTCATTCTCCGTCTTATTCCATCTTCAAAATACTCCATTAGAATAAGAAAATACAATTTCTCTATCATAGAACAGAATTACTCCATTCAAAAAGATGTCACTCCACTTAATAATATGAAATTTTAGTGCATGATCACAATGTCGATTCCAATCACACTCCATTGCATATGGAGTTAGTCACTGCCCTTGGCATAAGTTGGTATATTCAGTTAGATATTGCTTTGGCTTTGGGCTTGGTTTTCTTAGTTGAGCGCTTATCCTGGTGTTATAGCACAAGTACTTTGTCTTTTAATTGTAATCTGCTGTTTAAAAAGGGGAAATAAAACATATCTAGAGTTGAGTTTAATTTATTGTCACATGTACCAAGGTACAGTGAAAAGCTTTTGTTATGTGCTAACCAGTCAGCGGAAAGACAATACATGATTACCGTGAATGGCTCGAATTAATCATGTATTTTGCTTTCCGCTGACAGGTTAGCACGCAAAAAAAGCTTTTTACTGTACCTTGGTATACGTGACAATAAATTAACTCAACTGATCTATAGATATGTTTTACTTCCCCTTTTTAAAACAGCAGTGTTAACAATTGCTACCATAAATCTTTCCAGAATTTAGGGGATTTTGGAGGGTAATGATTAATGCATATAATGAATATGATATCAATTTATAGTACTCTTAATTTCTACAGTATTTTCTATTTGGTAATATTTGATGCTTTTAAATTCATTTGATGCATTTGAATCTTGGTTTCCCACTGTTTCCAGAATCATAATATTCCACAGCAGAAACAAATGCAAAATACTTATTTAATGCTTCAATTATTTTATTTTTTCCACTGTAATTTCTATATCTGCAAAAAAACAGGAAGTGACTAAGTGAATAGGTTCGTTGATAAATACTCGTGTGATGCTGGTACAGTAATTAAATTAAAAACCCAGTAATTCAGGGTTAACAATCCTGACACTTAAATTGGATTTCCACTGTGGAATTTAAATTCAGTTAATAATCTGATTGTTTTGTGTTAGATTAAATCAGATTCTTTAATCTGATACGATGACCACAAAACCACTGGTTTGTTATATAAAAAATAATCTGGTTTATCTGATTGGAAATCTGATGCCCTATCACAGCTAGATTTCATGTGGTTGCAGACCCACCAATCTTAAATGTTTTCTGAAATGGCCCAGCAGGCCGCTCACTTTGTGGACAAATAAGTATACATATAAATTCTGGTCTTTGCTGTGAAATATAAATTTAAAATAAAACTTTGGTAGTCATAACACTTAAGCAAAGATGAAAAAGAATGAATGATGTCTTGGTGCTCAATAAGTGTGTGACCAATGGTGTATTGCAAGGATTGATGCTGGGACTTTTGATGTGTGCAATATACTTTAACCACTTGGATGCAGGAGGTATGATCTGCAGATGATTTAAAAATTGTGGTGGTGCTTATTGGTATTGGGTTATTATTGTCACATGTACTGAGACACAGTGAAACACTTTATTTTGTGTAATATCCAAGCAAACATCAGGTAGTGCAAGAAACAAAAGTGCAGAATATAGTGTTAGAGGTACGGAAAGTTGCAGATTGTTAATAACAAAGGTCAAGGACATCAGCAAGATAGATTGGAAGATCAGGAATTTAGCTTTAGTATAAGTGCATTCAGAAAGTATTCAGACCCCTCCACGTTTTCCACATTTTGTTACGTTACAGCCTTATTTTAAAATGGAATGAATTATTTTTTTAAATCATCAATCTACCACACAATACCCCAGAATGAAGAAGCGAAAACAGGTGATTAGACATTTTCTGGGGGGGGGGGGGGGGGGGATAGGCTGGATTGAGTGATCGACTGGCTGCCTTCACAACACTCTGCAATTTCTTGAGGTCTTGGGCACAGCATTGCCATACCAAGCTGTGATCCATCTGAACAGATACTTTCTACATCGTGCATCTGTAGAAATTGGTAAAAGTCACTGGAGAAAATTGGAGTTTCCTTAGCTTCCTCGGTCATAGCATCAATGTGGTTAAATCAGAGCGAATTGTTGGTGATGTTTACACCTGGGAACCTGAATTTTCTCCACTTCAGCACCATTGATATAGACTGGGGCTTCCTAAAGATGGTGGAGAGCTTGTTTAGTTTACAGCATGATAATGATCTGTTGGAAAGGTGAGCAGAGCAATGGTAGGGTGGAACTTAATTCTGGCAGGTGCAAACTGATGAAATTTAGAAGGTCAAACAAGGGTAGGATATACATATAAATGGTAGGCACTCAAGAGTAGCGGTGAACAGAGAGATGTTGGGTACATGTCCAGAGATCCCTGAAAGTGGCAGCATAGGTACATATGGTGGCAAAGCAAGCATCTGTGATGCCTGTCTTCATCAGCCACGATAGACACAAAATGCTGGAGTAACTCAGCAGGATAGGCAGCATCTCTGGAAAGAAGAAATGGGTGATGTTTCGGGGCCGAGTCCCTTCTTCATGCCATAGGGCAGGGATGGCATGTTACAACTGTATGAAACATTGATTTTCAGAAGGCCTTTGATAACGTTAGGCTGTAAAAGAAGATGAAAGCCCATGGTATCATAGGGCAGATACTAACATGGATAGCAGGTTGACACAAAATGCTGGAGTAACTCGGCAGGATTGTTCAGACTGCTGAAGAAGGGTCTCGACCCGAAACGTCGCCCTTTTCCTTTTCTCCAGAGATGCTGCCTTACCTGCGGAGTTACACCAACATTTTGTGTCTATCTTTGATTTTACCAGCATCTGCAGTTCTTTCTTACACATGGATAGCAGGTGGCTGGATGGCAGAAGAATGGGGTTGAAAGGGAAAGATGATTCAGCCGTGATTGAATGGCAGAGTAGACGTGATGGGCCGAATGACCTAATTCTGATTCTAGAACTTATGAACATGAATTTATGAAAGTCACACATGGATTATTGTGCATTTTTGATCACCATAATGCAGATAGGATGTGCTTGTGTCAGAGAGAGTGTACTGGATATTCACCAGGATGTTATCTGGATTCAGTAGTATTTCCATCATAAGTAGAGATTGATTAGGCTAGATGTAGAAGCAAGAAAATTCAGATGCTGGTTTATACCAAAGATAGACACAAAGTGCTGGAGTAACTCAGCGGGTCAGGCAGCATCAGACTGAAGAAGGGTCCTGACTGGAAACATCACCCATTCTTTTTCTCCAGAGATGCTGCATGACCCGTTGAGTTACTCCAGCACTTTGTGTCTATCTTTGATTAGGCTAGTTCTATTTTTCCTGGAGTGAAAGGATATTTAAGGGTGGCTTGATTGAGATAGCCAAAATTATGAGGTGAATAGATAGGGTAGATAATGCAAGAAGGAACTGCAGATGCTGGGTTAAACCAAAGATAGACACAAAAAGCTGGAGTAACGTAGCGGGACAGGTAGCATCTCTGGAGGAAGGAATGGGTGATGTTTCAGATCCCATTCCCATCAGACAGTGCAGTTGTCTAAAACAAAGGGGGCATAGATATAAGGATAGAGGTAGGAGGTTTAGAATGGATGTGAGAGGGAATTTGTTTCACACAGAGTGTGGTTGGAAACTGAAACACATTGCTTGAGGAGGTGGTGGAGGCAGGTACTCTCGCAACATTTAAGGACCATCTGGACAAGCACTTGAATTGCAAGGCATGAAGGCTACGGACCAAACAAATAAATGGCACTGGTATAGATAAGTACAATAGTTGGCATGGACAAGGTGGGAGAAGGACCTGTTCCTGTGTGTCTGAACATATGACATTATAAAGAAGTGAAATATAAAGTGTTTTTAAATATTGTATGAACAGCATAATCTGCTTGAATTTAGAATTCCTCGCATATTTAAAGGTGTTGATGTGTATCTGTTGAATATACCTTAATTGGATTTTCAAAAATATTTTTTAGAAATCCTATCTGTTGGACTTTTGGGAAATATTAAATATCCTAAATCAACTGCGACTTAACTAGTTAAATTGGAAAATGGTTGGCAATAAAAAAGAGAGGAAAATGAAATGCTATTTCATTCACTAGTAGAGTCACTCAAGAATATAGTCTTACTAATTGTACCATTGTTAAAGGTAGGTCTTGTAACAGTTGGATATCTAACAGTGATGCCAATCTATGTAGTCAGGTGTAAAATATAAGGAAAATAAACAGCGTCAAAATAATCTTGTTTTATTTGGGAAATAATTTATTGAGGGTTACTAAAAATGGCAAGGTGATTTAATTTAATAGAAAATGGCAAATTATGCTCCTAAACTTTTCCATCTCAACACAGCCAGATTCAATTAGCTGTTTTCAAGCAGGCTTGTATCGACCATTATAATCAGATAAAATAAATTTATTAATGCCAACATATAGATAAACAACATATGTTTACGTAGCAACAAAGACAAAGCTTACATATATTTTTCTGAATTATCGCCTGAAAGGAGGAAGCTTAACTGGGAGCCTACTGTTCCTACAAGTTGAACGTAAATAGATTTCATTACCAGAAAAAAAATAACTCCCTTCGTCATCATGGGAGATTTATTTATACAGGCTTTTAAAATTAGTGACTTTAATTTCTACAGCAGAGAAATGCTAACCTGCATATGCAAATTCTTCTTTAGAAACTGAATTAAAACAACTGTTGAGCTAATGAAGATGTTGAAAATATCTTTTAGAGCAGGAGTTTTTGGAGAATAATGAGAGTATAGTAGCAGCACAGTTTGTCATTGAGCAGAAGAATGAAAATTAATTTAACAATTGCTGATTGACAGATGCTCCTGGAATGCAAGGCTGCATAGGTCACATGGACCCTTAGATTACACTCAATAACTTGAAGGCTATACTCTGCATCCAAGACAGCGACTTGAATATACCACCCTTAAAGGCTAGGCTGATTCATTGAAACAGCAACCCCTCATGTTTGAATCAAAGTGGCTACAGATGTATCCACATGTCAATAAACAGATAATTTGTGTTAATTTGTAATGGCAATCATCTCATTGTCTCATGGAACCACTTGAAATGAAAATAGTTTCAATGTATATATTTCATAACAATGACCCAGTCAATATCCATGTGTCATCATGTAATTTATTATTATTCTGAAATGTCCCATGCAACCTATTGCTAACAATGTATATAATAATACCATATGTAAAAAATATTTGGTGCTTTTTAAAAACTGTTAAATGTACCTAAATATATGTAAATTCCTGTTACTAAATTGTTTAATGCAGAAAAAAATCCATTGCAATTCACAAAAAAATTATATTAAAATAAAGTAACTTCATTCAACATGAGGAGATATTTAGGGCATATAACCTCGAACCTGGTTTGATTGCAGGCTGCAGAGAGAGGCAATGAAGAAGTTGTAGAGGTTAGAATTTTGATGAAGTAATTAAAACTGGAGATATTTTAGTAAAAGTATATAAATGCTTAAATACATAGCAGATGGAGCAGAACTATGACGAGAACATACATTTTGTGTGTCTACGTTTTGGGTTCATAGCAACATAATGATTTCTACTTCCAAGTGAATAGCTGCAGTTAATGTAGAATGACAGAATTGCCATAGCACAGGGAGCTATTCAGCTCACCGAATCTTTGCCACTAAAAGCAATCCCATTAAAAGCAAGTCTGAAGAAGGGTCTCGACCCGAAACGTCACCCATTCCTTCTATCCAGAGATGCCGCCTGTCCCACTGAGTTACTCAGTGTCTATCTTCAATGCAAACCAGCATCTGCAGTTCCTTCCTACCCATTTACCCACCCGTTCTATCTCCAAAACCCTGCAAAATCTGTGTTTAGTATCCCATGAACTTACGAGCCCCGGGATCCCGGTTGTCTTCCAAACCACTCTATCGACAGAGCCTGCCAGTTTCAAGGATTTGTGCACATGTATAACTTAATGCCCCCGCGGACCCAATCGAACCATACGTGTATCACTTGGAACGTTTCTATATTGGCTTCCGTGTTCCACCTTCCTGCCTATTATGCCAGCCAACATCGTACAGTCCCGCCGAACTGCCCTTGGGGTCACCATACTTTCTGTCTTAGAGTCATCCCCGTGTTTGGATTGACAACCCTCTCTGTTCCCAGTACTAAACCATGAGGGGTCACCACCACCCACCCCGTTTAAATACCTGCTAATTGTTGCACGCAATCTGCACTTGTTTTCTCTCGGGTGCTGTACACCTGAGAGAAGCTCTCCCAAACCGGAACAGACTGCTCAATGTGTGCAGTAAAAATAAAGCCCAGAATGCGAGAACATATAAACCAGAAGGAGACGCTGCGCTCTCAATGAAACCCTGCAGGAGACAAGTCCTGTCGAGATCACTGGGGTAAAAACATGTGAACATATGCTGACAAACAAAATTCGGAAATTTATTATTCACTTTTATTTTGCTGTGGAGTTGATAATTTTGACCATATTTGATTTAGCGCGGAGCGTATTTCTGAGGATTTAGCGGAACGCTACTTCAATATTGACCTAAGATTTTAATCAGTAACTACCTTCAGTCGCGCAGCCTCGGGGTAAATTGGATCGATCAATCTTGCCTTTTTTTTGGTTAAAAGTCTGCAAATGTGTTTTTTTTTAAATGTACTTTATTCGGAGTAAGGTGACAGGAATGATGTTAGAAGTTTATGCCGGGAGACAGTCAGGGGAGCTTCAGGCCGACCACGTGTCGCCGTCACATGGCGGGAGCGGTGTGTTGTGTTTCATCCACCATGGGCTTCCTCACAAGAGTTTAACGCACTTGAGTGGCTCGGAACCCCCCCCCCCCCCCCCCCCCCTCAGAGGCAGTGTATGTCGTTGGAAGTGGGCTGGCAAGATACCCATTTTACCTCCTCCGCCTATTTTGCGGAGAGTCCAGGCGAATCCGCCCGTCCTGGCACAGTTTTCCCTGGAAATTGCCGGATTTTTCAGATGTGCGCCGATTTTTATTTTTGTTTTGCGCTGGGAGCTGTTTATCCGGAAGTGCTGTACTCTAAACCCTCTGGAGAGATGGTCGCCATTCAGTGCATCCACTTGGAGAGTTTTAAAATCACCACCCATTCTTCCTCTGTGGTAGAATTAAAATCCAGCACAGCACAGCACATCACGCGAATAATTACAATCGACCAAATTTGAGCAACTTTCAGAAAAAAATGTCAAACCCGAATGTTAATAGTCTGAAGAAGGGTCTCGACCCGAAACGTCGCTCATCCCTTCTCTCCAGAGATGCTGCCTCATCCGCTGAGTTACTCCAGCATTTTGTGTCTACCTCCGAATGTTCAAACTTCCTTTTCGAATCGTTGCAGGAATGTATTCAAAGGCACCACCCCTTACGTGTTAATATTTTGTAATCGAAACACCTTCTCTTTCAGTCACCAGCCACCTATTCGGAGAGCGGGATAGTCTTGGAAGCACCGATATGCCGGCAACGGAAAATCTCACTGACAACTATTTTGTGGCGCGTTCCGTTTATTCTGAAAATAGTTTCCTAGAGGAAAATGAAAGAAAAGAGAAGGTGCCTAAAACTTTACGTGACCGGCTGGCAAAGAGATGCAGGTGAGTTGAAGCTTTCCTGGTTTGGTGGTTCTAGCAAGTCGGTCGCGTCCACAGTGCATTTTAACAGGCCTTTTATATGTGCCAGCCCCAATGCAAAACCCAGTGAATTTGGAGTATCAACTCGCGGTGCTTCATTGGAGTAGCAAGGTGAATGTTAAACCGAAAGAAAGATTAAAGAAAGTAACCAAGCGTTTCGGGAAATAGGGTGGTCTCAAAGGAGGAGTGGCCTGGAGGCGGGGGAAATTGCACAGTACAACTTCTTAGAGCCCTGTACATGTGCGCCTTGTTGTGATTCAAGCGGATCGCATAGACAGACGCCAGTCAGAGTAACGGGAATTTCAATCCAGTGTTTAGGGATGAAAAGTAGGTTTAAGGGTTTAGCGTCTTTGTCATCGGATCAAGACAACCACAGGTCTTTGTTTCATTCCGTGTAAATTCTTCCCTAAGATTTGGCAGGATTTTTGTATGAAATCAAATGTTATGTTTTTTATCAAATCAAATGACATTTGCCTATACATTTTCTTTGGCTTTCATTGCTAACCCTTTGTATATTTACTGATGTTTGTAATGTATACCCTTA
Source organism: Malacoraja senta (assembly GCA_038087875.1). NCBI lineage: Eukaryota > Metazoa > Chordata > Chondrichthyes > Rajiformes > Rajidae > Malacoraja > Malacoraja senta. Next base: position 22,669,591 of record CM075985.1, on the reverse strand, counting down.
ATAACTTACATTGTTGTTTCCATTTTGATTTTTTTCACTCTATTGCCTGCTTTCAATTTGGTTCACTTTCGTATTAACAACCTGATGACTATTTCTTTCCTGAGCATTTTCATCTATACCCCAAGCCAGTCAGAGCACTCTAGTTTTGACTATCCTTCATTTGCCCACTTTGTGGGCTACTCTTCATGGAACTATCTTCTGGCAGTCTGATTCCATTCCACCTTGGTCAGATCCTCTTTTAACTTGGAAGCACAAGAGATTGCGGATCCTGGAATCTGGAGCCAGTCCATTTGCTGGAGGGACTTAGCGGGTCAAGCAGCATCCATAGGGGGTGGGAAAGGAACTGTTGATGTTTTAGGTCTAAATCCTGCCTCAGGAACTGAGAGTGGAGCGGGGGGAGAGGCAGGAACCAGAGGTGATTGGTGGACGGAGGAATGAAGGATGATGAGCAGATGGAGCCGGGTGGAGTTGGAGACAGCTGCTGGAGGCTTGTTGCCTCTAGCAGGTTTCCCCACCCTCCTCTACCCTAACCCCCCCCCCATGCTCCATCTGCCTCTTATTTTCTTAAGTCTGTGTCCATCTAATAATAAACATGTCTCTACCTCCCAACTGCACTCTTTCTCTACCCTCCCCCTTATTTGGTTTATTTGCCCATCTTCGTTCACACCCTCCTTCACCAGTCACATCTTGGTCCTATCTCACCACTCCCTCCCTCATCTGACATTCCTTCCTTCATGATGGACGCACTGATTAATCGGTTACTGCTGTGCGCTTTGTGAGTTCCTCCTTCGTGCTGCTAGCAAATTCTATAATATATTTATCTCCTTGTCTGTTCACTTACGAAGATGGTAACGACAAGGAGATGAATCCCCTAAATTTAGTGTAATAGTCCGGCACATCATGTAGACCTCAAGCACATTAATTGAAATGTTTAAAAAAAAAATGGTCTCAACTTTTTTCATAACTAGATCTGATGGACAAAACCTCTTTCTGGATATAGTTCTCTGGGTCTCTGCTGAGAAGAGGCAAAGATCATTTTGTATCAAATTTGCTTATATGATTGAAAAATTCCAGTCTAGCATATTTATGGCAAATTCTACATTTGGTATACTCCCTTCGTAGTTGAACTGTTATAAATACAAAGTTGGGTTCACTTTGGTGCACCTGTAAACCTATTTGCTTGAGGTGGATATTTGGTGCAGTGAGAGATCGAGAGGGATATGGTTCATATCCCTCTCGATCTTTCCTATCCATATGTTTGTCGAAATATCTTTTAAATGTTGTTGTAGTTCCTGCCTCAACTACCTCCTCTGAGAGCTCAATCCATATACCCACTGCCCACTGATTGGAAAAAGTTGCCCCTCGGGTTCCTGGTAAATCTTGCCACTCTTACCTTAAACATATGTCCTCTGGTTCTTGGTTCCCCCTACCCTGGGTAAAATACTCTGTACATTCACCCTATCTATTCCCTCGTGATTTTATACACCTCTATAAGATCACCCCTCAGCCTCCTGTGATCAAAGGAATAAAGTCCTGGCAATGTTTTCGTAAATCTTCCCTGCACTCTTTCCAGCTTAATGCCATCCTCTCTATAGTAGGGTAACCAAAACCGAACACATTACTGCTATGTGGCCTCATCAATGTTTGTCCAAGGAGTTAATGTGTAAACCCAATATATGATTCTGAGCCTGTGCATGCAAGGTGGCTGATGGTGGTAGCTCATAAATACATATTTCCCCACTAGTGAATTCCATAAAATGGTACCCGAGAGAGGCAGATTGGCAGTGGTAACAGACCGGCCAATATAACTCAAATGGAATCTCGGGTGATATTAGCATAATTGAAAACAAAAGTACTTTATAGTTGCCTCTAGATAATCTCGCACATTGATGTTCCAAATGTCCCAAGATCCCACTGCTGTTATGCGTCATGCCATTACATGTATATTTTCGCCGTGTAATCGATCTCTCTAAAGTGCAACACCTCATATTTACATGGATTGAATATATACGTTTATATATATGTTTATATATATGTTCATATCTATTTATGTGTGTGTATGTGTGTGTGTATTATATATAGCCAAAATCACAGCCGTAAGTGGCAGTGTTTTTTCTAAACTCAATATACAGAACAACAGAAAGTGGTCAAGATCATACTTTTAGTTATATAGATATACTAAAATCTGTGCAGAAAACATTTTCCAACCTACCCTCATCGATCACCTTCATCACTTCCTCAAAAAACTTGATCAAGTTAGAAAGACACGACCTGCCACATATAAAGCTGGACTGAATTAATCCTAATTAACCCATTCCCTTCCAGTTGGAAAAAAATCCTATCTCGAAGAAACTTCCAGTTTCTCCCTACCACTGCCATGAGGCTCACCAGCCTATAATTATCTAGATTTCCCCTACTTTTCTTCTTATATAAAGGAATATAATTTGTTACTCCCCAATCCTCCAGGCCTTGCCTGTGGCTAGAGAAGACGCAAACAAGGTTCCTGCAATCTTCTTTGGTGCCTCTCTCAATAATCAGGGATAAATCCTATATCGTCCAAAGTACATATCCACCTTAATACTCTTCAAGAGCCCCAACGCCACCTCCTTCTCAATCTCAAACTACCCTTGCATATTTGTGTTCTCCACACTGATCTTCATTTCCTGTTTGGTGAAAACGGATGCAAAGTACTTGTTTAGCACCTCTCCTACATCCCCAGATTCCAAGCACAATTGTACTCCTTCATCTGTGAGTGGTACTACCTTCTCCATGGTAACCCTCTTGTGTTTAATGTAGGTATAAAAAGCCTTGGGATTTTCTTTAATCCGACTCACCAAAGCCATTTTGTGCCCCCTGTTATCCCTCCTATTTGCCTGCTGGAGTTCTTTTCTCTTATTTTTATATTCCTTAAAGGTCCTGTCTGATTCCATCCTCAAACTTTGTGTGCGCTTCCTTTTTCTTTCTTACCAAATTTATAACCTCTTTTATTTGGTCATCCAAGATTCGCTTACTTTGCCATCCGTAATCCTCCTCTTTACTGGAACATGCTGGTTCTCAACTTTGATCAACTGGCCTTTAAACAATTCCTACATTTCAGATATGGACTTGTCAAATATCAACTACTCCCAATGTATCCTCCTGAGCTCCTGCCTAATAATGTTTTAGTTTGCTTTACTCCAATGTAGTTCCTTTCTGCAAGGTCCAGCCTTCTCCCTATTCAAAACAACAATAAAACATAGTTGTTAACCTTTTTTCTTTTTCTTTTTTTCTTTTTCTTTTTCTTCCCAGCTGTAACCAGGCAACTGAATCATCCTACCACAATCTGAGAGCAGTGCTGAACTGCTATCAACCTCTTTGATGACCCTTGTACTATCCTTGATCGGACTTTGCTGGCTTTACCTTGCACTAAACGTTATTCCCTTATGTATCTATACACTGTGAGTGGATTGATTGTAATCAAGTATTGTCTTTCTGTTAACATGCAACAAAAAGCTTTTCACTGTACCTCGGTACATGTGGCAATAAACTGAACTGAACTGTCCCCAAAATTCTCTTCCAATGTAACATCAGTCACCAGGCCAGGCTCATTCTACAAGGTCCAGTGTGTTCCCTTCTCAGTTTGGACTATCCACATCCTGTTTCATGAAACCCTCTTGGATACAACTCGCAAGTTGATAATTTTCTCGCAAGTTGATCAAATGATCATTGGTGATCATTTTCCAATGTTCTATAGATTCAGGATTAGTTCCTGTGGATTGGTGGGTAGCTAATGTTATCCCACTTTTTAAGAAAGGTGGGAGAGAGAAAACGGAATTATAGACCAGTTAGCCTGACATCGGTGGTCGGGAAGATGCTGGAGTCAATCATAAAAGATTAAATAGCGACACATTTGGATAGCATTAACAGGATCGGTCCAAGCCAGCATGGATTTACGAAGGGGAAATCATGCTGGACTAATCTTCTGGAGTTTTTTGAGGATGTAACTAGGAAAATGGATAAGGGAGAGCCAGTGGATGTAGTGTACCTGGACTTTTAGAAAGCATTTGATAAGGTCCCACTTAGATTAGTGGGCAAAATTAGGGCACATGGTATTGGGAGTAGAGTGCTGACATGGATAGAAAATTGGTTGGCAGACAGGAAACAAAGAGTAGGGATTAACGGGTCCCTTTCAGAATGGCAGGCAGTGACTAGTGGGGTACCGCAAAGCTCGGTGCTGGGACCGCAGCTATTTACAATATACATCAATGATTTAGATGAAGGGATTCAAAGTAACATTAGCAAATTTGCAGATGACACAAAGCTGAGTGGCAGTGTGAACTGTGAGGAGGATGCTATGAGGATGCAGGGTGACTTGGACAGGTTGGGGGAGTGGGCAGATGCATGGCAGATGCAGTTTATTGTGGATAAATGTGAGCTTATCCACTGGTAGCAAAAACAGGAAGGCAGATTATCTAAATGGTGTCAAGTTGGGAAAAGGGGAAGTTCAATGGGATCTGGGGGTACTTGTTCATCAGTCAATGAAAGTAAGCATGCAGGTACGGCAGGCAGTGAAGAAAGCGAATGGCATGTTGGCCTTTATAATAAGAGGAGTTGAGTATAGGAGCAAAGAAGTCCTTCTGCAGTTGTACAGGGCCCTAGTGAGACCACACCTGGAGTACTGTGTACAGTTTTGGTCCCCTAATTTGAGGAAGGACATTCTTGCTATTGAGGGAGTGCAGCGTAGGTTCACAAGGTTAATTCCAGTGATGGTGGGACTGTCATATGCTGAGAGAATGGAGCGGCTGGGCTTGTATACTCTGGAATTTGGAAGGATGAGAGGGGATCTTATGGAAACATATAAGATTATAAAGGGTTTGGATACGCTAGAGGCAGGAAACATGTTCCCGATGTTGGGGTAGTCCAGAACCAGTGGCCACAGTTTAAGAATAAGGGGTAAGCCATTTAGAACGGAGATGAGGAAACACTTTTTCACACAGAGAGTTGTGAGTGTGGAATTCTCTGCCTCGGAGGGCGGTGGAGGCCGGTTCTCTGGATACTAGAGGGCTAGATAAGGCTCTTAAAGTCAGGGGATATGGGGAGAAGGCAGGAACGGGGTACTGATTGGGGATGATCAGCCATGATCACATTGAATGGTGGTGCTGGCTCAAAGGGCCGAATAGCCTACTCCTGCATCTATTGTCTATTGTCTATTGCAAGTTCTGCCCCATCTAAGCCATTGGCACTGAGCAACTCCCAGTCAATATTAGGGATGTTTCAGTCTTGAGGAAATTGTTCTTAAGTGGTGATCATATGTAATGAATAATTTTGTACAAATAACAATATATTAATGGGCCCATTAAAGGTTGCACCAGAACTTGAGTGGAGTTGGGATGAGACTTCTGTTTGATATGTTTCTCACAACACATTAGCAACTGCACCTCAATTATTTCATTGGATGTTAAGTGCTTTGGGATATCGTGTGTAAGGATGTGAAAAATGCTGTATGAATTCTATTTTTGGGTTTGGAGCTGGATTGGTCATCTGGGTAAGTGAGAAGGGTATTGCATCACACTCCTGACTTGCATTTGTTAGATGATGGATGGACTTTGATTAGTCAAGAGATAAGTCGTAGTAATTGCATTCTTGCAGCCACAATAAAGACATGGTTGTTCCAGTTAAATATTTAGTTAATGATTGTCCTACCAGATGATGCAGGGGAATATGTCGATGGTGATTGCGATTCCTGGAGATGACCACTCCTTGGTATTTGCCTGCACCACATGCCACTTACCTGCCCACATACAAATGCTATACATGCAATGTCACACAAAGGCAAGCATTGCTTGACTATTCAAACAGTTGGGTTGGAAACTGAACATTTTACTGCACAGCCATTAGTGAATTCCTTTTCTCTCATTATAATGGGGTAGAGATCACCGAGATTAGGTCTATGTCAATACCCTTAAGATTTCCTACACTGATGTCTTGAGGCAAAATAATTGCTGTCTGACTTTTGGTGCAGGGTGTGCCTTTGTCTTGTGTGCCCCCAATGACTTTAATTTTACTAGGCGCTTTGATGGCCTGCTCTCCTGTGAGAGGACTACCATTCTCAGTCTTCAATAAAAGCAGAATTGAAGAAGTGAGTCAACATGTGTTTTACACTGCAATGATGCAGAAAGAGGGGATGAACATAAGGAACATTTGTCTTGGGGCGCAGATCAAGGTTGTTTTTGTCACACAATCTGTCGATGTCATGTAAGAGAAGATAAAGTGCTTGTGAATCATAGCTTATTTGTCTGGTGGAAATGAATGGCAATGGTGATGTTATTGATCAAGATAACCACTCCTTGGTGTTTGCCTGCTCCACATGCCACTTATCTGCCCACATCCAAATGCTGTACATAAAATGCCACACAAAGGAAAGGAAAAGGGCTGGAATTAGGGTGCAAATCAATTGTCGCTCAAAGCCTTAATAAAATGGAATGCTGGAAATACACAGCAGAGGAGTGAGCACACAAGTACAGGCAATGAAGCAGGTACAGAGCATCTGCAGAGGAAGAAAGTTAACATTTCATATTAACGATCTTTCATCAGAACTGGAAAAGTGAGAAAACAGGCATGCTATAAGTTCCAGGGATTGGGTGTGGTGAACAGAACAAAAGAAAAGCATTTTAGATGACATCAAAAACACAATATTGGTCTATCCAATCAAAGGTATTTCTTCTATTCTCCCGGCACCTCCCACTCCCTATTTAAAATGCGGTCATTTTCTCATTTTTCCAGTACTGATGAAAAGCCATGGATCTGAAATATTTACCCTGTTTCTCCCTCCACAGCTGCTGCCTGATTTGCAGAATATTTCCAGTATTTTATGTCCGAAATACAGCATTTGTGTTATTTTCCATTTTGGCTTATTTCGTCCATGATTGAACAAAGTATGCTTTAATTTCCTTGGTATCCAATTTTATTTTTGATCTCTAGTGAAATGCTCAATGATTGAGCATTCCCATCATTTCAGGTGTAGGGTTCTAAAGTGTCAAGGTTTTTTAATGCAAATGCCCTCTTTTCAATTCCATTATTTGGCCAACCCTCTGAGACCAAATTCTGCACCATCCCAGATATTCACTGTTGTGTATTACAATGAAACCATGTCATTTTCTTCTAAACTTCTGATAATCTGGGCCTATTGTAGGAGAAATCTAATTAAAAAAAAAAAAACAATCTCAATCCAGGAATCAATCTCTTAAAAATGATGTAACATTTTCTCAGAAGCAGGAATATCCTCCTTTGTTCAGGAGGCTAAACGTATACAGTGCCTCATCAAAGTCCCAATTAACTGTAATTAATTTATTTTCCTATCCAATTCTATTGCAATAATGAAACACATTCCATATTCCCCTTAAAATTACTTGTGCTGCCCGTTTCCTTTCCCTTAATCATTTGTAAAGAAACCTAGGCTCCTTTAAATACAAACATTTTCCAGATTCTTGGTCTTTAGAAGTTATTCTATTTTTGAAGGTCTTATCCTATTTTATAACTTCATATTTCCATGTTCTATTTTATCATTTTTTTGGTATGGAGATTCGTCACAATGGTATAGATGAAATGTCATGGCCATTCTCCTGGAGTGTTGAATGACTAGTTATTTTTGGCTGTCCATTTAAGCTATCCTTTTGCAGCCTCATTGTTTTTGCAACCTGTTTTCTCACCTAGCTTTGTAACACGATGCAGCTTGAAGCATGGAACTTTGTCCCCATCTCATAGATATTGTTTGTAAATAGCTAAAACCCCCTACACAGATTCTGGCAGAAAATTTGTAACCTGCATAGACCTGTTTTACCTGCTCTTTTCATTCTGTTAACCAATCCTCAGACCATATTTTCCACAACTCACGATAATATCATGTAACAGCCTCTCTGCGTTACCTTTATACTTTATTGAAAATCAAAATTCACCACTTCCATTGGTTCTCTCTTACCTACGCTATTAATTAAAATACAGAAATCTCCAGATTGCACAAGCACTTTCTCTTTCTTGAATTGTGTTCTGCCACTGATTATTTTCAGTTTTTATTTCAGATTTCCAGCATCTGCAGTTTTTTGATTGTTAATATTTTCTTAGTGCACTGCTTATTTATTCTCTCACCATAAAATTGAGTGATGTGCAGATTAGTTTCTTACTTCCTCTAGTCTCTTCTTTCCTTCTCCCTCCGATCCTTGTTAATAAAGACCAATAATTTGCTGCCTTCCATTCTGTTGGTGCCAAATAAAATCTAAAAGATTTGTGGAGATTTGTTGGCCGTTTACTCCATTAATCATTCCAGTATTAGAACATAAGACATAGAACAGTACAGCACGGGAACAGGCCCTTCAGTGCACAATGTCTGTATTGAACATGATGCCAAGGCCAACCCTTATCTGCCTACATATAATCCATTTCCCTCCATTCCATGCATATCTATGTGCCATCCTAAATGCCACTATCCTATTTACCTCTGCCACTACCCTGATAGACGTTCCAGGCACTTGCCACACTCTCGCATGATACATAGATATTTTTAAATACTTGCACCACTCATCTATCTTAAACTTTGCCCCTCTCACCATATGCCCTCTAATATTTGATTTTCCATCTGGGAAAAAAGTTCTGATGGTCTATCTATGCCTCTCATAATTTTATGCACATCTATCAGGTCTCCCCTCAGCCTCTGGATTTCCAAAGAAAACAATTCAAATCTGTCCAACCTCTCCTTGTAGCCAATGCTCTCTAATCCAGGCATAATTCTGGAGTCCTCTTCTGTACCCTTTCCAAAGCCTCTACGTCCTTCCTGTAATGGGGCATGCTGAACAGATGTGATCCGTCATGATGCTGTTGTACGAATTGGATCCTGCAGCAATGAGGATCATTGATCTATTTCCATGTCAGGATAGTGTGCAACTTGGAGATGATACTGCAGTTGGTGGTGTCCTCATGTGCCTGTGGCCTTTATCCTCTTTGTTAAGGGTGTAGGTTTGTGACGTACACCTAAATAGCTGTTATGAGCAAATGCAGTTCATTTTGCATTGCGGCTATTGTGGGTCGATGGTGGAGGGATTGATTATTTATGATGGTGAATGGTGTACCAATCAAGCAGTCTGATTTATTCCGTTTCGTTAGAGAATCGTGAATTTTTGGCAGTGCACTTGTCCAAACAAGCAAAATATCTTCTACCATGTTGTTGACATACCTTGCAGATAATTTGAGAGGTTTTGTGGTGTCAGATGAATCACTTACTACAGGATACCCAGCCTCAGATCCACTCTTGCAGCTGATATTTATGTGGCAGGTTCAGTTGATGTTTTTTCTGGTGAATAGTGACCCCAGGAAGTCGATGGTGGGAGTCAGAGTGATAATAATGTTGTTGGATTGCAAAGGTACACGGATAGACACCACCTTGTAGGAAAAAGAGACACAAAATGCTGGAGTAATTCAGAGGGTGTCTGGAGAACATGGTTATATGACATTTTGGGTCAGGACCCATCTTCAGACTATGTAGGAGAGGACCATCATCTAATGTGGGGAATTTTAGGAGGAAGCCATGATAATTCATTGAAGCAGTCACATCATTTTGCCCTGCCAGTCCCTTTGCGATTAGTAAGCTCATCAGTGCTCTCTTCTTAATGATGTTCCAAACAATTAATTTTGGTAAGCCTAAGGTTTGGCTGATGTCTCTAACAGATTTTTTCTTGTTTCTCAGTCTCATAATGGCTTATTTGACTTTCATTGGCACAACTTTGGTCCTCACGTTGATAAACAGCAATAAAAGTTTCCAAAAGTGATGGAAAGACTGGAGGAAATATTAGGTGGTGAGAGCTCTCTTATACCTGCATTAAGGAGGCAATTAAACACACCTGAGCAATTACAAACACATGGGAAGCCATGTGTCCCAAACATTATGGTGCCCTGAAATGAGCTGTAGTTTCTACATGGTGAAACCAAAATGTATAAAAATGACCTTTAATAGAATCTGACAATGTGCACTTTAACCACATGCGATTTTTTTTCTATTTCAAATCTCAAATTGTGGAGTACAGAGGCAAATAAATAAATGATGGGTCTTTGTCCCAAACATTATGGAGGACATTGTATGATCTTTTGTGTTTATTGTGTATATATTTAGATTGTTTTGGCTACCTTAGGTTTTGTTTTTGGTTTGGCTCATGTTACAAAGGAAACTTATGCATGACTTGTTAACTTGATAAATGTTGAGATTGACAGTTGTAAATTGAGCTACAATGCCTTTACCTTTGGTTCCCTTTTTTCATATATTCCATCAGATTATATTTATGATTTTTGTGATTTTTATTTTCACCACAGTTGCACAACTAAAAGGGCACTGGGAATTACTAAATCTCTGCTTCCTGTACTGGATTGGTTGCCCAAATACAAACTGAAGCAATGGCTGCCTGGAGACATTATCTCTGGTCTAAGCACTGGTCTGATTGCAACATTACAAGGTACGTGTGTTTACAAATTAACACATTTTAAATTTTGATTTAGAAATTGTAAGAATTAATCGATCCACACTCTTGTAATTTCCGTTGTCAGTTAATTTAACTGATAATGAAAATTATTTCTCATTTTCACCGTCATTAATGAGTAAACTTTTAAACTAATTCTTTCGTTATTCCTATGTATTATTTAGCACTCATAAATGGTACTTCATGATAACATTATGTGCCTTTCTCAAATTTGTAAGTTTGCAGCAAGAGAAAGTTTAATCTTCTCTCTGAAGCACAAATACACAGGCTGAAGCACAAATACACAGGTCCTTAATTGGTTACAAAAGAAAGGGATTCACAAATACATTGATGCATTGATCATTACCAATATACAGCCAATTGCTTTCTGCTATACTCCTTGGTTACATATGTTTTTTACTGCTTAGGTTTTATTTAGTGTATCAAGGGAGTGCATCATAACAGATTTTGCAACTATGTAACGATAAATATATTTAATTGTTATATTGACATTATGTTCAGCACAGACATTGTGGGCCAGAGGATCTGTGTCTGTGTTGTACTGTTCTATACTCTACATTTGTATTCTGGAGTCAAATTTAAACACGACTTTATAAAGAAACATTTTCACAAGATAAACATATCCTGCTGGCGTAGACACATTGGGTGTCAAGGAGACGGGTCTTGATTGGAACTATTTTTCTCTTGCATTGTCCGTGTTGATATATATATATTAGATATTGAAACAATGGAAGTGTTATGGCAATAAACATTTTTTTTAATTTTAGGTCTGGCTTTTGCTCTATTGGCTGAAGTCCCTGTTGGCTTTGGTCTGTTCTCTGCTTTTTTCCCCATTTTACCTTATTTCTTCTTGGGAACATCAAAGCATTTAGCAGTGGGTGAGTATATGCGGTCAGTTTTTTAGCACTTTACTGTTCCTCCCTCCCCCCTCCTCCCCCAATCCACCTCTACGCACCATAGTAAGAGTTTGGATGAGGGCAGAGCCTTCAGATTGCAAAAGAAAAGCTAAATGAACAGACAGAAATTAAATGAAAATGTTTCTCCAGAAAAAGAAGGGAAAAGAACCAATCTGAATATGTAGTGGGAGAAAAATTATTAAGTGCTATTGCAGTGTAAACAGGGGTAGAACGGTAAATTACAATAATCTATACTTGAGTTTAAAATAATTAAAGCACAAAGGTTTAAATGAGTGGCCATAAATGGGTTTGGGTGGGATGCCAGTACTGAAGGTGGGTAGTAGTAACGGTGGCTAGTGGAAAATTATAGACAGCAACAGGGTTTTGAACAGCCACACTGCAGAAAATAACAGCATTTTTGGGATTGCAGCTTGTTTAACTGGAGTCGGAGTGTACAGAGTGTTTCCCCTCCCACTGTACAAGGTGGCAACACCAATGAGGCAAAGAAGAGGGTGAGTGGGGTGCCAGCACGTCCTAACCCCAATGTGGATGATGGTGATGGTACTATTGGAATGTTACTTGCTGAGACTGGACAGCACTAAGGCTGAATCCATTTCTAATATGTGTCGGAAGGAACTGCAGATGCTGGTTTAAACTAAAGATAGCACAAAATGCTGGAGTAACTCACTGGGACAGGCAGCATCTCTGGATAGGAGGAATGGGTGACGTTTCGGGTCGAGACCCTTGGGTTTCGACCTGAAATGTCACCCTTTCCTTCTATCCAGAGATGCTGCTTGTCCCGTTGAGTTACTCCAGCATTTTGTGTCTATTTCCATTGATAATATGGTGTCCTTGTACCTCATCTTCATTGTCCACCTTCTTTCATTTCATATGTTCTTCGAACTTATGGGACTAAAGATGCAGATGGTTCAAAATGCATTTCGTGCTTTTCCCCTTTCCCTCCACATCATAACCTGACCCTTGTGGTTTTCTCCTTCCAAGTAACTGAAGAAGTACAATCTGTAGTCGGTGGAACACATGTTAATCATTTCAAGTTGGTAGCCAGCTGTTCTGAAATTTTGTGAATTTAGAGTATGGCAAAGAACCTGGAACAGGATGTGGTGAGACGCCAGATATAAATGGCTTGTAAACAATGTAGAGGATGTGTACCATGCAAAACTACAAGGTTGTGCATGTGCCCTGCTGCAAAAATTGCACGTTGGCATTGCAGTGGAGTTACCTAGAAAGGAATATTGAAGGAATACCCAAAAAGGGATATTTGAGAAGCCCGCCAAAATGTTATGCGTACCTCTGAGCTTTGTACCGAAAGAAGGCAACAACTTCTAGTTTATAAATATTGGCCAGCCCTGCAAATCATAAGGGGTTGTAACATGCTATAGTGATCCATCATTCTGTCATACAACGGTGAACTGGGCTTTCTAAGGTATTGCTATGGCTGCAATGCCCATGTTGTCGGCTGTGAGCTTTCAACTCTACATGTTACAACTACTGTGTAGACACAGTATAATATCATAGGCACATAGTAAATAGGCAGTTAGGAAATATGTAAAGCTGATTAATTACTACTTGCATGAGGTACAGCATTTCATTCATAATGATAGTTTAGTGATTTTATTATGCGGCATGCAGTACTCCATCCCAAATCTTGGCAACAGGCATGTGGGACAGCAAGGATGTCTGGTAACATCCTGCTTATGCAGATGCACTATCCTTCTCATCTTGTACACAATCTTATAAAAATGTAAACAGAAGGATTTGGGGTCCAAAATTCTAAATTCCTGAAAGTGACAAAACAAATAGATAAAGTGGTAAAGAATACGTGTGGAATGCTTGCTTTCATAGGTCGGAACATTGAGTACGAGAGTCAAGAACACGTGATGCAAATTTATAGGACTTTGGTTAGGCCACAATAGGAATATTGTGTGCAATTGTGATCACCCATTACAGAAGGATGTGGACGGTCTGAAAAGGGTGCAGAGGAGGTTTGCCAGAATGGTGCTCAGTTAAGGGGCTTTAGCTTCTGGGAGAGGTTGCACAGATTTGGGTTGTTTTTCTGGTATGCGGGGACACCTGATAGAAGTATATAAAGTGATGAGAGGCTCAGATCGGGTAGACATTCAGAACCTTGTACTCCAGGATGGAAAACACAAATACTAAAGAGCATAGCTTTAAGGTGAGAGGGGCAAAGTCTAATGGAGAAGTGCAGGGGCAACTTTTACTATACAGAGAGTGCTGGGTACCTGGAATGTGCTTCTAGTGTTAGTGGTTGAGGCAGGTACGATAGTGGCATTTAAGATACCTTTGGATAGGCATATGGATATGCAGGGAGTGGAGGGATATGGATTATGCCCAGGTAGATTCGAGGTGCTCTTGGCATGGAGTTCGGCACAGACATTGTACTAGGTAAAACACAATTTGTAGATCATTAGCAGCAACCAAATGAGTTTGATTAGAAATTCTTGGGCTATATTTCTTGCTCCATTTAATAAGTGCAAATGTGGGATCCGGATGCTACTGAATCATGGCAGAGGTGTTGAAAACTGATTAACTTTTGTCTGCTCTGAACTTCAAAATGGCATTGCTAGTTTCAAATCGGCCCTACTATCTGAGTAACATCACAATCTGATATTCCCTGCAAGTACGAACATCTTGCTTTATTAATTATTTTGTGATTTATCTCAAGGATGCAATTTGGACGATGCTGAGAAATCTCAGCTGCGGAAAATAACATTTGCGATAAGATTATTAGCTTCCCAACATTTACTGTTGTGTTGGCCAGAGTATAAACCAGGAATTAAGTGATCCATTTAACAAAGATAATTCAGTAATCACAAAGATTTTTGATGTAAATTGAATAGACCAAGTTGCCAGTTATATATATGGAGGAAGATTTCACAGACTACCTTAAAAAGGGTTTTCTGAATCCGAATGTTGAGAAATCAACATGGGAACAGTCTGTACATTATGAGATTTAAAACTGTGAGACCAAGGTTAATTAATAACCTTTTTATGAAGGAATCTTTGAAGAGGAATGATTATATGATTAGAATTTTATGGTGGGCTTAAATAATTTAGTTGCATTCAAAATTAGGATCTGAACAATCAGCTTTGTAAATATGAGGAGCAATAGACTAAGGTTGGGAAACGATTAAAACATGCAGCCAGCTGAATAATAGCAAAAATATAAAGTAATGTTAAAATTAATGTACATTCCTTACGGATCAAAGTTTATGGGAAAAATGATCCATCTGCAGCTAATGAGGAAATTTGAATGTTGTAGTGATTTGTTGTCAGAAACAGGACCAAGTCTGAAGATGGGGAGCTTTTAGAATTCACTAAATGATCAACAACAAATTGGGTGGGGAGGGAAAATAAGGAAGGTAGAAGAGGGGGAAATTGAACACGAGTTGTAAAAGCATGCAAAAACAAAAGGATTAATTAGAATAAGCAGTTCTTGTGCACATGTACAGGAGAGGTTAAACAAAGAAACATGCATGTGGCAGAAAATGTACAAATGCACAAACTCACATAGATGAGGTAGAAGCTACCATCTCATCATCCTTGGTCAACTTGACAAACTACGACAAGGACAACCAACTGAAGGCAAACCTTGCTAAGACCCAAGTTAGCCTGTTCCACCTTTGTAATCGCGAAGCTGGGGGAAGCTGTCCTTAACATGGAATGGTGTTCCTTTGAGACACTGTGACTACCCTGTCTACCTTGGGGTCACTCTGGACCGAACCCTCTCCTTCAAGCAACACATCGAAAGGGTGAAGGGCAAAGTGAGGACGAGGAACAGGCTCCTATGCAAGCTGGCAAACTCGTGGTGGGGGTACCAATGCATCCACATTGCGGTCGACGGCTCTTGCGCTGTTCTACTCTGCTGCAGAGTATGCTTGTCCTGTTTTGGAGAGAACATCTCATGCAAAGAAAGTTGATGCTGCCCTTAATGACAGCTGCAAATGCATCACTGGCTGCCTAAAACCAACAGATGTGGATAGCTTGCATGTCTTGGCCATTATTGCTCCACAGGAATCCGCAGATCAGTTGCCGGTAGAACTGAACATATTAGGCAAGTTGGGGACACCCGCCGTTCGTGTCACTCCCATCACCCAGCCCCAAAATGGCTGAAGTCGAGGAAGAGCTTCCTTCACACAGTCCAGCCACTGTCACAGTCGCCTCAAGCAACCAGACTAGCCTTGTGGGAAAAGAAACGCAGTGAAAACTACCACCTGGTCATGTAAAGATGGCACTCTCAACCAAGGAACAGCTACCACCTGGTCACAGGTGTGACTGGAAGACCTGGAAGTCTCTCAATAGGCTTTGTACAGGGATGGGCCGATGCAAGACCAATATGAGCAAATGGGGCTATGCAGATGCGGCAGACACAGAATGTGAATGTGGAACATCTGTACAATCCATGCCACACCTACTAAGAGGCCACTTCTTGGTGAACAATGCTGCCTGGAAGATCTAGCAGTGGCAAACGAGAAGGCTGTCCGCTGTGCAAAAGCCTGGCCGAACATTTGAAACATAGATGATGGACAAAAAGAAGTTAAGACAGAGAATGCAAATAATATTCCAATATTATGGAATTAAGGATCAATTGAAAATAAACAGTAAACAAAAATGGTGTATTAGCAAAGGAGCAGAACAGGAGAAATGAATGGAGTTAAAAGCTGGCTAATCCCGTGGGTTTGCTCATGATTTTGAATATTTGGTTACAGGGAAGGTGAATGGGGCTGCATTTGATTTTCCAGAAATGGATGCCAAGGAAAGAAGGGTAGCAAATATAAGCCTGATACTTAAGATGGGAGAAGGAGAATAGGCAGAGAATAAGTAGTATGATTAACTCGCAGCATTGTGACAAGTGCCCGAATCTTGAGTTTGTGAGGCCAACAGATTCGAAATTTGTAAACTCAATGGCACAGCCAACAACTTAAATAGGAAATGTGATTTTTTTTTGTAGAATAAACACTAAATATAGTGAGTCCTAGCAACCCTTGATATTCAGAGACACTAGAATATCCTTGTTCATACATTAGAAGCTCAGTGAACAAATGCATATCAAATTATAGGGAGAATTGGAGAATGAGAAAATTTGCTGTTAACATTTTTGCATTGGCTTTGATGAATTTGTTTATGGAGTGCTGTGAACTATTTTAGCATTTTTGCATTGGCTTTGATGAATTTGTTTATGGAGTGCTGTGAACTATTTTAGGTATAAAATTGCCTAAAGCATTAGAAGAAAGCATTTTGAATTGGATATCAGTATATAGCAGAGTTCCCTAGGGCTTGGCACTAGATTGTCCTCAATAATAGTTCTACAATGTATAATTTCATAATTTGCACCTGACAATAGTTGGAGATGCAATGAATTATGAGGAGAATATTAATTAACATCAAGGAGATTATAGATGGGGCTGAAGAAGGGTTCTGACCCAATCTATCAATATTCTCCACAGATGCTGCCTGACCTGCTGAGTTACTCCAGCACTTTATTTTTTTTGTGTGTAGTTCTGGCAGTTCCTCGTGTATGCACCCAAGGCTGATGGAATGAGCAGATAGATGACTGATGAAATCACTGTCTTGTTAATATATGAGCTGTTGCATTTTGTAGAAAGAAAGAGAAGAGGCAATAAGGAAGAGGTGACAGCTTTAAAAGAAGCAGGGAGAAATCTGGCAAATGTATGTGCATGGTTTGGTAAAATCAGTAGAGCAGATTGAGAACATGCTTAGGAATGTTTCAGAAAGCTAGGGCAGCACAATGGATATTAACTTTTCTAATTTCAAGTAGCCTTTGGTTTCCCCCTCTCTCTCCATCCTTCCCCATCCTAGTTCTCCGACTAGTCTGACTGTCCTCCAGATTAAATGTTATCTTTGTATGTCCCTTTGCTACCTTCCCCTAGCTAACAATGGCTTATTCTACCTTTGTTCTTCCTTGAGCTTCGTCCCCTTTATTCTCTTATTTTCTCACCTTACCCCTCCATATCTTTGTCTCCCTCTCCCCTTCCTTTCAGTTTGAAGAAAGGTCTCAACCTGAAACATCACCCATCCCTTCGATCCAGAGATGCTGCCTGTCCAGCATTGTGTGTCTATCTTAAGAAAGTAAATGTGGTCCTGGGCTTTGTGAATACAGGAGCATGTTCAAGAGCATGTAAGTCATGATAAACATTTATGAACTTCAGTTTTGGCCAAAAGTGGAATATTGTGTGTAGTTCTGGGTACCACACATTAGAAAAGGTACAAAGACTTTAGAGGGAGTACGGAAGTGATTTACCAAATTGATTCCAAGAATTAGGGTCTTGTGTGGATGGGGTCATCTTAGAGTCGTGGACATTACAATGGAGCCTAAAATAGTTGTTTATTGTCATGAAAGGTTTGAAAAGTAAATAGAAATAAATGCTTCTGATTGACAAGATGGTCGCAAAATAGAGGAAAAAGGATGAGATGAGATTGAGTAGCCAAAAATATCATACATGACATGAAGGTAGACAAAAATGCTGGAGAAACTCAGCAGGTGAGGCAGCATCTATGGAGCGAAGGAAATAGGCAACGTTTTGGGCCAAAACCCTTCTTCAGACTGATGTTTTGTCTATCTTCGATTTTCCAGCATCTGCAGTTCCTTCTTAAACATGACATGAAATAGTGTTCTTGTCACGGTAAATTGTTGGTCAGGAATGTATTATCAGTGTACTAGTGCAGGTAGAATCAATTACAGTATTTATAAGGGAGCTGGCAAAGTATCTGAAAGGAAATAACTGGCATGGTTTTTTGAAGGAGGTCTAGCTGGATTGCCTTTGCATTCTAGGTTGGATTGACACGAGGTATATCCTCCTACCGCACTAATTATTCTGTGGCTACGAATTTTACCCAGGAAGATTATATTTCATATGAGGATACGGAATAAAATGACACCACATGCCATGAAATTCACAAAATAAGTAATATTGATGAAAAATGTAGGATTGTTGAAGTTCTCAAAGAGATGATCCTGGAAGGATGTTTCTTCTGGTTGTAGACTGTAGAACCAGGAAAATCCGGGTCCTCGAATGAGGAATCACTGTGGCCAAGAAATCTTGTTAACTTGTAATTTTTTGGATTTTACTACTACAGAGAATGGTGATATTTAGGCATCAGTATATTAAAGGCAGATTAATAGATCTTTGGATTCTTAGGATCATGGGATATATGGGACGGCTGAACAAACTCAAAGGGTTGAATTACATTATCCTGTTTTTCAAATAAATGGATGCTGAATATATTTTCTCCTTAGATAAACACAAAAAACAGGAGTAAGCGGGACAGGCAGCGTCTCTGGAGAGAAGGAATGGGTAATGATTTGGGTCGAGACCCTTCTTCAAACTTCTAGTCTGAAGAAAGGTCTCGAACCGAAACGTTACCCATTCCTTCTCTCCCGAGATGCTGCCTGACTCGCTGAGTTGCTCCAGCTTTTTATATTTATCCTTGGTTTAAACCAGCATTTGCAGTTCCTTCCTACGCACTTAATATTTTCTCCTTTCCAGAGCCTTTGTGGGAAATACAACTACATTTATTGGAATACAAGCATTTTATTTTACATTTTCCGGGTTATATGGAATTCAGTCATGGAAGTTGGTCAGTTTTAATAAGTTGCTTTAACAAAGTCTATTTATTTTTAACTGTGTTTATGCATAGTGAAATAATGCCAAATCTATGTATATTGCCTGGTAATGGTGTAATATTGGAAACTGATGTGTTAGCATTTGTGTGGGTATAGAATGGTATTATGCCAGAGGGCATTTGGAATACGTGGCGCTTGTATCTGCATGACTTCTTTGCTCCAAGGTGGAATGAGAAGGTTATGAAGATGAAAGGGAATACGTTTCCTTATTATCTGTATATTCAGATTGAAAACCTAATCTTGACACGTACATTTTCTTTGCATAGGTCCTTTTCCAATTACCAGCTTGATGATAGGGTCTTTGATTCTATCATTGGCACCGGATGAAAAATTCCTGATTTCAAGCAACATGACAGAATTCAGCAATGAAACAGTCGTGGATATTGCTGCCAGGGATGCCCAAAGAGTAGTCATTGCATCTTCAGTCACCGTCCTTGCTGGCATTATACAGGTAGTACATTTTTAATTGTTGATGAGATGAGACTATTCTTCAACAGCTTCCACATCTTATTAAAATTACTCTTGGTGATAACAGTTGTTTTCCTCAAATTCTAGCTTGCACTTGGGGCTGCCCAAGCTGGTTTCATTGTACGGTACCTCTCCGTTCCACTAGTGGGAGGATTTACAACAGCAGCGGCCTTTCATGTCTTTGTCTCCCAACTGAAACTAGTGTTAAGTGTGCCAACACAGAGTTACATAGGTATCCTTTCTGTCATATATGTGAGTATTTTTTTAATATACTCTTCTGAACAGTATTTTTTATGTAACACAGTGTATATATATATATATTAAGATCACATTATCAGGATAACTTGTGACATTGTTAGTTGCTGCAATTAGCCTTTGTCCAAGTAATCAGAAAATAACTGTTCAATTTCTCATCCTTCCTGTAGTGTGGTGACCAAAACTGTACTCAGAATTCCAGCTGAGATCTGAACAAGGTTTTATAAAGTTGGAGCATAACTTCCATACTTCAATATTCAAGGCCTGGACTAGTGAAGGCCAGTATCCCACATGCCTTCCTAACTATGTTGTCTACCTGCATTGCTACTTTCAAGGATCGATGCACTTGTACCCTGATCTCTGCAGTTTAAGACCACTTTTCACACTTTCAACAACTCTGCCAATCTAAATGCCATCCACGAGCTTAGTGATCTTCCAAATTCACCCACAAGTCATCCATATATATTACAAACGATAAGGATCCCAGAGCCGATCCTTGCATGACACCACGAGTCATTGGCATCCAATTGCAAATGCAGCATTTTACAATCACCTACTGCCTCCTATTGCCAAGACAATTTTGGACCCTATTTACCAATTTACCTTGTCTCCCATAGGCCCTAATCTTTTGAACCTGTCTCCTAAATGGGTTTCTGAAAAAACTTTTACTATTGTCTATGTATATACCATCTACTACATTGCCCTTGTTGATGCACTTTGTTACCTCTTCAAAGAATTCCATCAAATTGGTCAGACATGGTCTGCCCTTGACAAAGTCAAGTTCGCTGCTTCTGCTTGGTCCCTACCATTCTCAGTGAATATTTTCCTCTTACTCATAATCTTTCCTAAATCTTCTCTACCACTGATGTTAGGCTTGCACTTCTATAGTTACCAGGCTTTCTCCACTGCCTGTCCTATTTGTTCATCTGCTAGCAATTTCTGCTGACTACTATCATTTATGAATTTTGCATTGGCAATAACAGTTGGCACGCCATTATAACCAACATCAGCCCTGTATTTACCAGGTGGGTTGCATTGGGGGAAAAAATATATATTTCCACATTACTACAAATGGCTTTGGATTACTACAAGACTTGGACAGAAAATGAGATGAACTGTTAGCTCATTATTCAAGAAGTTTGAATTAGAAAATATTTTTTTTGATTGGCATGAATATTTGTTTTCATCCCTTGACATGATTTTACATGAGACTGATGGACATATTGTTCAGCCACGGTGTTGAAGGTAGGCTGGATGGAACAACTGGTCTCTACCTCCCTGTCATATTTATATCTTTGTTTTGGTGATCTAGGAGAAAATATTTGGCCAAAACTTTGGTAGACCACATTTCTGCTCTTCAAAAATAGCTTGGAATCCCCTTATGGAAACCCAGTAACTAATTGGAGTCTAGACTGTTATTCTTGTTGAGATGTAGCATTTGCTCTAGCTTTCATTCATTTTATTTTTCAGACCCTTATTGACATATTTCGTAACATTCGGCAAACCAATATTGCAGACTTCATTGCTGGTTTGATCACCTTTGTTGTTTGTGTAGTAGTGAAGGAAATCAACGTTCGTTTCAAAGATAAAATTAAAGTCCCTATTCCGATTGAAGTAATTGTGGTAAGTAAGTGTTGGAGCATTCATCGCTCGTCCTCTCCTTCCCTTGGTTTTCATCTCCCTTCCCTTCCTTGTCTCCTTGTTTATACCCTTTCCTCCAGCATTTACTGACACTGTGCCTGGGGGACTCTTCAACTTTTGTGTTTATTTAGGTAATCTAGTGATATTTTGATCAGATGTTTACCTTTTGGCTGTTGGATCAGGGTCAAGAACAGGAATTGTGCCTGACTTTCACTTTCCTTCATCCAGATAACACTAGCATCAATTATTTATTATCAACTCGTGCTCTTTTCCAAATCAATCCAGGTTTTTGCCCAAGATTCCCATATCTGCAGCCTCCTGTGTCTCGGACAAGACGTAACCATTTAATCTGGTTCAGAATGACTCTGGTTCAATTACTGTATTAAGAGTAGAAATATCTGTTTTAGTAACAGATTATCTCAATGTTCTTCAGTCACCAATTTGCACTCCCTGAGATTATGCCAATCCTTTCCATTTATTTGCATGATGGATTCTACCACAAGGACACCTGCTCATTCAGTGATTTGTTGTTTAAAAGTTGCCGTTCACACTTTTTCTTTTCTGGCTGAAAGATTTTCCCAATTGGTTATGCAAGGGGGAATTTATTTTTGCTTACTTGATAAAGGAAGGGCCTGTCCCACTGTACGAGGTAATTCAAGAGTTCTCCCGAGTTTTCCCCTGATTCGAACTCGGAGAATGTCCGTTGTGGGTCCGTAGGAGTTCATGGATGTCTCGTAGCAGCTCGTACGAGTAAAAGGTAACAATTTTTTTCATCACGAGTATTTTTTTACTCGTGGACATTTTTCACAGTGTTGATAAAACGTCACGAGTTTACCGGATTTCCCGAGTACCTACCGTTACAGAGTTATTTATTGTAAGTTGGTATATTTAGTTTGATAGATAATACTTTGAGCTTGGTTTTCTTAGTTGAGAGCTTATCCTGGAGTTATAGCGCAAGTACTTTGTTTTTATTGTAATTCCTTGGTTTAGATAAGCAGAGGGTTTAACTCTTACACGGGCAGACATTATTTGCCTGTAACCATCAATTCAAACTCTTTATCTAAATCAAGGAACAGTAAGTGAGAATTTGTCCACCGAGTCCGCGCCGACCAGCGATCCCTGTACACTAACACAATCTTACACACTATCGACAATTTACAATTATGCCAAGCCAATTAACCTACAAACCAGTACGCCTTTGGAGTGTGGGAGGAAACCAGAGATCTTGGAGAAAACCCATGCAGATCACAGGGAGAACATACAAATTCCGTACAGCCATTATCCATAGTCAGGATCGAACCTGGGTCTCTGGCGCTGTAAGGCAGCAACCCTACCGCTGCACCATCGTGCTGCCCTCAGAGTGCATGCCCTCCAACTCTTGTAATCTGCCTTCACGCCCCATTAGGAATCTGACGTAAAAGGCTTATGTGTGGTTATATACAATGTGAAGAATGAAAGTGAGTCAATTTTCAGAGGAAGGAAAATAGGTTGAGGGAGCCATTTAAATTTAATTATTGAGAAATTATGAGGGAATGAGCTAGTGTTCTTCACTGTGTCTGGGCGGTAAGTACACAGATTCTAATTAGAAATGAAAGTGAGATGTATTTATGTTTGTACTTTGAGTTGTTGGATAACTGGAAGCACTGCATCCGATGATGTTCAGCCATTGCTATTAAGTCTTAAATGCCCCAGGCAGTTTGTGCACAGCAAGCTTTCAAAAACAACAGTGTGTAAATATTTGTAATGTTGATTGAGGAGCAAGTATTGGCTGGGGAACCACAAATGATTTGCTATGCTCTTCATAGTCTAGTTGGATCTTTCACTTTCATCTGAGAGGGCACATGGGCACTCACTGTAACTCTGCACACAAAGAATACCCAGTGCTACAATCACTCAATATTGCACTGAAATATCAGTTTAGGTTTTGATTGCTAGATACTGGTTTAAACCATTACACTCTGTCTTGGAAGCAACCTTGCATCTTCTCATTGGGATCAGACCTGGTTTATATAATCTTAGCATGAGAGCTGGCTCAGACTTTCCAGCTCTGGGCAACTGTGAAATAACTTGCATGTAGGAGCATAGCACACAAGTATTTTAGAAATAAATAACTGTAATCAAGTGGCTGCAAAATAATATTGGACATGGTTTGAATTCTGAAAATGTAAGGAAAAAGGTGGAGGGTGTGGTAATGCCACAATTTTTAGCTATTGACATACATTGAGTTGGTAAAGATGCAGGGAAGAGTAATGATATATAAATAGTGGTTAATGTTCAAATATATATGTTTCTTATTTCAGACTATTGTAGCTACAGGAATCTCATATGGTGCTAATTTGAAACAAAAATATAATGCGGGTATTATCAGCAGCATTCCAACAGGGTAAGACTTATTAAGATTTCTGCTTCCTTTTATAATTTCCTAACTCTTAAATTGTAAAGATTCTGGTGGGATCCTAAGTTACAGAGAATTTAATTTTTGTCGAAATAATTTTGGAAATATTTATTTCCACCCGTAAACAGATTTTTACCACCATCGCCTCCAGATGTGAGCCTGTTTAGTCAAATGGGAGCATCAGCATTTTCTATTGCTATAGTGGGATATGCTGTGGCTGTTTCTGTCGCTAAAGTGTTCGGCACCAAGCACGATTATGCAATTGATGGAAACCAGGTGAGAAAAGATTTGAACATACCGTCGAACTTCTGAAAGTGGAATTGTATGTCAAGTGAAAATGGTCGAGTTTGCGTATTTATCTCGGGCATGTTTGTATCGCATTGATAAATCAATGCAAAATTAGTCACCATGGTCCAACTGTTATTGAAAGTTCTTGCATTTGAAACTTGTATACGTTTCTGATGCCAGATACCAGTTTGATTTTTATATTACTTGCGCAACTGCAGATTTAGAGTGACCTTATTTTGCACTTTGTGCACAATCCAATGGAAATTCAGATGTATGGCCTGATATTAAAAGTTTGAAGGTTTCTTGATTGAAGATGAATATCAACAGGCTTGT
Organism: Malacoraja senta; assembly: GCA_038087875.1. NCBI lineage: Eukaryota > Metazoa > Chordata > Chondrichthyes > Rajiformes > Rajidae > Malacoraja > Malacoraja senta. The sequence goes on along the minus strand of CM075985.1, from coordinate 22,645,132 downwards.
GAAATGGGTGACAAGCATACCTGTTTGTTCGCACTTCCCAATTTTCTGCTTATGTGCAGGAGGCTGACCAGGCAGGAATTCCACTGCAGTCGGCTTTACATCCCTATGTTTGCTATTCAGTTTCATTTTTGGTATCTATTAAACATGAAAAATAATTACAGGAGTTCAGGCGCATGCATTATTTGGAAAATAAAACATATGTTACTGGCTGAAACTACAGTTTTCTTAATCTTCAAATAAGCTATAAAATCTATTAACTCTGGTACTTTAAAAGGTGGTGTTTATTATCATTTTGTTCAAATTAAACAGAAAACCGTGGGCCAATTTTGCTTTGTGGTGGTGCAAGTGTATATGGACTCCTCAGACATTGCTGTGCCTGGTACTTCATTATAGCATTCAGACTTGAATCAATTGCATGCCAGGATCATCGCAAGGAAACAGGATGTTTAGAAACAGGAGTGCAGTCCTTGACTCAATGTTGCACTGCAAAGATCCAAGCTGTGAAATGATTGTGGCAGAACAGTTATCACAAGCCCTGCATTATACCAAAATGGGAACTAAGGCAATCTTAATATCATTCACCTTTGGGCTATAAATGAATATAAAGGGCCTGTCCCACTTAAGCGACCTCTTAGGCGCATTTAGGAGACTCTGCGCTCGCCACAAGATCGCCACATGGTCGCAGGTGGTCTCCTTCATGGTCGAGAGGAGTTCCCGCATTCTGGGAACTTGTCGCTGCCTCAGTATGGTCGCAGCAAATTTTTCAACGTGTTGGAAATTTTTCTGCGATGGAGAAAATCGATACTTTTGTAGTCGTAGGTGCAGTGGTAGTGGGGTCGCCATGTCGTTGTAGGTAATCGAGGTAGCTGTAAGTAGTTTTAGTTAATCTCCTTTTCTGACCGGGCATTTTCATTGGCTCATTGGGGGAAAAAAACCATAAGGACGAGTTTTCAGATCCAAGGAAAACCGACCGGTAATGTTAAATGCCCGCTAAATTATTATCTCAATGGGGTTAGGTTAGGTAAGGGGGAGGTGCAGCAAGACCTGGGCGTCCTTGTACACCGGTCACTGAAAGTTGGCTTAAAGGTACAGCAGGCAGTGAAGAAAGCTAATGGAATGTTGGCCTTCATAACAAGAGGATTTCAGTATAGGAGTAAAGAGGTTCTTCTGCAGTTGTATAGGGCTCTGGTGAGACCACAACTGGCGTATTGTGTACCGTTTTGGTCTCCTAATTTGAGGAAGGACATCCTTGTAATTGAGGCAGTGCAGCGTAGGTTCACAAGATTGATCCCTGGGATGGCGGGACTGTCATTTGAGGAAAGATTGAAAAGACTAGGCTTGTATTCACTGGAGTTTAGAAGGATGAGGGGGAATCTTATAGAAACATATAAAATTATAAAAGGACTGGACAAGCTAGATGCAGGAAAAATGTTCCCAATGTTGGGCGAGTCCAGAACCAGGGGCCACAGTCTGAGAATAAAGGGGAGGTCATTTAAGACTGAGGTGAGAAAAAAAGTTTTCACCCAGAGAGTTGTGAATTTATGGAATTCCCTGCCACAGAGGGCAGTGGAGGCCAAGTCACTGGATGGATTTAAGAGAGTTAGATAGAGCTCTAGGGGCTAGTGGAGTCGAGGGATATGGGGAGAAGGCAGGCACGGGTTATTGATAGGGGACGATCAGCCATGATCACAATGAATGGCGGTGCTGGCTCGAAGGGCCGAATGGCCTCCTCCTGCACCTATTTTCTATGTTTCTATGTAAACTTCACAGTTGTGTATCTCTGGCTTATTAAAAGTTGTCTGGCTTCTTAAAAGTCCCTTCTCTCCCCTCTTTCTCTCCCCTCTTTCTCTCCCCTCTTTCTCTCCCCTCTTTCTCTCCCCCCTTTCTCTCCCCCCTTTCTCTCCCCCCTTTCTCTCCCCCCTTTCTCTCCCCCCTTTCTCTCCCCCCTTTCTCTCCCCCCTTTCTCTCCCCCCTTTCTCTCCCCCTTTCTCTCCCCCCTTTCTCTCCCCCCTTTCTCTCCCCCCTTTCTCTCCCCCCTTTCTCTCCCCCCTTTCTCTCCCCCCTTTCTCTCCCCCCTTTCTCTCCCCCCTTTCTCTCCCCCCTTTCTCTCCCCCCTTTCTCTCCCCCCTTTCTCTCCCCCCTTTCTCTCCCCCCTTTCTCTCCCCCCTTTCTCTCCCCCCTTTCTCTCCCCCCTTTCTCTCCCCCTTTCTCTCCCCCCTTTCTCTCCCCCCTTTCTCTCCCCCCTTTCTCTCCCCCCTTTCTCTCCCCCCTTTCTCTCCCCCCTTTCTCTCCCCCTTTCTCTCCCCCCTTTCTCTCCCCCCTTTCTCTCCCCCCTTTCTCTCCCCCTTTCTCTCCCCCCTTTCTCTCCCCCCGTTCTCTCCCCCCGTTCTCTCCCCCTTTCTCTCCCCCTTTCCCCCCTTTCTCCCCCCCTTTCTCCCCCCTTTCTCTCCTTCCCCCTTTCTCTCCCCCTTTCTCTCCCCCTTTCTCTCCCCCCTTTCTCTCCCCCCTTTCTCTCCCCCCTTTCTCTCCCCCCTTTCTCTCCCCCTTTCTCTCCCCCCTTTCTCTCCCCCTTTCTCTCCCCCCTTTCTCTCCCCCCTTTCTCTCCCCCCTTTCTCTCCCCCCTTTCTCTCCCCCCTTTCTCTCCCCCCTTTCTCTCCCCCCTTTCTCTCCCCCCTTTCTCTCCCCCTTTCTCTCCCCCCCTTTCTCTCCCCCCTTTCTCTCCCCCCTTTCTCTCCCCCCTTTCTCTCCCCCCTTTCTCTCCCCCCTTTCTCTCCCCCCTTTCTCGCCCCCCTTTCTCGCCCCCTTTCTCGCCCCCCCTTTCTCGCCCCCCTTTCTCGCCCCCCTTTCTCGCCCCCCCTTTCTCGCCCCCCCTTTCTCGCCCCCCCTTTCTCGCCCCCCTTTCTCGCCCCCCCTTTCTCGCCCCCCTTTCTCGCCCCCCCTTTCTCGCCCCCCCTTTCTCGCCCCCCCTTTCTCGCCCCCCCTTTCTCGCCCCCCCTTTCTCGCCCCCCCTTTCTCGCCCCCCCTTTCTCGCCCCCCCTTTCTCGCCCCCCCTTTCTCGCCCCCCCTTTCTCGCCCCCCCTTTCTCGCCCCCCCTTTCTCGCCCCCCCTTTCTCGCCCCCCCCTTTCTCGCCCCCCCTTTCTCGCCCCCCCTTTCTCGCCCCCCCTTTCTCGCCCCCCCTTTCTCGCCCCCCCTTTCTCGCCCCCCCTTTCTCGCCCCCCCTTTCTCGCCCCCCTTTCTCGCCCCCCCTTTCTCGCCCCCCCTTTCTCGCCCCCCCTTTCTCGCCCCCCCTTTCTCGCCCCCCCTTTCTCGCCCCCCCTTTCTCGCCCCCCCTTTCTCGCCCCCCCTTTCTCGCCCCCCCTTTCTCGCCCCCCTTTCTCGCCCCCCCTTTCTCGCCCCCCCTTTCTCGCCCCCCCTTTCTCGCCCCCCCTTTCTCGCCCCCCCTTTCTCGCCCCCCCTTTCTCGCCCCCCCTTTCTCGCCCCCCCTTTCTCGCCCCCCCTTTCTCGCCCCCCCTTTCTCGCCCCCCCTTTCTCGCCCCCCTTTCTCGCCCCCCCTTTCTCGCCCCCCCTTTCTCGCCCCCCCTTTCTCGCCCCCCCTTTCTCGCCCCCCCTTTCTCGCCCCCCCTTTCTCGCCCCCCCTTTCTCGCCCCCCCTTTCTCGCCCCCCTTTCTCGCCCCCCCTTTCTCGCCCCCCCTTTCTCGCCCCCCCTTTCTCGCCCCCCCTTTCTCGCCCCCCCTTTCTCGCCCCCCCTTTCTCGCCCCCCCTTTCTCGCCCCCCCTTTCTCGCCCCCCCTTTCTCTGCCCCCCCTTTCTCTGCCCCCCCTTTCTCTGCCCCCCCTTTCTCTGCCCCCCCTTTCTCTGCCCCCCCTTTCTCTGCCCCCCCTTTCTCTGCCCCCCCTTTCTCTGCCCCCCCTTTCTCTCCCCCCCTTTCTCTCCCCCCCTTTCTCCCCCCCTTTCTCTCCCCCCCCTTTCTCTCCCCCCCCTTTCTCTCCCCCCCCTTTCTCTCCCCCCCTTTCTCTCCCCCCCTTTCTCTCCCCCCCCTTTCTCTCCCCCCCTTTCTCTCCCCCCCCTTTCTCTCCCCCCCCTTTCTCTCCCCCCCCTTTCTCTCCCCCCCTTTCTCTCCCCCCCCTTTCTCTCCCCCCCCTTTCTCTCCCCCCCTTTCTCTCCCCCCCCTTTCTCTCCCCCCCCTTTCTCTCCCCCCCCCTTTCTCTCCCCCCCCCTTTCTCTCCCCCCCCCTTTCTCTCCCCCCCCCTTTCTCTCCCCCCCCTTTTCTCCCCCCCCCTTTCTCTCCCCCCCCTTTCTCTCCCCCCCCCTTTCTCTCCCCCCCCTTTCTCTCCCCCCCCTTTCTCTCCCCCCCCCTTTTCTCTCCCCCCCCCTTTCTCTCCCCCCCCCTTTCTCTCCCCCCCCTTTCTCTCCCCCCCCCTTTCTCCCCCCCCCTTTCTCTCCCCCCCCCTTTCTCTCCCCCCCCTTTCTCTCCCCCCCCCTTTCTCTCCCCCCCCTTTCTCTCCCCCCCCCTTTCTCTCCCCCCCCCTTTCTCTCCCCCCCCCTTTCTCTCCCCCCCCCTTTCTCTCCCCCCCCCTTTCTCTCCCCCCCCCTTTCTCTCCCCCCCCCCCTCTCCTTAATAAGACTGGTAACATTAGAACCATGCATAAATTATACTGCTTATACCTGAAATATTATCTTAAGTAACTTATGAAATATGGTCTACATGGCATAAAGGCAACTTCCATTTGCATGGAGAGCCCAATTGAGAAGCAGGAAGAACATGTGCGACATAAAAGCTTCAAGTGTTTGACTGGTGTAGGAATGTTGGTTGTCAAGAAGTACAGGTTTGTGTTTACAGTCCTTGTCTCAATTTGTGAAGCCTAAAAATTGTCCTGACTTCTGAACTTCATCCAAATTTTATTAATCTCGGATATGGAAGCTATGACTATTCATTCCAGGAAGCAGTGTGAAATAATGTTATCGAACTAGCAGGTCCAAATGGATTAGATTTATTGTACATTGTGATCTCACTGCCCATTTTTCAAAGCTATCCAATATGGTTGTCTTCATTCCTTAGGTAAAAAGGAACCTAGGATCTATCTGCCCATTTCTACTGCTGGAATAATGCCACAAGTGGTTTACAAACAAAAGCACAACAAGCAATAAGTGTAAAGTCATTTACTTTATGTATGCATAATGTTGTCTATGTAGGAACATATTATGCACTATTCAAAATAGGACAACAAAGGGAAATGCTATGTGCTTACTGTTTTTTTAAAATGTTATTTGCATTTTTCTTCCATTTTACAGGAATTTATAGCTCTGGGAATTTCCAACATTTTTGCTGGCTGCTTCTCAAGCTTTTTGGCTGGTACCGCTCTGTCACGCACAGCCATACAGGAAAGTACAGGTGGAAAAACTCAGGTAATAAACCATACTAGATATATTCATTTATATCTTATTAAATCACAATTCCATTATTTATTGGGCTCCTCCCTATATGGAGGACGCCTGTGCGTGACTTTGTTTAACATGGAGAGACTGGTGCACAGACTGCCACTACACGGTCCTTGACAGATCTGGGTCAGGATCCAGTGGCATGGAGTCCAAGACGACCGGAGACCCTTTTCTGCTGCATCTTTCATCCGCCTTCCCAGCTGTTGTGACGCTCCACTAAGTCATCATCCTCCGCCTGTTCCACCGCTGAGATCTTGGTTGGATTGCTCTTTTTCAGAGACCTCCCCCTCGAACTTACTGCCATGGGTGGCCCTACCAGGAGCATATCTCCAGACGGCATCGCTCTCAGGATATGTTAATTCTTCATTCACTTCTTTATTTCTCTGTGTTGGGGCCATTAGTCTTGAATGCATTTTAATGATCTTGACATTGGGGCTTGTGATTTCAACACTTTCAAATAAAAGAAATGTAGCAAACAGGGTGGCAAACATGCAATTTAATGTAGAGAAATGTGAAATGATACATTTTGGGAGAAAGAACAAGGAGAGGCAAAATAGACTTAATCATACCATTTTAGTGGAGGAGCCTGAACTGAGACCTGGAACGTGTGGATACAAATCATTAGTCAGGACAAATTGAAATTTGTGGCTTTATCAAAGTTTAGCATGGGTCTCTATTTATAAATGATTGGACTTCCGTTGTTGGGAAAAGTTTGCAGGGATATGATGGATAGAAAAGGTTTAGAGGGATCTTGGCCAAACATGGTCAAATGATACCAGCTTAGATGGGGCATTGTGGTCGGCATGGACAAGTTGGGCTGAAGGACCCGTTTCCAAGCTGCGTACTCTGTGGCGTGTAAGGTGAAAATCTAGATTTTGGGTAGTTAGGAAAAGAGCATGGGGTTTAATGAAGAGAGTTAACTTGGGCAATAAGATACTAGGTTCTGGAATGCTCTGACAAAAAGGATGGTGAAAGCAAAATGTACATTAATTATCATAAGGGACAGATTTGGAATTGAAAACATTCCAAGATCATGGACTAGGGCAGGAATAGGGATTAATTGGAGATATTTTGATGACCCAGTCAGGATAGATATCATTCTGATTGAATTCTACTTATGGGGCAGTCGCAAAAAATGTTTTTCTCCCGGCTGAGTATCTAGAATTAGCAGTCACGGCTTCAAAATAAGGGATCAGCAATTCATGACAAAGATGAGCGGTTTCTTCACCCAGAGAATAGAGAAATCTTTGGAATTTTTTACACCAGGTAGCTGCGGAGGCTTGGTCATGTCTTCTCAACACGGAGTTTGATATTTTGGATAGTCAGGTAATCAAGAGACGAGAAGTTGGAGATTGTTTCCTGCACTGAGGTCGGAAGTCAGCGGTAATGTTATTGAAGCACAGTGGGCATGAAGGGCCTACTATTTCTTGTGACCTTTTGTGCTATATTATTCAGTGACTTAATTTGGTACAAGTGTCTGTCAATGGCACAATGTTTTCGATTGTGTTTTATGAATAAACGAAATGGAGGGGGATCTTGCATCACATGTGGGTTTAAAAAAAATCCTGTACTGCAACAGAAATGTTACTTGTTAACATAAATGACTTTGTAAAGATTCTCGCATGTGTTTATTGCAGGTTGCTGGGCTTTTAACTGCAGTAATTGTAATGATTGCCATCCTGATAGTTGGAAAGCTACTTGAACCGCTGCAGAAGGTAATGTTATATTCTCATGGCATGTTATCTCCAGAAATTATGGGAATGATTCAGTAATGGTTTCCAAGAAAATAAATGATCTTGTTAACTTTGTAGTGTAGCCTAACATTCTTGATGAGTTATTTCTTGATCTGACTTTGCACATTTTAAAGTTGCCTGTACCTATTGTTCAGAGTTGTTATTTCTGCTCCGCATTGACTCCTCCACACCCAGCCATCATAAACTAAAGTTGATGTTATCTCATCCAAGTTGGTGCCAGGGTGCAGGCTCAACATGTGTTCTTCCAGTTCACTCAACAGTTTTGCACAAGCTCTGCACCTCAGAGATGCATATCATTTGGCATCTAATTTACTCAAGATATAATGCCTGAGCTGGAGGCAATATTCATCATAATTTAGTTCTGATGTTATGATAAAAACCATGCCATTAAATTACTATTCCTGCATCCTTCTGTATATTTGCCAAACCATACTGCTGCAAAAAGCAAATGAAACGATTTTTGATTGTTCGTAAAGTAACTTTTTTTATTCCTTCAACCAAATGGAGAAAGCAGCATGAAGTCTCGACATTTATTGATCAGAGTGTTTCCTGCACTAATTCACAAGTTTTTTGGCAGGGAGGGCAGATTTGTCATCAATTTACTTTAGGGGGCCATGTGAAATATAATATTTTTAAAAAAAAATCTTAGTTGAGATATCAACACTTTGAAAAATTTGACAACGGAAGGATGGTGCAGAGATTTCGATTTACCATCTAGGCCAGTGCGGTAGAGCATTAAATTGGCCGTTCATTCAAATTCCAATTCATCTCTTGCATTATCAGAAATGACATGTTAAACATATGGGTCACAGCAATATTCTTGCAAATAATCAACCCTACATCAATTATGCAGGCCGATAAACCTAACATTCCTTCTCAAAGAACTCTTGGTGATTGTATGGAAACACTTTGCAAACAAATTATTTCCCTATTTGTATTCTGTGTGTTTTCTCAATAGTCATGTCAGTGAATTTTCTCCCATGTACCTCTCTTGCCACATAATTTCCTGCCTTTTCTAACTACTGTTTTACCTGGAGGAACAAATGTGATGTCAATATGGTCCCCTTCACTGGGCAGGTTGTGTAATGCCCATAGCCTTGTGCTTCCCATTTGTTAGCTGCTACAGTCCACTATCTTGCACCTTTTTTTAATAGGGTTAGCTGCATGTGAACTAGCTACATATTTCCTATCTTTGACATATTCTGTCTATCAGGCAATTCCTTTGGGATTAGCAGGGAGCTTCATGGAGATATAATGATAGTTATCACTGAAGAGTGTGTAGCCGTCTTTTTTCCTTTGCTTCTTTCGAACCTGTTGTATTCTGAGCAGAAAACGTTGTAAATTAGAATCCAGATCTTTGCCGCTGCAATCATGAATCTCTTCCCTGAGGCACCTCTGGGAGGCCTGTAAAATCGCCATGCTGTACTGCAGTATCCTGATCTGGCTAAACATTTTTACATGCACGTGCTTTGGATTTTGAAACATACTGTATGGAACACATACTGTGTGAAGCACACAATGCTTCTAACCCTCCAAGAGGACTGTTCCCTCACCAATCCACATCAGCAATAAAGTCCTGGCTCCTGCTACTGATATCGAATGGGGAAAAGGTTTGGTATATTCAATATGGTGCAGTTGTTATAGTACTAAATATGTAATTTAAAGGTCTGGGCTCATAAACTAGACCTAAAGTCAAATTCCACCATGGCAACTGTGAATTTCATTTTGATTAATAACCTGCAACTTATAATAAAAAATAGCTAAAGGTGACCACAAACTGCTGGATTGTTGTAAACTTCCATCAAGATTATTAATGTCGATCAGGGTACAAGAAATCTATATCTTTCCACAATCTGGCAAATTTTGGACTCCTATGTGGTTGATTGTTTGCTGGATCTCAGTTAAAGCCAAATAAATGTTAGCCATGAAACTAATGTCCAGATCCTGAAAAATGAATATTTAAAAGAAATAATAAAGTTGACACGTTTTTCCTTCTCTGCTTCCGCTTGCACTTTTTTGTGCTTCAGCTGATTCTCCTAATGTCCTGCATTCCCCAGAATGAACTGGTAGACACATCATTAGTATGTGTAATAGGTCTTGATAAGATGGTGGGACATCAAGAATATTTTCTGAATTCTAGCCTTGACGATAAAGAGCTGCTTTAAGAATAGTTGATTTTAGAATATCCTGCCATCTCCTTTGAAGTGATGTGCCAGAGTTGTATTCTCTTGCAGTTTTCAGAGGGATCAACTGGTCACTTGTGTCACATGGGTCCTGCAAATTCATCCCAGCACCCATTTTGTCAGAATACTAAAAGCACAGTCAACAAGCATATATAAATACCAATTGGGATGCTAAAAATTAATGTTGCATGATTAATTGTATTTTTACATTGATAATGCTTTCTATCGAATTTATACTAAGCTTTATTTACAGCTCAAATAACAGAACTCTGGAAAAACAGTGGGTTAAATAGCATCTGCTGAGGCAAAAGGTTCAAGTTGACGTTTTGGATCATAACCCTGCACAGATTCTGCTTGACTTGCTGAGTTTTAGTATTTTTCGTTCCGGATTCCAACATCCGTAATCTCCTTTGTCTTCATTGACACCCATCTATTTCCATTTTACAAACTGGAAGATTATTGTTACGGACGTAATAAAAACATTAACTGGGTTTTGAATTGTACAAACATCGTAAATTTAATCTCTGTTCTTAAATTTTTTCTCAGGCTGTACTGGCAGCAATTGTCATTGCCAATTTGAAGGGAATGTTCTGGCAATTCTTTGATGTTCCAGTGTTGTGGAGACAAAACAGAGTTGATTGTGTGAGTATTTTAAAAATAATACAGTTTTTGTAAAAACAGCATAGAGTCATTCAGTGATACATTGTGGAAATAGTCCCTTCGGCCCAACTTGCCCACACCGGCCAACATGTCATAGCTACACTTGTCCCACCTGCCAGCATTTGGTCCATATCCCTCCAAACTGTCCTATCCATGTACCTGGCTAACTGTTTCTTAAATGTTGGGATAGGCCCTGTCTCAACTACCTCCTCTAGCAGCTGGTTCCATACATCCACCACCCTTTGTGTGGAAAAGGTTACCCTTCCGATTCCAATTAAATCGTTTCCCTTCCATCTTAAACCTATGTCCATTGGTCCTCAATTCACCTACTCTGGGCAAGCGACTCTATGCATCTACCCGATCTATTCTTCTCATGATCTTATACACCTCTATAAGATCACCCCTCATCTTCCTGCACTCCAAAGAATAGAGTCCCAGCCTATTCAACCTCTGCCTATAGCTCAGACCCTCTAGTCCTGGCAACATCCTCGTAAACACTTTAAGAATTGGGGCATGAATCTTTTGCTAATTTTATGTGTAGGACATAGTTTATGAAGTTTCTCTTGTTCTGATATCAATTTGAATGCACCCATGCCTAGGTCATGGTAATGGAGACATGAAAGATAATTTTCCACCGAAGCAACATCCATCAACAAAAAGCATCCAAGCAAAACCAATCTTGTTAAACTTTTGCCAATACTATGTAATACTATTTAAAAACAGAACAAGGAGAAATATGACACCTTAAACGTATTGTACTGGAACGTGAAATGGGAATGGTGCATTTTTGTTCATTTACATTGTGTATATGTAGTTACTGTGATAATAGATTTATAACTCAACCATGCAAGTTTTTTGCTTTAAAAAAAAGTGTGTAGTTCTTCAGAGGACTGTACTCTAACTAACATTGTCTTGTTTTTCTGTAGCTGATATGGATTGTGACATGGATTGCATCTATCCTTCTGGGATTAGATCTGGGGCTTTTAGCTGGTGTGTGCTTTGAACTTCTTACTGTTGTCCTTAGAGCCCAGTTGTAAGTATTTGATTAGACCTTTTTGGAATGACATATACATTATATTCATCACATACTGAATGGAATCTCCATCTATTAAATTAAATGTTAATCTTTTAGCCCAGTTTCCACTGCCCTAGGAAATGTACCAAACACCGACATCTACAAGAACATGAAGAGATACAAAAACGTTAGTTTATTTAAACTTGTATATATCTTGTTTTCCAAAATAATATTCAAAATTTCAATGTTTTAATGGAGAATTGTTTTCCCCTGGATATTTGACAGCTTATTGAACCAAATGGCGTGAAAATCTTCAGATTTTCTTCTCCCTTATTTTTTGGAAGTGTTGATTATTTTAAAGAGAGACTCAATAGCGTTGTGAGTATACTATTTAGATGTATAATATGAATCTCTTTAAATATTTATTTTTATTGCTGTTACTTACATGTCTATGAATGGAATCATTTCAGGTTGGATTTAATCCAGTTCGAGTGTTTAATAAGCGAACAAAAGCATTGAAGAAGATCCAATCACTTATAAAGAAGGGTCAATTAAGAGCAACAAGGGTGAAGTTACTTTTAAGTTGCTTTCTTTTATACAATTATTAATTCTGGCCTTTTCTGTAAAATGAGGGGAAATGTATTATAGCTTTTTTTTAATCTTACTCCATTCTCTTCAATTTTGTTGGTACACGACAAAGTTACACAATGTTGCTTCACAACAAAGTTATTCCATGGATCTAATTTTATCTGTTTCATCTTGTACTTGTCACAGTACAATCACTATCTTTCTTCTAATAGTTTCATCTCAGCCTTAACCATTCCTTGTTTATAATGCATACGCATGATACCTAGCAATTACTTTTGCTCACCCCCCCTTTAGTTGAATCACAATATCCTCTCATTCAGTTTTATAGTCTGCCTCTGCAGCCTGAAATGATACATAGAAACATAGAAAATAGGTACAGGAGTAGGCCATTCGGCCCTTCGAGCCTGCACCGCCATTCAATATGATCATGGCTGATCATCCAACTCAGTATCCTGTACCTGCTTTCTCTCCACACCTCCTGATCCCTTTAGCCACAAGGGCCACATCTAACTCCCTCTTAAATATAGCCAATGAACTGGCCTCAACTACCTTCTGTGGCAGAGAATTCCAGAGATTCACCACTCTCTGTGTGAAAAATGTTTTCCTCATCTCGGTCCTAAAAGATTTCCCCCTTATCCTTAAACTGTGACCCCTTGTTCTGGACGTGTTCCAACATCGGGAACAATCATCCTGCATCTAGCCTGTCCAACCCCTTAAGAATTTTGTACGTTTCTATAAGATCCCCCCTCAATCTTCTAAATTCTAGCGAGTACAAACCAAGTCTATCCAGTCTTTCTTCATATGAAAGTCCTGACATCCCAGGAATCAGTCTGGTGAACCTTCTCTGTACTCTATGGCAAGAATGTCTTTCCTCAGATTAGGAGACCAAAACTGTACGCAATACTCCAGATGTGGTCTCACCAAGACCCTGTACAACTGCAGTAGAACCTCCCTGCTCCTATACGCAAATCCTTTTGCTATGAATGCTAACATACCATTCGCCTTCTTCACTTCCTGCTGCACCTGCATGCCTACTTTTAATGACTGGTGTACCATGACACCCAGGTCTCGTTGCATCTCCCCTTTTCCTAATCGGCCACCATTCAGATAATAGTCTACTTTCCTGTTTTTGCCACCAAAGTGGATAACCTCACATTTATCCACATTATACTGCATCTGCCATGCATTTGCCCACTCACCCAGCCTATCCAAGTCACCTTGCAGCCTCCTAGCATCCTCCTCACAGCTAACACTGCCCCCCAGCTTCATGTCATCCGCAAACTTGGAGATGTTGCATTCAATTCCCTCGTCCAAATCATTGATATATATCGTAAATAGCTGGGGTCCCAGCACTGAGCCTTGCGGTACCCCACTAGTCACTGCCTGCCATTGTGAAAAGGACCCGTTTACTCCTACTCTTTGCTTCCTGTCTGCCAGCCAGTTCTCTATCCACATCAATACTGAACCCCCAATACCGTGTGCTTTAAGTTTGTATACTAATCTCTTATGTGGGACCTTGTCGAAAGCCTTCTGAAAGTCCAGATATAACACATCCACTGGTTCTCCCTTATCCACTCTACTAGTTACATCCTCGAAAAATTCTATAAGATTCGTCAGACATGATTTACCTTTCATAAATCCATGCTGACTTTGTCCAATGATTTCACCACTTTCCAAATGTGCTGCTATCCCATCTTTAATAACTGATTCTAGCAGTTTCCCCACTACCGACGTTAGACTAACTGGTCTGTAATTCCCCATTTTCTCTCTCCCTCCCTTTTTAAAAAGTGGGGTTACATTAACTACCCTCCAATCCTCAGGAACTACTCCAGAATCTAAAGAGTTTTGAAAAATTATCACTAATGCATCCACTATTTCTGGGACTACTTCCTTAAGTACTCTGGGATGCAGCCTATCTGGCCCTGGGGATTTATCGGCCTTTAATCCATTCAATTTACCTAACACCACTTCCCGGCTAACCTGGATTTCACTCAGTTCCTCCATCTCATTTGACCCCCGGTCCCCTGCTATTTCCGGCAGATTATTTATGTCTTCCTTAGTGAAGACAGAACCAAAGTAGTTATTCAATTGGTCTGCCATGTCCTTGTTCCCCATGATCAATTCACCTGTTTCTGACTGCAAGGGACCTACATTTGTTTTAACTAATCTTTTTCTCTTCACATATCTATAAAAGCTTTTGCAGTCAGTTTTTATGTTCCCTGTCAGTTTTCTTTCATAATCTATTTTCCCTTTCCTAATTAAGCCCTTTGTCCTCCTCTGCTGGACTCTGAATTTCTCCCAGTCCTCTGGTAGGCTGCTTTTTCTGGCTAATTTGTACGCTTAATCTTTTGTTTTGATACTATCCCTGATTTCCCTTGTTATCCATGGATGCACTACCTTCCCTGATTTATTTTTTTGCCAAACTGGGATGAACGATTGTTGTAGTTCATCCATGCAGTCATTAAATGCCTTCCATTGCATATCTACCGTCAACCCATTAAGAATCAATTGCCAGTCTATCTTGGCCAATTCACTTCTCACACCCTCAAAGTTACCTTTCTTTAAGTTCAGGACCCTTGTTTCTGAATTAACAATGTCACTCTCCATCCTAATGAAGAACTCAACCATATTATGGTCACTCTTGCCCAAGGGGCCACGCACAACAAGACTGCTAACTAACCCTACCTCATTACTCAATACCCAATCTAGAATAGCCTGCTCTCTCGTTGGTTCCTCTACATGTTGGTTTAGAAAACTATCCCGCATACATTCCAAGAAATCCTCTTCCTCAGCACCCTGCCAATTTGATTCACTCAATCTATATGTAGATTGAAGTCACCCATTATAACTGTTTTACCTTTGTTGCACGCATTTCTAATTTCCTGTTTGATGCCATCCCCAACTCCACTACTACTGTTAGGTGGCCTGTACACAACTCCCACTAGCGTTTTCTGCACCTTAGTGTTTCGCAGCTTTACCCATATCGATTCCACATCCTCCAAGCTAATGTCCTTCCTTTCTATTGCGTTAATCTGCTCTCTAACCAGCAACGCTACCCCACCTCCTTTCCCTTTCTGTCTACCCCTCCTGAATATTGAATATCCCTGGATGTTCAGCTCCCAGCCTTGGTCACCCTGGAGCCATGTCTCCGTGATCCCAACTATATCATAGTCATTAATAGCTATCTGCACATTCAACTCATCCACCTTATTACGAATGCTCCTTGCATTGAGACACAAAGCCTTCAGGCTTGTTTTTACAACACTCTTACCCCTTATACAATTATGTTGAAAAGTGGCCCTTTTTGATTTTTACCCTGGATTTGTCTGCCTGCCACTTTTACTTTTCACCTTGCTACCTATTGCTTCTGCCCTCATTTTACACCCCTCTGTCTCTACAATCACACATTTAAGAAACCCTTTCCCTTTAACTCCATCCTCAACTATCCCATTTGACACCCCACCCCCCTTATTCACTTTAAAACCACCCGTGTAGCAGTGGCAAACCTGCCTGCCAGAATGCTGGTCCCCCACCTGTTAAGATGCAATCCGTCCCTTTTGTACAGTTCCCCCTTACTCCAAAACAGATCCCAGTGATCTAAGAATCTAAATCCCTGCCCCGTGCACCAGTTCCTCAGCCACACATTCAGGTCCCGTATCTCCCTGTTCCTGCTCTCGCCAGCACGAGGAACTGGAAGCAAACCGGAGATAACAACCCTGGAGGTCCTGCTTTTCAGCATTTTTCCGAGCTCTCTAAAGTCACGCTGCAGAATATTCATCCCCTTCTTTCCGACATCGTTTGTGCCGACATGCACTACCACTTCCGGCTGTTCACCTTCGCCCTTGAGGATTTTCTGCACTCTGTCCATGACATCCTGGATCCTGGCACCAGGAAAGCAGCACACCATCCTCGAATCCCGTCTGTTGCTGCAGAAACCCCTGTCCGTACCTCTCACAATGGAGTCTCCCACTACAATGGCGTTGCCTGACTTTGGCCTTTTTGGTTTTGGCTCAACAGCCCTATTCGCATCGCAAGCCAGTCCGCCACTCAGTGTAAACACGTCTTCTGTCCCAACAGCTTCTAAGTGGGCGAACCTGTTCACAAGAGGTACAACACCCGGGGACGTTTGCTTTCCATGCTTCCCTCCCTTTCTCACTGTCTCCCACCTTCTCTCTTCCAGTACCTTAGGGGTAACATTATTACTGTAGGACTTGTCGTGGAACGACTCCGTTTCTCGGACAAACCTGCGGTCATCCACTTGCTTCTCCAGTTCCCCAACACGGTCCTTCAGGAGCTGTACCTGGATGCCCTCGTCACATTTGTAGCAGCCAGAGGCACCAGCAGTGTCCTTGACCTCCCACATACTGCAAGCATCACACTGAATCAGCTTGCCTGACATCTCCTTCTTTCGTCTCTCCCTCTGCAGCGTTTTGCGTAGCCTCCTCTCCTCAGCCTCCTCGCCGAAGACTCTCAAGCCAAAGACTCACACTTTTCTCACAGGGCACTTCCCTCACAAGGCCTCTCCCTCACTGCCGCTCCCAAAGCCTTAAGGGCCTGTCCCACGAGCATGCGGCAAGCGCGACCTAACGTGGTCGCTTGAGCCGTACGGCCACGCGGGGCCAGTCCCACTTCGATCGCCGGAGCCGTATGGAGTTGTTGGGATCGCTGGTCCCGACATCGCGCGGGGCTCTGAAAAACTGACACTGTTCAAAATTTCCACGTGGCAACGGCCTGCCGGCCCGCAGCCGCCTTCACGCCGTACGCACTGCCTCGACGGGCATGCGCAGCATCTCAACGCCGTGCGCAGCGTCTCGACGCCGTACGCAGCATCTTGACGCCGTAAGTCACGCGCGAACTTCCCGCGGACATCGCTTGAACTTCACGTCACTCACTCGACCTCTGCGCGACCCCTGCTTCCTGTTTGGTCGCGCTCGCCGCATGCAGTCGCATGCTGGTGGGACCGGCCCTGTACGGGGATCACTCGACCTCCGCGCGGCCCCCACTTCCGGTTTGGTCGCGCTTGCCGCATGCAGTTGCATGCTCGTTGGACAGGCCCTTAACTCTCATATTTACCGACTGTAAAAGCTGTGTGTCAATTAATAGTGTTTAAGTGACAAACATTTTGACTGTTAACATTTAAGTTTTATTGAATATGAATTTAATAATAAATATAACTAAATTAACTAAAATACTGATGTGATTATCATTAAAAAATTTAATTAAATTGATATAAGAAATAGAATAACTTGCTTCCCAGTTGCTTTATATCTGCATTCGTTGGAGTAAGAAGAGATCCAATGTTAGAGATTGATCCAGAGTTAGTCTAATTTAGGACCTGAGGCAATTGAATTTTTATTTGATACACCCCAGTCCTTCCATGCACACCAGGGGGAACCTTATCAAAACCGATCCCTGATAATTAAGGAACAAACTGATGGATTCAGAAGTATGGAACCTAACATTCAATTCTACTGTATGGAAATTCCAAAACTTTATTTCATGATCCAATAATATCTGAACAAATATTAGATTGGCCTTCACCAGTACATGTAAATATGGTCCTGATTTCATCAACATCTGGAAATATTGCATGTTTCCCTAATACTGCTAAATCGCCAGTATGTCTGAACACCTTTGAATACAAAAACCTGTTGATCTCTGACAAATATACTCGAACATCGATCATCCACATCCCTGTGAGTTAGAGGTCTTAATGGGATTTCTCCTCATCTCCGTCCCCTAATGATAAGACTCTGTTCTGAAGATCTAAACCCTCCACCATGAGAATGTAGCCTCTCCATAATATTTCTTCCAAGCCCACTAATTTTTCTAAATTGTGGCGAGTACAAACTAATCTTGCATTATCTCTGTTTATTGAGTAACCATCATATTTGGAGAATGTATCCTTCATTGATTCAAAGTCAATATTTACTTCCTCTAGCAGGAGCTTCCCAGCTGTTATCAGGCAACTGAACCATCC
The DNA here is from genome assembly GCA_038087875.1 of Malacoraja senta. Lineage (NCBI taxonomy): Eukaryota > Metazoa > Chordata > Chondrichthyes > Rajiformes > Rajidae > Malacoraja > Malacoraja senta. Next base: position 22,627,513 of record CM075985.1, on the reverse strand, counting down.
TATCCCAACTAGAGAGTGGTCCTGACCTACCATCTACCTCATTGGAGACCTTTAGACTATATTTATTCAGACTTTATTGGACATTATCTTGCATTAAACATTATTTCCTTTATCCAGTATCTTTACAATGTGGACGGCTCGATTGTAATCATGTATAGCCTTTCTGCTGACTGGATAGGACAAAACAAAGGTTTTCGCTATACCTCCGTACACATGACAATAAACTAAATTTAAATTTGCAAGACTTTGACTTTTGTACAAGGACCAACAGACCATTTGCTTTCCTAATGGCTTGCTCTACATGCATGTTTATTTTCTGTCTCATGAACCAGAACACCCAGATCTCCCCTAAAAACATGTACTACTTTCTCACCACGACACATGTAAATCACCATTTCATTTCGAACATAGAATATAGAATAGTGCAACACAAGAACAGGCCCTTCGGTCTACTATTTCTGTACATTTCCTTTCAATTTTGCCCCTCTCATGCTTAAAACTATGCCCTCTAGTCTTTGACATTTCTACCCTGGGAAGAGAGCTCTGACTGTCTACCCTATTTTTGCCTCTCATAAATTTTGTATAATTCTTTCTGGTCTCCGCTCAACTTCCAACATTCCAGAGAAAACGGTCCATATTTGTCCATCCTCTATATATAGCTAATACTTTATAATCCAGACAGCATTCTGGTAAACCTCTTCTGTACCCTCTCCAAAGCCTCCACGTTCTTCCTGTCAGGAGGCGACTAGAACTGCACATAATACTCCAAATGTGGCCTAATCAAAGTCCTATAGAGCTGCAACATGACATCCTGGCTCTTACACTGAACGCCCTGACCAATGAAGTCAAGCATATCATACGCCATCTTTACCACACTAACTATTTGTGTTGCCACTTTTAGGGAGACCTGGACTTGGACCACATGGTCTCTCTATACATCAATGCTATTAAGGGTCTTGCCATTAACTGTATACTTTACCCTTGCATTCAACCTCCCAAAGTGTGAAAACTCACACTTGCTTGGATTAAACTTCACCTGCCATTTCACTGCCCATTTCCATAGTGGATCGATATCCTTTGACAGCCTTCCTCTCTGTCTGAAACTTCACCAATTTTGGTGTTGTCTGCAAACTTACAAACCAACCCATCTACATTTACAACCAAATCATTTATATATATCACAAACAGATTGTTGCAAAACTCTGCTGGTCACAGACCACCAGCCAAATTAACAGCTGTCACCACAACTCTCTGCCTTTCATGAGTAAGGCAGTTTTGAACCCATGCGACCAAGTCATCATGGATCCCACGCATCTTGACCTCTGGATCAGTCTACCATGGAGGACTCGCCTCACTAAAATCTATGCAGACATCGTCCACTGCCCTATCCTCATTGATTACCTTTGTCACCTCTTCAAAAAAAATCACAATCAAGTTGATAGGACATGCCCTGCTGCAGACAAAGCCATGCTGCCTGTCCCTAATGAAGCTATCTGTCTATTCTTTCTGTTCATTCTGTCAAAGTGCACAACTTCACATTTTTCCACAAATGTACATCTTCCAATCTGCTGTAACCCCAAGCTTTTCCTGTCTATGTTCATTCGCAGATAGTTTAAAAATTAATTTCCGCCATGTTTTTATATGCGAGATAATTTTCACAGTGATCTAAGTTATTAATTGTCTAGCAGTCCTGTTCAGAAATTGCATTCCTATTTCTAGGAAGGGATTGTAACTGATGGAAGTGTTGCCAATGAGGGTTTTGAGGATGATGAGGAAGCTGAAGAAGAACCACAACCCGATGTTCCAACAAAGGAAGTGGAAATTCAAGTTGACTGGAATTCTGAACTCCCGATCAAAATTTTGGTCCCTAAAGTTACCATTCATAGCCTTATTTTTGATTTTGGTGCAGTGTCATTTATTGACGTTGTAGGAGTCCGGATTTTTAAAATGGTAAGTATACATTTGGTGTAACTAGTATCGGTGTGAAAGTTTTGTTTAAAAAAAGTAAATATCAAAAATATGTTACTTTTCGGTTAGCATTTAAAAGGGGAAAGTGCATAGGATAGGATGCATTAACTCATGAAAAGTACTTCACAAAAGTATTTTCAATATAGATTGTATTTCCAATACGAAGTTATAATTCAGATGTGTAGCGTTTGCTTTTTAAACATTACAGCTGTATGAATTTTTAAAATATACACTGAGATTGTGTGGACATAATACATTATTAGTGTTTTCAGATTAAAATGAGTCACTTAAGAACGTATGAACTCCTTCCCTTGAAACGGAGCGTCTAATGAAAAGTCTTGAATTCATATTTGTGTACACCAGGTGCGCATAACGCTACTACGTATGCTGCCAGCAAGTGAAGCTCAATACTGAAATTGAGAAGTTTTGTTCAAAAATTATTCAGTAATGCAGTATTTATATTGAACCAAAGGTACACAAAAATGCTGGAGAAACTCAACGGGTGCAGCAGCATCTATGGAGCGAAGGAAATAGGCAACGTTTCGGGCCGAAACCCTTCTTCAGACTGATAGGGGGTGGGGAGAAGAAAGGAAAAAAGGCGGAGGAGGAGCCCGAGGGCTGAGGGATGGGAGGAGACAACCAGAGGGCTGATGAAGGGGAGGGGACAGCAAGGGCTAGCAGAGTTGGGAGAATTCGATGTTCATTCCCCAGGATGTAGACTGCCCAAGCGGAATATGAGGTGCATTTCCTCCAATTTCCGGTGTTGCTCGCTGTGGCCATGGAGGAGACCCAGGACAGAGAGGTCAGATACGGAATGGGAGGGGGAGTTGAAGTGCTGAGCCACCGGGAGGTCAGGTAGGTTATTGCGGACCGACCGGAGGTGTTCGGCGAAACGATCGCCAAGCCTCCGCTTGGTCTCACCGATGTAGATCAGCTGACATCTAGAGCAGCGGATGCAATAGATGAGGTTGGAGGAGATGCAGGTGAACCTCTGTCGCACCTGGAACGACTGCTTGGGTCCTTGAATGGAATCGAGGGGGGAGGTGAAGGGACAAGTGTTGCATCTCTTGCGGTTGCAAGGGAAAGTACCCGGGGAGGGGGTGGTACGGGAGGGAAGGGAAGAATTGACAAGGGAGTTACGGAGGGAGCGGTCTTTGCGGAAGGCAGACATGGGGGGAGATGGGAAGATGTGGCGAGTGGTGGGATCACGTTGGAGGTGGCGAAACTGACGGAGGATCACTTGTTGTATGTGACGGCTGGTGGGATGAAAGGTGAGGACTAGGGGGACTCTGCCCTTGTTGTGAGTGGGGGGGTGGGGAGAGAGAGCAGTGTTGCGGGGTATGGCAGAGACCCTGGTGCGAGCCTCATCTATGGTGGAGGAAGGGAACCCCAGTTCCCTGAAGAATGAGGAGATTTCGGATGCCCTGGTGTGGAACGCCTCATCCTGGGAGCAGATGCGGCGTAGACGGAGGAATTGAGAGTGGGGGATGGAGTCCTTACAGGAAGCAGGGTGGGAAGAAGTGTAGTCCAGATAGCCATGGGAGTCAGTAGGTTTGTAGTGGATGTCGGTATGAAGTCTATCACCTGCGATGGAGATAGTGAGGTCAAGGAATGGTAGGGAAGTGTCGGAAATGGTCCAGGTGTATTTGAGTGCCAGATGAAAGTTGGTGGTGAAGTGGATGAAGTCAGTCAGTTGTGTGTGGGTGCAGGATGTGGCACCAAAACAGTCATCGATGTAGCGGAGGTAGAGGTCGGGGATGGGGCCCTGGTACGTATTGAACAAGGATTGTTCTACGTACCCGACAAAGAGGCAGGCGTAGCTGGGGCCCATGCGTGTGCCCATAGCTACGCCTTGTATTTGGAGGAAATGAGAGGAGTCAAATGAGAAGTTATTAAGGGTAAGGACCAGCTCCGCTAGGCGGAGGAAGGTGTCAGTGGCCGGGTATAGGTTGCTTCTTCGGTCGAGGAAAAACCGGAGGGCTTCGAGACCATCCTGGTGGGGGATGGAGGTATACAATGACTGGACGTCCATGGTGAAGATGAGGGGGTGAGGGCCTAGAGAGTGGAATGCGTGCAGACAACGGAGAGTGTCTGAGGTGTCTTGAACATAGGTAGGGAGGGATTTGAATAGGATGGAGTCGAGGTAGGCGGAGATGAGTTCGGTGGGGCACGAACAGGCAGAGACAATGGGTCTACCGGGACAGTCAGGTTTGTGGATTTTGGGGAGAAGGTAAAATCGGGTCGTGCGGGGCTGGGGAACAATGAGGTTGGAGGCTCGGTCGGGCAGGGCGTGGGAGTGGATGAAGTCGGTGATGGTGCTGGAGATGGTGGCCTGGTGCTCGTCAGTGGGGTCATCTTGAACCACTCTACTGTGCATGAGTCAGAGTTGTAGCAACCCTGCAAAATCTTTAAGTCTCTAGCTTGCATCCCTTTGAGCTTTCTTGCTGCTTAACTACTTGAGGAAATAACTTTTTCCATCTCTAACTTCACTGTTTACATAAGTCCATCAAATTCCACTCTCCCTGCTTTTCTTCTGCATGTATTATAACTGGGACTTGCCCAGTGTCTCGGATGAGTTCAGTCCTTGGCAGAAATGCAGAAAAATTGATTAACTGCCAATTCTGAAATCTAAATAAAGGGTATCTGGGTATTTTCCTGAGTATTGTGTGCAGTTCTGGTTGCCCCATTACAGAAAGGATGTGGAGACTTTGGAAAGCATGCAAAGGAGGTTTACCAGAATGTTTCCTGAATTAAGGGGTATCAGCAACAGCGAGAGGTTGGATAGACTTGGATCGTTTTTGCTGGAGGATGTGGTGAGACCTGATAGAAATAAATAAAATTATGAGCGGCATAGACAGAATAGACAGTCAGAACCTTTAAATATAAGAACGAATATTTCCCCTCCTACCCGTGACCTGGCTGTCTCATTGGTCTGCTCTTCAAAATTAGACAGTTTCTAACCCGTTACTCTACCCTCCCTTGTAAAACTGATCATCACCATGAAACCTACTACCTGCCCCCTCGACACTGTCCCCTCTGCCCTCCTAAAGGACGTCATTACAACAGCTGGTCCCAGCATCCTCGCCATCTTCAACAGCTCTCTGGCCACTGGCACTGTACCGACCTGCTTCAAGCATGCGGTGTTCCAACCACTCCTGAAAAAACCTAACCTCGACCCCCACCTTGCCAAGCAACTACAGACCCATTTCTAAACTGCCTTTCCTCTCAAAAGCCCTTGAAAAGGTAATTTTAAGTCAACTTATACCTTCACCAAAACACTATCTTGGAAACTTTCCAATCAGGTTTCAGGGCTCACCATAGCACAGAGTCTGCCTTGTTGAAGGTACACAATGACCTACTGCTCACCGTTGACTCTGGTGACTGTGCAATTCTGCTCCTTCTTGACCTCAGCGCAGCATTTGATACTGTCGACCATACCATCCTAATTGACCGTCTCCGGTATGGGGTTGGTATTGATGGCACTGCCCTGAGCTGGTTCATCTACCTCAAAGGTAGGAGTTTCTCGACTAACATAGGCAACTCATTCCTATCCCCAGCTAATCTGTGCTGTGGGGTTCCACAAGGTTCCATCCTTGGCCCCATTCTCTTCTCCCTGTAGGTACACAAAAATGCTGGAGAAACTCAGCGGGTGCAGCAGCATCTATGGAGCGAAGGAAATAGGTAACGTTTCGGGCCGAAACCCTTCTTCAGACTTCAGGTTTCGGCCCGAAACGTTACCTATTTCCTTCGCTCCATAGATGCTGCTGCACCCGCTGAGTTTCTCCAGCATTTTTGTGTACCTTCGATTTTCCAGCATCTGCAGTTCCTTCTTTAACACTCTTCTCCCTGTATATGCTCCCCTTAGGCCAAGTCATTGAAAGGCACGGCATTTCCTTCCATTGCTACGCAGACGATACACAACTCTATCTCCCCCTGAAGCCCAAAAAACAATAAAATCTGTTTAACCTTACCCACTGCCTCGAGGATATAAAGTGTTGGATGGCCCAGAACTTCCTCCAACTAAACGAGAGTAAGTCTGAGGTCATCCTTCTCGGCCCCTCGGACTCAATCAAATTGATAGCAGGCAGCCTTGGAAGCCTTACCCCACTACTCAAACCTCACGTCAAAAACCTTGGCGTGATATTTGACTCGGCACTGAAATTTGACAAACAAGTCAATGCCGTGGTAAAAGCTAGCTTCTTTCAGCTTCGGACGATAGCTAAAATAAAACAATTCCTCCAGTTTGATGACCTGGAAAAGATCCTCCACACATTCATCTCCTCCCGCCTAGATTACTGCAACTCCCTTTACACTGGCATCAGCCAATCTTCCCTGTCCCGCCTGCAACTGGTCCAAAACGCCGCAGCGAGACTCCTGACGGGCACCCGAAAAAGGGACCACATCACCCCGATCCTGGCCTCTCCACTGGCTCCCTGTGAGGTTCCGTATAAACTTCAAGATCCTCCTCCATGTCTACAAAGCCCTCAATGGGCTTGCCCCCACCTACATAAAAAGTCTTCTCACCCACCACTCCACCTCCAGGCACCTCAGATCGGCCGACTTGGGGTTGCTGAATATCCCACGGTCTAGGCATAAGCTCAGGGGCAACCGCGCCTTTGCGGTTGCAGCCCCTAGACTGTGGAACAGCATTCCCTTTCCCATCAGAACCGCCCCCTCCATCGACTCTTTTAAGTCAAGACTAAAGACTTATCTATACTCCCAAGCCTTTCCTGACGTCCTCTGAGTGAGGGCTACATGTATATATGTATGTAGTTTGTTTTGTTGTGCTATTCTTATAACAAATGTAAAGCACTTTGGTCAACGAGAGTTGTTTTTTAAATGTGCTATATAAATAAATGTGACTTGACTTGACTTGACTTTTCCCCCAAGATCGAAAAATCAAATACTAGAGGGCATAGCTTTAAGGTGAAAGGACCAAAGTTTAAAGGAGATGTATGAGGCACCTATTTTTACATCATGTGCCTGGAATGCGTTGGTGTGGGTGGTGTTTTTTTTTAGAGATGCAGCGCATCTATTCTTTTTTATGTGGGGGGGGGTGGGGAAAGGGGGAAACTACTTTCTAGTGTCCCTACCTGGTCGGAGAGGCAGCTTTTCTCCGGGTTGCACCTTCGACCCGTCCTCGCGGCCTACCAGCGGGCCTGGAGCGGCGTTTCCTGAGGGGACCGCCCAGGGCTTCGGCTGCGCTGGAGCGCTATCGCGGAGCGGAGCGGGCGATGCCTTGCCCGGGTCGCCGCGCTGGAGCTCCGGTGAGCTGAGCCCGCAGGTGAAACATCGCGGAGCTGCGGGTCTGCGGGCGGCGGCGCTGAACTTTAACAACGGGAGCCTGGGATCTCTCGCCGAGATCGCCAGTGGGGGAGCTCCATCCAGCGCGGCCTGTTGGCTTCGGAAGCCGCGGTCTCGAGTAAGGAGGCGGCCGTTCCAGGTGTCCCAAGCCGCTGAGAGGGTTCTCCCAGCACCGGAGCACCATCACCCGGCGAGAACGACCTGGAATATCGGGCCTCCGTGAAGGCAACTGTGGAGGCCTCAATAGGCCCGACTATGGGTGGACATGGGATGGGGACTGGACTTTGTGCCTTCTCACACAGTGGGAACCATTGTGGGGGGATGTTTTTATGTTTTATGTTAAATTTCTTTAATGTTGTGTCTAATTTGTGCTGCATGGCAAGACAAATTTCACACCATTTGGTGTATGTGACAATAAATGTCCTTTGTCCTTTGAAACAGGCCCTTTGGCCCACCGAGTCCGCACCGACCATTGATCCCCCACACACTAGAGACAAATTTACATTTAAAGCCAATTAACCTACAAACCTGTACGTCTTTGGAGTGTGGGAGGAAACCGAAGATCTCGGAGAAGGTACAAACTCCATACAGACAGTACCCATGGTCAGGATCGAACCCGGCTCTCTGGCAATGTAAGGCAGTAGCTCTATCACTGCGCCACCGTGCCGTCCTGTGGTGGTTGAGGCAGATGCGATAGTGCCATTTAAGAGACTTTTGGACAATCTTATGGATATCTAGGGAAGGGAGAGATATGGGTTATGTGCAATTGAATTTCCTTTATATTCTGTAACTGGTGATGAAGCACAGCACCTCTTTTATCCTTCTCATTAACTTTCAAGCCCTGCAGTTCCCCACTTGGGCTATGTTCCCATATTCCACTATTCATCCACTTTTCAGTTTTCTATTATTTCCCAAAAGGCGCCAATCTGTGTGAGAGAATTATTATTTCAGATTGATCACCTTTCACCACCTGAGTATGTCTTACATTTTCTGTTTTATTTCCATCTACAAATGAAGATGATTCCTTTAGGTTAATTCTGATGGAAACGCCCCGGAGTCTAAATGACTCCTGGCTGCCATTTATAATATTGAATGTGGTGTTTAAAGGCCCCTGCTAACATGTACATCATTATTTATTACAGGTGGTCAAGCAATTTAGTCGAATAGGGGTAAATGTTTATGTGGCAGCATATGAAGGTAATTGAATTGTGAACAAAAACGAATCTTTTGCAAATGAGTAAAAATGCGAAAGCTCAAGACAAGCAAAAAATAGCCAATTTTTTTTTCTCTGTGTTTTGCCAACTGTTCCATAGAGAACCATCAGTATTTGCGTAAATGCCTGCGAGTCATGGACTCGAGCACATCTATTTCTGAGCATGGAGTTTTGTACTTTGCTGACAGACCCTTGCTTGTGACTATATGTTAGTACACAGTGCTACTTGGCTCCCCGTGACACTGGAGTGCAGCAATAGATGCATAGGTCTGGCACATGTGAACCCATTCATTTGAACAGAGAATATATTGCTGCATTGGGGAAAGATGAGGTCTTTTCAAAATCTTTGACATAAAAATCACCTAAATTGTCAATATTATTTAGCAATTTTATTTATTTCTGGTAGATTTTGAATGCTTCTGAAACTATGCGTGCTAGAACATTTAAAACTTATTATACATAGTGATGATTTGAGTATCATTCACCCGGAACTTGAAATTTACATGTTGTCAGGCTGCCCACCGCCTTCAGCCGTTTATAGAAATCGCAATTATGTAGATTTGCTTAATAGACTGGACTGCCAATTATACCCAGCACAGTGCTCCACACCAGTGATCAATGGTAATTAAGTGCAATCCTCATGAATCAAGCAACCTTCCTCGGCAATAATGTCACTGATCTGTAGGCTGTCTCTGAGGATTCAATTTTAATTAGATGATTTGGAAAAAGTCAGTTTTGGTTCAAGGATTTTTTTCCTTAATTTGGACAGAAAATATATTACCATTTTAAATTTGTCTCTATTACCATACTTAGTAGTAAAAGCTCTGATCTATTTCGGCTGAAATCACAGGGTATAATGTTTAATCATTTTTGAAATTCCTTTCAATCTTTTAAAATTCCAGATCACGTTGTGAAGAAATTGGAGAAATGTGGCTTTTTTGATGATACTTTGAAAAAAGACATGTTTTACCTCACTGTTCACGATGCTGTTGTTCACATACACACTCGGGCTGTGTACGAAGATATACAAGATCCTATATTTGAGAAGGTGAGTGACAATTCTAGTTTCAATTGGTGGGATTTTGTTTTTTCAGAAAGAAAACTCATATTAGATCCAGAGTAAATGTGGTGGTTCACACCTTACAGATCCATACCATTTTCTTCTGCCTCTTGTGCAGTCCGTTCTAACTATTCTCCGCTCACAGGAAAGGATGTGATAATTCCTTTTCTAGTTCTCTGGTTCTCTGGTAATGGATTGAGCTGATGTTTAGGGAGACAGGAATGAAGAGTTAGACTTGCAGGGGGGGACAGAAGAGTGTATTGGGATGGAATTGTAGGGTTACTGCCTTTTTGTCATCCCTTTACGTTTTGTACTTTGGAATAACGTCTGCAAAATATAGGCAGGGATGCTATATATGAAGGAAAAGACAAAAATACTGCATTAGTATAAAATTGGTTGGGACCAGCTAATTGCAGAAGAATGTCCCTGATATCTGTTGATTTTTTATAAATGAGACTCTAGTAAATCAGAAGCATCTGGAGAAGAAGAGAAAACTGAAGAAAGCAAAATTCCTGTGTGTGACACAGTTTAATATGTAATAGATTAAATTCTTGGGTGAAAATACGAAAGTGCACAATGGAACCACCAGTGTGCATGTGAGGAAACACAGTAATGTCGTCTTGAGAGCTGCCTGTAGTGTTTGAATTTCCCAGTATGATTCATAATTCATCAATTGGAATGCATTATGCAGTCATCAGAATCTTTCTCAACACGTGGAGAGTTCTTGTGTTGTTTGAAGTAATTTATAAGAGCTTGTTAACATTACCGTGCCACTTTTCTAATGGTTTTCCAATTCTCTTGTCATAAATGTTTGGGAGCCACCAATAAGCTCAAAGTATGGCAAGAAACATGGTGATGAAGTAGGCAGACGGTCGACTCAAAGTGTTATTACACGCATTGTTACTTTCTAGAATTAGCATTATATTGGTGCTTACAAGAAAATATATTGATGTTATATTGATTTTTTTGTAGGGGAAAACAAATAGCTAAATACACTCAGAAATAGTGTGTCGGATGTAACCGAAGATTTTGTTAGATGATAAGATTTACTGCCCTTCAGCTTCGATTAGTCTGCATTTTGGAGTATTGCGTGCAGTTCTGGTCGCCCTGATACAGGAAGGATGTGGGGGCATTGAAAAGGGTGCAGAGGAGGTTTACCAGAATGATGCTTAGATTGGGGGATATTAGCTATGGGGTGAGGTTGGGCAGACTTGGCTTGTTTTCTCTGGAATGCTGGACGTTGTGGGGAGACCTGACAGAAGTATCTAAAATTAAGAGGCATGGATAGAGTAAACAGTCAGAACCTTTTTCCCAGAATCAAAATAGCTAATACTAAAAGGCATAGTTTTAAGATGAGGCAGGCAAAGTTTCAAGGAGATGTGCAGGGCACGTTTATTTTTACACAGAGGGCGGCGAGTGCCTTGAATGTGTTGCAGGGGGTAGTAGTGGTACCAGATACGATAGTGGCATTTACGAGACTTTGGATAGACACATGGAAACGCAGGGAATGGAAGAATATGGATTATATGTAGGCAGATAATTGGTCCTAGCATAATGTCCGGCACAGACATTGTGGGCTGAAGTGCCTCTACCTGTGCTGTACTGTTCTATGTTTATTTCTGTTTAATTATTATACATCTAAACTTTACTAATTTACTATTTTCCCAAATAGATATCGCTCATGCAGGAATCAAAAGAACCTTTGGAGGACGTGGAGGATGACGTGGAAGAACTGGAAGATCAAAATCAGGTAAATGCCTAGCTTTAAGAAATATTTTTCTTGTGATAGCATATTTTAAGGCTTCCTCATTGAACTAATTACCTTTGATGTTAGGAGTGGTCTTTGTCATCCTTGACTTCGAGATCGATGACACAGCAGTTTACAGAAAAAAACACAAAACACATAAGTAGCTTGTTGCTTGGTACAGCCTTGGAGGTATCATGTAGCACAATTGATATGGCAGGTGTAATCTGGCAGTCTGTGCACTATGAGCTGAACTTGCTTCACTGTGCCATTTATTGAACAGTGGCTGTGCTTGTCTTTGAATGTGCCACAATATCAGATGTCAGGGCTTGCAGTTTAAATTTTAACTAGTCAGAATTTGGTTGCTTTACTAATACTGGCACGAGCAGAGGTGTTTTCATGTCATTGAGATCAATTACAACTTTTAAGACTGAGATCAATAGGTTAGGGTGTTGAGATGTGGAGTGACTACTTGTATAGTGAGTTACAGCATGGATCAGTCTATGTCAAGCTCTATCTGCATCGCAGTGTTTCTTGAAATCAAAGCCAATATATTTTTCTGTCTGTTGACCTTTAGAAGTTGATCATCATATTTTTCTAAAGCTCAAAAGATGGAAAAAGATATTAGCAACTGGATGCTAAGCAGTTGGCCCAGCCAGCAGTGGAGGCAGTGGTCAGATAGGTCAGCATCCATTCTTCAGCTCATCTCTGATGTTCCTGTTTGAAGAGATTTGCGTGGATATGTGAGACGAGCTACAGCAAGCTTCATTCTGTTTCACAGGAAACCAATATCATAATAGACAAGTTTTTCAATGGCAACTGTTCATGCTGAGATTGGCCACTCCTCTTGAGTGGTGCAATTTCTTTATCACCTGGATGACGTAGTTTAGCCTCCTTAATTTTCAGTTCATTTTCCAGGAAATTGACACCTACATTACCAATTGTGACATCAATTCCCGCAAATTGGTATTTTTCCTTTATTTGCATACTCACCAAAAATCAGCCAGTCAAAATACATCTATTAGATGTGAATCATTCTAGCCATTCAGAAGTCCCCCAGCAGCTCCATTTGTAAAGACCATTATGAGGATCCTTACTCCCTCAAATGCCCAAATGAGATTCCTACTCTAATTGAGTTGGTGTTGGATAAGTTAGACCAAGTACCCAGGCTAGGAAGAGGGAAATCATCCAAGATTCCTGCTCACTATTGTTGTTTGTGTGATTTCAGTATGTGTTTGGATAGAATGTGATGACTGGTCATAGGAGCAGAATTAGGCCATTTGGCCCATTGAGTTTACTCCACCATTCAATCATGACTGATCTATCTTTCCCTCCCAACCCCATTCTCCTGCCTTCACCTTAAACCTTTGACACAATTATTAATCAAGAACCTGTCAATCTTTGCTTTAAAAATACACAATGACATGGCCTCCACAGCCGTCTTTGGCAATTATTTCCACAGACCTTCTGGCTCAAGAAATTCCTGTTCATCTCCTTTCCAAAGGTACATCCTTTTATTCTGAGGCTGTGCCCTCTGGTCATAGACTCTCCCACTACTGGAAATATCCTCGCCACATCCACTGTATCCAGGCCTTTCAATATTCCGTAAGTTTCAATGAGATCCACCACCATCCTTCTACAATCCAGCAAGTACAGGTCTAGAGCCATCAAACACTCATCATATGTTAACCCAATCATCCCTGGGATCATTCTCAGAAACTTCCTTTGGGCACTCTCCAATGATATCACATTTCTGCTCAGATATGGGGCCCAAAACAGCTCACAATACCCCAAATGCCTCAATATTACAAATCCAAGTAAACAACTTCCACTGACTCTCCTTTGTCTATCCTGCTATTTACTTCCACAAAAATTCCAACAAATGTGTCAGGCAAGATCTCCCCTTCACAAAACCATGCTGACTTTGGCCTATTTCATCATCTTTTTCCAGGTACTCAAAAACCTCATCCTTAATAATGGACTCCAAAATCTTATCAACCACTGAAGTCAAGCTAACCGGCCTATAATTTCCTCTTTTTTACCTTGCTCCCTACTTGAACAGTGGAGTAACATTTGCAATTTTCCAGTCCTCTGGGACTAGCCCGGAATCTAGTGATTCTTGAAATGATACTAATGCCTCCACAATCTCTACAGCTACCTCTTTCAGAACCCTCAGGTTTAGTCCATCTGGTCCAGGTGACGTTCCGCCTTCATAGAAACATAGAAAATAGGTGCAGGAGTAGGCCATTCGGCCCTTTGAGCCTGCACCGCCATTCAATATGATCATGGCTGATCATCTAACTCAGTATCCTGTACCTGCCTTCTCTCCATACCCCCTGATCCCTTTAGCCACAAGGGCCACATCTAACTCCCTCTTAAATATAGCCAATGAACTGGCCTCAACTAACTTCTGTGGCTGAGAATTCCAGAGATTCACCACTCTCTGTGTGAAAAAATGTTTTTCTCATCTCGGTCCTAAAAGATTTCCCCTTTATCCTTAAACTCTGACCCCTTGTCCTGGACTTCCCCAACATCGGGAACAATCTTCCTGCATCTAGCCTGTCCAACTCCTTAAGAATTTTGTAAGTTTGTATAAGATCCCCCCTCAATCTTCTAAATTCTAGCGTGTACAAGCCGAGTCTATCCAGTCTTTCTTCATATGAAAGTCCTGACATCCAAGGAATCAGTCTGGTGAACCTTCTCTGTACTCCCTCTATGGCAAGAATGTATTTCCTCAGATTTGGAAACCAAAACTGTATGCAATACTCCAGGTGTGGTCTCACCAAGACCCTGTACAACTGCAGTAGAACCTCCCTGCTCCTATACTCAAATCCTTTTGCTATGAATGCTAACATACCATTCGCTTTCTTCACTGCCTGCTGCACCTGCATGCCTACTTTCCATGACTGGTGTACCATGACACCCAGGTCTCGTTGCATCTCCCCTTTTCCTAATCGGGCACCATTCAGATAATAGTCTACTTTCCTGTTTTTGCCACCAAAGTGGATAACCTCGCATTTATCCACATTATACTGCATCTGCCATGCATTTGCCCACTCACCCAGCCTATCCAAGTCACCTTGCAGCCTCCTAGCATCCTCCTCACAGCTAACACTGCCCCCCAGCTTCGTGTCATCTGCAAACTTGGAGATGTTGCATTCAATTCCCTCGTCCAAATCATTAATATATATTGTAAGTAGCTGGGGTCCCAGCACTGAGCCTTGCGGTACCCCACTAGTCACTGCCTGCCATTCTGAAAAGGACCCGTTTACTCCTACTCTTTGCTTCCTGTTTGCCAGCCAGTTCTCTATCCACATCAATACTGAACCCCCAATACCGTGTGCTTTAAGTTTGTTTACTAATCTCTTATGTGGGACCTTGTCAAAAGCCTTCTGAAAGTCCAGATATAACACATCCACTGGTTCTCCCTTATCCACACTACTAGTTACATCCTTGAAAAATTCTATAAGATTCTTCAGACATGATTCAGACCTTTCAGCTACCCAAGCACCTTCTTCACTAGAATTTCTGGCACATTTCTGGTGTGCTGTTATGAAGACTGATGCAAAAAAACATTAACTTAATCTGCCATTTCTTTATTCCCCATCACTACTTCTCCAGCATGATTTTCCAGCACTCTAATGTCCACTCTTGCCACTCATTCACTCTTTATATCTGAAGAAACTTTGTACTTGCCTTATGTTGGTTTTAATAGCTTCCCAATCCTTTAGCTTTCTGCTAGTCTTTACAATATATACCTTTTCCTTTAGTTTTATGCTGTCCTTGACATTTTTTGTCAGCCACATCCATCTCATTGTACCCTTAGAATCTATCTTCCTCTTCGGAAAAGATCCTGCCACTTCGTAATTATTCCCAGAAGCTCTTACCATTGCTGCTCCACTGGCATTCCTGTTAGGGTCCCTTTCCAATCAACTTGAGCCAGCTCCTCGTCAGGCCTCTGAAATTGCCTTTACTCAACAGTAATACTGAAGCATCCGATTTCAACTTATTCCTCTTGAGCTACATTTTGAATTTTATCATAATATGGTCACTACTTCATAGGGGTTCCTTTACCTTAAGTTTTCTAATTGCATTATGCATTACACAATGCCAAATCCAAAACTATCTTTTCCCCAGTAGGCTCGGCCACAAGCTGCTATAAGAAGCGATTTCTTAAGCATTCTACAAATTTCTTCTCTTGGAATCCAGTGCCAACCTGATTTTTCCAATCTACCTGAACATTGAAATCTCCCAGGACCACCGTAACATTGCCTTTCTTACATGCCGATTGTATCTCCTGCTGTAATTTGACCCTGCAACCTGGCTGTTGATGGGAGGCCAGTAGATAACTTCCATCAGGTGCACCCCTGCAGTATCTTAACTCTACCCACAATAATTCTGCATCTTCTGACCTCATATCATCCTTTGCTAAGGATTGGATTTCATTACTTACCAGCAGGAGCCATCACACACCCTTCTGTAACTGAGTTCATGTTTTTGGCTCAATAATCTTTCATGCTGCCTTTTTTTTCCCCAACAATGCAAAAAATTTAAAATGTTCATATATCTCCTGTGTGACTGACTTGAAATCACTTGAACAGTATCTGTAAATAACTTGCTGATCAAAAATGCAATTGGTTACATGTGAACTCCCAACTAGCCACAGGTGACTAGTAGCCACTTTACTGGGTTAGATTGTACTGGAAAACAATCAGTCTACCTCAAGCTATTGTTGTTCTGAATTATCCATTTTTTCAGATGTTAAAAGTTTGTCATTTCTAGTTAATACAGTTCCAATTATTGTTATGGAATAAAATTTGTTTATGCCTTATTTCAAATATTTCTTCATAGGGCCACGCTGGATTCGGCTATTAAAGTGTATTGAACCAGACAACCTTCAACACAGAATTCCCAAGGCACTGATGCATGTTAGTTTTCAGCAAGCTGTTATGAATTACAGGTTCACTGGTGTTTTCCACACCATGTAGGTGTTTTGCTGTTTATGTAGATAGACAATGAATGATCTTTGATATAAATCAAAAACAATTCTCAATCTATTTTTGTATGTATAAAATATGTATAGAAATCCTACCTTGTTATTGCTGCAAAGGTGCCTATGGGTTGTTTTGCTCTATGGATTGATTATTTCATTGTTTTATGGTACACAGGGCACCATTCTATTTTACTACTAGGGACATCATTTCATTCACGAATTGGAGCAGTGCTGCTGCATAGTTAAGCCCCCTATGGTCATGGCTTGCACACCATTTTGATCTGAAACACAGACTTGTTGCTGGTGTCCAGTTTGCATTGTTCATTTTGTGTCTACAATAGGTTGAAAATATTGTAGAATTTACTTTAGTGGCAGTGAAAGTACATATAATCAACCAAATCTCACCGGGATCAAAATTGTTATGCATCAAAAACTTGCTTAACTCCTGTGTCATTTTACTTTATAAACAGGATAAGTATATGACTTTTAAAAATCTAGGAGAATTCCAAAAACAATAGTTTTCTCCAAAGTAAATTAATTCTGTTGTTTACACCTAATTACATTTTCTATTACACATTTATTCAAAATTCAATATAACATAATTAAGGCATGATTATATTCTCTGAACATTGTACATTAGAGGAAAAAGAATGGAATTGTCAGATTTTTACTCTGAATTATTTTGTTATTCCTAAAAATCAATGTAATTCTCCCATTATTGATCTAACGTCTCCTTGGTCACACACTGCAGAAAAACAAGGAAATATTTTTTAATTTGGGATTTTGCTTTGGTCAAATCCATAGGTAATATTTTTAGTGGATGAATGTGAGTTTTTTTCTTAGGGAGCAATTAATAGTACAGCTATTTGAGAGGAACCTCATTATATTTTGTTTTAAATTTTAGCCGTGTCATAGAATAACATATCCCAAATATTCAAGATCTAGCATACCATCTATCCAACTAATACTTCCTTCCATTGACGATATAGAACAAATTCAAGAGGGTTTATCATTTGAACTGAGGGGCATCAGGATGAAAATGAGGAAGAATGCAGATAACCATGCTGTGATTGTTAATTTGAAAGATACATTTAAAAAACACAAATTCAACAACAAACTGGGAAGTATTTTCAGTCGCACAGCCTAAAGGATACATTGCTTAAATTCCAGTAAGAGTGGTTAGTGTTCAATTTGTACCATCAAATTAAGCTCATACGTTGTAGAAACAATAATACATCTGCTATGTCACCATGCATAGATTATTTGTTGGAGGATTTGTGGATCATGTATGTTTTAAGATTGACTTTGTATTCCTATTTTTATTCATTCCATTGGAGGTATTAGAGTATTATTCCATCAGGAATGTCCTGATTGTTGATTAGCTCAATGGAAAATCTGTCAAATGGTCTTGGCAGCTAAAATCATTTTTTTTTCTCTTTTGAGCTAAGAGTTTGAGAATATGGTTGCTGTAACATTACTGCTCTGTAACTGAAGTAAGGAGAAAAACTCATTCAGCAACACTTTTGATTTTAATTTCTGTTATAAGCTTAAAGTTTATGCCCAAATAACCTGAAAATATTAATGAACATGGAGGTGTTTTGATATGGGATAGAAAATTAATATTTTACTTTTCAAGCAAATTAAATAAAATTAAATTAAAGTTGATTTTTGTTCTAATTTTAACAATATGTGAAGTGAATATCTTTGTGTTATCATCTTATCATTAAAAATCCAGCTTATCTTTCATCAAATGTACTGTTTCAGCAAAAAATCAAATGTCAAATTATTCTTTTCATATTTGGTAGAGTATGTGAGTTGAAATTGCCAAGAAATGAGTAATGGGAGTCAATGAATGGTTAATGCATTCATTTTGCGTGTCCACTGTATTTATGGAAGCACAATTCTGTTTAAAATCAATCGGATAACACCTGTCTTAATGTAGTGAACATTGCAATGTTATTGGATGTTTTGAACAGTGGTCTGTAATATACTTTCTACATAGATGGGCTCTTATAAAAACTTTAAAAAGCCTGGCAGTGTACTGTTCACTGTTTTGCAAACGTTCATGATATTTAGTTGTGCAAATTGAAGACTGGATATTTGTGCCCAGAAAAGTCCAGTAGATAAAATATTTTGATTACAAATTTCAAATATTATAATAATTACAACGGTAGCCTTTGTAAAATAGTATGCATTTTATATTAAGTTGTGATAAAATATTAGTCACTCAATTTTAATGTAAATATGGAATTAAGTAATAAAGAATGGCATCATTTGAATTCTGTGCTAAAATTGAACTATCAGATCTGGAATTAAGAGAATAGACAAAATCAATTGGATATGAATTTTGTTTGGTATAATACTTTGGAAACAATGACACTACACAAAAATTGCATTAAAATTGTTGAATATTTGATACAAATAAACATTAGTTTGTGTTTTTAATAAATGGTATGAATGGAACATATCTCGTATTCAATAAATAGATTTTTTTAGATGGTCTTATGCAAGATGTCTGAGCTATTTGCTTATGGAGTCCTAGACTGGCCATGAAATATTCCTTAAACTCCATCCTAACTGACCATGAAATACTCTGTCAAACTATACCCAATTTTACTTACTGTAAGTGCTACCAATATTTCTGTACACTAGGTTCATTTATAATTATAAGCACAAAATGACTGGGTTTCACTGTTGACTGCTTAGTCATTTTTGGTTAATAAACTGTATTTTGTACCAATGACATATTTACAGGATTGGATTAGATCAGTGTAATAAAGATACCAGTTAAGGAAAGACTGAGGTCAAATGTCTTCTATGTAACCACAGAAATAGGCCATAGCTACTTTATTAGCCTGCTTTTATGGTTAATTTTGTCTCTCTTTGTTTCCTTATCCGATTCTTACAACCCTCAATTCCTTCCTCACTTCTGTAATTAAACATGGCCCATAATTCTTGGCATACTAGTTGTTTCATCTGTTTCATTTGTTGTACCTCTGAGTTTCAACAAAAAAAAAGTAAATTGTCCCATTAATTGTCCCATTAATGATTGATGGCTTTCTGCTTTTCTCCACAAATATAAATCTATCAAATCCTCTCATTTTAAAGACTTCATGTGTCAACCTTTTCAAGACACAAGCAGGCCACTTTGCTCATTCCTTCCTCAGGAATAACCTTGTGTTTCTGGGTCAAACCTTGTAATTCAAAGGTCTTTTATGGTCACGTGGTTGATGGGAGGCCAGCATATAACTTCCATCAGGGTCTTTTTACCCCTGCAATATCTTAACTCTACCCACAATAATTCTGCATCTTCTGACCTTATGTCATCCCTTGCTAAGGATTGGATTTCATTACTTACCAGCAGGAGCCATCACACACCCTAACTGAGTTCATGTTTTTGGGTCAATGATCTTTCAAGCTGCCTTTAATTTTTTCCCAACAATGCACAAAATTCAAAATGTTCCTATATCCCCTGTGTAACTTTGACTTGAAATCACTTGTACAGCCACAGTACCTGTAAATAACTTGCTGATCAAAAATGCATTGGTTACATGTGAACTCTCAACTAGCCACAGGATTACAACAGGATTGCCGGAGGATTGGCGTACTGCGCATGTTGTTCCGTTGTTTAAAAAGGGTTCGAGGAGTAAACCTAGCAATTATAGACCTGTTAGTTTGACGTCAGTGGTGGGCAAATTAATGGAAAGGATACTTAAAGATAATATATATAAGCATCTGGATAAGCAGGGTCTGATTAGGAACAGTCAACATGGATTTGTGCCTGGAAGGTCATGCTTGACTAATCTTCTTGAATTTTTCGAAGAGGTTACTAGGGAAATTGATGAGGGTAAAGCAGTGGATGTTGTCTATATGGACTTCAGTAAGGCCTTTGACAAGGTTCCTCATGGAAGGTTGGTTAAGAAGATTCAACTGTTGGGTATTAATGGTGGAGTAGCAAGATGGATTCAACAGTGGCTGAATGGGAGATGCCAGAGAGTAATGGTGGATGGCTGTTTGTCAGGTTGGAGGCCGGTGACTAGTGGGGTGCCTCAGGGGTCTGTGTTGGGTCCACTGTTGTTTGTCATGTACATCAATGATCTGGATGATGGTGTGGAAAATTGGATTAGTAAGTATGCAGATGATACTAAGATAGGTGGTGTTGTGGATAATGAAGTAGATTTTCAAAGTCTACAGAGAGATTTAGGCCATTTGGAAGAGTGGGCTGAAAGATGGCAGATGGAGTTTAATGCTGACAAATGTGAGGTGCTACATCTCGGCAGGACAAATCAAAATAGGACGTACACGGTAAATGGTAGCGAATTGAGGAATGCAGTTGAACAGAGGGATCTAGGAATAACTGTGCATAGTTCCCTGAAGGTGGAATCTCATGTAGATAGGGTGGTAAAGAAAGCTTTTGGTGTGCTGGCCTTTATAAATCAGAGCATTGAATATAGAAGTTGGGATGTAATGTTAAAATTGTACAAGGCATTGGTGAGGCCAATTCTGGATTATGGAGTACAATTTTGGTCGCCTAATTATAGGAAGGATGTCAACAAAATAGAGAGAGTACAGAGGAGATTTACTAGAATGTTGCCCGGGTTTCAGCAACTAAGTTACAGAGAAAGGTTGAACAAGTTAGGTCTTTATTCTTTGGAGCGCAGTAGGTTAAGAGGGGACTTGATAGAGGTCTTTAAAATTATGAGCGGGTTAGACAGAGTGGACGTGGATAAGATTTTCCCATTGAGAGTAGGGAAGATTCAAACAAGGGGACATGACTTGAGAATTAAGGGACAGAAGTTTAGGGGGAACATTAGGGGGAACTTCATTACTCAGAGAGTGGTAGCTGTGTGGAATGAGCTTCCAGTGGAAGTGGTGGAGGCAGGTTCGATGTTATCCTTTAAAAATAGATTGGATGGGTATATGGACGGGAAAGGAATGGAGGGTTATGGTCTGAGTGCAGGTAGATGGGACTAGGGGGAAGTATTTATTTTTAATTAAAAAAAAAATTATTTTAAAAAAATGTTCGGCACGGACTTGAAGGGCCGAGATGGCCTGTTTCCGTGCTGTTATGGTTATATGGTTATCTGGATTAGATTGTACTGGAAAACAATCAGTCTACCTTAAGCCATTGTTGTTCTGATTTATCCATTTTTTCAGATGTTAAGTTTGTCATTTCTAGTTAATGCTGTTCCAATTATTGTTATGGAATAACATTTGTTTCAAAGGTCTTTTATTGTCACATTTACCAATTAAGCTACAGTGATATGTGAATTACCATACAGCCATTCTTATATTAAAAAAGCAACACGACCCACAGCTAGATAAAAGTTAACATAAACAGCACCACAGCGGATTCCCCACATTCCTCACTGTGATGGAAGGCAATAAAGTCTAATCTTCCCTCATTTTTCTCCTGCAGTCGGGGCGATCGAAGCTCCCATAGCCGGCGGTCGAAGCCCCCGCGCCGGGGCGGTCGAAGCTCCTGCAGCTTGGAGTTCCCGAAGTCAGTCTCTGACCAGAGAACGCGAGCTCCACTATGTTAAAATCTGCAGGCACCCGCGGTAGAGCTCAAAGATCGATCCCTAGCAAAGGGATTGCGAGCTCCGCGGTGTTAAAGTCCCGCGGTGGAGCTCTCAAAGTCGGTCTCCAGCAAAGGCCGCCAATTCCTTGTTGTTAGGCCGCAGTGTGAACAGAGATACGATACGGAAAAATCTCCGCCAAGATAAGAGATTAGAAATAGTTTCCCCCAACTTCCCACCCCCACCCCACATGAAAACAAGCTAAAGTACACTAAAAACATACATTTAACACATACTAAAAAAACAATGAAGAAGAAAGGACAGACTTGACTGTTTCCATTATTCCTATATTATTTATTTGATATCACAACCAGAAACACTAATTATTTCAAGTAGGGTTTAACTTGGGTTTAGTGTAACTTTTACTTTGCTATGCTGTATGTCCTTGATATACGAGTTGGGCTTGTTTGTCTTTGATGGTTTTACCTATTTGCATTGCCACTTTGTCTATTTATACTCCTAAATCCCTTTGTTAGCACATTTATTATTACCAAAATGTAATAATTCGCACTTAGACTGTAGTAAAATTAATTTACAAATGAATTTGGGTTACATGGTGCAAAAGACCCAAGTTCAATCCTGACCCAGATGCTGTCTGTGTGGAGTTTGCACATTCTCCCCGTGACTGAGTGGGTTTCCTCTGGGTGCTCTGGTTTCCTTCCACGTCCCAAAAACATGCGGGTTTGTATGTTAATTGGCCTGGTAAGGTGCCCCTGGTGTGTAAGAAATGGATGAAAAATGGGATAAAATAGATTTAGCGTGAACGGATGACCAATGGACGCCATGGACTCGGTGGGACAAAGGACCTGTCTCCATGCTAGAGATAGACACAAGAAGCTGGAGTAACTCAGCAGGACAGGCAGCATCTCTGGAGAGAAGGAATAGGTGATATTTCGGGTCGAGACCCTTCTTCAGACTGAAAGAAAGGGAAACAAAAGATATAGAAGATGATGTTGAGAGATAAAGAACAATGAATGAAAGATATGCAAAAAAGTAATCATGATAAAGGAAACAGGCCATTGGGTTTGTTGGGTGAAAATGAGAAGCTGGTGTGACTTGGGTGGGGGATGGATAGGGAGAAAGGGAATTCTAGGGTTACTTGAAGTTAGAGAAATCCATATTCATACCACTGGGCTGTAAGCTGCCCAAACAAAATATGAGATGCTGTTCCTCCAATTTGTGTTTAGCCTTACTCTGACAAATGTCACCATGCTGTATCTCTAATCTAAATGATTTTCATATCTTCTCTGCTCATTCGCAACTACAAAGTTGGACTTTGGCTCCAAGAAATATTTCTGGTTATATGTGGAGCTCATGTGTCCATTCTATCACTTGTATTTGCTATCTTTTGATATCTCTGCATTCTATAAGATGGTACAACAAATGATCCAGCTGGACAAGTTTAGTTTGGAGAACTACATGCAAACGTCTCATGACAATGGGTTTCACGAGTTGTCCGTGATGTTTGCTGATAGTGAAACAGTTGGGAATAATTTATAACAAAGGGAAATAATTATTCAGAGTTCCAGATAACTATTCTGTGTGGGAGAACGCCAACTGGTGATTAATTTCAGCAAAGCTTCATTCCTGTTGTGTTCCAACGTGTTAGTTATGTGTGGATATCAAAGTATAGCTGCTGTGGCTGTTCATTCCTTACAGGTATAGTTATTGAACCAGAGCTGTTGTGGCTGGAATTGGGTAATGTCACTGGATGCTCCTATGATTCTTTCAGAGTGAAAATCACATTTAGAATTGATAACTAGAGATTAGTCTCTAATATGTTTGTGAGATTATTAAGCTGTAAGTCTAGGCTAAAAATGAACTTTCTAGTATTATT
The DNA here is from genome assembly GCA_038087875.1 of Malacoraja senta. NCBI lineage: Eukaryota > Metazoa > Chordata > Chondrichthyes > Rajiformes > Rajidae > Malacoraja > Malacoraja senta. The sequence continues at coordinate 22,603,815 of CM075985.1, read as the reverse complement.
AACTAGTTGATGGCATTCAACAAACATATCCTTTTGCCAGTAGTGGACTGACTATTGTGTTTTTTTAAAATCATTTGTTAGTGTAGTTTAGCTCAGCAATGGAAGTAGAATTGACTTATCACATTTCCAAACTTGTGATTTTTGTGTGTCATCTCAAACCCTTTTCATTTTGAAGTTTGGAAAAAGTATTTTTGGGATTCTCATCTTCTCCAATTATCGAAGTTCTTCAAACTTTTGGCAAATGCCGTAGCTTAACACTGACCATCCTTCTTCAACAATGACAGTCTGTCATCCTACACGGGCCCTATTAGTCACCACCGGTCCCACAGTCTGGAGTGGAAGCTGCTCATCCTTTATCCCAGGGGATTACCTAAAGAGGAGGATTACATCTAAACTATAACTGCTGAAACAAATAACTGCAGATGCTGGTTAATATACAAAAGGATATCAAGTGTTGGAGTAACTCAGGAGGTCAGGCAGCATCTCTGGAGAACATGGATAGGTGATGATTTTGGTTGAGCCCCTCCATCAGTGATTGTTGATGATGGGTGGGGGGAGGGAGGGAGGGAGAGAGAGATAAAAAAAAGCTGGAAAAGGGGCGGCAGGACAAAGCGTGGCAGGTCACGGGTGAATTGACAAGGTGGGGGGTTTTGACAGATAGATGGTTGGAAGGAGCCTGGATGGAGGGAGATGAAAGAATGTGGACGAGAAATGAAAGGGAGGGGTGGAAAGTGAACAGTGACATGTGCAGGCAGAAAGAAGGGGGATTACAACAAGAAGGGTGAGGGAAGAAAGGGGGGATGGGGGAGTTTGTAAAGGAAGGGAGGAGTAGAATGGTAGTGGTGATTAGGAAGGAGAAATAGAATTGCCAACTGGTCCTGGGAGGATTAGATGAAAAATTGCTTGCGCGTCAATATTGGAATACCTGTTTTCCCACCTAAACGCTAGCCAGCAAGTGTTGAGTCCCTGAGCCATTTGCACGTATAAATGTTGTAAGAGTTTGTCACTACTGCCTCGGGGAAGAGCTTTGTAGTAACACATGGTGAGCAGCTAAACCTCTACAAATCTCTATGGGAAAAGAAGCCATCTGTGCATAATCACAGATTATTGTGAGGAGAGAAAATAACTTAAAAACAGCCATCTTAGAACAGTAGTTAAGATGTATTTAGATGACTTGAATTACCAACGGACTGAAGGCTGTAGGCCCAATGGAAGATAGAATGATACACATGGGTGCTCAATGGTCAGTCAGTGTGGACATGATAAGCCAAGCAGCCCGTGGCCATGCTGTGTGACTCCATCAGAACATCAGAGTGTTTTCATTTTGAACAGGCCACACACGAGGATGGGTAATGATCTGTGAAGTTCTCTGAGATTGCACAGAGAATTGATATGTGTAACTGGAAGAGTATCCAGTGGTGCTGATTGATCAAACATTTGTGAATTAGGAGATGTTGTGAGACGCCACCTGTGGCAACTGAACCGTCAGGTACAGACTAAACAGAAACAAAACAATAGATAGATACAAATGCTGGAGTAATTTAACGGGGAAAGCAGCGTCTCTGGAGAGAAGGAATGGGTAATACTTCAGGGGGGAGACCGTCTGAAGAAGGGTCTCGATCCAAAACGTCACCCATTCCTTATCTCCAGAGATGCTGCCTGTCTCACTGAGTTACTCCAGCATTTTGTGTCTGTCTTCGGTTTAAACCAGTATCTGCAGTTCCTTGCCACACAAAACAGAAGAGTGTTCTATCTGGCACGGTGGGGCAGCAGTAGAGTTGCTGCCTTGCAGCACCAGAGATCCGTCTTTGATTCTGACTACAGGTGCTGGCTGTACAGAGTTCTCCGGGTGCTTCGGTTTCCTCCTACACTCCAGACGTACAGGTTGGTAGGTTAATTGGGTTCAGTAAAGATTGTAAATTGTCCCTGGTGTGTAGGATAGCGCTAGTGTACGGGGATTGCAGGTTGTCATGGACTCAGTGGGCTGTAGGGCCTGTTTCTGCGCTGTATCTTTAAACTAAAAACTAAACTAAAGAACTCTGGAAGGAAACAACAGGTCAAGCAGCATCTGTGGAGGCAAAAAGTGCATGTCGACATTTCAAATCAAAATCAGAACTGAAGAGAATAGGAAAGATAGCCTGGGGATGGGAGCGGGGAGGCGAAAGGTGGGATAAAACCTGGTGGGTGGAACCAGATGGGGAGTGGATGATGGGTAATCGGAATGAGGATTATTTTTTTGGAGATGGTAAGTGGGAGGAATGAACAAAGTGATAGAAAGTTATGCAGACAGCAGAAAGCTAGGCAGACAGACAAATATGTGTGGGAGGAAAGCACCAAGGGTGTGTTTACCTAAAATTGGAAGAGTCAATGTTCATACCATTGGGTTGTAAGGAATGTGAGGATGTTGCATCTGTCGTCACTGTAACAATAGAGAATGCCGAGGACAGACAGGTCAATGTGGGAGTGGGAAGGCGATTTAAAATGACATGCAACTGGAAGCTCGAGATGGCCACTGCAGATGGAGCGCAGATGTTCTGTAATATGCTCACTTAATCTGTGCCTAGTTTCACTATTGCAGAATAGGCCACACCTTGAGCAATTAATGCAGTTGAGCTAGTTGGAAGAGGAGCAGATGGACTTCTGCCTCACCTGCAAGGGCTGTTTAGGTCCCTGAATGCTGTAAAGTGGGTGCAGGGTAGGGACAGCTGTAACACTTCCTTCAGTCACAGGGGAAAATGTCTGGGGCAGAAAGGGATGATGGGGAGGGATGAGTAGACCCAAGAGAGTGGTGTCTATCTGAAGCAGAAAGGGACGTGGGTGAGGGGAAAATGTAACTAGTGGTAGAATCACATTGGAGCTTATAGAAACAAGTGGCAGAGGATTATGAGTAGGAAGGGACTGGAGATGCCGGTTTAAACCGAAGATCGACACAAAAAGGAGTAATTCAACGGGACAGGCATCATCTCTGGAGAGAAGGAAAAGGAAACGTCACCCATTCCTTCTCAGCAGAAGATTGAGTTGGATGGAGGCTGGAAGGATGAAAGGTGAGGACTAAGAGAACTCTATTGCTGTTCTGCATGGAGAGGTATGGAGCAGGGGTTGGTCAAAGGAAATGTGCAGTACATTGAGGAAATGCATGTGAAACTTCGTCAACTATAGTAGAGGGAAAGCCACATTTTCAGAAGTAGTTCATTTCAGATGCTCCAGAGCAGAAGACCTCATCTTAAGAACACATGAGTTGATGACAGAGAAATTGAAAAAGGGGAAGGCAGGGTGAGATGAGGTACGGACTGAAACCTGATCTATAATAGATACGGTTAAGGATAGTTGTAATGTGTAGTAGGAAGAAAAAGAGTTGTTATTTGATTGTGCTAAATGGGAGTTCTTAGCTCAAAATCACAGAGGTCCAGTAAACTGTACACTACAACAAAGTGGCCATTTGGTTGTAATGGGAGAAGAAATACTGAAACTTCCTCCATGGTATCAAAGACCTCAATTCCAGGCGTAAATGTCCATTGTCACTATGGCAAAGAGAGAACTAGAAGCCTTGGTTAAAATTAAATACCTAGATAGATACACTTGGTCATAATATCCATGTGGGAAAACTATCAGGGACAATCATTTCTAAACTTCCCTGTGCCAGATTTGCTCAGATAGGATTTAAGTAGCCCCAGTATTCTGAAAGATTGATTTTAAAACATAAAAGGAAAAAAAACATATTAGCAACTGTAACCCAGGAAGAACTATTGTGCAAGGAAGCCCTGAGTTCAAAAGACAAAGACTACAACCCATTGGAGGGAGCCTGTCCAGTTCACAACACTGGGATGTACTGTAGTTCTGCTCATTGTGCATACCCTGGCCATATTGTCTTCCCACAATGCATGACCTTTCATTTTCCAGGTTTAAGTTCCATTGGCCATTTCTCTGCCCATTTTCCCAACTCATCATATCTGCTGATCTACCATGACGAATTGCACAACTTAGCAAACAGGTTGCATGGCATTCATTGATGCACTTCCTTGTCTCTTACTGAGAATAAATTGGCACAAAGCAAACTCAACAGTAGCATAGTGCTTAACTTGTTAACATCAGACCCATTATCTAAAAAATGTAACCAGGCCAGTTTGGAAAATACTCAGTGTCTTGTAAGTTATCTGAATATCTCTTTTAAAAATGTGGTTATCAGTTAAATTGACCATGAATCTCAAGGATTGTTGTAAAAACCCAAATAAAAATGGAAAATGCTGGAAGTAAACAGGTCAGGCAGCATCTGTGGGAAACAACAGTGACTGTTCTGGGAGTATGCTTCTCTCTTTTTTTGAATGGTTGACTTTTCCTTTCGCACAGACTGCCTCATCTGCTGAGTTTTTCCAACTTTTTCTTAATTTGTTTCAGATTTTCAGCAAGTTTTTTTAAAAATTGACATAGAAACCCACCTGTTTCACCAATGTCTTGGAGGGAAGCAATGGGTAAATTCTTACCTGTTGTGGATCATAACAAGCTCACAACTTTGACATTGACAATTGACTTCAGGCGTGGTAATCATTCATTTTTTCCCAACCCTCTGTGACAAAACAGATTAAGCCAACAAACCAGATAGACTACCCAGCAATGAAGTTGGTACAAGATTCACAGATGATGATACTACATCCCTCTCAGCTTACCCTGAAAACTGTTTTTCATGAACGTTTGGTGACTGATTAAATTAAAAGAACAGTCTCATGGGTCAGACACACAAGCTTCATGCCTTTCAGGCAATGTCCCAGATTATTTTGTTGTTACCCCCAGGGATATCCTATCTCAATAGCAGGACAGATTCAGTAGAGTTGGTGGTGCATTGGCGTACACTGTGAGAGAATGCCTCCTTGAGTACCAACGATGGGTCTGAACTCTGTGAGGTTTTGTGTATCAAACATGAGGAGCGCTCCTTGGATTACCATCCAGCCTCAGCTGATTAATTAGTGCTCCTCCACTTCAAACTCCACTGAGCCAGGAAGAGCACTGAACATACTGATGGTGGGAGAGTAGCTGATAGCTTCACTACTGATTTAGCCGGTCAAATCTGAAGGATGTGGTTTCAGTAGGTGATGAGTGAAAGAATCAGTGGGAGAAACATATTTACCTTTGTCCTCGCTATCATGTAGTATCTGATGGTGGATGTCTCAGTCTTGAATATTATCACAGATTCATGGACTTATTTCAGAATTTGAGGAGACCCTTCAGTCCACCACGCTTGTCCTGAATATCAAGCACACAAATTTGTAATGGAGTCATAAAATCATAGAGAGCTACATCACATTAACATGCCCTTCAGCCCATCAATCACCTAGTTACACAGATCCTACAGTAAATACTTTTTTTAATACTTCCACATACCCATTAAATCCATCCAGATTCTACCACTTACCTGCACTCAGTGGCTGATTTACAGCTGCCAATTAACCTACCGACCCGCACGTCTTTGAAATGTGCAAGCAATCCAGAGCACCCAGAGGAAACCAGAGTGGCCATGGGAGACGTGCAAACTCCACACAGACAACACTCAAGATCGGGGTTGAACACCAATCCCTGGTTCTGTGAGGCAGCGGCTCTATAGCTGCACCACTGTGCCTAATCCTACACTAATCCCATATTTATTTTCTACAAGGCATTCAAGGTCAGTTTGCTGCCGAGCAAACTTAGAGTCCTGCTATTATGGCTGTGGTTTACAATGTGAAAAGAGAATATCACCTTATTTCTGCTTTAAATGGGTGACCCTTTATTGTCAAACAATGGTCATTCTACCACTAATACATCATACTAATACTAACCATTAGAACAGAGACGAGGAAACACTTTTTCTCACAGAGAGTTGAGAGTCTGTGGAATTCTCTGCCTCAGAGGGCAGTGGAGGCGGGTTCTCTGGATGCTTTCAAGAGAGAGCTAGATAGGGCTTAAAAATAGCGGAGTCAGGGGATATGGGGAGAAGGCAGGAACGGGGTACTGATTGGGGATGATCAGCCATGATCACATTAAATCAAGGGCCCGAAGGGCCGAATGGCCGAATGGCCTACTCCTGCACCTATTGTCTATTGTCTATCTATGTCAAGTAACAGGTATTTGAGCAAAAACTGAACTCAATTAAATAATTTCAAACCAGGCCTTACAGTCTCTGTAGAAAGTTGCAATATGAGGTAATGAAGGGGAAACACCAAATGCCCCTGTAATTATCCCATAGCTGATGAAACCAATCAGCAACTAACTAAAATACATAAAGTCATAGAGTTACAGAGAAATACAGCATGGAAACGGACCCTTTGGCCGAACTCACCCATGTCAACGAGATGTTCACCTAAACAAGTCCTGTTAGCCTATGTTTGGCCCATTTTGGTCTACATCTTTCCTATTCATGGACCGTCCAAATGTCTTTTACCTGGAGTTAATTTACTTGCATAAGCCACTTTCTTTGGCAGCTCGATCTACTGTATATACCCATCACCCTCTATGCAAAGAAAATACCCCTCAAGCCCCTTTAAAATATTTCGCCTCCCAACTTAAACCTATGCCATTTAGTTTGGTTCATCATCAAAAATAACCATTGAAAAAGTAAAAAGTAATATTTTGCAATGCTTTGAATTTACATGCTGGACTGCTAGGGCAAATGCAGTCCAAGCAGTCTAGAACTGATAGGAAATATTTACAGGACACCCTTATTCTTCACTGTCCTTATGCTTCTCACCTGAATTGTGCGGATGACAGTGGATGAGGGCCTTTATTTAAGTATTTACAGGTGAAGGTGTCATTTGCAAGTAAGCATTTCTAACTCATCCGTCTTAGACCTTGAGAATGTGGCGGCGAACTTTCATCTAGAGTACGGTAACGAGATTCCCTTGATATTGTCAGTTAGTCCTAACTGAGTCAAAGAGTGATACAGTGTGGAAACAGACCCTTCGGCCCAACTTGCTCACACTGGCCAACATGTCCAAGCTACACTAGTATCACCTGCCCACGTTCGGTCCATATCCCTCTAAACCTGCCCTATCCATGTACCTGTCTAACTGTTTGTTAAACATTGGGATAGTCCCAGCCTCAACTACCTCCTCTGGCAGCTTGTTCCATGCACCCACCACCCTTTGTGTGAAAGGATTACCCCTCAGATTCCTGTTAAATCTTTTCCCCATCACCTTAATCCTATGTCCTCTGGTCCTCGATTCACCTACTCTGGGCAAGAGTGTCCATCTCCAAGTCTGTGGGTTGGATGGGGAACTGCAGGGGGGATTATATTGTGCACCCAGAATCCACTTGGTGCAACTTGCAGGAAAACTGTCATCAGCTCCCACCGCATCCTCCAGAAACAGATAGGAGGCTGACTCTAGCTGCAAATCGGTGACCTCGCCAGCAAGAAAGGCTTGTTTCCAATTTTTGGCCATGAGTGGGTGAGATATTGACATATTGCCAGGGCTGCATAGTCTCCTTTCATGCTACAAATTGCAATGATTACATGGTGCATACTCACCCCTTTGCTTCACCTATTGTGTGATCTACCCACTTGTTCTTAAAGGAAATTTCTGGAGGCTGCATGAGAAACTGGCTGAACTATTTTTGGGAAGTGGGCCAAAGTTAACAGCCTCATCATTACATTATCACTGATCAAACGGAGTGTGTGGAACTGCCCTCATTGTTTTTGATGCCCTTCTTTCCAATAATTCTTCTTGCAGCACACAGTATAGGAAATCAGTGCAGAGTACAGTATAGAATAATTCCCAAAAGATCACTAAATTTTATTGTTCTTAAAAGTTTTCTCCTAATTATGAGATAGAATGCCCCAAGAAATTATGACACAGCATCGAAGGGGATTTCTTTTTACCCTTGCATAACTAAGAATAGTTGCTTGCAAACTATCTTTGCATACCATCTGCAAATATTCCAACAGCAGTATTATACATGCGACAGTATTTAGCATGAAATCATAATAGAATGTGGTTAACGCCATAACAAAATTCCAGCTCCAAAGAAGAGTTATTTATTATGTGCATTAAACTGTGAGCATAATCTATAATTGTTCTTTTGCATGTAGTTTCCAAAGCACGATCACCCTTCAGTGGTGAGCATACCTATATGAAACTTGTTCTCCTAGATTTCTGACCAATTTACCACCTCAGTAATAGTAAAATATTTTTTTAGGTTTAGGTTTATTACTGTCACATGTACCGAGGTACAGTGAAAAGCTTTGTTTTGAATGTTGTTTAAATAGATCAGATATACTATATAATTATAGAAGTTAGATTTGAGTACATAGAAATAGAGCAAAGGGTACATAGATAGATACAGAGTGCAGAATATGTAGAAGTTTGCAAGAGCAATTTGGGACATGTCTCCTCAGGCAGCAGAGGCGTTGTTATGCCTTCTTAGCTGTCACAACAATGTAGTTGGTCCATAATAGATCATTGGTAATATTAATGCCAAGGAATTTGAAGCTCTCAACCATTTCCACTTTGACACCATTGATGCTGATTGGGGGATGCACTAAAGTCCATAATTGGCTTCGTCATCTTGCTGACATTAAGGGAGAGCCTGTTGGCTTGACACCATGTTACCAACTTCAATCTCTGCTTCCTGTACTCCGTTTCATCATTGTCCATGATCTGGTCCACCGCAATGGAGTCATCAGCAAGCTTGCAAATGGAGTTAAAGCCGAACTTTGCCACACAGTTGTGAGAGTGTGGGGAGTACAGTAGTGGACTGAAAACGCAACCTTGCAGGGCACTGGTGTTGGGGATTGTTGTGGAGGTGGTGACGTCACCTATCCTCACTGAGTGTGGCCTGCGGGTCAGAAAGTGAAGAATTCAGTGGCAGAGGGAGATGCCGATTCCTAGGACAAAGAGTTTGGAGATGCTGGTAGTTTTAAAATAATGCATTATTGCACTAAGGGTCTCTCATTTTCTCTGCAGTGTTTTGTTGATGTTTCTGTTCTGAACAGGCATGGAGTTCAGTCATGTCACAAACTGCCCTTCTCGTGAGTACAATGTTGAATCCTTACAATGCCAGATAGCAAGTGCATGTTATAATAAAAAGCAGTGCAGTTGCTTTGGTGCATTTCAGTATGTCAGCTGTAATCTCGAAGGCTTGGTTAGATCAAAATAACTGTTACCGTTTAGTGCCTTCAAACTGGATCCAAATGAAAATCTCAAGGTCAGGCCTCAGGGTGTCGTGCATGTGCTAGGGGCAGCAACAAAAAAACATAGCCAAGGAATTTATTTGCACGGAGCTCAAGGTGTTCTGCAGCTGGAAATGTCACCAACCAGCTGGGTTGGATTGCACTCACCTGGTTCCATCCTAATCTTTCCAGCTGTGGACAGTTCTTTGCCATTAGAGTTAGAATATCCTCCTGCTTCATGTAACTGTTGTTGCAAGTGGAACGTTCCAGAACTCCAGCAGCACACCTTCAGGTAGTCAGCAATTGGAGGAGGTCAACCCAATGACCAATAGGAGGAAGTGGAAGTGGGGCTTGGACTTGTGGGCCAATTGAAAAAACTAGAGTTAGGAGACTTGGGCCCAAGGACCAATGGAAGAGAATTTGGATTTTTGAACCAATGGCGGGACAGTGAAATGTTCTCTCACCTTATGGAAAGAACAGGGTGGGAGTACTGAAGAACCAATAGGACTTGCTTTATGTTATCTTATTGCCAGGGTAGAGAGATTTGAAAATAGATGGCATAGATTTAAGGTGAGAGGGGAAGAATTTAATAGGAATCCAAGGACCACTTTTAACAGAAAGGCACAGTGGAGCTGCTGTCTCGCAGCTACAGAGGCCCCAGATCGATCCTGACCTCAGGTACTATCTGTGTGGAGCTTACACGTTCCCCCTGTGACTAGCAATGTTACAAAATTTTGAGATTTTAAAAATAAAGTCTGCAATTTATCCCATCAGATAAAGCATAAAAAGAAGTTTAATTTGACACTTAATTCACTTTCATATCTTCAGTATTAAAAAAGTTATGGCCATTATCATACTCAGAAATTAGCATCTAGTTCCCTATTGCTTTTCCATTGACTTAACACAAAAGCTGTGATCGAGGACAGTTAAAAGCCCATAACTTTCTTAAAAATTATGATAACTGAAAGAAATTTTCAGTTATTATAGATTGAAGCATTCTGAAACAAATATGAAACAATCTTACTTCGAAGACATGAAAGTAAAGCATATAATTAGTTAGTTACCTAATTGTAGCTAATTACAAAATTCAATTACTAGATCTAAACATCTATCAATTTCTTAAGAATAGATTAACATTTTTAAATAGCCTGTGTCCAAATAACATTCACACAATAATTCACAATATAACATAATTTTTAAATCTAATTTTCATGAATTTACAGGCCAAATGGATGGAATTGAATGTTTAATACCTGTAAATTAATGGGGATTTAATTCATCTTGCGAGTGAAGATTTCTGGAACGCAATCTTTTGGAACGTTCATTTGCGGTGAATTTAACCCCGTATTGGCATGAAAAATACTGCCGTTAATTCGGGGAATAAAATCACCGTGTCGCATGAAAAAATGTGAATTAAAGGCCTCTTAAGGAGAACGTTTATACATTAAATTAAAGCACTTTCGTTTACCTTTCCCTTGTGTGAAATCCGTCCCCGTTGTTGGCGTTGACGCTTCAGAAGATGATTTTAAAATGATTCCAACGCTGAACTTGTTGGGAGATTTTTAAAACAAACTACGTAAAACGGCACTCGGAACGCTTCTTCCAGAGAAGCTGGTACTCTTCAAAGTATAATTCAGGACAAGGGAGGAGAAACCCGCACTTTAACCCCGCCCCCCCTTAAAGGCGCCAAAATCGCGCACACGGCCAGTGACAGAATTACAGCGCCGCTGAAGGCAAGTATTGTAACATACCTACTGTGACCATGTTGGTTTTCTCCAGGTACTCTGGTTTCCCCTAAACTTTCCAAAAGACATGGTCCCGACATAAACATCACCTATCCATGTTTTCCAGAGATACCTACCTCACCCGTTGAGTTACTCCAGCACTTTATTTCTTTTTTGGAGAGAGAGTTGGAGGTGATTTCATGAGCGATATGATTTTATTTTGAAATTGAAAGATCATTTGGTCCTCAATCTAGATGTTCAATTGCACAATGATTTTTTCACCCCATTGTGAATGAAAACTGTGATTGATTCCCTGCTGAAATGCATTTATGAACAGTTGCCATCATGTAAGAAAAAGTCCACAATTACATAGGGAGATAAGCCTCTCCTGGCTCAGGGAGCATTGATATTGATTGCCTGTCACTAATTCTCCATCTCATCCTTAGTCTGTGGCCTCCTACACTGTTACAACATAGCCCAACGCAAGCTTGAGGAACAGCACCTCATCTTCCATTTGGGCACGTTACACCCTTCCATACACCAATATCAGTCCCTCCAAATTTAGGTAACTTGCTTTTCCTGTCTGTATCAGAACTGACTGTCTCTACTGTAATTCATCCATCTGTGACTTTAGTTCATTTTATTTCACTCCGTTAATACTGTTTACCTGGGCATGTCACAGAGCCCCTGATATTAGCCGCATATTACACAAAAAAAACATAACGCGCTCTAACCGCTTCATTGAAACATTTGCTCTGGTCTCACACTATCACAGATATTTCATTTCTCTTATCCCTTCCTCCTGTCGCCTTCTCTGCAATATAAAATTTCCTTTTTATCTCTCTTTCCCAAAAGGACAAATGGTCTCAATGCATTAATTGTTTCTCTTTCCATAGATGCATATTAATTACTTCGCTTTAGACTTTAGCCTTTTGAGATACAGCGCAGAAACAGGCCTATCCACGCCGACCAGCCATCCCCGTACACTAGCACTATCCGACACACTTGGGACAATTTACCAAATCCAATTAACCTACAAACCTCTACGTCTTTGGAGTGCGGGACGAAACCAGAGCACCCAGAGAAAACCCAGGCGGTCACAGGGAGAACGTACAAAATCCGTACAGACAGCATTTGTAGTCAGGATCAAACCCGGCTCTCATGCGCTGTAAGGCAGCAACTCTATTGCAGCGCCACAGTGCTGCATTTACTTTGGATTCCTGCCATCTGTGGTATTCTTTAGTTTCTTGTCCAAATGTTATTTACATTTATTAAATCCCCTTTCCATCTCTATTGTTCTAAACAGTCTCTACCAACAATTATTTGAGAAGTTCTCTGGATGTGGGAGCGTGTGTTGAGTTTTGGAGAAAATAAGGCAACGGTCGATATTGTGTGTCCATCAATATGTGTAGAAAAGGGAACGTTACGTGTGGGTAGCATGTATGGAGAAGCGGAGAGCAGGTACTGAGCGCTCAATAATTGTGGAGAATGGTCAACTGTTGGAGCTGTAGGAGGTCACGTGAGTTGCACGCGCTTTGCACTGAACCCCTCGACTTCACTGTTCCAATGAGGTTGTTGATTTTGTTTCAGCATCACTCCATGTTCCGCAACTATCACTCCTGACTGTCAACTATTGCATCACCTCCTGCCATCTCTACACCCTGATGTATATGACCTACGTCTCTTTGTTGATCTCATACAACAAGACTTCCAAGTCCCTGTCAACGTGTTTGGGGAGAATGCTCCCTGTTAATCATTTTCCAAACCTAAACATATTTTGCAAGTTATACAACGGTGTGTCACAGGGGTCCTGTTATGAAGCTTGAGGTTGCATCTACAAAGCGACAGGAAGGGAGCTATTTATTTTTAAAGCCTTTTCATTTTTACATTTTTATTTTTATGTACATTTTTAAAGAATTTTCACTCTAGTAATGATAATAAAATGCTTCATGTTATACATTAATGACTGGATACAGTATATATTCCATTAGTTGAATCGTGAGCACTGGTAGGGTGACTATTCAATGAAATGAAAGAATTATAGCAAGTTTATTTGATGACTATAGAAAATGGACATTTCTGATTTATGGGGAAATCAGTTTTAAAGAACATGTCTCTGACATAATCCAGAGACAGCCTGTACTGGATTCCTTCACTAGCACAGGCATCTAGAATGGAGTGCACCTGGGCTGTTGCAGAGGAAGACCATGAACCAATTACAACATTTTAAAAACAGTACAACAAGCCCTGTACTCAATGTTTGAAATCCCTGATTTCAGAGCAAATACATTTCAACCCCTTTCTTTTTCATTCACAAACCCATTTTCCTAACACTGCAACACTTTCTTTTGATAAAGCAGACCCCACTGGCAACCTTTTGTTGCTTCAACTGGTAGAGCCATGTTGCGTATGGTAGGAGTCAGAACATGATGTTGCCTGATCTGCTGGAGAGTTTCTGGTACTTTTAATACTTATTTCAGATTTTTGTAATCAGAAGTTATTCATAGAGTCAACGAACACAGAAACAGCCCCTTCAGCCTAGCCTGCCCATGTTTGACCCATATCCCTCTAAAACTTTCCTATCCATGTACCTGTCCAAATGTTTTTTAAATGGTGTTATAGTTTCTGCCTCATCGACCTCCTCGGGCAGCTCATTCCACCTACCCACCACTCTATGTGAACACGTTGTTCCTCAGATTCTTAGTAAATCTTTCCCCTCTAACCATATACCTATGTCCTCTGGTTCTTGATTGCCCTACTCTGGGTAAATGATTCTGTGCATCAACCCTGTTTATTCCCCTCATTATCTTGCACACCTCTATAAGATCACCTTTCATCCTCCTAGGCTCCGAGGAATACAGTCCTAGCCTGCCCAACCTCTCCCTATAGCTCAGGCCCTCAAGTCCTGACAGCACCCTCATAAATCTTCTCTGCATTCCTTCCAGATTAACAACATCTTTCCTATAGCAAATGATTGCTTCTCATTTTATTTGTTTTTTTATGTTTCTTTTATACTGCACTAATGAAAAGCTATTTGAACGAAACGATACAATACGATACGACATGATAGAACTTTATTTATTCTAGGAGGGAAATTAATTTGCCAACAGTCATAAAAAACACAAAATACATGAAACATGAAAATAAAGTGACAAGCGGTAAGGCTTTGGGGATGTGCAAAGATTGAGGGGAGGGGGGGGAGATCAGTCTGTCTCAGTCTACCCCATGACAGAAGACGGAGAAGTTGTAAGTTAGATAGCCACAGGGAAGAAGGATCTCCTGTGGCATTCTGTCCTGGTTAGATGTGGTCTATGGGCCAAATGTATTTCATGACATTAGCAATTTGTATTGTGGAGGTATGAAGAAAAATAGAATTGGGAAATACTGGCCACATGTTGGTAACAGAAGATGGAGCAGAATAAAATTAGGAATAGTTTGAAATGGATTAAGCATCACCAAGACCATGAACATTTGCATGTGTCAAAATCATGTTCATTTATAGGGAGATTTTTCAAAATGAGTTGTATCCCTGTGAGATGCGGTTTGGGGATGGAGATGCAGGTGTAAGGATGAGGATGTGCATGGGAATGTGATAGAGAATAGGGACGGGAAAGGGATGGAGGTGGGGAATGTGATAGAGTAAGGATGCAGTGGATATGGAAATAGATTGGAGATGGGGTAAGGATGTGGTTGGTTTAACCATGGTGGCAGGGTGTGGATGGGGATGGTGTTGGTGGGGTGAGGTGTGGATGTGATAGGAATGGAGGTGAAGATGGGAATGGTGTGGGGGCTGGATGGGGTCGGTATGGGGTGTGGATGGGAATGGAGTAGAGGTGGGGATGGGATAGAAATGGGAGTGGAGGTGGGGATGGAGTGTTGAATGGGGCTGGGTGAGAGGTGGGAATGGGATAGGAACAGTGGGAGTAGGGATGGAGTGGGGTGGGGTGGTGTGGAAATGGTATAGGAATGAGCGTGAGTGGGTAAAGGCTGGGGATGGGTTTAGGATTGGGGTGGGGGGGGGATTTTCATTTCACCGCTGACAAACTAGGTTTCCAGATAAATGCAAAAGCTGTGTACACCATGAACTAGAAATGTATACCTTGCTGTATTTGTGGTGATACGTTTCAGCTGAAGGGTTTGGATTCAGAATTTCCATTGTTCAAAAATATTGGTCTCCCAGAGTCCAGGTGATAACTACCATCTGCGCTAGTCAGACATGGGACCGTGGAGTGAACTTTTATTGCTGGTACTCAATAACCCTTGTAGCTGAACAGACAGCCCTAAGGCAAGTGCAATTATTTATTTTTCTGCATTCTTGGCATGAACAGTGTTTTCTTTTATTGTATCGCACTAACATTAAGCACTCAAAGACCCCATGGCTGCTCTGCATTGAAGGTGGGAGGCTCTCACAACAGATTAACACTGCCTCGTGTTGTGCCCATGGAGAAACAATGTGCAAATCGCTGGGGAGAATGAAGTAAAGCATGCTCAATGTGTGCGTCATCCTGAAGGCCACCTTCACGTGTGGCAGCATCCGGCTGTGTGAAGACCCTGGCTGTACAAACACTGCGGGTGACCAGATAATATGGTTATCTCTGTGCTAGTTGTTGTCTAGTCTTGGTGCCACAGAACGTTCTATTCAATTGGACTGTCCTTTGTAAACTTTTGTCGACTGCATGTTGCCCTGGGCATGAGACCATTGTCTCTCCCCTTCTGGAATGGCCATTTGCCAAGATGGTCTGGAGAGGGACGCAATGGACTTTGGCAGCGTTCACTCAGTTACATGTGCAGCAGAGAGCACTGTTGCCATTGACATACATTGAGACAATCATCCACTGTTGTTGGAAGATTATCATTTTGGTGAAAGATATCTCCTGGTCTGCCTGAAACTTGCTGTTCTTCCAATGCAAAATCCTGGCTCTGACTGAATGTTGCAGCCTGGCACATTGCATGGTCTGGCATCATGGCAGGCACTGTAGGAGGAAAGACCACAGTGTAAACCCATCCTGCCAGTGAACACTGTGGGGCTGAAGCATGTTTAAAAACCCCATAGACTGTTAGCTAGTATACCAAGGGAATTACTATGTTGCGGGTGACATAACGTAAATGGAACAATGTGGCTTGTACTCTGAGAAAGGACATACAAAACTCCTGTGTTAATTATTAGTGAAGTTTATGACAAAAGTATTTCTATAGTGTACCTTCATAAACATTATATTGATGAAACTTCTGAAAACTTTCAGAAACCAGTTCAGGACAATGCATGACTTCCTAATGTCTAGAGAAAGCTAATTTCCTTAGTGTGGTGAGAGGAGTGAAGGTAACCACTTACACCCCGTTGTAATCAAGATTCTGTCAATCTCAGCCTTAAAAATATCCATTGACAGCCTCCGTAGCATTCTGTGGCAAAGAATTCAACAGATTTACCACTCTCGGACTACAGAAATTCCTCCTCATTTCCTTCCTAAGGGTATGTCCTTTTATTCTGAGGCTGTGACCTCTGGTGCTAGACTCTCATAGAAACATAGAAACATAGAAAATAGGTGCAGGAGGAGGCCATTCGGCCCTTCGAGCCAGCACCGCCATTCATTGTGATCATGGCTGATCGTCCCATATCAATAACCCGTGCCTGCCTTCTCCCCATATCCCTTGACTCCACTAGCCCCTAGAGCTCTATCTAACTCTCTCTTAAATCCATCCAGTGACTTGGCCTCCACTGCCCTCTGTGGCAGGGAATGCCATAAATTCACAACTCTCTGGGTGAAAAAGTTTATTCTCACCTCAGTCTTAAATGACCTCCCCTTTATTCTAAGACTGTGGCCCCTGATTATGGACTTGCCCAACATTGGGAATATTTTTCCTGCATCTAGCTTGTCCAGTCCTTTTATAATTTTATATGTTTCTATAAGATTCCCCCTCATCCTTCTAAACTCCAGTGAATAAAAGCCTAGTCTTTTCAATCTTTCCTCATATGACAGTCCCGCCATCCCAGGGATCAATCTCATGAACCTACGCTACACTGCCTCAATCACAAGGATGTCCTTCCTCAAATTAGGAGACCAAAACTGTACACAATACTCCAGATGTGGTCTCACCAGAGCCCTATACAACACAGAAGAACCTCTTTACTCCTATACTGAAATCCTCTTGTTATGAAGGCCAACATTCCATTAGCTTTCTTCACTGCCTGCTGTACCTGTAAGCCAACTTTCAGTGACCGGTGTACAAGGACGCCTAGGTCTCGCTGCACCTCCCCCTTACCTAACCCTATTGAGATAATAATCCCTTGTTTTTTGCCGCCAAAGCGGATAACCTCCATTTATCTATATTATACTGCATCTGCCACGCATCTGCCCACTCACTCAACCTGTCCAGGTCACCGTGCAACCTCCTAACATCCTCTTCACAGTTCACACTGCCACCCAGCTTTGTGTCATCCTAATTCCCTCTTCCAAATCATTAATATATATGGTAAACAGTTGCGGCCCCAACACCGAGCCTTGTGGCACTCCACTCGCCACTGCCTGCCATTCTGAAAAGGACCCGTTCACTCCTACTCTTTGCTTCCGGTCTGCCAACCAATTTTCTATCCATGTCAACACGCTACCCCCAATACCATGTGCTCTAATTTTAGTCACCAGTCTCCCGTGCGGGACCTCATCAAAGGCTTTCTGAAAGTCTAGATACACTACATCCACTGGCACCCCTTCATCCATTTTACTTGTCACATCCTCAAAAAATTCCAGAAGATTAGTCAAGCATGATTTCCCTTTCATAAATCCATGTTGACTTGGACTAATCCTTTTACTGCTATCCAAATGCCCCATTATTACCTCTTTAATAATTGACTCCAGCATCTTTCCCACCACCGAAGCCAGGCTAACTGGTCTGTAATTCCTCGTTTTCTCTCCCGCTCCTTTCTTGAAAAGTGGTATAACATTAGCTATCCTCCAATCCACAGGAACTGATCCTGAATCTATTGAACATTGGAAAATGATCACCAATGCGTCCACTATTTCTAGAGCCACCTCCCCGAGGACCCTGGGATGCAGACCATCAGGCCCAGGGGATTTATCATCCTTTAGTCCCATTAGCCTACCCAATACTATTTCTCGCCTAATGAAAATGTCTTTAAATTCCTCTACCCCCTTAGATCCTCTGTCCTCCAGTACGCTCTCCCACTAGCAGAAGCATCATTTCCACATCTATTCTATCGAGACCTTTCACTATTCGAAAAGTTTCAATAAGGTCCACCCCCCTCTGATCTTTCTAAACTCCAGAGTGTACAGGGCCAGTCAAATGCTCATCATATGTTAACCCAATCCTTCCTGGGATAATTCTCGTAAACCTCCTCTGGACCCTCTCCAGCGCCAGTACATCCTTCCTCAGATATATGGCCCAAAATGGCTCACAATACTCCAAAAGCGGTCTGACCAGTGTCGTAGAAAGCCTCAGCATTACATCCCTGTTTATATATTCTGGTCCTCTTGACATAAATGCTTGCTAGGTTACTGATGGCTGAGTCCACCAAATAGAGGCCCTCTGTATCCTAATCAGGCCATGAACATGTAGTCTGGTCCATTATGTCAGAACAAGGAGGAAAGGAATATGAAGGCAATACTGGTTCAACAACATTACCATTTCAATTAAGAGGTGGCACCTATCTCTCATCTTACCAGAAGGTTGCATAATGACACTGTTCCCAATGATGAAAATACCTTTAGAGTATTACTCTTACATTTCTCACAACCCACAGAGTAATTCATTAATTGTAATTAATCTTAGATCTACAACGGAGGCATATTACTTTTTTTATAGTAACTCTTAAGCGGAGGTAATATTTGGATAACCTGTTTCTCCATTGTTAAGTCACATTGGAATCTTGCCCAGAGTTATAAAACCTTCTTTATAACTGAATAATTTATTTTGCAAGTTGTTCAGAAATAGATATGATCTCCGTTGCATGAGAAAGGCAGGTTTTTCAATAACAGATTCATAGAATCATAAAATCTTACAGCCCAGTAACGAGTTATTTTGACCCACCTCATCCATGCCACCATGTTGCCTATCTACAATAATCCATTGACACCTTTGGGCCCGCATCCCTCTTCACCGTTCCTATCTACAGTAAGTACCTGTTCTAATGTCATTTAAACATTGTAATTGTATCCACCTCTACCGCCTCATCTGGCCGCTTGTTCCAGATAACAACCATCCTCTATGTGAAAACCTTACCGTTAAGACCTCATTGAAATTTCTCCGCTCTCACTTTAAAACTGTGCCCTCTAATTCCAGACTCACCTGCCTGGGGAGAAAAGACTGACTATCTATCCTATCTATGCACTTCATAATGTTATAAACCTTTATAAGGGACCCCTCACCCTCTAATATTCTGCTGACAATAAACACAGCCTATCCAATCTCTCCTTATAACTATGCCCTTCATTCCAAGAAACATCCAGATGAATCCCTTCTATACTCTCTCTACTGCTGCCACATCCTTCATGGAGTGTGACGACCAGAACTGAACACAATAGGCCAATGTTTTATATAGCTGCAACAATATATTCCAATTCTTATATCAATGCCCAGCCTTGGAATGCAAGGATATCATATACCCTTTCACTATCCTAACCAGCGGTGTTGCCACTTTCAGGGAGCTAGGGATTTGCTCTTCTCAAAATATTGAACTTTTATGCAATCTTAGCTCACTTTGAAATGTGCAATTTGCTGCAGTCTGTACAATTACACTTTACAGAACTTGAACACATTGAAGTAACCTTGAAGCAAATGGATTAGTTAATTCTGCTTATTTTCAACTAGTTATTTTTTTTATTCACTTCCAAAGTTCATTTTGAAAGGCACTGCTAGATTCTGCAGCGTTCTTTCATAAGAAATGTTGTCAAAGGGTTTTTCATGCCCAAATACGTTTCTTGCTCTGCAGACACAAACAGGAAAGTTACAGCAACACTCTCATCATTTGCAAGTTTGGGCGGCACGGTAGAGTTGCTGCCTTACAGTGCTTGCAGCGCCCGAGACCCAGGTTCGATGGCAACTACGGGTGCTTGACAGTATGGAGTTTGTACATTCTCCCCGTGACCGCGTGGGGTTTCTCCGAGATCTTCGGTTTCCTCCCACACTCCAAAGATGTACAGGTTTGTAGTTTAATTGACTGGTATAAGTGTAAATTGTAAATTGTCCCTGGTGTGTCTGTAGGATAGTGTTAACGTGCATGGATCGCTGCAGAATCAGTGGGCCAAAGTGCGTGGATTGCTGTATCTCTAAATAAAGTTCCCTCCAAGTCATAGACTATGTTGATTTGTTTATTTATCGTCAGTCCTTCACTGGTGTCTTAGAATCACAAACCTCTTACTTCATGACAGTGCAGCAGGTGAAAGGGCAACCTCACCGCAAGTGTCTTCGGGTGCTTTGAAGGGGAATAAAAATATGGATTTGCTGGCGTCATCCGCCTCCTGCAGATCGAAAATAATTAGAGCAATACTTGGTCATGAGGATAGAACTGAGAATAGCAAGACCTTTACTTCTGAGGGTGGGAGCAGAGGTACAGTAAGAGCATGTTGTACATAACCTGCCCATATAATTCCCAAAACTGAAAAGTCAAGCACTTAATGCAATAGATGAGCAATCTGATACCCCAGTGCAGTGGAGAGAGTGCTGGCAGGTGTCTCCTTTTGTAGGGTGTTGTCAATAACACCCTCATTGTCTAACTACATTTATTGAGACACCCAACTGTTAGTTTCGTTTTCTCCTACTGAAATCCCCAGTCAATTGGGAAAGAGTAGGAATTAAAACGTTTGGAGATATGTATGATAATGGAAGTTTTTTTTAACATTTCACCAATTACAACTTAAATATAACTTGAATAGTAATCAATATTGGAAATATTTTCAACTACGTGACTATTTGAAAAAGTATACACGAGAATATCAAAATATGTCTCCTGACCTATTAGACGGGATAATGAATATAAAAGCTAATTTAATATCATACCTATATAATTCCATTTTAAATATAGAAATTCCATCATCGGACAGGATTAGAGGAGAATGGGAACAGAAACTAGCTATAAAAATCTCGAAAGAGAGTTGGGATAAACATCTATTATATGTGCATAAATGTTCGATTAACGTAAGACATACTCTGATTCAATTTAAAATTTTACATAGATTATATTATTCAAAAGCTAAATTAAGTAAATTTTACCCAAATACCTCTGCTAACTGTGATAAATGCCTAGTCCAAGAATCAACTGTAGCACATTCTTTTGTTTTCTGTATAAAATTCAAAAATTTTGGAATGAAATTTTTGAGATTTTCACTAAATGATTTAAAATAAAACTGAAACCGAATGCAGAATTGATTATTTTTGGAACAATAGAAGCAAGTTTGGAGCTAACTGCGTTTCAAAGGAGTTTTCTTAGTTATGGCTTAATAACAGCAAAAAAACTGATACTGACATTTTGGAAAAATGCTCCTACGCCAACAATAAAAATGTGGACTTCTAATATGTCGGAATTGTTACATCTAGAAGATATGAGATTCCTCCTAGCAGGTAAACAAGACCAATTCCAAAGATTTGGTCTCCATATATCGACTTATTACAAACATAGGGTGCAACAAAATGTTGATAATAAATGGTTTTAGGACCTGGCGAGGGGTGAGTAAAGATAAGAAGTAGGTGCATCCCTTTCACATTGTCCTATCTTATTTTCTTTTTTCGCTTTTTTTTCTTTTCTTCTTTAACTACTTCTTGTGGTTTAGGTTCACATGTGTGTTCCTGGACCACTTTTTCATTCACTCATTGACTGTCTTTGCTAGCTCTTTCTATCCTTTCTTTCTATTAAAGTTGAAAAACAGAACTGGTACAAGAACTGTATAAATTTACGTTATTGCAGATTACCGTAATGTAAAATACTTCTAATAAAAAAATTTTTTTTTAAAAGAAAAAGAAATCTCCAGTCAAGATGGAATGTACAGTGTTGGGGTTTGGGGATGGGATGGTGACGAAATACGGGTGATGGATAAATGTGGAAGGGGATGTGGATGCTGTTGGGAGGTGACTGCTATGGGAAGTGATGGGGTAACGGAGGTAGCTCTGTAGGAGGTGATGCTGATTTGGGAATGTAGCTCCTGGTTAAGAGGGAGGTTGTGCCATTCCACTCTTCACCTTTGAGTCTAGATAATGGAGGATTTGTTTTTAAAGATTTGGTGCTTGAGTGGAATTGCTAGCACTTCCCTACTTAATGCCACTAGATTAATGTCATTACCTTGAATTGTAGAGTCCCAGATGGCATTGAGGAATGGAGGGAGTTTGGTGTACAAATCTAAGATCCTTGAAGGCGGAAGTGCAGGTAGACACGTGGGACACTGGCCTTCATTAGTCAGGGCATTGAATACAAGAGCTGGGAGTCAATGCTCCATGTTATAACAGATTGAGCACAACACAAAGTGCTGGAGTAACTCAGTGGGTCAGGCAACATGTGCAGAGGGAATGGACAGGTAATATTTCAGGCCAGGACCTGAGGCTCCCATAGTCTGAGGAAGGATCCTGACCCAAAACATTGCCTGTCAATTCCCTCTACAGATGCTGCCTTACCTGTTGGGTTACTCCAGCACTTCGTGTTTTGCTCATGATTCCAGTATCTGCAGTTCCTTCTGTCTCCACTTCTACAACATTGGTCAGACCTCGGCTGGATTACAGCGTGCAGTTTTAGTCACTGGATATAAGAGTGCTGGAGAGGGTGCAGAGGAGATGCACCAGGATTTTAGCTGGTGTCTGGCATTTTAGTTATGAGGAGTGACTGGAGAGGATGGATCTGTTTTCACTGGAGTGGAAGAGATTAAGAGGCGACATGTCTGAGATATATAATGTTTTGAGGGGAGTAGATAGGGTAGAATGCAGGAAACATTTCCCCATATCAGAGGTAGATAAAACCAGGGGGCATAGATTTAGGTTAAAGGGGAAATGTTAGAGAGGATCAGAGGGAGATTTCAGGAGGGTGAACCAAGATTATGCCTCCAGCGCCTTTAAGTTCGGCTGCAGAAATCACCCCAGGGACACATAGATGGCCGGGTGAGGAGAGGGACCTCGGTTCGCGGGAATTGCTCCAGTCCATCGGGCGCGCGGGCCAACCGGGCTTTGGACTTATAATAATGCCGCCACAAACAACAGCCCCGCATGTGTAATATATGCAAAATAAATTTCACTGCACAGTTGCATATGTGACAAACAAAACACTATTGAACTATTAAATACTCTGCCTGAGAGAGTGGTGGAATCAGTTGCCGACAGCGTTTAAGATGAATTCAGATGAGCACTAGGATCACCTTGACATTGAAGGCTATGGGCCAAGTAGAAGATGGTTTAATGCAGATGGGTTCCCGCTGGTCAGTGTGAATGTGTGGGCTGAATGCTCTGTGTCTCTGCTGCATGATTCTATAACTCTATGACTCTACGAGCAGTTCCAGGATTCCCACAGGATGTGGCAGTACAGAATCTGTTGGCTCCCCACCTGCAGTTTCCTGACATTGCTCTGAAGCTGTTTCCCTTAATTTGAGTGTAGTGGTTAAGTATGAGCTAGTGACAGTGTGATACAGCTATACAGCATGGAAACAGGCCCTTCGGCCCGCCGTGTCCATGCCGACCAAGGTGGCATATTGTGCTAGTCCAATTTTCTTGCATTTGGCCCATAGCCCACTAAACCCTGCCTGTCCATATTTACCCAAATGTCTAATAAATGTCAGAATTTTATCCTCTTCTTTTGCTTCCTCAGGCAGCTCATTCTAGATATAGACTATCCTCGGTGTGAAAAAGTTGACACCGAGAATGCTCTTAAATCTTTCCCCCTCTCACCTTAAGCCAAAGCCCTCTAACTTTAGAATCCACTACCGTGGGCAAAAGATGTCCGCATTAATTTTAATCCATTCTCCTCATGATCTTTTACACCTCAATAAGGTCACCCGTCAGTCTCTAATGCTCCAAAAAGAGTCTCAGCCAATCCAATGTCTGCCTATAACTCAAGTCCGCAAGTCCTGGTGAATCTCTTCTGCACCTTTCCAACTTAATGACAACCTTGCTGTAGCTGGGTGACCAGAAATGCACACTGACCGACTGACTGGCATTCTAGGAACTGACTGTAATTCCTCCAGCATTATAGTGGGGACCACTTATAATGGGGACCTGGTCATTGAACTTAGAGCAGAATGACTGGTAGGAAGCAAGGTCAGTATTTGGTTGGTTACAATTCTTTCAATTTATTGAGCTTGGTTAAATACCTTAAATTACTTTAAAGTATTCCTAACCGTTTAAAATCTTTTCATTTACGCTTATTAAATTTCATAAGCTATTCTTTTTTTTCTTAATTTTACTCTTAATTTTCCAAATGTCAGAAGCAGTAGTCAAGGGGTAATGGGGATAAGGCAGGAGAATGGGGTTAAGATAGGGAAGATAGATCAGTTATGATTGAATGGCAGATTAGACTTGATGGGCCGAATGACCTAATTCTGCTCCAATCACATATGAATTTATGAAGATATTCTGAGCTTTTGTGGGCAGGGCTAATTCTACACACATTATCAATATTCATTCAACACCATTGAATATAGAGATGGTTTTGTTGGTAAACATAAGAAATAGAAGCATTGGTGGCCCTTCTTGCCTGCTCCCCACTCGGTAACATTATGGATGATCTTATCGAGTCCACTCAATCACCTTACCTTGCATCGTGCATGCATTGACACTGTAAGAATGTCCCACGTTTCATTCTTGGGAACCTTGGAGAATATAGGCCCAGTCTGCTTCATCTCCCCTCAGTGGGCAATGCCCCCAGTGGAGGAATCAAGTATATCCTCCCTCTAAAGAGACCAGATTTAGGTTCCTCAATATTCCAGGTTTAGTCTCACCGACAGCCCTGTCCAAGTTCACAGAGGCAGTCTTATTCTTGGACTAAGAGAAATGGTTAAGTTTGTACTTTGCAAAACGTTCAGTGGAAACTTCTGGCTGGTGGATTAGCCTGTTGGACATTGTGAGAATAAGTTCATACTCATAATGTTTTCGGACAAATCTGACAAGTCTGACGTAAAAATTGTCATGATCTTGCAAGTAGAAGTCATGCAGATGTTCAAGTGCCTAATCAGCAGTTTAACAAGGAAAAGAACCGTTCTTGGGGTTGGAACTTACGTGCTGGACTGGATAGGAGATTGGCTGGCAAACGGGAACAAGAGGAAAAGCAGAAACATAGACAACCAAAGAGCAATAAATAATCAATCAGCAATAAATTGCCAATAAATGAGACGGGAAATGAATCCCAACAAACTTTCCATAGCAGAAATATCTGACATTAAGTATAAATGTAACAAATAGCAGTAGCAGACTATCCTTGATCGGACTTTCCTTTCCCCTAAACGTTATTCCCTAATCATGCATCTATACACTGTAAATGGCTCGATCGTGATCATATATAATCTTTCTGCTGACTGGATAGCACGCAACAAATGCTTTTCACTGTACCTCAGTACATGACAATAAACTAAACTGAACTGAATTGGAAACAATATTTATTCTGAATAAATAACTGAAACTAAACGCTTTGGAATTAACCTGTTGACCAGAATCCTGGAATCCATAAGCATTGAGTTGCAGGATGGAACCTCATTTTATATATATATATATATATATATATATATATATATAAAATAATTCTTAGCTACTGGTATCAAATATCTCCTTCCTTGCTCACCTTTGCTGTGTATGATTGAGATCTTCTAGTTTTGATGAAGGATCTACACCTGAATTGTCGGCCTCTCCGTTCTCTTCTCTGCGGTTGACTTGAAACATTGCCTTTCTGTTCCCTCCACAGATGCTGCCTGGCCCGCTGAGTTCCTCCAGCACATTGTGTTTTGCTCAAGATTCCAGCGTCTGCTGTTCCTTGTGTTAACAGCATTTTCTTTTGTCCATCGTACAGCAACAGCACCCTCTCCAGGCGCAAGATGGGAATGCAAAGTGGTTTGGCACTCAACCCTCACTATGGAAAATGTAAGCAAATCTTGAAAAATAAAAATTTGCCTTCGCTGCTGATATTTATGTAAAGAGGTATGAGCATAGGAATTTACATTTGACTGTATTGGGAGGCTACATATTAAACATATACAGATTATCCATGTCTATGTATATGTGTGATTCCATTATATATTACGTGTATCATGACCATTGGTCATGCCAATTCATGCCAATTCCCCAGTTATTCCCAGCTCCTGCTCAGGTCAGGCTGTCATACTACTAATAAAAAAGTCTTGGTTTATCATGAAGGAAAGTGTACATTCTAATCCCACAATATTCTGAAAATTTAAATATGCTTTTAAAAATCTGAAATTAAATTAACTAATTTTAGTAAAAGTGACTATGAAGCCGCCGAACCTTTGCGGAATTGTACTACTCTTTCATGGAAGGAACCATCTCGAATCTCTCCATGGTGCTCTGTATGTTCACAAGTTATGGGAGTAGCAGTAGGCCATTCGGCCCATCGAGTCTACTCCGTCATTCAATCACTGCTCATCTCTGCCTCCTAATCCAATTTTCCTGCCTTCTCCCCATAACCCTTGACTCCCGTTCCAATCAAGAATTTGTCTATCTCTGCCTTAAAAATATCCACTGACTTGGCCTCCACAGCCCTCTGTGACAATGAGTTCCATAGTTTGTCTACCCTCTGATTAAAGAAGTTCCTCCTCACCTCCTTTCTAAAAGAGTGCCCTTTAATTCTGAGGCTATGACCTCTGGTCCTATGACCTCTGGTCCTAGACCCTCCCACCAGTGGAAACCAGTATGTGACCCTGCCCACATGCTAACATGCTTGATTCTAAACTGCCTATGAAATGGCTTAGCAATTTACTTGTAGTACCAAGTTATTAACCTGCTACAAAGGAATGTAAGAGTCTGGATAACAGAGCCTTTAAGAGAAAATGATAGAATGAGATAGATTGAACATGGAAGAATTAATAACGAGTAAATGTTGTATTTATTAAAAGTATCTTTGACCGATGTGAATGATGATGAATGCCTAATGACTTGGCTTTGTGGCCATGTTTGCGGATGATATGAAGATAGGTGGCGAGGCAGTGTTGAGGAAGCAGGAAGTCTACAGAAGGGCCTGGATAGGTTGGGAGAGTGGCAAATAGAATACAGCGTAGCAAAGTGTATGGTCATGCACTTTGGTAGAAGGAATAAAGGCATAGGCTATTTTCCAAATGGTGAGACTATTTTCTAAATGGGGAGAAGATCGGAGATGCAAAGGGACTTGGGAATGCTGGTGCAGGTTTCCCAAAAGGTTCATTTGCAGGTTGAATTACGAGTAAGAAAGGCAAATGCAATGTTAGCATTCATTTCAAGTGGACTAGAATATAAAATATAAAAGCAGGAATGTAATGCTGAGGCTTTATAAGACGCTGGTCAGACTACATTTGAAGTATTGTGAGCAGTTCTGGGCCTCATATCTGAGGAGAGATGTGTTGGTGTTGGAGAGGGTCCAAAGGAGGTTTACGAGAATGATCCTGGGGATGATTGGGTTAATGTGTGAGAAGTGTTTGATAGCCTTGGACCTGCACTCACTGGAGTTTAGTATGATGGGGATCTCATTGAAACTTACTGAATAATGAAAGGCCTGGTTAGAGTGAATGTGGAGAGGATGTTTCCACTAGTGGGAGAGTCTAGGACCACAGAGCACAGCCTCAGAATAAAAATACATACCTTTATAAAGGTGATGACGAGGAATTTCTTCATCCAGAGGGTGGCGAATCTGTGGAATTCATTGTCACAGACGGCTGTTGAGACTATCTTTGGTTATTTTTAAAGCAGAAATTGACAGGTTCTTGATTAGTAACGGTGTCAAAGTTTACTGGGAGAAAGCAGGGAATGAGGTTGTGAGGGAAAGAAAAATCAGCCTTGATCCAATCAGTTATTTCTTCTGATCCATCTATATGACCAATCCCTTATTTTTAGACTGTAACTCCTCGTTCCAGGTAGCCCATCCCTATATTTATAATGCTTCATATCTCTTCATTGGAATATATCCCGACAATCTATCTGATGACTCTTCATTGGATTGCCTTTACCGCTAGGATGCCCTCCCAGGGGCAGGAAGACCAGTCCTGTACACAATTTTCCAGGTGTAATCTCACCAAGATCCTGTATAATTTCAGTAGGATGCAAGAGTAACAACAGAAAGCCTTGAAAGAAAATAGGATTTGTGAAAGAAAAAAATCACGTTTGAAAACTCTGCTGTCATTCTTTGAGGGTGTAACCAGTAGATTAGATAGTGTTGAATGAGTAGATATGATGTGTTTGGATTTTTGGGTGATGTTTAATAAAGTTCCATGAAGCAGGGTGATTAAAAGATTTAACACGGGTGGCACCTCGCCAACAGTCTGTCCTTTCTTCTTTTTGTTATTTTTAGTATGTGTTAAAAAGTATGTTTTAGTGTTTCTTGGTTTGTTTTATGTGGGGGAGGTTGGGGGAAACTTTTTTTCAATCTCTTACCTCGATGGAGATGCGGTTTTTTTTCTGTGTCGTATCTCCGTCCCCACTGCGGCCTAACATCGTGGAGTTGACGGCCTTTCCTGGAGACCGACGGGCGCCCCAAGCCGTAGGAGTCTGCGGGGCTTTAACATCGCGGAGCTTGCGATCTCTTTGCCGGGGATTGAATCTCCAACCGTGGGTCCTGTGGACTTTAACATCGTGAAGCCCGCGTTCTCTAGTAAGAAGAGGCCGATTCTGGAGCTCCATGCCGCGGACAGAGTTTCAACCGCCCCGACATGGGTGATTCGATCACACTGATCGTCGGCTGCGGGGGCTTTGATCGCCCCGCCTGCGGATGGTTTGACTGCCCCGACCGCGGGAGAACAAGAGGAAGAAGATTGAACTTTATTGCCTTCCATCACCGTGAGGAATGTGGAATCCACAGTGATGGATGTTTATATTAACTTTTATGTGGTTGCGTGTCTTGTTGCTTTTCACTTAGTATGGCTGTATGGAACTCAAATTTCACTGTACCTTAATTGGTACATGTGACAATACACTGACCTTGAAACATTGAACCCTGGAATTGTGGGTGATATACTGACTTGGTTGAGAACTGGTTATTCAAAAGATAATAAAGAATGTAAACAAATGGGCCATTCTCAGATTGGCTGTGATTTGTGGGTTGTCACAGAAAGCTGTTCCAACTTTTCATATTCTATATCAACTGGCTGAGGATAGAGTGAATGTGGAGAGGATGTTTCCACTTGTGGGAGAGTCTAGGACCAGAGGTCAGAGCCTCAGAATAAAAGGGCGTACCTTTAGAAAGGAGATGAGAAGGAATTTCTTTAGTCAGAAGGTGGTGAATCTGTGGAATTTATTGCCACAGACAGCTGTGGAGCGCAAGTCAATGGATATTTTTAAGGGGGAGATTGACAGATTTTCGATTAGTAAGGCTGTCAGGAGTTATGGAGCGAGAATGGGGTTGAGAGAGAAAGATTGATCAGCCATGATTGAATGGTGGAGTAGACCTGATGGTCCGAATGGCCTAATTCTGCTCCGAGAATTTATGAATTTATATACTGTGCCAAATGTCATACCTCCAAATTTACACAAAATATTGCACCAGGTGGGATTGAGAGCAAAGAAACATAGAACATAGAAACATAGAAAATAGGTGCAGGAGGAGGCCATTCGGCCCTTCGAGCCAGCACCACCATTCATTGTGATCATGGCTGATCGTCCCCTATCAATAACCCGTGCCTGCCTTCTCCCCATATCCCTTGACTCCACTAGCCCCTAGAGCTCTATCTAACTCTCTCTTAAATCCATCCAGTGATTTGGCCTCCACTGCCCTCTGTGGCGGGGAATTCCATAAATTCACAACTCCCTGGGTGAAAATGTTTTTTTCTCACCTCAGTCTTAAATGACCTCCCATTTATTCTAAGACTGTGGCCCCTGGTTCTGGACTTGACCAACATTGGGAACATTTTTCCTGCATCTAGCTTGTCCAGTCCTTTTATAATTTTATATGTTTCTATAAGATCCCCCCTCATCCTTCTAAACTCCAGTGAATACAAGCCTAGTCTTTTCAATCTTTCCTCATATGACAGACCCACCATCCCAGGGATCAATCTCGTGAACCTACGCTGCACTGCCTCAATCACAAGGATGTCCTTCCTCAAATTAGGAGACCAAAACTGTACACAATACTCCAGATGTGGTCTCACCAGAGCCCTATACAACTGCAGAAGAACCTCTTTACTCCGATACTGAAATCCTCTTGTTATGAAGGCCAACATTCCATTAGCTTTCTTCACAGCCTGCTGTACCTGCACGCCAACTTTCAGTGACCGGTGTACAAGTACACCCAGGTCTCGCTGCACCTCCCCCTTACCTAACCTAACCCCATTGAGATAATAATCTGCCCCCTTGTTTTTGCCACCAAAGTGGATAACCTCACATTTATCTATATTATACTGCATCTGCCACGCGTCTGCCCACTCACTCAACCTGTCCAGGTCACCCTGCAACCTCCTAACATCCTCTTCACAGTTCACACTGCCACCCAGCTTTGTGTCATCCGCAAACTTGCTAGTGTTGCTCCTAATTCCCTCTTCCAAATCATTAATATATATGGTAAACAGTTGCGGCCCCAACACCGAGCCTTGCGACACTCCACTCGCCACTGCCTGCCATTCTGAAAAGGACCCGTTCACTCCTACTCTTTGCTTCCGGTCTGCCAACCAATTTTCTATCCATGTCAACACCCTACCCCCAATACCATGTGCTCTAATTTTAGTCACCAGTCTCCCGTGCGGGACTTTATCAAAGGCTTTCTGAAAGTCTAGATACACTACATCCACTGGCACCCCTTCATCCATTTTACTTGTCACATCCTCAAAAAATTCCAGAAGATTAGTCAAGCATGATTTCCCTTTCATAAATCCATGTTGACTTGGACTAATCCTTTTGCTACTATCCAAATGCCCCATTATTACATCTTTAATAATTGACTCCAGCATCTTTCCCACCACCGAAGTCAGGCTAACTGGTCTATAATTCCCCGTTTTCTCTCTCGCTCCTTTCTTGAAAAGTGGGATAACATTAGCTATCCTCCAATCCACAGGAACTGATCCTGAATCTATTGAACATTGGAAAATGATCACCAATGCGTCCACTATTTCTAGAGCCACCTCCCTGAGGACCCTGGGATGCAGACAATCAGGCCCAGGGGATTTATCATCCTTTAGTCCCATTAGCCTACCCAATACTATTTCTCGCCTAATGAAAATTTCTTTCAGTTCCTCTACCCCCTGAGAGCCTCTGTCCTCCAGTACATCTGGGAGATTGTTTGTGTCTTCCTTAGTGAAGACAGATCCGAAGTACCTATTCAACTCTTCTGCCATTTCCTTGTTGCCCATAATAATTTCACCCGTGTCTGCCTTCAAGGGACCCACATTTGACTTTGCTACTCTTTTCCCCTTAACATATCTAAAGAAGCTTTTACTGTCCTTCTTTATATTTCTGGCCAGCTTCCCCTCGTACTTCATCTTTTCAGCCCGTATTGCCCGTTTTGTTTCCTACTGTTGCCCTATGAAAGTTTCCCAATCCTCTGGCTTCCGGCTACTCTTTGCTGTGTTATACATCTTTTCTTTTAGTTTTATTCTATCCCTAACTTCTCTTGTCAGCCACGGTTGCCTCCTACTCCCCTTAGAATCTTTCTTCCTTTTTGGAATGAAATGATCCTGCTACTCCCGGATTATGCCCAAAATTCCTGCCATTGCTGTTCCACCGTCATTCCTGCTAGGATCCCTTTCCAGTCTACTTTGGTCAGCTCCCCTCTCATGCCTTCATAGTCCCCTTTGTTCAACTGCATCACTGCCACTTCCGATTTAACGTTCTCCTTCTCAAATTGCAGATTAAAACTAATCATATTATGATCACTACCTCCAAGCGGTTCCTTTACTTCGAGTTCTCTTATCATATCTGGTTCATTGGACAACACTAAATCCAGAATTGCCTTTTCTCTGGTCGGCTCCATTACAAGCTGCTCTAAGAATCCATCTCGGAGGCATTCTACAAACTCTCTTTCTTGGGATCCTGAACCAACCTGATTTTCCCAGTCTACCTGCATATTGAAATCCCCCATCACCACAGTGGCGTTACCTTTGTTACATGCCAGTTTTAACTCCTGCTGCAACTTACACCCTACATCCGGGCTACTATTTGGGGGTCTGTAAATAACACCAATTAGTGTCTTCTTGCCTTTACAATTCCTCAACTCAATCCACAGTGACTCTACCTCGTCAGTCCCTATGTCTTCCCTCGCAAGGGACTGAATTCCATCCCTCACCAGCAGAGCTACCACCCCCTCCTCTGCCCACCTGCCTGTCCTTTCTATAGGATGTATAACCCTGAATATTAAGTTCCCAGGCCCGATCCTCCTGCAGCCACGTCTCAGTAATCCCCACAATGTCATATCTACCAACCTCTAACTGAGCCTCAAGCTCATCTACTTTACTTCTTATACTTCGCGCATTCATATACAATACTTTTAATTCCTTACGCATCTCACCTTTCACATCGATCCCTATTACACTTGGCCATACTCTCCTATCCCTTTGTGAGCTTCCTTTCCTGTTAATGTATCTATGTATCTATGTATGTTAATTCTGGGGTCATTAACCATCCCTTTACTCTTTTTTCCCTTTAACTCCATCCTCGACTATCCCATTTGACACCCCACCCCCCTTATTCAGTTTAAAACCACCCCTGTAGTAGTGGCAAACCTGCCTGCCAGAATGCTGGTCCCCCACCTGTTAAGATGCAATCCGTCCCTTTTGTACAGTTCCCCCTTACTCCAAAACAGATCCCAGTGATCTAAGAATCTAAATCCCTGCCCATTGCACCAGTTCCTCAGCCACACATTCAGGTCCCGTATCTCCCTGTTCCTGCTCTCGCCTGCACAAAGAACTGGAAGCAAACCGGAGATAACAACCCTGGAGGTCCTGCTTTTCAGCATTTTTCCGAGCTCTCTAAAGCAACGTTGCAGAATATTCATCCCCTTCTTTCCGACATCGTTTGTGCCGACATGCACTACCACTTCCGGCTGTTCACCTTCGCCCTTGAGGATTTTCTGCACTCTGTCCGTGACATCCTGGATCCTGGCACCAGGAAGGCAGCACACCATCCTCGAATCCCGTCTGTCGCCGCAGAAACCCCTGTCCAACTACAATGGCGTTGCCTGACGTTGGCCTCTTTGGTTTTGGCTCAACAGCCCTTTTTGCTTCGCAAGCCAGTCCGCCGCTCAGTGCGTTAATGTCTTCTGTCCCGACAGTTTCTAAGTGGGTGAACCTGTTCACAAGAGGTACAACACCCGGGGACGTTTGCATTCCATGTTTCCCTCCCTTTCTCACCGTCACCCGCCTTCTCTCTTCCAGTACCTTAGGTGTAACAATCTTACTGTAGGACTGGTCAAGGAACGACTCAGTTTCTCGGACGAACCTGAGGTTATCCACTTGCTTCTCCAGTTCCCCAACACGGTCCTTCAGGAGATGTATCTGGATGCACTTCTCACATTTGTAGTAGCCAGAGGCACCAGCAGTGTCCTTGACCTCCCACATACTGCAAGCATCACACTGAATCAGCTTGCCTGACATCTCCTTCTTTCGTCTCTCCCTCTCCAGGGTTTTACGTAGCCTCCTCTCCTAAGACTCGCACTTTTCTCACAGGGCACTTCCCTCACTACTACTGCTGCTCCCTAAGAGATATTGCTTATATTGATTGATAAATTGCCAAATTTACCAATTTACAAACCAAATTCCTCAGTTTTAAACTATTTTCCCCCTCTGACTCACTTCTAACTCATCTCCCACTCGGGCTAGAGCCAATCAGTGTTTTCTCCTGCTTCTCTTTGTTGCTGTTGCTTCCAAATCCACGGGAGTTCTGAGAAGGGATTCAGGGAATATGGGCGAGCTTGGTGAGAATGTGTGAGAACATGTGAGATCATGCACTTTGGTGCACTTCAAAGAAAAGTAAAGTATTTGTTAGAGAGACTGTGTTGTGGTGATGTTGAAAATGACTAAGCTGTACATGCTCATTGATCAAAGAAGGTCATTAGGCAGGTGCAGCAATCAATAAACAGGCGAGCAGTGTGTTAATTTCTATTTACAGATGATTTGAATACAAGAATAAGGAGGTTTTATTGCAATTGTATCAGACCTTGATGAGAGTTTTGTGTACTGTTTTGATCTCCTTGCCGAGAATAGGTATACTCATCATAGGGTAAAGGATATGCTATTTTGAACTGAGGTGAACAGAAATTCTTTTCATTCGGAAGATAGTGAACATTTGGAATTCTCTATCATGGAGCTCTGGGAAGGCTCAATCATTGTGGGGGGGTTTTCAAAACAGAGATCGATAGATTTCTGGGCATTAAGAAAATCAAAGGAATTGGGCACTGAAAGCATTTTGTGGTAGTGGATCAGCCTTGATCTTAATGAAAGGTGGACCAGGCTGGAAGGGCTGAATGGCCTACTGATGCTCCTGTTTTTATTTACAGTCAATAATATATAATGAATATGATAGATAAGGATGGAACAACAGTTAAAAAGACCAGTTAAGATTTCCAGTGACAGATTTTGCAGTAAGAATCATTGGCATTTAAAAAAGTTTAATATGGACTGACATAGTGAAGAAATCCAGTAAGAATCTCAGAGCCACAACCCTGTGCAGAGAAAATCCAAAAGGAAAAAATATTCATCAAATCACAATGTGACTCTTTATCTGAGTATTACGATATAAATAATTTAGAATGTGAGAATATTTAAAACTACATCAATCCAATATTTATTAGAACAGTGTAATTAAAAAATGTCTCACTTAATCTTAACTTGCTTAAAGTTATCTTGAAATTACAAAAGGCACTGCACAAATGTAGTCTATTAGCTTTCAGTTGCATTCCTACTATAGGCAAACGAAGAATATACAAAATCAAAATTTCTTTATTTTTGCAAGAATTTCGACAGAAGTTTCAGCCAAAGATTAAATTTCTCTTAAGCCTCCTGTCCGTCTCATTATTGCATCTTAAATGAAAGATAAATAATGCTTCTGTATCTCTGCCTAAAATTGAAACCTCGCCTTAACTGTGTAAATACCTTGCCCCAAAACACATCAGAATTGGTTGCTGGATGTATGGTATCAGTCGCATTGACGCTGATGAGGATACAATTGTGGTAAATACAATGACTGGCACTAGGTGTGTGTGTGTGTGTGTGTGTGTGTGTGTGTGTGTGTGTGTGTGTGTGTGTGTGTGTGTGTGTGTGTGTGTGTGTGTATATATATTTATATTATATATATATATAAATAGGGGGTGAGAGATAACCCATGGCTATGTGTTACATGCAGTGCATTTATTGCTTTGTTTAGTGGTAAAGTACACAATTTCAGTGTTGCAAGTAAATACATTCTGCACTTGTTTTGTTAAATCTTATTCCATTTATTATTGAATTTTAGAGCAAATAGGCAGTACTCTGTAAATTATATGGACCAGAGAGATACTGCCTTACATTACGGTGACTCCACAGACAGTCAAGGTAGTTTAACAGTTTATTTACATTTTAAAAAATGATGCAGATTTTTATGTGTAAAAAATTAAAATTGAAACTGACAAATAATAAAGCTGTAATATCTAGATCTACATCGGTGAGACCAAGCGGAGGCTTGGCGATCGTTTCGCCGAACACCTCCGGTCGGTCCGCAATAACCAACCTGAACTCCCGGTGGCTCAGCACTTCAACTCCCCCTCCCATTCCGTATCTGACCTCTCTGTCCTGGGTCTCCT
Organism: Malacoraja senta; assembly: GCA_038087875.1. Lineage (NCBI taxonomy): Eukaryota > Metazoa > Chordata > Chondrichthyes > Rajiformes > Rajidae > Malacoraja > Malacoraja senta. The sequence continues at coordinate 22,568,081 of CM075985.1, read as the reverse complement.
CCATGGCCACAGCGAGCAACACCGTAAGTTGGAGGAAATGCACCTCATATTCCGCTTGGGCAGTCTACATCCTGGTGGCCTGAACGTTGAATTCTCCCAATTCTGCTAGCCCTTGCTGTCCTCTCCCCTTCATCAGCCATCTGGCTGTCTCCTCCCCTCCCCCAGCCCTCGGGCTCCTCCTCCGCCTTTTTCCTTTTTTCCTTTCTTCTCCCCACCCCCTATCAGTCTGAAGAAGGGTTTCGGCCCGAAACGTTACCTATTTCCTTCGCTCCATAGATGCGGCTGCACCCGCTGAGTTTCTCCAGCATTTTTGTGTACCTTGTAATATCTAGATGTTGTGCTACAATTAACAAGAGATATAAGCATGAGAAAAATTCATGGGTATTTCTGAAACTACGTTATTCAAAGATATTGTGTAAAAGATTGTTAGGGATAGAGTACACATGAGCAGATGTGTTCTTCAATTGTCTGATAGTTTATGATATATTTCATGTCTATGTGTATGTTTGGTGCTATAAATTAAGAATGTATTTTTATTAGGCATGTTTTGTATTAAAGGAATATGAACTGTGTAAGGGTACAAATGCGATATGAATCTAACTGTAGAAAACTGTTGCCTAGAAATTAATGGTAGACACAAAATGCTGGAGGAACTCAGCGGGTGAGGCAGCATCTCTGGAGAGAAGGAATGGGTGATGTATTGGGTCGAGTCCCTTCTTCAGACTGATGTGAGGGGGAGGGACAAAGATAGAATGTAGGCAGAGACAGTAGGACTGGTGGGAGAACTGGGAAGGGGGAGGGGATGGAGAGAGAAAGCAAGGGCTATCTGAAGTTAGAGAAGTTAACGTTCATACCGCTGGGGTGTAAACTACCCAAGCGAAATATGAGGTGCTGTTCCTCCAATTTGCGCTGGGCCTCACTCTGACAATGGAGGAGATCCTGGACAGAAAGGTCAGATTGGGAATGGAAGGGGGAGTTGAAGTGCTGAGGAACTGGTTGCTCTTTCTTACATGCCTAGAAATTAATCCCTGGTTAATAATGCTTAAGGCACAATCCCATAGTTACAATTCTTTAAACACTCCCTCCCAAATCCATTTTCATCATTTGCAAGGAACTTTAAATCATGAATTTTGGGAGCAGCATATAATGTGTTGCTGCTGCTAACACGATCAAACTAGTATGTATCCAGACAAAAGGGTTTTGCAAAACTTTTCTTTTCTCAACTTTTTTGCTGGATCATGAATGTAAAGGCTTGAGAACGTCTAATATTTCACATATGTGTTCATGGCATTTGAGTTTAAATATAGGATTTGATGGGCTAGTTAAATGCAGAACTCAATTATATTAATTAATTTACAGTATTATTACCAGGTCAGTGGAAAGTAGGTGTGGGCTAATGTATACTCATTTTTTCTCTTCTCTGGTCTATTCATATTGAGACTAATTGTACCTTTCAACTACTATCCCTGCTAAATGGTGCCAATGACCAGGCGTCAAGCTGTGACCTTCTCATCTGAATGGTATAACTTTATGTTATCTACTAAAGTCATGCCACGATTAATGCACTGGACTGCGGAGCCAAGAAGATGGCTCAGCCAAATGTTGTGACAATTATGATTCATTTTATTGTCATTTGTTTTGTTACTAGTACCATTTATAAACATTCTGCAGGTCATTATTATTCATGCAATATATTTCATGTGTATCTTTTCATGGGACGTGCACAGGCATATGAAAAGTGCCCCAATGTTATGATGCCTAAAGTTCTTAATTTAGCTCTGAAAATGTCCTTACATAATGGTCAGTTGGGAAGATTACTTTATTTTAATCCAACTTCCAATGATAAACTCTGCTGTGCCTCACCTATTGTATGTCTAAATCAGCTTTGTTATAACCTCATTACAGATTTAAAAATTACAAATGCACAATAAAAAGGGTCAATTTAAAATCTATAATATTGAATTTTGGGAAACAAAACAGAATCGTGTGACTTATGTTTGTATCCCTAAATGTGCAGCTATTGTTTCAAAGTGTTTTAGTTGAGCATGGCGATAATCTACTATGCGAAAAGTGGAGAAAATGGGCATTAAAAGAACAGCCAAGAGGGAATGTATTCAGAAAACTCCCAGCAGAGGTAATGGGCTGGAAAGAAAATCCCAATTGAATGGTCAAGAGAGCTGAATAAATTTCAGTCCCGATTCTTTACATTTTGATCTAATTGTAATAGACCATGAGTTTGTATAATGAGTTATTATGAAATATAATAATATTGATTTGACATTAAAATATTTTAGTGGGCTAGGATATACATAAATGGCTAGAATTGTCCCAGCATTGAATATGTATTAATACCACAATTTAACATTCTATCATTTTACTTTGATCTTGTTTCTCCTCCAATCAATAGGCTGTTCCGTGTGTTTACTTTGTCATTGCCTGGGTTCAAACACGCCGCTCAACCTCTTTTTCAGTCAAAATAGCAAAGGATGCAATCTGTAGGAAACAGTTCTGATCTTCATAAGAAAGAGGGCAAATTTCTGTTAAAGTTACAATTTCACTGTACTCAATGAAATCTTTGTCTACAAAACTTTCTGTGGGGAGTCCAAACTTGCTTTAACTTGCATCTTGTAATTTTCTTTCCCTGAAGAATAAGGTATGAAAGTAAATAGCTACAGTACATGTTTGACAAAGATATGGGTATTTAGGTCTACCTTAAAGGAAGAGAAAGGCCAAGAAATTTAACAAAGGGATTCCAGACTACAAGCTGCTGATGATGGTGGAACAAATCTTATTCATGATTCTCAAGAAGCCAAAATTAGAGAACACAGGCACTAGTTCTGTAAGGACATTACAGAACCAGGAAGGAATGAGAGAATGGAGAGATCTCAAAAAAGGATGAGAATTTTAAAATTGAGGTTTTGTTTAACCAGCAAATATCAGTAATCGGAATGCAGAATAGGAGCTCCACACAAATTAGGTTTAAGGTTTAAAAAGGATGTAATGTTGGGCAGGAGTACATTAGAAATAGTCAATTCCAAAGGTAGACAAGGCATAGAGAAGGGTTGCAACGATTGAAGAATTTAAGCAAGCTTGGTGTCAGATGACAAGATCCTAAAGAGGAAATAAAAAGCAAAAATTAATAACCAAAATTGGAAGAACATAAGAAATGAAAGCACAGCTATGTAATTTTGCTCATTTATCCTCTTTTACCAACCAATAAAATCCCGGCTAAACTCTTAGTTTCTAATAATTTGTCAGTCTAGAGTATACTCAACAGCTCTGCATTCACAGCCCGGTCTGATAACAAAGTCACATTCTTTTCTATAAAGTGATTTCCCTTCTTCTCAGTGTAACAAATTTGGCTATTTCTTGAAGGTAGACAAAAATGCTGGAGAAACTCAGCTGGTGAGGCAGCATCTATGGAGCGAAGGAAATAGGTGACGTTTCGGGTCGAGTCCCTTCTTCAGAAGGAAATAGGCAACGTTTCGGGTCGAGACCCTTCTTCAGAAGGAAATAGGTGACATTTCGGGTCGAGAGGGGTGAATCCTCGAAAATAGGTGACAAATCCTTCAGAGGGGTGAACCCTCGAAAAGCGCCTGGACCTGATGGTATACCTGGTCGCGTTCTAAAAACCTGTGCGGACCAACTGGCTGGAGTTTTTACGGACATTTTCAACCTCTCACTTCTGAGGTCTGAGGTCCCCACCTGCTTCAAAAGGGCATCAATTATACCAGTGCCCAAGAAGAGTAAGGTGACGTGCCTCAATGACTATCGACCTGTGGCACTAACGCCTGTGGTGATGAAGTGCTTTGAGAGGTTGATCATGACGCAGATCAACTCCTACCTCGACAAAAACCTGGACCCACTGCAGTTCGCTTACCGCCACAACAGATCAACGGTGGATGCGATCTCGCTGGCCCTCCACTCCGCTCTGGACCACTTGGACAACAAAAACTCATATGTCAGGCTGTTATTCATCGATTACAGCTCGGCATTTAACACAATCATCCCCTCCAAACTGGTTACCAAACTCGCAGAACTGGGTCTCTGCGCATCCCTCTGCAATTGGATCCTCGACTTCCTCACACTCAGACCACAGTCTGTTCGTATTGGTGGAAATGTTTCAGACTCTATAACAATTAGCACGGGAGCACCTCAAGGCTGCGTGCTCAGTCCCCTGCTGTACTCACTCTATACTCATGACTGCGTAGCCAGACATAGTGCGAACTCCATCATCAAGTTCGCTGATGACACCACTGTTGTGGGACGTATCACTGATGGGGATGAGTCAGAGTATAGAAGAGAGATCGAGCAACTGTCCATATGGTGCCAACACAACAACCTGGCCCTCAACACCAGCAAAACCAAGGAACTGATTGTGGACTTTGGAAGGAGTAGGATGGGGACCCACAGTCCCGTTTATATCAACGGGTCGATGGTTGAAAGGGTCAAGAGCTTCAAATTCCTGGGCGTGCACATCTCTGAAGATCTTTCCTGGTCCGAGAACAATGATGCCATTATTAAGAAAGCACATCAGCGCCTCTACTTCCTGAGAAGATTACGGAGAGTCGGTTTGTCAAGGAGGACTCTCTCTAACTTCTACAGGTGCACAGTAGAGAGCATGCTGACCGGTTGCATCGTGGCTTGGTTCGGCAACTTGAGTGCCCTGGAGAGGAAAAGACTACAAAAAGTAGTAAACACTGCCCAGTCCATCATCGGCTCTGACCTCCCTTCCATCGAGGGGATCTACCACAGTTGCTGCCTCAAAAAGGCTGGCAGCATCATCAAGGACCCACACCATCCTGGCCACACACTCATCTCCCTACTACCTTCAGGTAGAAGGTACAGGAGCCTGAAGACTGCAACGACCAGGTTCAGGAACAGCTACTTCCCCACAGCCATCAGGCTATTAAACCTGGCTCGGACATAACACTGAACTTTATTAGCCAATACTGTTATTTGCACTTTATCAGTATATTGACCATTGTGTATATATTTATAGAATGCCTTGTAGTAAATGCCTACTATGTTCTGTTGTGCTCAAACAAAGCAAGAATTTCATTGTCCTACCAGGGACACATGACAATAAACTCACTTGACTTGACTTGACTTGACCTTTCTTCAGAAGGAAATTGGCGACGTTTCGAGTCGAGACACTTGCTATTTCTTGAGATTAGGTCTCCTTTTCCCAAAATCTCCAGGCTGAGTTTAACTTTGATCATAACCTTGTTTGCCACAGTCTCATTTTTCCAAACCTCAATAAGATAGTCCGCCACAAATTATCGTCACTGGAGAATCTTTACATCCCACGCATCAATTTTGAGAACCTATGGTGTACTGGCTCCAAGTCAAGTGGTGTGAAGAGTGACTTTGCATGCGGTGTTTCAGATGTGGTTTTAGCCAATTGTAGCAAAATGTCCTCACTTTCATACTCCAGCACCCCAACACCTTGTAAGAAAAAGCATCCTACCATTTACCTTCCTAATTGCTTGTATGACCTGCATGTTAACTTGTGTGTTTTATCAACTAGCACACCAAGATCTTTTCATATTTACAGTGGTTTTCTCTACTTCGCAACAAAAAGAATAACCTCGTATGATCCACCATTAAACTGCATCTGGCCCACTTAACCTACTGATATTTTATTGAAAACATTAAACTTCCCAATCTAGGTTTATTATTTTCAACTAACTTGGATACTGCATTACATTCTGTCTTTACATCCGACCCGTTGCACTTTGTAATTGTGGCTCTTGTGTACCAGCCCACTAAAAGCTTGTCAGGCTAAAAAAACCCACTTATTCTTAACTTATTTCTTGTTCTTTAATCTTTAGACTTTAGAGTTTAAGGATACTGCGCAGAAACAGGCCCTTCGGCCCACCGAGTCCGCACCCACCAGTACACTATCATCACCCCTGTACACTAAAACAATCCTACATACTAGTGACAATTTACAATTATTACCAAAGCCAATTAACCAACAAACCTGTACATTTTTGGAGTGCGGGAGGAAACCGGAGCACCTGGAAAAAACCCATGCGGTCATAGGGAGAATGTACAAACTTCATACAGAAAGTACCCATAATCAGGATTACACTCTGCCGCTGTAAGGCAGCAACTCTACCACTGTGCCACCATGATGCCCCTACTCTATCTTTCCTAATATATTTGCAGAGAAATTCATTAACATACAATTGAAAGCATTTGTTTCTGGAATGAAAGGGGTTGACTGTCATTCTCCGTCTTATTCCATCTTCAAAATACTCCATTAGAATAAGAAAATACAATTTCTCTATCATAGAACCAGAATTACTCCATTCAAAAAGATGTCACTCCACTTAATAATATGAAATTTTAGTGCATGATCACAATGTCGATTCCAATCACACTCCATTGCATATGGAGTTAGTCACTGCCCTTGGCATAAGTTGGTATATTCAGTTAGATATTGCTTTGGCTTTGGGCTTGGTTTTCTTAGTTGAGCGCTTATCCTGGTGTTATAGCACAAGTACTTTGTCTTTTAATTGTAATCTGCTGTTTAAAAAGGGGAAATAAAACATATCTAGAGTTGAGTTTAATTTATTGTCACATGTACCAAGGTACAGTGAAAAGCTTTTGTTATGTGCTAACCAGTCAGCGGAAAGACAATACATGATTACCGTGAATGGCTCGAATTTAATCATGTATTTTGCTTTCCGCTGACAGGTTAGCACGCAAAAAAAGCTTTTTACTGTACCTTGGTATACGTGACAATAAATTAAACTCAACTGATCTATAGATATGTTTTACTTCCCCTTTTTAAACAGCAGTGTTAACAATTGCTACCATAAATCTTTCCAGAATTTAGGGGATTTTGGAGGGTAATGATTAATGCATATAATGAATATGATATCAATTTATAGTACTCTTAATTTCTACAGTATTTTCTATTTGGTAATATTTGATGCTTTTAAATTCATTTGATGCATTTGAATCTTGGTTTCCCACGGTTTCCAGAATCATAATATTCCACAGCAGAAACAAATGCAAAATACTTATTTAATGCTTCAATTATTTTATTTTTTCCACTGTAATTTCTATTATCTGCAAAAAAACAGGAAGTGACTAAGTGAATAGGTTCGTTGATAAATACTCGTGTGATGCTGGTACAGTAATTAAATTAAAAACCCAGTAATTCAGGGTTAACAATCCTGACACTTAAATTGGATTTCCACTGTGGAATTTAAATTCAGTTAATAATCTGATTGTTTTGTGTTAGATTAAATCAGATTCTTTAATCTGATACGATGACCACAAAACCACTGGTTTGTTATATAAAAAATAATCTGGTTTATCTGATTGGAAATCTGATGCCCTATCACAGCTAGATTTCATGTGGTTGCAGACCCACCAATCTTAAATGTTTTCTGAAATGGCCCAGCAGGCCGCTCACTTTGTGGACAAATAAGTATACATATAAATTCTGGTCTTTGCTGTGAAATATAAATTTAAAATAAAACTTTGGTAGTCATAACACTTAAGCAAAGATGAAAAAGAATGAATGATGTCTTGGTGCTCAATAAAGTGTGTGACCAATGGTGTATTGCAAGGATTGATGCTGGGACTTTTGATGTGTGCAATATACTTTAACCACTTGGATGCAGGAGGTATGATCTGCAGATGATTTAAAAATTGTGGTGGTGCTTATTGGTATTGGGTTATTATTGTCACATGTACTGAGACACAGTGAAACACTTTATTTTGTGTAATATCCAAGCAAGCATCAGGTAGTGCAAGAAACAAAAGTGCAGAATATAGTGTTAGAGGTACGGAAAGTTGCAGATTGTTAATAACAAAGGTCAAGGACATCAGCAAGATAGATTGGAAGATCAGGAATTTAGCTTTAGTATACAGTGCATTCAGAAAGTATTCAGACCCCTCCACGTTTTCCACATTTTGTTACGTTACAGCCTTATTTTAAAATGGAATGAATTATTTTTTTAAATCATCAATCTACACACAATACCCCAGAATGAAGAAGCGAAAACAGGTGATTAGACATTTTCTGGGGGGGGGGGGGGGGGGGGATAGGCTGGATTGAGTGATCGACTGGGCTGCCTTCACAACACTCTGCAATTTCTTGAGGTCTTGGGCACAGCATTGCCATACCAAGCTGTGATCCATCTGAACAGGATACTTTCTACATCGTGCATCTGTAGAAATTGGTAAAAGTCACTGGAGAAATTGGAGTTTCCTTAGCTTCCTCGGTCATAGCATCAATGTGGTTAAATCAGAGCGAATTGTTGGTGATGTTTACACCTGGGAACCTGAATTTTCTCCACTTCAGCACCATTGATATAGACTGGGGCTTCCTAAAGATGGTGGAGAGCTTGTTTTAGTTTACAGCATGATAATGATCTGTTGGAAAGGTGAGCAGAGCAATGGTAGGTGGAACTTAATTCTGGCAGGTGCAAACTGATGAAATTTAGAAGGTCAAACAAGGGTAGGATATACATATAAATGGTAGGCACTCAAGAGTAGCGGTGAACAGAGAGATGTTGGGTACATGTCCAGAGATCCCTGAAAGTGGCAGCATAGGTACATATGGTGGCAAAGCAAGCATCTGTGATGCCTGTCTTCATCAGCCACGATAGACACAAAATGCTGGAGTAACTCAGCAGGATAGGCAGCATCTCTGGAAAGAAGAAATGGGTGATGTTTCGGGCCGAGTCCCTTCTTCATGCCATAGGGCAGGGATGGCATGTTACAACTGTATGAAACATTGATTTTCAGAAGGCCTTTGATAACGTTAGGCTGTAAAAGAAGATGAAAGCCCATGGTATCATAGGGCAGATACTAACATGGATAGCAGGTTGACACAAAATGCTGGAGTAACTCGGCAGGATTGTTCAGACTGCTGAAGAAGGGTCTCGACCCGAAACGTCGCCTTTTCCTTTTCTCCAGAGATGCTGCCTTACCTGCGGAGTTACACCAACATTTTGTGTCTATCTTTGATTTTACCAGCATCTGCAGTTCTTTCTTACACATGGATAGCAGGTTGGCTGGATGGCAGAAGAATGGGGTTGAAAGGGAAAGATGATTCAGCCGTGATTGAATGGCAGAGTAGACGTGATGGGCCGAATGACCTAATTCTGATTCTAGAACTTATGAACATGAATTTATGAAAGTCACACATGGATTATTGTGCATTTTTGATCACCATAATGCAGATAGGATGTGCTTGTGTCAGAGAGAGTGTACTGGATATTCACCAGGATGTTATCTGGATTCAGTAGTATTTCCATCATAAGTAGAGATTGATTAGGCTAGATGTAGAAGCAAGAAAATTCAGATGCTGGTTTATACCAAAGATAGACACAAAGTGCTGGAGTAACTCAGCGGGTCAGGCAGCATCAGACTGAAGAAGGGTCCTGACTGGAAACATCACCCATTCTTTTTCTCCAGAGATGCTGCATGACCCGTTGAGTTACTCCAGCACTTTGTGTCTATCTTTGATTAGGCTAGTTCTATTTTTCCTGGAGTGAAGGATATTTAAGGGTGGCTTGATTGAGATAGCCAAAATTATGAGGTGAATAGATAGGGTAGATAATGCAAGAAGGAACTGCAGATGCTGGGTTAAACCAAAGATAGACACAAAAAGCTGGAGTAACGTAGCGGGACAGGTAGCATCTCTGGAGGGAAGGAATGGGTGATGTTTCAGATCCCATTCCCATCAGACAGTGCAGTTGTCTAAAACAAAGGGGCATAGATATAAGGATAGAGGTAGGAGGTTTAGAATGGATGTGAGAGGGAATTTGTTTCACACAGAGTGTGGTTGGAAACTGAAACACATTGCTTGAGGAGGTGGTGGAGGCAGGTACTCTCGCAACATTTAAGGACCATCTGGACAAGCACTTGAATTGCAAGGCATGAAGGCTACGGACCAAACAAATAAATGGCACTGGTATAGATAAGTACAATAGTTGGCATGGACAAGGTGGGAGAAGGACCTGTTCCTGTGTGTCTGAACATATGACATTATAAAGAAGTGAAATATAAAAGTGTTTTTAAATATTGTATGAACAGCATAATCTGCTTGAATTTAGAATTCCTCGCATATTTAAAGGTGTTGTTGTGTATCTGTTGAATATACCTTAATTGGATTTTCAAAAATAATTTTTAGAAATCCTATCTGTTGGACTTTTGGGAAATATTAAATATCCTAAATCAACTGCGACTTAACTAGTTAAATTGGAAAATGGTTGGCAATAAAAAAGAGAGGAAAATGAAATGCTATTTCATTCACTAGTAGAGTCACTCAAGAATATAGTCTTACTAATTGTACCATTGTTAAAGGTAGGTCTTGTAACAGTTGGATATCTAACAGTGATGCCAATCTATGTAGTCAGGTGTAAAATATAAGGAAAATAAACAGCGTCAAAATAATCTTGTTTTATTTGGGAAATAATTTATTGAGGGTTACTAAAAATGGCAAGGTGATTTAATTTAATAGAAAATGGCAAATTATGCTCCTAAACTTTTCCATCTCAACACAGCCAGATTCAATTAGCTGTTTTCAAGCAGGCTTGTATCGACCATTATAATCAGATAAAATAAATTTATTAATGCCAACATATAGATAAACAACATATGTTTACGTAGCAACAAAGACAAAGCTTACATATATTTTTCTGAATTATCGCCTGAAAGGAGGAAGCTTAACTGGGAGCCTACTGTTCCTACAAGTTGAACGTAAATAGATTTCATTACCAGAAAAAAAATAACTCCCTTCGTCATCATGGGAGATTTATTTATACAGGCTTTTAAAATTAGTGACTTTAATTTCTACAGCAGAGAAATGCTAACCTGCATATGCAAATTCTTCTTTAGAAACTGAATTAAAACAACTGTTGAGCTAATGTAGATGTTGAAAATATCTTTTAGAGCAGGAGTTTTTGGAGAATAATGAGAGTATAGTAGCAGCAACAGTTTGTCATTGAGCAGAAGAATGAAAATTAATTTAACAATTGCTGATTGACAGATGCTCCTGGAATGCAAGGCTGCATAGGTCACATGGACCCTTAGATTACACTCAATAACTTGAAGGCTATACTCTGCATCCAAGACAGCGACTTGAATATACCACCCTTAAAGGCTAGGCTGATTCATTGAAACAGCAACCCCTCATGTTTGAATCAAAGTGGCTACAGATGTATCCACATGTCAATAAACAGATAATTTGTGTTAATTTGTAATGGCAATCATCTCATTGTCTCATGGAACCACTTGAAATGAAAATAGTTTCAATGTATATATTTCATAACAATGACCCAGTCAATATCCATGTGTCATCATGTAATTTATTATTATTCTGAAATGTCCCATGCAACCTATTGCTAACAATGTATATAATAATACCATATGTAAAAAATATTTGGTGCTTTTTAAAAACTGTTAAATGTACCTAAATATATGTAAATTCCTGTTACTAAATTGTTTAATGCAGAAAAAAATCCATTGCAATTCACAAAAAAATTATATTAAAATAAAGTAACTTCATTCAACATGAGGAGATATTTAGGGCATATAACCTCGAACCTGGTTTGATTGCAGGCTGCAGAGAGAGGCAATGAAGAAGTTGTAGAGGTTAGAATTTTGATGAAGTAATTAAAACTGGAGATATTTTAGTAAAAGTATATAAATGCTTAAATACATAGCAGATGGAGCAGAACTATGACGAGAACATACATTTTGTGTGTCTACGTTTTGGGTTCATAGCAACATAATGATTTCTACTTCCAAGTGAATAGCTGCAGTTAATGTAGAATGACAGAATTGCCATAGCACAGGGAGCTATTCAACTCACCGAATCTTTGCCACTAAAAGCAATCCCATTAAAAGCAAGTCTGAAGAAGGGTCTCGACCCGAAACGTCACCCATTCCTTCTATCCAAAGATGCCGCCTGTCCCACTGAGTTACTCAGTGTCTATCTTCAATGCAAACCAGCATCTGCAGTTCCTTCCTACCCATTTACCCACCCGTTCATATCTCCAAAACCCTGCAAAATCTGTGTTTAGTATCCCATGAACTTACGAGCCCCGGGATCCCGGTTGTCTTCCAAACCACTCTATCGACAGAGCCTGCCAGTTTCAAGGATTTGTGCACATGTATAACTTAATGCCCCCGCGGACCCAATCGAACCATACGTGTATCACTTGGAACGTTTCTATATTGGCTTCCGTGTTCCACCTTCCTGCCTATTATGCCAGCCAACATCGTACAGTCCCGCCGAACTGCCCTTGGGGTCACCATACTTTCTGTCTTAGAGTCATCCCCGTGTTTGGATTGACAACCCTCTCTGTTCCCAGTACTAAACCATGAGGGGTCACCACTACCCACCCCGTTTAAATACCTGCTAATTGTTGCACGCAATCTGCACTTGTTTTCTCTCGGGTGCTGTACACCTGAGAGAAGCTCTCCCAAACCGGAACAGACTGCTCAATGTGTGCAGTAAAAATAAAGCCCAGAATGCGAGAACATATAAACCAGAAGGAGACGCTGCGCTCTCAATGAAGCCCTGCAGGAGACAAGTCCTGTCGAGATCACTGGGGTAAAAACATGTGAACATATGCTGACAAACAAAATTCGGAAATTTATTATTCACTTTTATTTTGCTGTGGAGTTGATAATTTTGACCATATTTGATTTAGCGCGGAGCGTATTTCTGAGGATTTAGCGGAACGCTACTTCAATATTGACCTAAGATTTTAATCAGTAACTACCTTCAGTCGCGCAGCCTCGGGGTAAATTGGATCGATCAATCTTGCCTTTTTTTGGTTAAAAGTCTGCAAATGTGTTTTTTTTTAAATGTACTTTATTCGGAGTAAGGTGACAGGAATGATGTTAGAAGTTTATGCCGGGAGACAGTCAGGGGAGCTTCAGGCCGACCACGTGTCGCCGTCACATGGCGGGAGCGGTGTGTTGTGTTTCATCCACCATGGGCTTCCTCACAAGAGTTTAACGCACTTGAGTGGCTCGGAACCCCCCCCCCCCCCCCCCCCCCAGAGGCAGTGTATGTCGTTGGAAGTGGGCTGGCAAGATACCCATTTTACCTCCTCCGCCTATTTTGCGGAGAGTCCAGGCGAATCCGCCCGTCCTGGCACAGTTTTCCCTGGAAATTGCCGGATTTTTCAGATGTGCGCCGATTTTTGTTTTGCGCTGGGAGCTGTTTATCCGGAAGTGCTGTACTCTAAACCCTCTGGAGAGATGGTCGCCATTCAGTGCATCCACTTGGAGAGTTTTAAAATCACCACCCATTCTTCCTCTGTGGTAGAATTAAAATCCAGGCACAGCACAGCACATCACGCGAATAATTACAATCGACCAAATTTGAGCAACTTTCAGAAAAAATGTCAAACCCGAATGTTAATAGTCTGAAGAAGGATCTCGACCCGAAACGTCGCTCATCCCCTTCTCTCCAGAGATGCTGCCTCACCCGCTGAGTTACTCCAGCATTTTGTGTCTACCTCCGAATGTTCAAACTTCCTTTTCGAATCGTTGCAGGAATGTATTCAAAGGCACCACCCCTTACGTGTTAATATTTTGTAATCGAAACACCTTCTCTTTCAGTCACCAGCCACCTATTCGGAGAGCGGGATAGTCTTGGAAGCACCGATATGCCGGCAACGGAAAATCTCACTGACAACTATTTTGTGGCGCGTTCCGTTTATTCTGAAAATAGTTTTCCTAGAGGAAAATGAAAGAAAAGAGAAGGTGCCTAAAACTTTACGTGACCGGCTGGCAAAGAGATGCAGGTGAGTTGAAGCTTTCCTGGTTTGGTGGTTCTAGCAAGTCGGTCGCGTCCACAGTGCATTTAACAGGCCTTTTATATGTGCCAGCCCAATGCAAAACCCAGTGAATTTGGAGTATCAACTCGCGGTGCTTCATTGGAGTAGCAAGGTGAATGTTAAACCGAAAGAAAGATTAAAGAAAGTAACCAAGCGTTTCGGGAAATAGGGTGGTCTCAAAGGAGGAGTGGCCTGGAGGCGGGGGAAATTGCACAGTACAACTTCTTAGAGCCCTGTACATGTGCGCCTTGTTGTGATTCAAGCGGATCGCATAGACAGACGCCAGTCAGAGTAACGGGAATTTCAATCCAGAGTTTAGGGATGAAAAGTAGGTTTAAGGGTTTAGCGTCTTTGTCATCGGATCAAGACAACCACAGGTCTTTGTTTCATTCCGTGTAAATTCTTCCCTAAGATTTGGCAGGATTTTTGTATGAAATCAAATGTTATGTTTTTTATCAAATCAAATGACATTTGCCTATACATTTTCTTTGGCTTTCATTGCTAACCCTTTGTATATTTACTGATGTTTGTAATGTATACCCTTAATAACTTACATTGTTGTTTCCATTTTGATTTTTTCACTCTATTGCCTGCTTTCAATTTGGTTCACTTTCGTATTAACAACCTGATGACTATTTCTTTCCTGAGCATTTTCATCTATACCCCAAGCCAGTCAGAGCGCTCTAGTTTTGACTATCCTTCATTTGCCCGCTTTGTGGGCTACTCTTCATGGAACTATCTTCTGCAGTCTGATTCCATTCCACCTTGGTCAGATCCTCTTTTAACTTGGAAGCACAAGAGATTGCGGATCCTGGAATCTGGAGCCAGTCCATTTGCTGGAGGGACTTAGCGGGTCAAGCAGCATCCGTAGGGGGTGGGAAAGGAACTGTTGATGTTTTAGGTCTAAATCCTGCCTCAGGAACTGAGAGTGGAGCGGGGGGAGAGGCAGGAACCAGAGGTGATTGGTGGACGGAGGAATGAAGGATGATGAGCAGATGGAGCCGGGTGGAGTTGGAGACAGCTGCTGGAGGCTTGTTGCCTCTAGCAGGTTTCCCCACCCTCCTCTACCCTACCCCCCCCCCCCCATGCTCCATCTGCCTCTTATTTTCTTAAGTCTGTGTCCATCTAATAATAAACGTGTCTCTACCTCCCAACTGCACTCTTTCTCTACCCTCCCCCTTATTTGGTTTATTTGCCCATCTTCGTTCACCCCTCCTTCACCAGTCACATCTTGGTCCTATCTCACCACTCCCTCCCTCATCTGACATTCCTTCCTTCATGATGGACGCACTGATTAATCGGTTACTGCTGTGCGCTTTGTGAGTTCCTCCTTCGTGCTGCTAGCAAATTCTATAATATATTCATCTCCTTGTCTGTTCACTTACGAAGATGGTAACGACAAGGAGATGAATCCCCTAAATTTAGTGTAATAGTCCGGCACATCATGTAGACCTCAAGCACATTAATTGAAATGTTTTTAAAAAAAAATGGTCTCAACTTTTTTCATAACTAGATCTGATGGACAAAACCTCTTTCTGGATATAGTTCTCTGGGTCTCTGCTGAGAAGAGGCAAAGATCATTTTGTATCAAATTTGCTTATATGATTGAAAAATTCCAGTCTAGCATATTTATGGCAAATTCTACATTTGGTATACTCCCTTCGTAGTTGAACTGTTATAAATACAAAGTTGGGTTCACTTTGGTGCACCTGTAAACCTATTTGCTTGAGGTGGATATTTGGTGCAGTGAGAGATCGAGAGGGATATGGTTCATATCCCTCTCGATCTTTCCTATCCATATGTTTGTCGAAATATCTTTTAAATGTTGTTGTAGTTCCTGCCTCAACTACCTCCTCTGAGAGCTCAATCCATATACCCACTGCCCACTGATTGGAAAAAGTTGCCCCTCGGGTTCCTGGTAAATCTTGCCACTCTTACCTTAAACATATGTCCTCTGGTTCTTGGTTCCCCCTACCCTGGGTAAAATACTCTGTACATTCACCCTATCTATTCCCTCGTGATTTTATACACCTCTATAAGATCACCCCTCAGCCTCCTGTGATCAAAGGAATAAAGTCCTGGCAATGTTTTCGTAAATCTTCCCTGCACTCTTTCCAGCTTAATGCCATCCTCTCTATAGTAGGGTAACCAAAACCGAACACATTACTGCTATGTGGCCTCATCAATGTTTGTCCAAGGAGTTAATGTGTAAACCCAATATATGATTCTGAGCCTGTGCATGCAAGGTGGCTGATGGTGGTAGCTCATAAATACATATTTCCCCACTAGTGAATTCCATAAAATGGTACCCGAGAGAGGCAGATTGGCAGTGGTAACAGACCGGCCAATATAACTCAAATGGAATCTCGGGTGATATTAGCATAATTGAAAACAAAAGTACTTTATAGTTGCCTCTAGATAATCTCGCACATTGATGTTCCAAATGTCCCAAGATCCCACTGCTGTTATGCGTCATGCCATTACATGTATATTTTCGCCGTGTAATCGATCTCTCTAAAGTGCAACACCTCATATTTACATGGATTGAATATATACGTTTATATATATGTTTATATATATGTTCATATCTATTTATGTGTGTGTATGTGTGTGTGTATTATATATAGCCAAAATCACAGCCGTAAGTGGCAGTGTTTTTTCTAAACTCAATATACAGAACAACAGGAAGTGGTCAAGATCATACTTTTAGTTATATAGATATACTAAAATCTGTGCAGAAACATTTTCCAACCTACCCTCATCGATCACCTTCATCACTTCCTCAAAAAACTTGATCAAGTTAGAAAGACACGACCTGCCACATATAAAGCTGGACTGAATTAATCCTAATTAACCATTCCCTTCCAGTTGGAAAAAATCCTATCTCGAAGAAACTTCCAGTTTCTCCCTACCACTGCCATGAGGCTCACAGCCTATAATTATCTAGATTTCCCCTACTTTTCTTCTTATATAAAGGAATATAATTTGTTACTCCCCAATCCTCCAGGCCTTGCCTGTGGCTAGAGAAGACGCAAACAAGGTTCCTGCAATCTTCTTTGGTGCCTCTCTCAATAATCAGGGATAAATCCTATATCGTCCAAAGTACATATCCACCTTAATACTCTTCAAGAGCCCCAACGCCACCTCCTTCTCAATCTCAAACTACCCTTGCATATTTGTGTTCTCCACACTGATCTTCATTTCCTGTTTGGTGAAAACGGATGCAAAGTACTTGTTTAGCACCTCTCCTACATCCCCAGATTCCAAGCACAATTGTACTCCTTCATCTGTGAGTGGTACTACCTTCTCCATGGTAACCCTCTTGTGTTTAATGTAGGTATAAAAAGCCTTGGGATTTTCTTTAATCCGACTCACCAAAGCCATTTTGTGCCCCCTGTTATCCCTCCTATTTGCCTGCTGGAGTTCTTTTCTCTTATTTTTATATTCCTTAAAGGTCCTGTCTGATTCCATCCTCAAACTTTGTGTGTGCTTCCTTTTTCTTTCTTACCAAATTTATAACCTCTTTTATTTGGTCATCCAAGATTCGCTTACTTTGCCATCCGTAATCCTCCTCTTTACTGGAACATGCTGGTTCTCAACTTTGATCAACTGGCCTTTTAAACAATTCCTACATTTCAGATATGGACTTGTCAAATATCAACTACTCCCAATGTATCCTCCTGAGCTCCTGCCTAATAATGTTTTAGTTTGCTTTACTCCAATGTAGTTCCTTTCTGCAAGGTCCAGCCTTCTCCCTATTCAAAACAACAATAAAACATAGTTGTTAACCTTTTTTCTTTTTCTTTTTTTCTTTTTCTTTTTCTTCCCAGCTGTAACCAGGCAACTGAATCATCCTACCACAATCTGAGAGCAGTGCTGAACTGCTATCAACCTCTTTGATGACCCTTGTACTATCCTTGATCGGACTTTGCTGGCTTTACCTTGCACTAAACGTTATTCCCTTATGTATCTATACACTGTGAGTGGATTGATTGTAATCAAGTATTGTCTTTCTGTTAACATGCAACAAAAAGCTTTTCACTGTACCTCGGTACATGTGGCAATAAACTGAACTGAACTGTCCCCAAAATTCTCTTCCAATGTAACATCAGTCACCAGGCCAGGCTCATTCTACAAGGTCCAGTGTGTTCCCTTCTCAGTTTGGACTATCCACATCCTGTTTCATGAAACCCTCTTGGATACAACTCGCAAGTTGATAATTTTCTCGCAAGTTGATCAAATGATCATTGGTGATCATTTTCCAATGTTCTATAGATTCAGGATTAGTTCCTGTGGATTGGTGGGTAGCTAATGTTATCCCACTTTTTAAGAAAGGTGGGAGAGAGAAAACGGAATTATAGACCAGTTAGCCTGACATCGGTGGTCGGGAAGATGCTGGAGTCAATCATAAAAGATTAAATAGCGACACATTTGGATAGCATTAACAGGATCGGTCCAAGCCAGCATGGATTTACGAAGGGGAAATCATGCTGGACTAATCTTCTGGAGTTTTTTGAGGATGTAACTAGGAAAATGGATAAGGGAGAGCCAGTGGATGTAGTGTACCTGGACTTTTAGAAAGCATTTGATAAGGTCCCCACTTAGATTAGTGGGCAAAATTAGGGCACATGGTATTGGGGGTAGAGTGCTGACATGGATAGAAAATTGGTTGGCAGACAGGAAACAAAGAGTAGGGATTAACGGGTCCCTTTCAGAATGGCAGGCAGTGACTAGTGGGGTACCGCAAAGCTCGGTGCTGGGACCGCAGCTATTTACAATATACATCAATGATTTAGATGAAGGGATTCAAAGTAACATTAGCAAATTTGCAGATGACACAAAGCTGAGTGGCAGTGTGAACTGTGAGGAGGATGCTATGAGGATGCAGGGTGACTTGGACAGGTTGGGGGAGTGGGCAGATGCATGGCAGATGCAGTTTATTGTGGATAAATGTGAGCTTATCCACTGGTAGCAAAAACAGGAAGGCAGATTATCTAAATGGTGTCAAGTTGGGAAAAGGGGAAGTTCAATGGGATCTGGGGGACTTGTTCATCAGTCAATGAAAGTAAGCATGCAGGTACGGCAGGCAGTGAAGAAAGCGAATGGCATGTTGGCCTTTATAATAAGAGGAGTTGAGTATAGGAGCAAAGAAGTCCTTCTGCAGTTGTACAGGGCCCTAGTGAGACCACCCTGGAGTACTGTGTACAGTTTTGGTCCCCTAATTTGAGGAAGGACATTCTTGCTATTGAGGGAGTGCAGCGTAGGTTCACAAGGTTAATTCCAGTGATGGTGGGACTGTCATATGCTGAGAGAATGGAGCGGCTGGGCTTGTATACTCTGGAATTTGGAAGGATGAGAGGGGATCTTATGGAAACATATAAGATTATAAAGGGTTTGGATACGCTAGAGGCAGGAAACATGTTCCCGATGTTGGGGTAGTCCAGAACCAGTGGCCACAGTTTAAGAATAAGGGGTAAGCCATTTAGAACGGAGATGAGGAAACACTTTTTCACACAGAGAGTTGCGAGTGTGGAATTCTCTGCCTCGGAGGGCGGTGGAGGCCGGTTCTCTGGATACTAGAGGGCTAGATAAGGCTCTTAAAGTCAGGGGATATGGGGAGAAGGCAGGAACGGGGTACTGATTGGGGATGATCAGCCATGATCACATTGAATGGTGGTGCTGGCTCAAAGGGCCGAATAGCCTACTCCTGCATCTATTGTCTATTGTCTATTGCAAGTTCTGCCCCATCTAAGACAATTGGCACTGAGCAACTCCCAGTCAATATTAGGGATGTTTCAGTCTTGAGAAATTGTTCTTAAGTGGTGATCATATGTAATGAATAATTTTGTACAAATAACAATATATTAATGGGCCCATTAAAGGTTGCACCAGAACTTGAGTGGAGTTGGGATGAGACTTCTGTTTGATATGTTTCTCACAACACATTAGCAACTGCACCTCAATTATTTCATTGGATGTTAAGTGCTTTGGGATATCGTGTGTAAGGATGTGAAAAATGCTGTATGAATTCTATTTTTGGGTTTGGAGCTGGATTGGTCATCTGGGTAAGTGAGAAGGGTATTGCATCACACTCCTGACTTGCATTTGTTAGATGATGGATGGACTTTGATTAGTCAAGAGATAAGTCATAGTAATTGCATTCTTGCAGCCACAATAAAGACATGGTTGTTCCAGTTAATATTTAGTTAATGATTGTCCTACCAGATGATGCAGGGGAATATGTCGATGGTGATTGCGATTCCTGGAGATGACCACTCCTTGGTATTTGCCTGCACCACATGCCACTTACCTGCCCACATACAAATGCTATACATGCAATGTCACACAAAGGCAAGCATTGCTTGACTATTCAAACAGTTGGGTTGGAAACTGAACATTTTACTGCACAGCCATTAGTGAATTCCTTTTCTCTCATTATAATGGGGTAGAGATCACCGAGATTAGGTCTATGTCAATACCCTTAAGATTTCCTACACTGATGTCTTGAGGCAAAATAATTGCTGTCTGACTTTTGGTGCAGGGTGTGCCTTTGTCTTGTGTGCCCCCAATGACTTTAATTTTACTAGGCGCTTTGATGGCCTGCTCTCCTGTGAGAGGACTACCATTCTCAGTCTTCAATAAAAGCAGAATTGAAGAAGTGAGTCAACATGTGTTTTACACTGCAATGATGCAGAAAGAGGGGATGAACATAAGGAACATTTGTCTTGGGGCGCAGATCAAGGTTGTTTTTGTCACACAATCTGTCGATGTCATGTAAGAGAAGATAAAGTGCTTGTGAATCATAGCTTATTTGTCTGGGTGGAAATGAATGGCAATGGTGATGTTATTGATCAAGATAACCACTCCTTGGTGTTTGCCTGCTCCACATGCCACTTATCTGCCCACATCCAAATGCTGTACATAAAATGCCACACAAAGGAAAGGAAAAGGGCTGGAATTAGGGTGCAAATCAATTGTCGCTCAAAGCCTTAATAAAATGGAATGCTGGAAATACACCAGCAGAGGAGTGAGCACACAAGTACAGGCAATGAAGCAGGTACAGAGCATTGCAGAGGAAGAAAGTTAACATTTCATATTAACGATCTTTCATCAGAACTGGAAAAGTGAGAAAACAGGCATGCTATAAGTTCCAGGGATTGGGTGTGGTGAACAGAACAAAAGAAAAGCATTTTAGATGACATCAAAAACACAATATTGGTCTATCCAATCAAAGGTATTTCTTCTATTCTCCCGGCACCTCCCACTCCCTATTTAAAATGCGGTCATTTTCTCATTTTTCCAGTACTGATGAAAAGCCATGGATCTGAAATATTTACCCTGTTTCTCCCTCCACAGCTGCTGCCTGATTTGCAGAATATTTCCAGTATTTTATGTCCGAAATACAGCATTTGTGTTATTTTCCATTTTGGCTTATTTCGTCCATGATTGAACAAAGTATGCTTTAATTTCCTTGGTATCCAATTTTATTTTTGATCTCTAGTGAAATGCTCAATGATTGAGCATTCCCATCATTTCAGGTGTAGGGTTCTAAAGTGTCAAGGTTTTTTAATGCAAATGCCCTCTTTTCAATTCCATTATTTGGCCAACCCTCTGAGACCAAATTCTGCACCATCCCAGATATTCACTGTTGTGTATTACAATGAAACCATGTCATTTTCTTCTAAACTTCTGATAATCTGGGCCTATTGTAGGAGAAATCTAATTAAAAAAAAAAAAACAATCTCAATCCAGGAATCAATCTCTTAAAAATGATGTAACATTTTCTCAGAAGCAGGAATATCCTCCTTTGTTCAGGAGGCTAAACGTATACAGTGCCTCATCAAAGTCCCAATTAACTGTAATTAATTTATTTTCCTATCCAATTCTATTGCAATAATGAAACACATTCCATATTCCCCTTAAAATTACTTGTGCTGCCCGTTTCCTTTCCCTTAATCATTTGTAAAGAAACCTAGGCTCCTTTAAATACAAACATTTTCCAGATTCTTGGTCTTTAGAAGTTATTCTATTTTTGAAGGTCTTATCCTATTTTATAACTTCATATTTCCATGTTCTATTTTATCATTTTTTTGGTATGGAGATTCGTCACAATGGTATAGATGAAATGTCATGGCCATTCTCCTGGAGTGTTGAATGACTAGTTATTTTTGGCTGTCCATTTAAGCTATCCTTTTGCAGCCTCATTGTTTTTGCAACCTGTTTTCTCACCTAGCTTTGTAACACGATGCAGCTTGAAGCATGGAACTTTGTCCCCATCTCATAGATATTGTTTGTAAATAGCTAAAACCCCCTACACAGATTCTGGCAGAAAATTTGTAACCTGCATAGACCTGTTTTACCTGCTCTTTTCATTCTGTTAACCAATCCTCAGACCATATTTTCCACAACTCACGATAATATCATGTAACAGCCTCTCTGCGTTACCTTTATACTTTATTGAAAATCAAAATTCACCACTTCCATTGGTTCTCTCTTACCTACGCTATTAATTAAAATACAGAAATCTCCAGATTGCACAAGCACTTTCTCTTTCTTGAATTGTGTTCTGCCACTGATTATTTTCAGTTTTTATTTCAGATTTCCAGCATCTGCAGTTTTTTGATTGTTAATATTTTCTTAGTGCACTGCTTATTTATTCTCTCACCATAAAATTGAGTGATGTGCAGATTAGTTTCTTACTTCCTCTAGTCTCTTCTTTCCTTCTCCCTCCGATCCTTGTTAATAAAGACCAATAATTTGCTGCCTTCCATTCTGTTGGTGCCAAATAAAATCTAAAAGATTTGTGGAGATTTGTTGGCCGTTTACTCCATTAATCATTCCAGTATTAGAACATAAGACATAGAACAGTACAGCACGGGAACAGGCCCTTCAGTGCACAATGTCTGTATTGAACATGATGCCAAGGCCAACCCTTATCTGCCTACATATAATCCATTTCCCTCCATTCCATGCATATCTATGTGCCATCCTAAATGCCACTATCCTATTTACCTCTGCCACTACCCTGATAGACGTTCCAGGCACTTGCCACACTCTCGCATGATACATAGATATTTTTAAATACTTGCACCACTCATCTATCTTAAACTTTGCCCCTCTCACCATATGCCCTCTAATATTTGATTTTCCATCTGGGAAAAAAGTTCTGATGGTCTATCTATGCCTCTCATAATTTTATGCACATCTATCAGGTCTCCCCTCAGCCTCTGGATTTCCAAAGAAAACAATTCAAATCTGTCCAACCTCTCCTTGTAGCCAATGCTCTCTAATCCAGGCATAATTCTGGAGTCCTCTTCTGTACCCTTTCCAAAGCCTCTACGTCCTTCCTGTAATGGGGCATGCTGAACAGATGTGATCCGTCATGATGCTGTTGTACGAATTGGATCCTGCAGCAATGAGGATCATTGATCTATTTCCATGTCAGGATAGTGTGCAACTTGGAGATGATACTGCAGTTGGTGGTGTCCTCATGTGCCTGTGGCCTTTATCCTCTTTGTTAAGGGTGTAGGTTTGTGACGTACACCTAAATAGCTGTTATGAGCAAATGCAGTTCATTTTGCATTGCGGCTATTGTGGGTCGATGGTGGAGGGATTGATTATTTATGATGGTGAATGGTGTACCAATCAAGCAGTCTGATTTATTCCGTTTCGTTAGAGAATCGTGAATTTTTGGCAGTGCACTTGTCCAAACAAGCAAAATATCTTCTACCATGTTGTTGACATACCTTGCAGATAATTTGAGAGGTTTTGTGGTGTCAGATGAATCACTTACTACAGGATACCCAGCCTCAGATCCACTCTTGCAGCTGATATTTATGTGGCAGGTTCAGTTGATGTTTTTTCTGGTGAATAGTGACCCCAGGAAGTCGATGGTGGGAGTCAGAGTGATAATAATGTTGTTGGATTGCAAAGGTACACGGATAGACACCACCTTGTAGGAAAAAGAGACACAAAATGCTGGAGTAATTCAGAGGGTGTCTGGAGAA
The DNA here is from genome assembly GCA_038087875.1 of Malacoraja senta. Lineage (NCBI taxonomy): Eukaryota > Metazoa > Chordata > Chondrichthyes > Rajiformes > Rajidae > Malacoraja > Malacoraja senta. The sequence goes on along the minus strand of CM075985.1, from coordinate 22,544,248 downwards.
CATGGTTATATGACATTTTGGGTCAGGACCCATCTTCAGACTATGTAGGAGAGGACCATCATCTAATGTGGGGAATTTTAGGAGGAAGCCATGATAATTCATTGAAGCAGTCACATCATTTTGCCCTGCCAGTCCCTTTGCGATTAGTAAGCTCATCAGTGCTCTCTTCTTAATGATGTTCCAAACAATTAATTTTGGTAAGCCTAAGGTTTGGCTGATGTCTCTAACAGATTTTTTCTTGTTTCTCAGTCTCATAATGGCTTATTTGACTTTCATTGGCACAACTTTGGTCCTCACGTTGATAAACAGCAATAAAAGTTTCCAAAAGTGATGGAAAGACTGGAGGAAATATTAGGTGGTGAGAGCTCTCTTATACCTGCATTAAGGAGGCAATTAAACACACCTGAGCAATTACAAACACCTGGGAAGCCATGTGTCCCAAACATTATGGTGCCCTGAAATGAGCTGTAGTTTCTACATGGTGAAACCAAAATGTATAAAAATGACCTTTAATAGAATCTGACAATGTGCACTTTAACCACATGCGATTTTTTTTCTATTTCAAATCTCAAATTGTGGAGTACAGAGGCAAATAAATAAATGATGGGTCTTTGTCCCAAACATTATGGAGGACATTGTATGATCTTTTGTGTTTATTGTGTATATATTTAGATTGTTTTGGCTACCTTAGGTTTTGTTTTTGGTTTGGCTCATGTTACAAAGGAAACTTATGCATGATAAATGTTGAGATTGACAGTTGTAAATTGAGCTACAATGCCTTTACCTTTGGTTCCCTTTTTTCATATATTCCATCAGATTATATTTATGATTTTTGTGATTTTTATTTTCACCACAGTTGCACAACTAAAAGGGCACTGGGAATTACTAAATCTCTGCTTCCTGTACTGGATTGGTTGCCCAAATACAAACTGAAGCAATGGCTGCCTGGAGACATTATCTCTGGTCTAAGCACTGGTCTGATTGCAACATTACAAGGTACGTGTGTTTACAAATTAACACATTTTAAATTTTGATTTAGAAATTGTAAGAATTAATCGCTTTTGTAATCCACACTCTTGTAATTTCCGTTGTCAGTTAATTTAACTGATAATGAAAATTATTTCTCATTTTCACCGTCATTAATGAGTAAACTTTTAAACTAATTCTTTCGTTATTCCTATGTATTATTTAGCACTCATAAATGGTACTTCATGATAACATTATGTGCCTTTCTCAAATTTGTAAGTTTGCAGCAAGAGAAAGTTTAATCTTCTCTCTGAAGCACAAATACACAGGCTGAAGCACAAATACACAGGTCCTTAATTGGTTACAAAAGAAAGGGATTCACAAATACATTGATGCATTGATCATTACCAATATACAGCCAATTGCTTTCTGCTATACTCCTTGGTTACATATGTTTTTTACTGCTTAGGTTTTATTTAGTGGTATCAAGGGAGTGCATCATAACAGATTTTGCAACTATGTAACGATAAATATATTTAATTGTTATATTGACATTATGTTCAGCACAGACATTGTGGGCCAGAGGATCTGTGTCTGTGTTGTACTGTTCTATACTCTACATTTGTATTCTGGAGTCAAATTTAAACACGACTTTATAAAGAAACATTTTCACACGATAAACATATCCTGCTGGCGTAGACACATTGGGTGTCAAGGAGACGGGTCTTGATTGGAACTATTTTTCTCTTGCATTGTCCGTGTTGATATATATATATATTAGATATTGAAACAATGGGAAGTGTTATGGCAATAAACATTTTTTTTTAATTTTAGGTCTGGCTTTTGCTCTATTGGCTGAAGTCCCTGTTGGCTTTGGTCTGTTCTCTGCTTTTTTCCCCATTTTACCTTATTTCTTCTTGGGAACATCAAAGCATTTAGCAGTGGGTGAGTATATGCGGTCAGTTTTTTAGCACTTTTACTGTTCCTCCCTCCCCCCTCCTCCCCCCAATCCACCTCTACGCACCATAGGTAAGAGTTTGGATGAGGGCAGAGCCTTCAGATTGCAAAAGAAAAGCTAAATGAACAGACAGAAATTAAATGAAAATGTTTCTCCAGAAAAAGAAGGGAAAAGAACCAATCTGAATATGTAGTGGGAGAAAAATTATTAAGTGCTATTGCAGTGTAAACAGGGGTAGAACGGTAAATTACAATAATCTATACTTGAGTTTAAAATAATTAAAGCACAAAGGTTTAAATGAGTGGCCATAAATGGGTTTGGGTGGGGATGCCAGTACTGAAGGTGGGTAGTAGTAACGGTGGCTAGTGGAAAATTATAGACAGCAACAGGGTTTTGAACAGCCACACTGGCAGAAAATAACAGCATTTTTGGGGATTGCAGCTTGTTTAACTGGAGTCAGAGTGTACAGAGTGTTTCCCCTCCCACTGTACAAGGTGGCAACACCAATGAGGCAAAGAAGAGGGTGAGTGGGGTGCCAGCACGTCCTAACCCCAATGTGGATGATGGTGATGGGTACTATTGGAATGTTACTTGCTGAGACTGGACAGCACTAAGGCTGAATCCATTTCTAATATGTGTCGGAAGGAACTGCAGATGCTGGTTTAAACTAAAGATAGGCACAAAATGCTGGAGTAACTCACTGGGACAGGCAGCATCTCTGGATAGGAGGAATGGGTGACGTTTCGGGTCGAGACCCTTGGGTTTCGACCTGAAATGTCACCCTTTCCTTCTATCCAGAGATGCTGCTTGTCCCGTTGAGTTACTCCAGCATTTTGTGTCTATTTCCATTGATAATATGGTGTCCTTGTACCTCATCTTCATTGTCCACCTTCTTTCATTTCATATGTTCTTCGAACTTATGGGACTAAAGATGCAGATGGTTCAAAAATGCATTTCGTGCTTTTCCCCTTTCCCTCCACATCATAACCTGACCCTTTGTGGTTTTCTCCTTCCAAGTAACTGAAGAAGTACAATCTGTAGTCGGTGGAACACATGTTAATCATTTCAAGTTGGTAGCCAGCTGTTCTGAAATTTTGTGAATTTAGAGTATGGCAAAGAACCTGGAACAGGATGTGGTGAGACGCCAGATATAAATGGCTTGTAAACAATGTAGAGGATGTGTACCATGCAAAACTACAAGGTTGTGCATGTGCCCTGCTGCAAAAATTGCACGTTGGCATTGCAGTGGAGTTACCTAGAAAGGAATATTGAAGGAATACCCAAAAAGGGATATTTTGAGAAGCCCGCCAAAATGTTATGCGTACCTCTGAGCTTTGTACCGAAAGAAGGCAACAACTTCTAGTTTATAAATATTGGCCAGCCCTGCAAATCATAAGGGGTTGTAACATGCTATAGTGATCCATCATTCTGTCATACAACGGTGAACTGGGCTTTCTAAGGTATTGCTATGGCTGCAATGCCCATGTTGTCGGCTGTGAGCTTTCAACTCTACATGTTACAACTACTGTGTAGACACAGTATAATATCATAGGCACATAGTAAATAGGCAGTTAGGAAATATGTAAAGCTGATTAATTACTACTTGCATGAGGTACAGCATTTCATTCATAATGATAGTTTAGTGATTTTATTATGCGGCATGCAGTACTCCATCCCAAATCTTGGCAACAGGCATGTGGGACAGCAAGGATGTCTGGTAACATCCTGCTTATGCAGATGCACTATCCTTCTCATCTTGTACACAATCTTATAAAAATGTAAACAGAAGGATTTTGGGGTCCAAAATTCTAAATTCCTGAAAGTGACAAAACAAATAGATAAAGTGGTAAAGAATACGTGTGGAATGCTTGCTTTCATAGGTCGGAACATTGAGTACGAGAGTCAAGAACACGTGATGCAAATTTATAGGACTTTGGTTAGGCCACAATAGGAATATTGTGTGCAATTGTGATCACCCCATTACAGGAAGGATGTGGACGGTCTGAAAAGGGTGCAGAGGAGGTTTGCCAGAATGGTGCTCAGTTAAGGGGGCTTTAGCTTCTGGGAGAGGTTGCACAGATTTGGGTTGTTTTTCTGGTATGCGGGGACACCTGATAGAAGTATATAAAGTGATGAGAGGCTCAGATCGGGTAGACATTCAGAACCTTGTACTCCAGGATGGAAAACACAAATACTAAAGAGCATAGCTTTAAGGTGAGAGGGGCAAAGTCTAATGGAGAAGTGCAGGGCAACTTTTACTATACAGAGAGTGCTGGGTACCTGGAATGTGCTTCTAGTGTTAGTGGTTGAGGCAGGTACGATAGTGGCATTTAAGATACCTTTGGATAGGCATATGGATATGCAGGGAGTGGAGGGATATGGATTATGCCCAGGTAGATTCGAGGTGCTCTTGGCATGGAGTTCGGCACAGACATTGTACTAGGTAAAACACAATTTGTAGATCATTAGCAGCAACCAAATGAGTTTGATTAGAAATTCTTGGGCTATATTTCTTGCTCCATTTAATAAGTGCAAATGTGGGATCCGGATGCTACTGAATCATGGCAGAGGTGTTGAAAACTGATTAACTTTTGTCTGCTCTGAACTTCAAAATGGCATTGCTAGTTTCAAATCGGCCCTACTATCTGAGTAACATCACAATCTGATATTCCCTGCAAGTACGAACATCTTGCTTTATTAATTATTTTGTGATTTATCTCAAGGATGCAATTTGGACGATGCTGAGAAATCTCAGCTGCGGAAAATAACATTTGCGATAAGATTATTAGCTTCCCAACATTTACTGTTGTGTTGGCCAGAGTATAAACCAGGAATTAAGTGATCCATTTAACAAAGATAATTCAGTAATCACAAAGATTTTTGATGTAAATTGAATAGACCAAGTTGCCAGTTATATATATGGAGGAAGATTTCACAGACTACCTTAAAAAGGGTTTTCTGAATCCGAATGTTGAGAAATCAACATGGGAACAGTCTGTACATTATGAGATTTAAAACTGTGAGACCAAGGTTAATTAATAACCTTTTTATGAAGGAATCTTTGAAGAGGAATGATTATATGATTAGAATTTTATGGTGGGCTTAAATAATTTAGTTGCATTCAAAATTAGGATCTGAACAATCAGCTTTGTAAATATGAGGAGCAATAGACTAAGGTTGGGAAACGATTAAAACATGCAGCCAGCTGAATAATAGCAAAAATATAAAGTAATGTTAAAATTAATGTACATTCCTTACGGATCAAAGTTTATGGGAAAAATGATCCATCTGCAGCTAATGAGGAAATTTGAATGTTGTAGTGATTTGTTGTCAGAAACAGGACCAAGTCTGAAGATGGGGAGGCTTTTAGAATTCACTAAATGATCAACAACAAATTGGGTGGGGAGGGAAAATAAGGAAGGTAGAAGAGGGGGAAATTGAACACGAGTTGTAAAAGCATGCAAAAACAAAAGGATTAATTAGAATAAGCAGTTCTTGTGCACATGTACAGGAGAGGTTAAACAAAGAAACATGCATGTGGCAGAAAATGTACAAATGCACAAACTCACATAGATGAGGTAGAAGCTACCATCTCATCATCCTTGGTCAACTTGACAAACTACGACAAGGACAACCAACTGAAGGCAAACCTTGCTAAGACCCAAGTTAGCCTGTTCCACCTTTGTAATCGCGAAGCTGGGGGAAGCTGTCCTTAACATGGAATGGTGTTCCTTTGAGACACTGTGACTACCCTGTCTACCTTGGGGTCACTCTGGACCGAACCCTCTCCTTCAAGCAACACATCGAAAGGGTGAAGGGCAAAGTGAGGACGAGGAACAGGCTCCTATGCAAGCTGGCAAACTCGTGGTGGGGTACCAATGCATCCACATTGCGGTCGACGGCTCTTGCGCTGTTCTACTCTGCTGCAGAGTATGCTTGTCCTGTTTTGGAGAGAACATCTCATGCAAAGAAAGTTGATGCTGCCCTTAATGACAGCTGCAAATGCATCACTGGCTGCCTAAAACCAACAGATGTGGATAGCTTGCATGTCTTGGCCATTATTGCTCCACCAGGAATCCGCAGATCAGTTGCCGGTAGAACTGAACGTATTAGGCAAGTTGGGGACACCCGCCGTTCGTGTCACTCCCATCACCCAGCCCCAAAATGGCTGAAGTCGAGGAAGAGCTTCCTTCACACAGTCCAGCCACTGTCACAGTCGCCTCAAGCAACCAGACTAGCCTTGTGGGAAAAGAAACGCAGTGAAAACTACCACCTGGTCATGTAAAGATGGCACTCTCAACCAAGGAACAGCTACCACCTGGTCACAGGTGTGACTGGAAGACCTGGAAGTCTCTCAATAGGCTTTGTACAGGGATGGGCCGATGCAAGACCAATATGAGCAAATGGGGCTATGCAGATGCGGCAGACACAGAATGTGAATGTGGAACATCTGTACAATCCATGCCACACCTACTAAGAGGCCACTTCTTGGTGAACAATGCTGCCTGGAAGATCTAGCAGTGGCAAACGAGAAGGCTGTCCGCTGTGCAAAAGCCTGGCCGAACATTTGAAACATAGATGATGGACAAAAAGAAGTTAAGACAGAGAATGCAAATAATATTCCAATATTATGGAATTAAGGATCAATTGAAAATAAACAGTAAACAAAAATGGTGTATTAGCAAAGGAGCAGAACAGGAGAAATGAATGGAGTTAAAAGCTGGCTAATCCCGTGGGTTTGCTCATGATTTTGAATATTTGGTTACAGGGAAGGTGAATGGGGCTGCATTTGATTTTCCAGAAATGGATGCCAAGGAAAGAAGGGTAGCAAATATAAGCCTGATACTTAAGATGGGAGAAGGAGAATAGGCAGAGAATAAGTAGTATGATTAACTCGCAGCATTGTGACAAGTGCCCGAATCTTGAGTTTGTGAGGCCAACAGATTCGAAATTTGTAAACTCAATGGCACAGCCAACAACTTAAATAGGAAATGTGATTTTTTTTTGTAGAATAAACACTAAATATAGTGAGTCCTAGCAACCCTTGATATTCAGAGACACTAGAATATCCTTGTTCATACATTAGAAGCTCAGTGAACAAATGCATATCAAATTATAGGGAGAATTGGAGAATGAGAAAATTTGCTGTTAACATTTTTGCATTGGCTTTGATGAATTTGTTTATGGAGTGCTGTGAACTATTTTAGGTATAAAATTGCCTAAAGCATTAGAAGAAAGCATTTTGAATTGGATATCAGTATATAGCAGAGTTCCCTAGGGCTTGGCACTAGATTGTCCTCAATAATAGTTCTACAATGTATAATTTCATAATTTGCACCTGACAATAGTTGGAGATGCAATGAATTATGAGGAGAATATTAATTAACATCAAGGAGATTATAGATGGGGCTGAAGAAGGGTTCTGACCCAATCTATCAATATTCTCCACAGATGCTGCCTGACCTGCTGAGTTACTCCAGCACTTTATTTTTTTTGTGTGTAGTTCTGGCAGTTCCTCGTGTATGCACCCAAGGCTGATGGAATGAGCAGATAGATGACTGATGAAATCACTGTCTTGTTAATATATGAGCTGTTGCATTTTGTAGAAAGAAAGAGAAGAGGCAATAAGGAAGAGGTGACAGCTTTAAAAGAAGCAGGGAGAAATCTGGCAAATGTATGTGCATGGTTTGGTAAAATCAGTAGAGCAGATTGAGAACATGCTTAGGAATGTTTCAGAAAGCTAGGGCAGCACAATGGATATTAACTTTTCTAATTTCAAGTAGCCTTTGGTTTCCCCCTCTCTCTCCATCCTTCCCCATCCTAGTTCTCCGACTAGTCTGACTGTCCTCCAGATTAAATGTTATCTTTGTATGTCCCTTTGCTACCTTCCCCTAGCTAACAATGGCTTATTCTACCTTTGTTCTTCCTTGAGCTTCGTCCCCTTTATTCTCTTATTTTCTCACCTTACCCCTCCATATCTTTGTCTCCCTCTCCCCTTCCTTTCAGTTTGAAGAAAGGTCTCAACCTGAAACATCACCCATCCCTTCGATCCAGAGATGCTGCCTGTCCAGCATTGTGTGTCTATCTTAAGAAAGTAAATGTGGTCCTGGGCTTTGTGAATACAGGAGCATGTTCAAGAGCATGTAAGTCATGATAAACATTTATGAACTTCAGTTTTGGCCAAAAGTGGAATATTGTGTGTAGTTCTGGGTACCACACATTAGAAAAGGTACAAAGACTTTAGAGGGAGTACGGAAGTGATTTACCAAATTGATTCCAAGAATTAGGGTCTTGTGTGGATGGGGTCATCTTAGAGTCGTGGACATTACAATGGAGCCTAAAATAGTTGTTTATTGTCATGAAAGGTTTGAAAAGTAAATAGAAATAAATGCTTCTGATTGACAAGATGGTCGCAAAATAGAGGAAAAAGGATGAGATGAGATTGAGTAGCCAAAAATATCATACATGACATGAAGGTAGACAAAAATGCTGGAGAAACTCAGCAGGTGAGGCAGCATCTATGGAGCGAAGGAAATAGGCAACGTTTTGGGCCAAAACCCTTCTTCAGACTGATGTTTTGTCTATCTTCGATTTTCCAGCATCTGCAGTTCCTTCTTAAACATGACATGAAATAGTGTTCTTGTCACGGTAAATTGTTGGTCAGGAATGTATTATCAGTGTACTAGTGCAGGTAGAATCAATTACAGTATTCATAAGGGAGCTGGCAAAGTATCTGAAAGGAAATAACTGGCATGGTTTTTTGAAGGAGGTCTAGCTGGATTGCCTTTGCATTCTAGGTTGGATTTGACACGAGGTATATCCTCCTACCGCACTAATTATTCTGTGGCTACGAATTTTACCCAGGAAGATTATATTTCATATGAGGATACGGAATAAAATGACACCACATGCCATGAAATTCACAAAATAAGTAATATTGATGAAAAATGTAGGATTGTTGAAGTTCTCAAAAGAGATGATCCTGGAAGGATGTTTCTTCTGGTTGTAGACTGTAGAACCAGGAAAATCCGGGTCCTCGAATGAGGAATCACTGTGGCCAAGAAATCTTGTTAACTTGTAATTTTTTGGATTTTACTACTACAGAGAATGGTGATATTTAGGCATCAGTATATTAAAGGCAGATTAATAGATCTTTGGATTCTTAGGATCATGGGATATATGGGACGGCTGAACAAACTCAAAGGGTTGAATTACATTATCCTGTTTTTCAAATAAATGGATGCTGAATATATTTTCTCCTTAGATAAACACAAAAAACAGGAGTAAGCGGGACAGGCAGCGTCTCTGGAGAGAAGGAATGGGTAATGATTTGGGTCGAGACCCTTCTTCAAACTTCTAGTCTGAAGAAAGGTCTCGAACCGAAACGTTACCCATTCCTTCTCTCCCGAGATGCTGCCTGACTCGCTGAGTTGCTCCAGCTTTTTATATTTATCCTTGGTTTAAACCAGCATTTGCAGTTCCTTCCTACGCACTTAATATTTTCTCCTTTCCAGAGCCTTTGTGGGAAATACAACTACATTTATTGGAATACAAGCATTTTATTTTACATTTTCCGGGTTATATGGAATTCAGTCATGGAAGTTGGTCAGTTTTAATAAGTTGCTTTAACAAAGTCTATTTATTTTTAACTGTGTTTATGCATAGTGAAATAATGCCAAATCTATGTATATTGCCTGGTAATGGTGTAATATTGGAAACTGATGTGTTAGCATTTGTGTGGGTATAGAATGGTATTATGCCAGAGGGCATTTGGAATACGTGGCGCTTGTATCTGCATGACTTCTTTGCTCCAAGGTGGAATGAGAAGGTTATGAAGATGAAAGGGAATACGTTTCCTTATTATCTGTATATTCAGATTGAAAACCTAATCTTGACACGTACATTTTCTTTGCATAGGTCCTTTTCCAATTACCAGCTTGATGATAGGGTCTTTGATTCTATCATTGGCACCGGATGAAAAATTCCTGATTTCAAGCAACATGACAGAATTCAGCAATGAAACAGTCGTGGATATTGCTGCCAGGGATGCCCAAAGAGTAGTCATTGCATCTTCAGTCACCGTCCTTGCTGGCATTATACAGGTAGTACATTTTTAATTGTTGATGAGATGAGACTATTCTTCAACAGCTTCCACATCTTATTAAAATTACTCTTGGTGATAACAGTTGTTTTCCTCAAATTCTAGCTTGCACTTGGGGCTGCCCAAGCTGGTTTCATTGTACGGTACCTCTCCGTTCCACTAGTGGGAGGATTTACAACAGCAGCGGCCTTTCATGTCTTTGTCTCCCAACTGAAACTAGTGTTAAGTGTGCCAACACAGAGTTACATAGGTATCCTTTCTGTCATATATGTGAGTATTTTTTTAATATACTCTTCTGAACAGTATTTTTTATGTAACACAGTGTATATATATATATATATTAAGATCACATTATCAGGATAACTTGTGACATTGTTAGTTGCTGCAATTAGCCTTTGTCCAAGTAATCAGAAAATAACTGTTCAATTTCTCATCCTTCCTGTAGTGTGGTGACCAAAACTGTACTCGGAATTCCAGCTGAGATCTGAACAAGGTTTTATAAAGTTGGAGCATAACTTCCATACTTCAATATTCAAGGCCTGGACTAGTGAAGGCCAGTATCCCACATGCCTTCCTAACTATGTTGTCTACCTGCATTGCTACTTTCAAGGATCGATGCACTTGTACCCTGATCTCTGCAGTTTAAGACCACTTTTCACACTTTCAACAACTCTGCCAATCTAAATGCCATCCACGAGCTTAGTGATCTTCCAAATTCACCCACAAGTCATCCATATATATTACAAATGATAAGGATCCCAGAGCCGATCCTTGCATGACACCACGAGTCATTGGCATCCAATTGCAAATGCAGCATTTTACAATCACCTACTGCCTCCTATTGCCAAGACAATTTTGGACCCTATTTACCAATTTACCTTGTCTCCCATAGGCCCTAATCTTTTGAACCTGTCTCCTAAATGGGTTTCTGAAAAAACTTTTACTATTGTCTATGTATATACCATCTACTACATTGCCCTTGTTGATGCACTTTGTTACCTCTTCAAAGAATTCCATCAAATTGGTCAGACATGGTCTGCCCTTGACAAAGTCAAGTTCGCTGCTTCTGCTTGGTCCCTACCATTCTCAGTGAATATTTTCCTCTTACTCATAATCTTTCCTAAATCTTCTCTACCACTGATGTTAGGCTTGCACTTCTATAGTTACCAGGCTTTCTCCACTGCCTGTCCTATTTGTTCATCTGCTAGCAATTTCTGCTGACTACTATCATTTATGAATTTTGCATTGGCAATAACAGTTGGCACGCCATTATAACCAACATCAGCCCTGTATTTACCAGGTGGGTTGCATTGGGGGAAAAAATATATATTTCCACATTACTACAAATGGCTTTGGATTACTACAAGACTTGGACAGAAAATGAGATGAACTGTTAGCTCATTATTCAAGAAGTTTGAATTAGAAAATATTTTTTTTGATTGGCATGAATATTTGTTTTCATCCCTTGACATGATTTTACATGAGACTGATGGACATATTGTTCAGCCACGGTGTTGAAGGTAGGCTGGATGGAACAACTGGTCTCTACCTCCCTGTCATATTTATATCTTTGTTTTGGTGATCTAGGAGAAAATATTTGGCCAAAACTTTGGTAGACCACATTTCTGCTCTTCAAAAATAGCTTGGAATCCCCTTATGGAAACCCAGTAACTAATTGGAGTCTAGACTGTTATTCTTGTTGAGATGTAGCATTTGCTCTAGCTTTCATTCATTTTATTTTTCAGACCCTTATTGACATATTTCGTAACATTCGGCAAACCAATATTGCAGACTTCATTGCTGGTTTGATCACCTTTGTTGTTTGTGTAGTAGTGAAGGAAATCAACGTTCGTTTCAAAGATAAAATTAAAGTCCCTATTCCGATTGAAGTAATTGTGGTAAGTAAGTGTTGGAGCATTCATCGCTCGTCCTCTCCTTCCCTTGGTTTTCATCTCCCTTCCCTTCCTTGTCTCCTTGTTTATACCCTTTCCTCCAGCATTTACTGACACTGTGCCTGGGGGACTCTTCAACTTTTGTGTTTATTTAGGTAATCTAGTGATATTTTGATCAGATGTTTACCTTTTGGCTGTTGGATCAGGGTCAAGAACAGGAATTGTGCCTGACTTTCACTTTCCTTCATCCAGATAACACTAGCATCAATTATTTATTATCAACTCGTGCTCTTTTCCAAATCAGTCCAGGTTTTTGCCCAAGATTCCCATATCTGCAGCCTCCTGTGTCTCGGACAAGACGTAACCATTTAATCTGGTTCAGAATGACTCTGGTTCAATTACTGTATTAAGAGTAGAAATATCTGTTTTAGTAACAGATTATCTCAATGTTCTTCAGTCACCAATTTGCACTCCCTGAGATTATGCCAATCCTTTCCATTTATTTGCATGATGGATTCTACCACAAGGACACCTGCTCATTCAGTGATTTGTTGTTTAAAAGTTGCCGTTCACACTTTTTCTTTTCTGGCTGAAAGATTTTCCCAATTGGTTATGCAAGGGGGAATTTATTTTTGCTTACTTGATAAAGGAAGGGCCTGTCCCACTGTACGAGGTAATTCAAGAGTTCTCCCGAGTTTTCCCCTGATTCGAACTCGGAGAATGTCCGTTGTGGGTCCGTAGGAGTTCATGGATGTCTCGTAGCAGCTCGTACGAGTAAAAGGTAACAATTTTTTTCATCACGAGTATTTTTTTACTCGTGGACATTTTTCACAGTGTTGATAAAACGTCACGAGTTTACCGGATTTCCCGAGTACCTACCGTTACAGAGTTATTTATTGTAAGTTGGTATATTTAGTTTGATAGATAATACTTTGAGCTTGGTTTTCTTAGTTGAGAGCTTATCCTGGAGTTATAGCGCAAGTACTTTGTTTTTATTGTAATTCCTTGGTTTAGATAAGCAGAGGGTTTAACTCTTACACGGGCAGACATTATTTGCCTGTAACCATCAATTCAAACTCTTTATCTAAATCAAGGAACAGTAAGTGAGAATTTGTCCACCGAGTCCGCGCCGACCAGCGATCCCTGTACACTAACACAATCTTACACACTATCGACAATTTACAATTATGCCAAGCCAATTAACCTACAAACCAGTACGCCTTTGGAGTGTGGGAGGAAACCAGAGATCTTGGAGAAAACCCATGCAGATCACAGGGAGAACATACAAATTCCGTACAGCCATTATCCATAGTCAGGATCGAACCTGGGTCTCTGGCGCTGTAAGGCAGCAACCCTACCGCTGCACCATCGTGCTGCCCTCAGAGTGCATGCCCTCCAACTCTTGTAATCTGCCTTCACGCCCCATTAGGAATCTGACGTAAAAGGCTTATGTGTGGTTATATACAATGTGAAGAATGAAAGTGAGTCAATTTTCAGAGGAAGGAAAATAGGTTGAGGGAGCCATTTAAATTTAATTATTGAGAAATTATGAGGGAATGAGCTAGTGTTCTTCACTGTGTCTGGGCGGTAAGTACACAGATTCTAATTAGAAATGAAAGTGAGATGTATTTATGTTTGTACTTTGAGTTGTTGGATAACTGGAAGCACTGCATCCGATGATGTTCAGCCATTGCTATTAAGTCTTAAATGCCCCAGGCAGTTTGTGCACAGCAAGCTTTCAAAAACAACAGTGTGTAAATATTTGTAATGTTGATTGAGGAGCAAGTATTGGCTGGGGAACCACAAGTGATTTGCTATGCTCTTCATAGTCTAGTTGGATCTTTCACTTTCATCTGAGAGGGCACATGGGCACTCACTGTAACTCTGCACACAAAGAATACCCAGTGCTACAATCACTCAATATTGCACTGAAATGTCAGTTTAGGTTTTGATTGCTAGATACTGGTTTAAACCATTACACTCTGTCTTGGAAGCAACCTTGCATCTTCTCATTGGGATCAGACCTGGTTTATATAATCTTAGCATGAGAGCTGGCTCAGACTTTCCAGCTCTGGGCAACTGTGAAATAACTTGCATGTAGGAGCATAGCACACAAGTATTTTAGAAATAAATAACTGTAATCAAGTGGCTGCAAAATAATATTGGACATGGTTTGAATTCTGAAAATGTAAGGAAAAAGGTGGAGGGTGTGGTAATGCCACAATTTTTAGCTATTGACATACATTGAGTTGGTAAAGATGCAGGGAAGAGTAATGATATATAAATAGTGGTTAATGTTCAAATATATATGTTTCTTATTTCAGACTATTGTAGCTACAGGAATCTCATATGGTGCTAATTTGAAACAAAAATATAATGCGGGTATTATCAGCAGCATTCCAACAGGGTAAGACTTATTAAGATTTCTGCTTCCTTTTATAATTTCCTAACTCTTAAATTGTAAAGATTCTGGTGGGATCCTAAGTTACAGAGAATTTAATTTTTGTCGAAATAATTTTGGAAATATTTATTTCCACCCGTAAACAGATTTTTACCACCATCGCCTCCAGATGTGAGCCTGTTTAGTCAAATGGGAGCATCAGCATTTTCTATTGCTATAGTGGGATATGCTGTGGCTGTTTCTGTCGCTAAAGTGTTCGGCACCAAGCACGATTATGCAATTGATGGAAACCAGGTGAGAAAAGATTTGAACATACCGTCGAACTTCTGAAAGTGGAATTGTATGTCAAGTGAAAATGGTCGAGTTTGCGTATTTATCTCGGGCATGTTTGTATCGCATTGATAAATCAATGCAAAATTAGTCACCATGGTCCAACTGTTATTGAAAGTTCTTGCATTTGAAACTTGTATACGTTTCTGATGCCAGATACCAGTTTGATTTTTATATTACTTGCGCAACTGCAGATTTAGAGTGACCTTATTTTGCACTTTGTGCACAATCCAATGGAAATTCAGATGTATGGCCTGATATTAAAAGTTTGAAGGTTTCTTGATTGAAGATGAATATCAACAGGCTTGTGAAATGGGTGACAAGCATACCTGTTTGTTCGCACTTCCCAATTTTCTGCTTATGTGCAGGAGGCTGACCAGGCAGGAATTCCACTGCAGTCGGCTTTACATCCCTATGTTTGCTATTCAGTTTCATTTTTGGTATCTATTAAACATGAAAAATAATTACAGGAGTTCAGGCGCATGCATTATTTGGAAAATAAAACATATGTTACTGGCTGAAACTACAGTTTTCTTAATCTTCAAATAAGCTATAAAATCTATTAACTCTGGTACTTTAAAAGGTGGTGTTTATTATCATTTTGTTCAAATTAAACAGAAAACCGTGGGCCAATTTTGCTTTGTGGTGGTGCAAGTGTATATGGACTCCTCAGACATTGCTGTGCCTGGTACTTCATTATAGCATTCAGACTTGAATCAATTGCATGCCAGGATCATCGCAAGGAAACAGGATGTTTAGAAACAGGAGTGCAGTCCTTGACTCAATGTTGCACTGCAAAGATCCAAGCTGTGAAATGATTGTGGCAGAACAGTTATCACAAGCCCTGCATTATACCAAAATGGGAACTAAGGCAATCTTAATATCATTCACCTTTGGGCTATAAATGAATATAAAGGGCCTGTCCCACTTAAGCGACCTCTTAGGCGCATTTAGGAGACTCTGTGCTCGCCACAAGATCGCCACATGGTCGCAGGTGGTCTCCTTCATGGTCGAGAGGAGTTCCCGCATTCTGGGAACTTGTCGCTGCCTCAGTATGGTCGCAGCAAATTTTTCAACGTGTTGGAAATTTTTCTGCGATGGAGAAAATCGATACTTTTGTAGTCGTAGGTGCAGTGGTAGTGGGGTCGCCATGTCGTTGTAGGTAATCGAGGTAGCTGTAAGTAGTTTTAGTTAATCTCCTTTTCTGACCGGGCATTTTCATTGGCTCATTGGGGGAAAAAAACCATAAGGACGAGTTTTCAGATCCAAGGAAAACCGACCGGTAATGTTAAATGCCCGCTAAATTATTATCTCAATGGGGTTAGGTTAGGTAAGGGGGAGGTGCAGCAAGACCTGGGCGTCCTTGTACACCGGTCACTGAAAGTTGGCTTAAAGGTACAGCAGGCAGTGAAGAAAGCTAATGGAATGTTGGCCTTCATAACAAGAGGATTTCAGTATAGGAGTAAAGAGGTTCTTCTGCAGTTGTATAGGGCTCTGGTGAGACCACAACTGGCGTATTGTGTACCGTTTTGGTCTCCTAATTTGAGGAAGGACATCCTTGTGATTGAGGCAGTGCAGCGTAGGTTCACGAGATTGATCCCTGGGATGGCGGGACTGTCATTTGAGGAAAGATTGAAAAGACTAGGCTTGTATTCACTGGAGTTTAGAAGGATGAGGGGGAATCTTATAGAAACATATAAAATTATAAAAGGACTGGACAAGCTAGATGCAGGAAAAATGTTCCCAATGTTGGGCGAGTCCAGAACCAGGGGCCACAGTCTGAGAATAAAGGGGAGGTCATTTAAGACTGAGGTGAGAAAAAAAGTTTTCACCCAGAGAGTTGTGAATTTATGGAATTCCCTGCCACAGAGGGCAGTGGAGGCCAAGTCACTGGATGGATTTAAGAGAGTTAGATAGAGCTCTAGGGGCTAGTGGAGTCGAGGGATATGGGGAGAAGGCAGGCAGGGTTATTGATAGGGGACGATCAGCCATGATCACAATGAATGGCGGTGCTGGCTCGAAGGGCCGAATGGGCCTCCTCCTGCACCTATTTTCTATGTTTCTATGTAAACTTCACAGTTGTGTATCTCTGCTTATTAAAAGTTGTCTGGCATCTTAAAAGTCCCTTCTCTCCCCTCTTTCTCTCCCCTCTTTCTCTCCCCTCTTTCTCTCCCCTCTTTCTCTCCCCTCTTTCTCTCCCCCTTTCTCTCCCCCCTTTCTCTCCCCCCTGTCTCTCCCCCCTTTCTCTCCCCCCTTTCTCTCCCCCCTTTCTCTCCCCCTTTCTCCCCCCTTTCTCCCTCTCCCCCCTTTCTCTCCCCCTTTCTCTCCCCCCTTTCTCTCCCCCTTTCCTCCCCCCTTTCTCTCCCCCTTTCCTCCCCCCTTTCTCTCCCCCTTTCTCTCCCCCCTTTCTCTCCCCCCTTTCTCTCCCCCTTTCTCTCCCCCCTTTCTCTCCCCCTTTCTCTCCCCTTTCCTCCCCCTTTCTCTCCCCCCTTTCCTCTCCCCCTTTCCTCCCCCCCTTTCTCTCCCCCCTTTCTCTTCCCCCCTTTCCTCTCCCCCCTTTCTCTCCCCCTTTCCTCTCCCCCCTTTCTCTCCCCCTTTCTCTCCCCCCTTTTCTCCCCCTTTCTCTCCCCCCTTTCTCTCCCCCCCCCTTTCTCTCCCCCCTTTCTCTCCCCCTTTCTCTCCCCCTTTCTCTCCCCCCCTTTCTCCCCCTTTCTCTTCCCCCCTTTCTCTCCCCCCTTTCTCTCCCCCTTTCTCTCCCCCCTTTCTCTCCCCCCTTTCTCTCCCCCCTTTCTCTCCCCCCTTTCTCTCCCCCCTTTCTCTCCCCCCTTTCTCTCCCCCCTTTCTCTCCCCCCTTTCTCTCCCCCCTTTCTCCTCCCCCCTTTCTCTCCCCCTTTCTCTCCCCCCTTCCTCTCCCCCCTTTCTCTCCCCCCTTTCTCTCCCCCTTTCTCTCCCCCTTTCTCTCCCCCCTTTCTCTCCCCCTTTCTCTCCCCCCTTTCTCTCCCCCCTTTCTCTCCCCCCTTTCTCTCCCCCCTTTCTCTCCCCCCTTTCTCTCCCCCCTTTCTCTCCCCCCTTTCTCTCCCCCTTTCTCTCCCCCCCTTCTCTCTCCCCCCTTCTCTCCCCCCTTTCTCTCCCCCCTTTCTCTCCCCCCTTTCTCTCCCCCTTTCTCTCCCCCTTTCTCTCCCCCCTTTCTCTCCCCCCTTTCTCCCCCCCTTTCTCTCCCCCCTTTCTCTCCCCCCCTTTCTCTCCCCCCTTTCTCTCCCCCCCTTTCTCCCCCCCTTTCTCCCCCCCTTTCTCCCCCCCCTTTCTCCCCCCCCTTTCTCGCCCCCCCTTTCTCGCCCCCCCTTTCTCGCCCCCCCTTTCTCGCCCCCCCCTTTCTCGCCCCCCTTTCTCGCCCCCCCTTTCTCGCCCTTTCTCGCCCCCCCTTTCTCGCCCCCCTTTCTCGCCCCCCCTTTCTCTGCCCCCCCTTTCTCTGCCCCCCCTTTCTCTGCCCCCCTTTCTCTGCCCCCCCCTTTCTCTGCCCCCCTTTTCTCTGCCCCCCCTTTCTCTGCCCCCCTTTCTCTGCCCCCCCTTTCTCTGCCCCCCCTTTCTCTGCCCCCCCTTTCTCTGCCCCCCCTTTCTCTGCCCCCCCTTTCTCTGCCCCCCCTTTCTCTGCCCCCCCTTTCTCTGCCCCCCTTTCTCTGCCCCCCCTTTCTCTGCCCCCCTTTCTCTGCCCCCCCTTTCTCTGCCCCCCCTTTCTCTGCCCCCCCTTTCTCTGCCCCCCCTTTCTCTGCCCCCCCTTTCTCTGCCCCCCCCTTTCTCTGCCCCCCTTTCTCTGCCCCCCCTTTCTCTGCCCCCCCTTTCTCTGCCCCCCTTTCTCTGCCCCCCCTTTCTCTGCCCCCCCTTTCTCTGCCCCCCCTTTCCCTGCCCCCCCTTTCTCTGCCCCCCCTTTCTCTGCCCCCCCTTTCTCTGCCCCCCCTTTCTCTGCCCCCCCTTTCTCTGCCCCCCCTTTCTCTGCCCCCCCTTTCTCTCCCCCCCCCTTTCTCTCCCCCCCCCTTTCTCTCCCCCCCCCCTCTCCTTAATAAGACTGGTAACATTAGAACCATGCATAAATTATACTGCTTATACCTGAAATATTATCTTAAGTAACTTATGAAATATGGTCTACATGGCATAAAGGCAACTTCCATTTGCATGGAGAGCCCAATTGAGAAGCAGGAAGAACATGTGCGACATAAAAGCTTCAAGTGTTTGACTGGTGTAGGAATGTTGGTTGTCAAGAAGTACAGGTTTGTGTTTACAGTCCTTGTCTCAATTTGTGAAGCCTAAAAATTGTCCTGACTTCTGAACTTCATCCAAATTTTATTAATCTCGGATATGGAAGCTATGACTATTCATTCCAGGAAGCAGTGTGAAATAATGTTATCGAACTAGCAGGTCCAAATGGATTAGATTTATTGTACATTGTGATCTCACTGCCCATTTTTCAAAGCTATCCAATATGGTTGTCTTCATTCCTTAGGTAAAAAGGAACCTAGGATCTATCTGCCCATTTCTACTGCTGGAATAATGCCACAAGTGGTTTACAAACAAAAGCACAACAAGCAATAAGTGTAAAGTCATTTACTTTATGTATGCATAATGTTGTCTATGTAGGAACATATTATGCACTATTCAAAATAGGACAACAAAGGGAAATGCTATGTGCTTACTGTTTTTTTTAAAATGTTATTTGCATTTTTCTTCCATTTTACAGGAATTTATAGCTCTGGGAATTTCCAACATTTTTGCTGGCTGCTTCTCAAGCTTTTTGGCTGGTACCGCTCTGTCACGCACAGCCATACAGGAAAGTACAGGTGGAAAAACTCAGGTAATAAACCATACTAGATATATTCATTTATATCTTATTAAATCACAATTCCATTATTTATTGGGCTCCTCCCTATATGGAGGACGCCTGTGCGTGACTTTGTTTAACATGGAGAGACTGGTGCACAGACTGCCACTACACGGTCCTTGACAGATCTGGGTCAGGATCCAGTGGCATGGAGTCCAAGACGACCGGAGACCCTTTTCTGTTGCAGCTTTCATCCGCCTTCCCAGCTGTTGTGACGCTCCACTAAGTCATCATCCTCCGCCTGTTCCACCGCTGAGATCTTGGTTGGATTGCTCTTTTCAGAGACCTCCCCCTCGAACTTACTGCCATGGGTGGCCCTACCAGGAGCATATCTCCAGACGGCATCGCTCTCAGGATATGTTAATTCTTCATTCACTTCTTTATTTCTCTGTGTTGGGGCCATTAGTCTTGAATGCATTTTAATGATCTTGACATTGGGGCTTGTGATTTCAACACTTTCAAATAAAAGAAATGTAGCAAACAGGGTGGCAAACATGCAATTTAATGTAGAGAAATGTGAAATGATACATTTTGGGAGAAAGAACAAGGAGAGGCAAAATAGACTTAATCATACCATTTTAGTGGAGGAGCCTGAACTGAGACCTGGAACGTGTGGATACAAATCATTAGTCAGGACAAATTGAAATGACTGTTCAAGAATTTGTGGCTTTATCAAAGTTTAGCATGGGTCTCTATTTATAAATGATTGGACTTCCGTTGTTGGGAAAAGTTTGCAGGGATATGATGGATAGAAAAGGTTTAGAGGGATCTTGGCCAAAACATGGTCAAATGATACCAGCTTAGATGGGGCATTGTGGTCGGCATGGACAAGTTGGGCTGAAGGACCCGTTTCCAAGCTGCGTACTCTGTGGCGTGTAAGGTGAAAATCTAGATTTTGGGTAGTTAGGAAAAGAGCATGGGGTTTAATGAAGAGAGTTAACTTGGGCAATAAGATACTAGGTTCTGGAATGCTCTGACAAAAAGGATGGTGAAAGCAAAATGTACATTAATTATCAAAAGGGACAGATTTGGAATTGAAAACATTCCAAGATCATGGACTAGGGCAGGAATAGGGATTAATTGGAGATATTTTGATGACCCAGTCAGGATAGATATCATTCTGATTGAATTCTACTTATGGGGCAGTCGCAAAAAATGTTTTTCTCCCGGCTGAGTATCTAGAATTAGCAGTCACGGCTTCAAAATAAGGGATCAGCAATTCATGACAAAGATGAGCGGTTTCTTCACCCAGAGAATAGAGAAATCTTTGGAATTTTTTACACCAGGTAGCTGCGGAGGCTTGGTCATGTCTTCTCAACACGGAGTTTGATATTTTGGATAGTCAGGTAATCAAGAGACGAGAAGTTGGAGATTGTTTCCTGCACTGAGGTCGGAAGTCAGCGGTAATGTTATTGAAGCACAGTGGGCATGAAGGGCCTACTATTTCTTGTGACCTTTTGTGCTATATTATTCAGTGACTTAATTTGGTACAAGTGTCTGTCAATGGCACAATGTTTTCGATTGTGTTTTATGAATAAACGAAATGGAGGGGGATCTTGCATCACATGTGGGTTTAAAAAAAATCCTGTACTGCAACAGAAATGTTACTTGTTAACATAAATGACTTTGTAAAGATTCTCGCATGTGTTTATTGCAGGTTGCTGGGCTTTTAACTGCAGTAATTGTAATGATTGCCATCCTGATAGTTGGAAAGCTACTTGAACCGCTGCAGAAGGTAATGTTATATTCTCATGGCATGTTATCTCCAGAAATTATGGGAATGATTCAGTAATGGTTTCCAAGAAAATAAATGATCTTGTTAACTTTGTAGTGTAGCCTAACATTCTTGATGAGTTATTTCTTGATCTGACTTTGCACATTTTAAAGTTGCCTGTACCTATTGTTCAGAGTTGTTATTTCTGCTCCGCATTGACTCCTCCACACCCAGCCATCATAAACTAAAGTTGATGTTATCTCATCCAAGTTGGTGCCAGGGTGCAGGCTCAACATGTGTTCTTCCAGTTCACTCAACAGTTTTGCACAAGCTCTGCACCTCAGAGATGCATATCATTTGGCATCTAATTTACTCAAGATATAATGCCTGAGCTGGAGGCAATATTCATCATAATTTAGTTCTGATGTTATGATAAAAACCATGCCATTAAATTACTATTCCTGCATCCTTCTGTATATTTGCCAAACCATACTGCTGCAAAAAGCAAATGAAACGATTTTTGATTGTTCGTAAAGTAACTTTTTTTATTCCTTCAACCAAATGGAGAAAGCAGCATGAAGTCTCGACATTTATTGATCAGAGTGTTTCCTGCACTAATTCACAAGTTTTTTGGCAGGGAGGGCAGATTTGTCATCAATTTACTTTAGGGGGCCATGTGAAATATAATATTTAAAAAAAAAATCTTAGTTGAGATATCAACACTTTGAAAAATTTGACAACGGAAGGATGGTGCAGAGATTTCGATTTACCATCTAGGCTAGTGCGGTAGAGCATTAAATTGGCCGTTCATTCAAATTCCAATTCATCTCTTGCATTATCAGAAATGACATGTTAAACATATGGGTCACAGCAATATTCTTGCAAATAATCAACCCTACATCAATTATGCAGGCTGATAAACCTAACATTCCTTCTCAAAGAACTCTTGGTGATTGTATGGAAACACTTTGCAAACAAATTATTTCCCTATTTGTATTCTGTGTGTTTTCTCAATAGTCATGTCAGTGAATTTTCTCCCATGTACCTCTCTTGCCACATAATTTCCTGCCTTTTCTAACTACTGTTTTACCTGGAGGAACAAATGTGATGTCAATATGGTCCCCTTCACTGGGCAGGTTGTGTTATGCCCATAGCCTTGTGCTTCCCATTTGTTAGCTGCTACAGTCCACTATCTTGCACCTTTTTTTAATAGGGTTAGCTGCATGTGAACTAGCTACATATTTCCTATCTTTGACATATTCTGTCTATCAGGCAATTCCTTTGGGATTAGCAGGGAGCTTCATGGAGATATAATGATAGTTATCACTGAAGAGTGTGTAGCCGTCTTTTTTCCTTTGCTTCTTTCGAACCTGTTGTATTCTGAGCAGAAAACGTTGTAAATTAGAATCCAGATCTTTGCCGCTGCAATCATGAATCTCTTCCCTGAGGCACCTCTGGGAGGCCTGTAAAATCGCCATGCTGTACTGCAGTATCCTGATCTGGCTAAACATTTTTACATGCACGTGCTTTGGATTTTGAAACATACTGTATGGAACACATACTGTGTGAAGCACACAATGCTTCTAACCCTCCAAGAGGACTGTTCCCTCACCAATCCACATCAGCAATAAAGTCCTGGCTCCTGCTACTGATATCGAATGGGGAAAAGGTTTGGTATATTCAATATGGTGCAGTTGTTATAGTACTAAATATGTAATTTAAAGGTCTGGGCTCATAAACTAGACCTAAAGTCAAATTCCACCATGGCAACTGTGAATTTCATTTTGATTAATAACCTGCAACTTATAATAAAAAATAGCTAAAGGTGACCACAAACTGCTGGATTGTTGTAAACTTCCATCAAGATTATTAATGTCGATCAGGGTACAAGAAATCTATATCTTTCCACAATCTGGCAAATTTTGGACTCCTATGTGGTTGATTGTTTGCTGGATCTCAGTTAAAGCCAAATAAATGTTAGCCATGAAACTAATGTCCAGATCCTGAAAAATGAATATTTAAAAGAAATAATAAAGTTGACACGTTTTTCCTTCTCTGCTTCCGCTTGCACTTTTTTGTGCTTCAGCTGATTCTCCTAATGTCCTGCATTCCCCAGAATGAACTGGTAGACACATCATTAGTATGTGTAATAGGTCTTGATAAGATGGTGGGACATCAAGAATATTTTCTGAATTCTAGCCTTGACGATAAAGAGCTGCTTTAAGAATAGTTGATTTTAGAATATCCTGCCATCTCCTTTGAAGTGATGTGCCAGAGTTGTATTCTCTTGCAGTTTTCAGAGGGATCAACTGGTCACTTGTGTCACATGGGTCCTGCAAATTCATCCCAGCACCCATTTTGTCAGAATACTAAAAGCACAGTCAACAAGCATATATAAATACCAATTGGGATGCTAAAAATTAATGTTGCATGATTAATTGTATTTTTACATTGATAATGCTTTCTATCGAATTTATACTAAGCTTTATTTACAGCTCAAATAACAGAACTCTGGAAAAACAGTGGGTTAAGTAGCATCTGCTGAGGCAAAAGGTTCAAGTTGACGTTTTGGATCATAACCCTGCACAGATTCTGCTTGACTTGCTGAGTTTTAGTATTTTTCGTTCCGGATTCCAACATCCGTAATCTCCTTTGTCTTCATTGACACCCATCTATTTCCATTTTACAAACTGGAAGATTATTGTTACGGACGTAATAAAAACATTAACTGGGTTTTGAATTGTACAAACATCGTAAATTTAATCTCTGTTCTTAAATTTTTTCTCAGGCTGTACTGGCAGCAATTGTCATTGCCAATTTGAAGGGAATGTTCTGGCAATTCTTTGATGTTCCAGTGTTGTGGAGACAAAACAGAGTTGATTGTGTGAGTATTTTAAAAATAATACAGTTTTTGTAAAAACAGCATAGAGTCATTCAGTGATACATTGTGGAAATAGTCCCTTCGGCCCAACTTGCCCACACCGGCCAACATGTCATAGCTACACTTGTCCCACCTGCCAGCATTTGGTCCATATCCCTCCAAACTGTCCTATCCATGTACCTGGCTAACTGTTTCTTAAATGTTGGGATAGGCCCTGTCTCAACTACCTCCTCTAGCAGCTGGTTCCATACATCCACCACCCTTTGTGTGGAAAAGGTTACCCTTCCGATTCCAATTAAATCGTTTCCCTTCCATCTTAAACCTATGTCCATTGGTCCTCAATTCACCTACTCTGGGCAAGCGACTCTATGCATCTACCCGATCTATTCTTCTCATGATCTTATACACCTCTATAAGATCACCCCTCATCTTCCTGCACTCCAAAGAATAGAGTCCCAGCCTATTCAACCTCTGCCTATAGCTCAGACCCTCTAGTCCTGGCAACATCCTCGTAAACACTTTAAGAATTGGGGCATGAATCTTTTGCTAATTTTATGTGTAGGACATAGTTTATGAAGTTTCTCTTGTTCTGATATCAATTTGAATGCACCCATGCCTAGGTCATGGTAATGGAGACATGAAAGATAATTTTCCACCGAAGCAACATCCATCAACAAAAAGCATCCAAGCAAAACCAATCTTGTTAAACTTTTGCCAATACTATGTAATACTATTTAAAAACAGAACAAGGAGAAATATGACACCTTAAACGTATTGTACTGGAACGTGAAATGGGAATGGTGCATTTTTGTTCATTTACATTGTGTATATGTAGTTACTGTGATAATAGATTTATAACTCAACCATGCAAGTTTTTTGCTTTAAAAAAAAGTGTGTAGTTCTTCAGAGGACTGTACTCTAACTAACATTGTCTTGTTTTTCTGTAGCTGATATGGATTGTGACATGGATTGCATCTATCCTTCTGGGATTAGATCTGGGGCTTTTAGCTGGTGTGTGCTTTGAACTTCTTACTGTTGTCCTTAGAGCCCAGTTGTAAGTATTTGATTAGACCTTTTTGGAATGACATATACATTATATTCATCACATACTGAATGGAATCTCCATCTATTAAATTAAATGTTAATCTTTTAGCCCAGTTTCCACTGCCCTAGGAAATGTACCAAACACCGACATCTACAAGAACATGAAGAGATACAAAAACGTTAGTTTATTTAAACTTGTATATATCTTGTTTTCCAAAATAATATTCAAAATTTCAATGTTTTAATGGAGAATTGTTTTCCCCTGGATATTTGACAGCTTATTGAACCAAATGGCGTGAAAATCTTCAGATTTTCTTCTCCCTTATTTTTTGGAAGTGTTGATTATTTTAAAGAGAGACTCAATAGCGTTGTGAGTATACTATTTAGATGTATAATATGAATCTCTTTAAATATTTATTTTTATTGCTGTTACTTACATGTCTATGAATGGAATCATTTCAGGTTGGATTTAATCCAGTTCGAGTGTTTAATAAGCGAACAAAAGCATTGAAGAAGATCCAATCACTTATAAAGAAGGGTCAATTAAGAGCAACAAGGGTGAAGTTACTTTTAAGTTGCTTTCTTTTATACAATTATTAATTCTGGCCTTTTCTGTAAAATGAGGGGAAATGTATTATAGCTTTTTTTTAATCTTACTCCATTCTCTTCAATTTTGTTGGTACACGACAAAGTTACACAATGTTGCTTCACAACAAAGTTATTCCATGGATCTAATTTTATCTGTTTCATCTTGTACTTGTCACAGTACAATCACTATCTTTCTTCTAATAGTTTCATCTCAGCCTTAACCATTCCTTGTTTATAATGCATACGCATGATACCTAGCAATTACTTTTGCTCACCCCCCCTTTAGTTGAATCACAATATCCTCTCATTCAGTTTTATAGTCTGCCTCTGCAGCCTGAAATGATACATAGAAACATAGAAAATAGGTACAGGAGTAGGCCATTCGGCCCTTCGAGCCTGCACCGCCATTCAATATGATCATGGCTGATCATCCAACTCAGTATCCTGTACCTGCTTTCTCTCCACACCTCCTGATCCCTTTAGCCACAAGGGCCACATCTAACTCCCTCTTAAATATAGCCAATGAACTGGCCTCAACTACCTTCTGTGGCAGAGAATTCCAGAGATTCACCACTCTCTGTGTGAAAAATGTTTTCCTCATCTCGGTCCTAAAAGATTTCCCCCTTATCCTTAAACTGTGACCCCTTGTTCTGGACGTGTTCCAACATCGGGAACAATCATCCTGCATCTAGCCTGTCCAACCCCTTAAGAATTTTGTACGTTTCTATAAGATCCCCCCTCAATCTTCTAAATTCTAGCGAGTACAAACCAAGTCTATCCAGTCTTTCTTCATATGAAAGTCCTGACATCCCAGGAATCAGTCTGGTGAACCTTCTCTGTACTCTATGGCAAGAATGTCTTTCCTCAGATTAGGAGACCAAAACTGTACGCAATACTCCAGATGTGGTCTCACCAAGACCCTGTACAACTGCAGTAGAACCTCCCTGCTCCTATACGCAAATCCTTTTGCTATGAATGCTAACATACCATTCGCCTTCTTCACTTCCTGCTGCACCTGCATGCCTACTTTTAATGACTGGTGTACCATGACACCCAGGTCTCGTTGCATCTCCCCTTTTCCTAATCGGCCACCATTCAGATAATAGTCTACTTTCCTGTTTTTGCCACCAAAGTGGATAACCTCACATTTATCCACATTATACTGCATCTGCCATGCATTTGCCCACTCACCCAGCCTATCCAAGTCACCTTGCAGCCTCCTAGCATCCTCCTCACAGCTAACACTGCCCCCCAGCTTCATGTCATCCGCAAACTTGGAGATGTTGCATTCAATTCCCTCGTCCAAATCATTGATATATATCGTAAATAGCTGGGGTCCCAGCACTGAGCCTTGCGGTACCCCACTAGTCACTGCCTGCCATTGTGAAAAGGACCCGTTTACTCCTACTCTTTGCTTCCTGTCTGCCAGCCAGTTCTCTATCCACATCAATACTGAACCCCCAATACCGTGTGCTTTAAGTTTGTATACTAATCTCTTATGTGGGACCTTGTCGAAAGCCTTCTGAAAGTCCAGATATAACACATCCACTGGTTCTCCCTTATCCACTCTACTAGTTACATCCTCGAAAAATTCTATAAGATTCGTCAGACATGATTTACCTTTCATAAATCCATGCT
This sequence comes from Malacoraja senta, assembly GCA_038087875.1. Lineage (NCBI taxonomy): Eukaryota > Metazoa > Chordata > Chondrichthyes > Rajiformes > Rajidae > Malacoraja > Malacoraja senta. The sequence continues at coordinate 22,516,862 of CM075985.1, read as the reverse complement.
GACTTTGTCCAATGATTTCACCACTTTCCAAATGTGCTGCTATCCCATCTTTAATAACTGATTCTAGCAGTTTCCCCACTACCGACGTTAGACTAACTGGTCTGTAATTCCCCATTTTCTCTCTCCCTCCCTTTTTAAAAAGTGGGGTTACATTAACTACCCTCCAATCCTCAGGAACTACTCCAGAATCTAAAGAGTTTTGAAAAATTATCACTAATGCATCCACTATTTCTGGGACTACTTCCTTAAGTACTCTGGGATGCAGCCTATCTGGCCCTGGGGATTTATCGGCCTTTAATCCATTCAATTTACCTAACACCACTTCCCGGCTAACCTGGATTTCACTCAGTTCCTCCATCTCATTTGACCCCCGGTCCCCTGCTATTTCCGGCAGATTATTTATGTCTTCCTTAGTGAAGACAGAACCAAAGTAGTTATTCAATTGGTCTGCCATGTCCTTGTTCCCCATGATCAATTCACCTGTTTCTGACTGCAAGGGACCTACATTTGTTTTAACTAATCTTTTTCTCTTCACATATCTATAAAAGCTTTTGCAGTCAGTTTTTATGTTCCCTGTCAGTTTTCTTTCATAATCTATTTTCCCTTTCCTAATTAAGCCCTTTGTCCTCCTCTGCTGGACTCTGAATTTCTCCCAGTCCTCTGGTAGGCTGCTTTTTCTGGCTAATTTGTACGCTTAATCTTTTGTTTTGATACTATCCCTGATTTCCCTTGTTATCCATGGATGCACTACCTTCCCTGATTTATTTTTTTGCCAAACTGGGATGAACGATTGTTGTAGTTCATCCATGCAGTCATTAAATGCCTTCCATTGCATATCTACCGTCAACCCATTAAGAATCAATTGCCAGTCTATCTTGGCCAATTCACTTCTCACACCCTCAAAGTTACCTTTCTTTAAGTTCAGGACCCTTGTTTCTGAATTAACAATGTCACTCTCCATCCTAATGAAGAACTCAACCATATTATGGTCACTCTTGCCCAAGGGGCCACGCACAACAAGACTGCTAACTAACCCTACCTCATTACTCAATACCCAATCTAGAATAGCCTGCTCTCTCGTTGGTTCCTCTACATGTTGGTTTAGAAAACTATCCCGCATACATTCCAAGAAATCCTCTTCCTCAGCACCCTGCCAATTTGATTCACTCAATCTATATGTAGATTGAAGTCACCCATTATAACTGTTTTACCTTTGTTGCACGCATTTCTAATTTCCTGTTTGATGCCATCCCCAACTCCACTACTACTGTTAGGTGGCCTGTACACAACTCCCACTAGCGTTTTCTGCACCTTAGTGTTTCGCAGCTTTACCCATATCGATTCCACATCCTCCAAGCTAATGTCCTTCCTTTCTATTGCGTTAATCTGCTCTCTAACCAGCAACGCTACCCCACCTCCTTTCCCTTTCTGTCTACCCCTCCTGAATATTGAATATCCCTGGATGTTCAGCTCCCAGCCTTGGTCACCCTGGAGCCATGTCTCCGTGATCCCAACTATATCATAGTCATTAATAGCTATCTGCACATTCAACTCATCCACCTTATTACGAATGCTCCTTGCATTGAGACACAAAGCCTTCAGGCTTGTTTTTACAACACTCTTACCCCTTATACAATTATGTTGAAAAGTGGCCCTTTTTGATTTTTACCCTGGATTTGTCTGCCTGCCACTTTTACTTTTCACCTTGCTACCTATTGCTTCTGCCCTCATTTTACACCCCTCTGTCTCTACAATCACACATTTAAGAAACCCTTTCCCTTTAACTCCATCCTCAACTATCCCATTTGACACCCCACCCCCCTTATTCACTTTAAAACCACCCGTGTAGCAGTGGCAAACCTGCCTGCCAGAATGCTGGTCCCCCACCTGTTAAGATGCAATCCGTCCCTTTTGTACAGTTCCCCCTTACTCCAAAACAGATCCCAGTGATCTAAGAATCTAAATCCCTGCCCCGTGCACCAGTTCCTCAGCCACACATTCAGGTCCCGTATCTCCCTGTTCCTGCTCTCGCCAGCACGAGGAACTGGAAGCAAACCGGAGATAACAACCCTGGAGGTCCTGCTTTTCAGCATTTTTCCGAGCTCTCTAAAGTCACGCTGCAGAATATTCATCCCCTTCTTTCCGACATCGTTTGTGCCGACATGCACTACCACTTCCGGCTGTTCACCTTCGCCCTTGAGGATTTTCTGCACTCTGTCCATGACATCCTGGATCCTGGCACCAGGAAAGCAGCACACCATCCTCGAATCCCGTCTGTTGCTGCAGAAACCCCTGTCCGTACCTCTCACAATGGAGTCTCCCACTACAATGGCGTTGCCTGACTTTGGCCTTTTTGGTTTTGGCTCAACAGCCCTATTCGCATCGCAAGCCAGTCCGCCACTCAGTGTAAACACGTCTTCTGTCCCAACAGCTTCTAAGTGGGCGAACCTGTTCACAAGAGGTACAACACCCGGGGACGTTTGCTTTCCATGCTTCCCTCCCTTTCTCACTGTCTCCCACCTTCTCTCTTCCAGTACCTTAGGGGTAACATTATTACTGTAGGACTTGTCGTGGAACGACTCCGTTTCTCGGACAAACCTGCGGTCATCCACTTGCTTCTCCAGTTCCCCAACACGGTCCTTCAGGAGCTGTACCTGGATGCCCTCGTCACATTTGTAGCAGCCAGAGGCACCAGCAGTGTCCTTGACCTCCCACATACTGCAAGCATCACACTGAATCAGCTTGCCTGACATCTCCTTCTTTCGTCTCTCCCTCTGCAGCGTTTTGCGTAGCCTCTCCTCAGCCTCCTCGCCGAAGACTCTCAAGCCAAAGACTCACACTTTTCTCACAGGGCACTTCCCTCACAAGGCCTCTCCCTCACTGCCGCTCCCAAAGCCTTAAGGGCCTGTCCCACGAGCATGCGGCAAGCGCGACCTAACGTGGTCGCTTGAGCCGTACGGCCACGCGGGGCCAGTCCCACTTCGATCGCCGGAGCCGTATGGAGTTGTTGGGATCGCTGGTCCCGACATCGCGCGGGGCTCTGAAAAACTGACACTGTTCAAAATTTCCACGTGGCAACGGCCTGCCGGCCCGCAGCCGCCTTCACGCCGTACGCACTGCCTCGACGGGCATGCGCAGCATCTCAACGCCGTGCGCAGCGTCTCGACGCCGTACGCAGCGTCTTGACGCCGTAAGTCACGCGCGAACTTCCCGCGGACATCGCTTGAACTTCACGTCACTCACTCGACCTCTGCGCGACCCCTGCTTCCTGTTTGGTCGCGCTCGCCGCATGCAGTCGCATGCTGGTGGGACCGGCCCTGTACGGGGATCACTCGACCTCCGCGCGGCCCCCACTTCCGGTTTGGTCGCGCTTGCCGCATGCAGTTGCATGCTCGTTGGACAGGCCCTTAACTCTCATATTTACCGACTGTAAAAGCTGTGTGTCAATTAATAGTGTTTAAGTGACAAACATTTTGACTGTTAACATTTAAGTTTTATTGAATATGAATTTAATAATAAATATAACTAAATTAACTAAAATACTGATGTGATTATCATTAAAAAATTTAATTAAATTGAAATAAGAAATAGAATAACTTGCTTCCCAGTTGCTTTATATCTGCATTCGTTGGAGTAAGAAGAGATCCAATGTTAGAGATTGATCCAGAGTTAGTCTAATTTAGGACCTGAGGCAATTGAATTTTTATTTGATACACCCCAGTCCTTCCATGCACACCAGGGGGAACCTTATCAAGACCGATCCCTGATAATTAAGGAACAAACTGATGGATTCAGAAGTATGGAACCTAACATTCAATTCTACTGTATGGAAATTCCAAAACTTTATTTCATGATCCAATAATATCTGAACAAATATTAGATTGGCCTTCACCAGTACATGTAAATATGGTCCTGATTTCATCAACATCTGGAAATATTGCATGTTTCCCTAATACTGCTAAATCGCCAGTATGTCTGAACACCTTTGAATACAAAAACCTGTTGATCTCTGACAAATATACTCGAACATCGATCATCCACATCCCTGTGAGTTAGAGGTCTTAATGGGATTTCTCCTCATCTCCGTCCCCTAATGATAAGACTCTGTTCTGAAGATCTAAACCCTCCACCATGAGAATGTAGCCTCTCCATAATATTTCTTCCAAGCCCACTAATTTTTCTAAATTGTGGCGAGTACAAACTAATCTTGCATTATCTCTGTTTATTGAGTAACCATCATATTTGGAGAATGTATCCTTCATTGATTCAAAGTCAATATTTACTTCCTCTAGCAGGAGCTTCCCAGCTGTTATCAGGCAACTGAACCATCCTATCCCAACTAGAGAGTGGTCCTGACCTACCATCTACCTCATTGGAGACCTTTAGACTATATTTATTCAGACTTTATTGGACATTATCTTGCATTAAACATTATTTCCTTTATCCAGTATCTTTACAATGTGGACGGCTCGATTGTAATCATGTATAGCCTTTCTGCTGACTGGATAGGACAAAACAAAGGTTTTCGCTATACCTCCGTACACATGACAATAAACTAAATTTAAATTTGCAAGACTTTGACTTTTGTACAAGGACCAACAGACCATTTGCTTTCCTAATGGCTTGCTCTACATGCATGTTTATTTTCTGTCTCATGAACCAGAACACCCAGATCTCCCCTAAAAACATGTACTACTTTCTCACCACGACACATGTAAATCACCATTTCATTTCGAACATAGAATATAGAATAGTGCAACACAAGAACAGGCCCTTCGGTCTACTATTTCTGTACATTTCCTTTCAATTTTGCCCCTCTCATGCTTAAAACTATGCCCTCTAGTCTGACATTTCTACCCTGGGAAGAGAGCTCTGACTGTCTACCCTATTTTTGCCTCTCATAAATTTTGTATAATTCTTTCTGGTCTCCGCTCAACTTCCAACATTCCAGAGAAAACGGTCCATATTTGTCCATCCTTTATATATAGCTAATACTTTATAATCCAGACAGCATTCTGGTAAACCTCTTCTGTACCCTCTCCAAAGCCTCCACGTTCTTCCTGTCAGGAGGCGACTAGAACTGCACATAATACTCCAAATGTGGCCTAATCAAAGTCCTATAGAGCTGCAACATGACATCCTGGCTCTTACACTGAACGCCCTGACCAATGAAGTCAAGCATATCATACGCCATCTTTACCACACTAACTATTTGTGTTGCCACTTTTAGGGAGACCTGGACTTGGACCACATGGTCTCTCTATACATCAATGCTATTAAGGGTCTTGCCATTAACTGTATACTTTGCCCTTGCATTCAACCTCCCAAAGTGTGAAAACTCACACTTGCTTGGATTAAACTTCACCTGCCATTTCACTGCCCATTTCCATAGTGGATCGATATCCTTTGACAGCCTTCCTCTCTGTCTGAAACTTCACCAATTTTGGTGTTGTCTGCAAACTTACAAACCAACCCATCTACATTTACAACCAAATCATTTATATATATCACAAACAGATTGTTGCAAAACTCTGCTGGTCACAGACCACCAGCCAAATTAACAGCTGTCACCACAACTCTCTGCCTTTCATGAGTAAGGCAGTTTTGAACCCATGCGACCAAGTCATCATGGATCCCACGCATCTTGACCTCTGGATCAGTCTACCATGGAGGACTCGCCTCACTAAAATCTATGCAGACATCGTCCACTGCCCTATCCTCATTGATTACCTTTGTCACCTCTTCAAAAAAAATCACAATCAAGTTGATAGGACATGCCCTGCTGCAGACAAAGCCATGCTGCCTGTCCCTAATGAAGCTATCTGTCTATTCTTTCTGTTCATTCTGTCAAAGTGCACAACTTCACATTTTTCCACAAATGTACATCTTCCAATCTGCTGTAACCCCAAGCTTTTCCTGTCTATGTTCATTCGCAGATAGTTTAAAAATTAATTTCCGCCATGTTTTTATATGCGAGATAATTTTCACAGTGATCTAAGTTATTAATTGTCTAGCAGTCCTGTTCAGAAATTGCATTCCTATTTCTAGGAAGGGATTGTAACTGATGGAAGTGTTGCCAATGAGGGTTTTGAGGATGATGAGGAAGCTGAAGAAGAACCACAACCCGATGTTCCAACAAAGGAAGTGGAAATTCAAGTTGACTGGAATTCTGAACTCCCGATCAAAATTTTGGTCCCTAAAGTTACCATTCATAGCCTTATTTTTGATTTTGGTGCAGTGTCATTTATTGACGTTGTAGGAGTCCGGATTTTTAAAATGGTAAGTATACATTTGGTGTAACTAGTATCGGTGTGAAAGTTTTGTTTAAAAAAAGTAAATATCAAAAATATGTTACTTTTCGGTTAGCATTTAAAAGGGGAAAGTGCATAGGATAGGATGCATTAACTCATGAAAAGTACTTCACAAAAGTATTTTCAATATAGATTGTATTTCCAATACGAAGTTATAATTCAGATGTGTAGCGTTTGCTTTTTAAACATTACAGCTGTATGAATTTTTAAAATATACACTGAGATTGTGTGGACATAATACATTATTAGTGTTTTCAGATTAAAATGAGTCACTTAAGAACGTATGAACTCCTTCCCTTGAAACGGAGCGTCTAATGAAAAGTCTTGAATTCATATTTGTGTACACCAGGTGCGCATAACGCTACTACGTATGCTGCCAGCAAGTGAAGCTCAATACTGAAATTGAGAAGTTTTGTTCAAAAATTATTCAGTAATGCAGTATTTATATTGAACCAAAGGTACACAAAAATGCTGGAGAAACTCAACGGGTGCAGCAGCATCTATGGAGCGAAGGAAATAGGCAACGTTTCGGGCCGAAACCCTTCTTCAGACTGATAGGGGGTGGGGAGAAGAAAGGAAAAAAGGCGGAGGAGGAGCCCGAGGGCTGAGGGATGGGAGGAGACAACCAGAGGGCTGATGAAGGGGAGGGGACAGCAAGGGCTAGCAGAGTTGGGAGAATTCGATGTTCATTCCCCCAGGATGTAGACTGCCCAAGCGGAATATGAGGTGCATTTCCTCCAATTTCCGGTGTTGCTCGCTGTGGCCATGGAGGAGACCCAGGACAGAGAGGTCAGATACGGAATGGGAGGGGGAGTTGAAGTGCTGAGCCACCGGGAGGTCAGGTAGGTTATTGCGGACCGACCGGAGGTGTTCGGCGAAACGATCGCCAAGCCTCCGCTTGGTCTCACCGATGTAGATCAGCTGACATCTAGAGCAGCGGATGCAATAGATGAGGTTGGAGGAGATGCAGGTGAACCTCTGTTGCACCTGGAACGACTGCTTGGGTCCTTGAATGGAATCGAGGGGGGAGGTGAAGGGACAAGTGTTGCATCTCTTGCGGTTGCAAGGGAAAGTACCCGGGGAGGGGGTGGTACGGGAGGGAAGGGAAGAATTGACAAGGGAGTTACGGAGGGAGCGGTCTTTGCGGAAGGCAGACATGGGGGGAGATGGGAAGATGTGGCGAGTGGTGGGATCACGTTGGAGGTGGCGAAACTGACGGAGGATCACTTGTTGTATGTGACGGCTGGTGGGATGATAGGTGAGGACTAGGGGGACTCTGCCCTTGTTGTGAGTGGGGGGGTGGGGAGAGAGAGCAGTGTTGCGGGGTATGGCAGAGACCCTGGTGCGAGCCTCATCTATGGTGGAGGAAGGGAACCCCAGTTCCCTGAAGAATGAGGAGATTTCGGATGCCCTGGTGTGGAACGCCTCATCCTGGGAGCAGATGCGGCGTAGACGGAGGAATTGAGAGTGGGGGATGGAGTCCTTACAGGAAGCAGGGTGGGAAGAAGTGTAGTCCAGATAGCCATGGGAGTCAGTAGGTTTGTAGTGGATGTCGGTATGAAGTCTATCACCTGCGATGGAGATAGTGAGGTCAAGGAATGGTAGGGAAGTGTCGGAAATGGTCCAGGTGTATTTGAGTGCCAGATGAAAGTTGGTGGTGAAGTGGATGAAGTCAGTCAGTTGTGTGTGGGTGCAGGATGTGGCACCAAAACAGTCATCGATGTAGCGGAGGTAGAGGTCGGGGATGGGGCCCTGGTACGTATTGAACAAGGATTGTTCTACGTACCCGACAAAGAGGCAGGCGTAGCTGGGGCCCATGCGTGTGCCCATAGCTACGCCTTGTATTTGGAGGAAATGAGAGGAGTCAAATGAGAAGTTATTAAGGGTAAGGACCAGCTCCGCTAGGCGGAGGAGGGTGTCAGTGGCCGGGTATAGATTGCTTCTTCGGTCGAGGAAAAACCGGAGGGCTTCGAGAACATCCTGGTGGGGGATGGAGGTATACAATGACTGGACGTCCATGGTGAAGATGAGGGGGTGAGGGCCTAGAGAGTGGAATGCGTGCAGACAACGGAGAGTGTCTGAGGTGTCTTGAACATAGGTAGGGAGGGATTTGAATAGGATGGAGTCGAGGTAGGCGGAGATGAGTTCGGTGGGGCACGAACAGGCAGAGACAATGGGTCTACCGGGACAGTCAGGTTTGTGGATTTTGGGGAGAAGGTAAAATCGGGTCGTGCAGGGCTGGGGAACAATGAGGTTGGAGGCTCGGTCGGGCAGGGCGTGGGAGTGGATGAAGTCGGTGATGGTGCTGGAGATGGTGGCCTGGTGCTCGTCAGTGGGGTCATCTTGAACCACTCTACTGTGCATGAGTCAGAGTTGTAGCAACCCTGCAAAATCTTTAAGTCTCTAGCTTGCATCCCTTTGAGCTTTCTTGCTGCTTAACTACTTGAGGAAATAACTTTTTCCATCTCTAACTTCACTGTTTACATAAGTCCATCAAATTCCACTCTCCCTGCTTTTCTTCTGCATGTATTATAACTGGGACTTGCCCAGTGTCTCGGATGAGTTCAGTCCTTGGCAGAAATGCAGAAAAATTGATTAACTGCCAATTCTGAAATCTAAATAAAGGGTATCTGGGTATTTTCCTGAGTATTGTGTGCAGTTCTGGTTGCCCCATTACAGAAAGGATGTGGAGACTTTGGAAAGCATGCAAAGGAGGTTTACCAGAATGTTTCCTGAATTAAGGGGTATCAGCAACAGCGAGAGGTTGGATAGACTTGGATCGTTTTTGCTGGAGGATGTGGTGAGACCTGATAGAAATAAATAAAATTATGAGCGGCATAGACAGAATAGACAGTCAGAACCTTTAAATATAAGAACGAATATTTCCCCTCCTACCCGTGACCTGGCTGTCTCATTGGTCTGCTCTTCAAAATTAGACAGTTTCTAACCCGTTACTCTACCCTCCCTTGTAAAACTGATCATCACCATGAAACCTACTACCTGCCCCCTCGACACTGTCCCCTCTGCCCTCCTAAAGGACGTCATTACAACAGCTGGTCCCAGCATCCTCGCCATCTTCAACAGCTCTCTGGCCACTGGCACTGTACCGACCTGCTTCAAGCATGCGGTGTTCCAACCACTCCTGAAAAAACCTAACCTCGACCCCCACCTTGCCAAGCAACTACAGACCCATTTCTAAACTGCCTTTCCTCTCAAAAGCCCTTGAAAAGGTAATTTTAAGTCAACTTATACCTTCACCAAAACACTATCTTGGAAACTTTCCAATCAGGTTTCAGGGCTCACCATAGCACAGAGTCTGCCTTGTTGAAGGTACACAATGACCTACTGCTCACCGTTGACTCTGGTGACTGTGCAATTCTGCTCCTTCTTGACCTCAGCGCAGCATTTGATACTGTCGACCATACCATCCTAATTGACCGTCTCCGGTATGGGGTTGGTATTGATGGCACTGCCCTGAGCTGGTTCATCTACCTCAAAGGTAGGAGTTTCTCGACTAACATAGGCAACTCATTCCTATCCCCAGCTAATCTGTGCTGTGGGGTTCCACAAGGTTCCATCCTTGGCCCCATTCTCTTCTCCCTGTATATGCTCCCCTTAGGCCAAGTCATTGAAAGGCACGGCATTTCCTTCCATTGCTACGCAGACGATACACAACTCTATCTCCCCCTGAAGCCCAAAAAACAATAAAATCTGTTTAACCTTACCCACTGCCTCGAGGATATAAAGTGTTGGATGGCCCAGAACTTCCTCCAACTAAACGAGAGTAAGTCTGAGGTCATCCTTCTCGGCCCCTCGGACTCAATCAAATTGATAGCAGGCAGCCTTGGAAGCCTTACCCCACTACTCAAACCTCACGTCAAAAACCTTGGCGTGATATTTGACTCAGCACTGAAATTTGACAAACAAGTCAATGCCGTGGTAAAAGCTAGCTTCTTTCAGCTTCGGACGATAGCTAAAATAAAACAATTCCTCCAGTTTGATGACCTGGAAAAGATCCTCCACACATTCATCTCCTCCCGCCTAGATTACTGCAACTCCCTTTACACTGGCATCAGCCAATCTTCCCTGTCCCGCCTGCAACTGGTCCAAAACGCCGCAGCGAGACTCCTGACGGGCACCCGAAAAAGGGACCACATCACCCCGATCCTGGCCTCTCCACTGGCTCCCTGTGCGGTTCCGTATAAACTTCAAGATCCTCCTCCATGTCTACAAAGCCCTCAATGGGCTTGCCCCCACCTACATAAAAAGTCTTCTCACCCACCACTCCACCTCCAGGCACCTCAGATTGGCCGACTTGGGGTTGCTGAATATCCCACGGTCTAGGCATAAGCTCAGGGGCAACCGCGCCTTTGCGGTTGCAGCCCCTAGACTGTGGAACAGCATTCCCTTTCCCATCAGAACCGCCCCCTCCATCGACTCTTTTAAGTCAAGACTAAAGACTTATCTATACTCCCAAGCCTTTCCTGACGTCCTCTGAGTGAGGGCTACATGTATATATGTATGTAGTTTGTTTTGTTGTGCTATTCTTATAACAAATGTAAAGCACTTTGGTCAACGAGAGTTGTTTTTTAAATGTGCTATATAAATAAATGTGACTTGACTTGACTTGACTTTTTCCCCAAGATCGAAAAATCAAATACTAGAGGGCATAGCTTTAAGGTGAAAGGACCAAAGTTTAAAGGAGATGTATGAGGCACCTATTTTTACATCATGTGCCTGGAATGCGTTGGTGTGGGTGGTGTTTTTTTTTAGAGATGCAGCGCATCTATTCTTTTTTATGTGGGGGGGGGGGTGGGGAAAGGGGGAAACTACTTTCTAGTGTCCCTACCTGGTCGGAGAGGCAGCTTTTCTCCGGGTTGCACCTTCGACCCGTCCTCGCGGCCTACCAGCGGGCCTGGAGCGGCGTTTCCTGAGGGGACCGCCCAGGGCTTCGGCTGCGCTGGAGCGCTATCGCGGAGCGGAGCGGGCGATGCCTTGCCCGGGTCGCCGCGCTGGAGCTCCGGTGAGCTGAGCCCGCAGGTGAAACATCGCGGAGCTGCGGGTCTGCGGGCGGCGGCGCTGAACTTTAACAACGGGAGCCTGGGATCTCTCGCCGAGATCGCCAGTGGGGGAGCTCCATCCAGCGCGGCCTGTTGGCTTCGGAAGCCGCGGTCTCGAGTAAGGAGGCGGCCGTTCCAGGTGTCCCAAGCCGCTGAGAGGGTTCTCCCAGCACCGGAGCACCATCACCCGGCGAGAACGACCTGGAATATCGGGCCTCCGTGAAGGCAACTGTGGAGGCCTCAATAGGCCCGACTATGGGTGGACATGGGATGGGGACTGGACTTTGTGCCTTCTCACACAGTGGGAACCATTGTGGGGGGATGTTTTTATGTTTTATGTTAAATTTCTTTAATGTTGTGTCTAATTTGTGCTGCATGGCAAGACAAATTTCACACCATTTGGTGTATGTGACAATAAATGTCCTTTGTCCTTTGAAACAGGCCCTTTGGCCCACCGAGTCCGCACCGACCATTGATCCCCCACACACTAGAGACAAATTTACATTTAAAGCCAATTAACCTACAAACCTGTACGTCTTTGGAGTGTGGGAGGAAACCGAAGATCTCGGAGAAGGTACAAACTCCATACAGACAGTACCCATGGTCAGGATCGAACCCGGCTCTCTGGCAATGTAAGGCAGTAGCTCTATCACTGCGCCACCGTGCCGTCCTGTGGTGGTTGAGGCAGATGCGATAGTGCCATTTAAGAGACTTTTGGACAATCTTATGGATATCTAGGGAAGGGAGAGATATGGGTTATGTGCAATTGAATTTCCTTTATATTCTGTAACTGGTGATGAAGCACAGCACCTCTTTTATCCTTCTCATTAACTTTCAAGCCCTGCAGTTCCCCACTTGGGCTATGTTCCCATATTCCACTATTCATCCACTTTTCAGTTTTCTATTATTTCCCAAAAGGCGCCAATCTGTGTGAGAGAATTATTATTTCAGATTGATCACCTTTCACCACCTGAGTATGTCTTACATTTTCTGTTTTATTTCCATCTACAAATGAAGATGATTCCTTTAGGTTAATTCTGATGGAAACGCCCCGGAGTCTAAATGACTCCCGGCTGCCATTTATAATATTGAATGTGGTGTTTAAAGGCCCCTGCTAACATGTACATCATTATTTATTACAGGTGGTCAAGCAATTTAGTCGAATAGGGGTAAATGTTTATGTGGCAGCATATGAAGGTAATTGAATTGTGAACAAAAACGAATCTTTTGCAAATGAGTAAAAATGCGAAAGCTCAAGACAAGCAAAAAATAGCCAATTTTTTTTTCTCTGTGTTTTGCCAACTGTTCCATAGAGAACCATCAGTATTTGCGTAAATGCCTGCGAGTCATGGACTCGAGCACATCTATTTCTGAGCATGGAGTTTTGTACTTTGCTTGTGACTATATGTTAGTACACAGTGCTACTTGGCTCCCCGTGACACTGGAGTGCAGCAATAGATGCATAGGTCTGGCACATGTGAACCCATTCATTTGAACAGAGAATATATTGCTGCATTGGGGAAAGATGAGGTCTTTTCAAAATCTTTGACATAAAAATCACCTAAATTGTCAATATTATTTAGCAATTTTATTTATTTCTGGTAGATTTTGAATGCTTCTGAAACTATGCGTGCTAGAACATTTAAAAATTATTATACATAGTGATGATTTGAGTATCATTCACCCGGAACTTGAAATTTACATGTTGTCAGGCTGCCCACCGCCTTCAGCCGTTTATAGAAATCGCAATTATGTAGATTTGCTTAATAGACTGGACTGCCAATTATACCCAGCACAGTGCTCCACACCAGTGATCAATGGTAATTAAGTGCAATCCTCATGAATCAAGCAACCTTCCTCGGCAATAATGTCACTGATCTGTAGGCTGTCTCTGAGGATTCAATTTTAATTAGATGATTTGGAAAAAGTCAGTTTTGGTTCAAGGATTTTTTTCCTTAATTTGGACAGAAAATATATTACCATTTTAAATTTGTCTCTATTACCATACTTAGTAGTAAAAGCTCTGATCTATTTCGGCTGAAATCACAGGGTATAATGTTTAATCATTTTTGAAATTCCTTTCAATCTTTTAAAATTCCAGATCACGTTGTGAAGAAATTGGAGAAATGTGGCTTTTTTGATGATACTTTGAAAAAAGACATGTTTTACCTCACTGTTCACGATGCTGTTGTTCACATACACACTCGGGCTGTGTACGAAGATATACAAGATCCTATATTTGAGAAGGTGAGTGACAATTCTAGTTTCAATTGGTGGGATTTTGTTTTTTCAGAAAGAAAACTCATATTAGATCCAGAGTAAATGTGGTGGTTCACACCTTACAGATCCATACCATTTTCTTCTGCCTCTTGTGCAGTCCGTTCTAACTATTCTCCGCTCACAGGAAAGGATGTGATAATTCCTTTTCTAGTTCTCTGGTTCTCTGGTAATGGATTGAGCTGATGTTTAGGGAGACAGGAATGAAGAGTTAGACTTGCAGGGGGGGACAGAAGAGTGTATTGGGATGGAATTGTAGGGTTACTGCCTTTTTGTCATCCCTTTACGTTTTGTACTTTGGAATAACGTCTGCAAAATATAGGCAGGGATGCTATATATGAAGGAAAAGACAAAAATACTGCATTAGTATAAAATTGGTTGGGACCAGCTAATTGCAGAAGAATGTCCCTGATATCTGTTGATTTTTTATAAATGAGACTCTAGTAAATCAGAAGCATCTGGAGAAGAAGAGAAAACTGAAGAAAGCAAAATTCCTGTGTGTGACACAGTTTAATATGTAATAGATTAAATTCTTGGGTGAAAATACGAAAGTGCACAATGGAACCACCAGTGTGCATGTGAGGAAACACAGTAATGTCGTCTTGAGAGCTGCCTGTAGTGTTTGAATTTCCCAGTATGATTCATAATTCATCAATTGGAATGCATTATGCAGTCATCAGAATCTTTCTCAACACGTGGAGAGTTCTTGTGTTGTTTGAAGTAATTTATAAGAGCTTGTTAACATTACCGTGCCACTTTTCTAATGGTTTTCCAATTCTCTTGTCATAAATGTTTGGGAGCCACCAATAAGCTCAAAGTATGGCAAGAAACATGGTGATGAAGTAGGCAGACGGTCAACTCAAAGTGTTATTACACGCATTGTTACTTTCTAGAATTAGCATTATATTGGTGCTTACAAGAAAATATATTGATGTTATATTGATTTTTTTGTAGGGGAAAACAAATAGCTAAATACACTCAGAAATAGTGTGTCGGATGTAACCGAAGATTTTGTTAGATGATAAGATTTACTGCCCTTCAGCTTCGATTAGTCTGCATTTTGGAGTATTGCGTGCAGTTCTGGTCGCCCTGATACAGGAAGGATGTGGGGGCATTGAAAAGGGTGCAGAGGAGGTTTACCAGAATGATGCTTAGATTGGGGGATATTAGCTATGGGGTGAGGTTGGGCAGACTTGGCTTGTTTTCTCTGGAATGCTGGACGTTGTGGGGAGACCTGACAGAAGTATCTAAAATTAAGAGGCATGGATAGAGTAAACAGTCAGAACCTTTTTCCCAGAATCAAAATAGCTAATACTAAAAGGCATAGTTTTAAGATGAGGCAGGCAAAGTTTCAAGGAGATGTGCAGGGCACGTTTATTTTTACACAGAGGGCGGCGAGTGCCTTGAATGTGTTGCAGAGGGTAGTAGTGGTACCAGATACGATAGTGGCATTTACGAGACTTTGGATAGACACATGGAAACGCAGGGAATGGAAGAATATGGATTATATGTAGGCAGATAATTGGTCCTAGCATAATGTCCGGCACAGACATTGTGGGCTGAAGTGCCTCTACCTGTGCTGTACTGTTCTATGTTTATTTCTGTTTAATTATTATACATCTAAACTTTACTAATTTACTATTTTCCCAAATAGATATCGCTCATGCAGGAATCAAAAGAACCTTTGGAGGACGTGGAGGATGACGTGGAAGAACTGGAAGATCAAAATCAGGTAAATGCCTAGCTTTAAGAAATATTTTTCTTGTGATAGCATATTTTAAGGCTTCCTCATTGAACTAATTACCTTTGATGTTAGGAGTGGTCTTTGTCATCCTTGACTTCGAGATCGATGACACAGCAGTTTACAGAAAAAAACACAAAACACATAAGTAGCTTGTTGCTTGGTACAGCCTTGGAGGTATCATGTAGCACAATTGATATGGCAGGTGTAATCTGGCAGTCTGTGCACTATGAGCTGAACTTGCTTCACTGTGCCATTTATTGAACAGTGGCTGTGCTTGTCTTTGAATGTGCCACAATATCAGATGTCAGGGCTTGCAGTTTAAATTTTAACTAGTCAGAATTTGGTTGCTTTACTAATACTGGCACGAGCAGAGGTGTTTTCATGTCATTGAGATCAATTACAACTTTTAAGACTGAGATCAATAGGTTAGGGTGTTGAGATGTGGAGTGACTACTTGTATAGTGAGTTACAGCATGGATCAGTCTATGTCAAGCTCTATCTGCATCGCAGTGTTTCTTGAAATCAAAGCCAATATATTTTTCTGTCTGTTGACCTTTAGAAGTTGCTCATCATATTTTTCTAAAGCTCAAAAGATGGAAAAAGATATTAGCAACTGGATGCTAAGCAGTTGGCCCAGCCAGCAGTGGAGGCAGTGGTCAGATAGGTCAGCATCCATTCTTCAGCTCATCTCTGATGTTCCTGTTTGAAGAGATTTGCGTGGATATCTGAGACGAGCTACAGCAAGCTTCATTCTGTTTCACAGGAAACCAATATCATAATAGACAAGTTTTTCAATGGCAACTGTTCATGCTGAGATTGGCCACTCCTCTTGAGTGGTGCAATTTCTTTATCACCTGGATGACGTAGTTTAGCCTCCTTAATTTTCAGTTCATTTTCCAGGAAATTGACACCTACATTACCAATTGTGACATCAATTCCCGCAAATTGGTATTTTTCCTTTATTTGCATACTCACCAAAAATCAGCCAGTCAAAATACATCTATTAGATGTGAATCATTCTAGCCATTCAGAAGTCCCCCAGCAGCTCCATTTGTAAAGACCATTATGAGGATCCTTACTCCCTCAAATGCCCAAATGAGATTCCTACTCTAATTGAGTTGGTGTTGGATAAGTTAGACCAAGTACCCAGGCTAGGAAGAGGGAAATCATCCAAGATTCCTGCTCACTATTGTTGTTTGTGTGATTTCAGTATGTGTTTGGATAGAATGTGATGACTGGTCATAGGAGCAGAATTAGGCCATTTGGCCCATTGAGTTTACTCCACCATTCAATCATGACTGATCTATCTTTCCCTCCCAACCCCATTCTCCTGCCTTCACCTTAAACCTTTGACACAATTATTAATCAAGAACCTGTCAATCTTTGCTTTAAAAATACACAATGACATGGCCTCCACAGCCGTCTTTGGCAATTATTTCCACAGACCTTCTGGCTCAAGAAATTCCTGTTCATCTCCTTTCCAAAGGTACATCCTTTTATTCTGAGGCTGTGCCCTCTGGTCATAGACTCTCCCACTACTGGAAATATCCTCGCCACATCCACTGTATCCAGGCCTTTCAATATTCCGTAAGTTTCAATGAGATCCACCACCATCTTTCTACAATCCAGCAAGTACAGGTCTAGAGCCATCAAACACTCATCATATGTTAACCCAATCATCCCTGGGATCATTCTCAGAAACTTCCTTTGGGCACTCTCCAATGATATCACATTTCTGCTCAGATATGGGGCCCAAAACAGCTCACAATACCCCAAATGCCTCAATATTACAAATCCAAGTAAACAACTTCCACTGACTCTCCTTTGTCTATCCTGCTATTTACTTCCACAAAAATTCCAACAAATGTGTCAGGCAAGATCTCCCCTTCACAAAACCATGCTGACTTTGGCCTATTTCATCATCTTTTTCCAGGTACTCAAAAACCTCATCCTTAATAATGGACTCCAAAATCTTATCAACCACTGAAGTCAAGCTAACCGGCCTATAATTTCCTCTTTTTTACCTTGCTCCCTACTTGAACAGTGGAGTAACATTTGCAATTTTCCAGTCCTCTGGGACTAGCCCGGAATCTAGTGATTCTTGAAATGATACTAATGCCTCCACAATCTCTACAGCTACCTCTTTCAGAACCCTCAGGTTTAGTCCATCTGGTCCAGGTGACGTTCCGCCTTCATAGAAACATAGAAAATAGGTGCAGGAGTAGGCCATTCGGCCCTTTGAGCCTGCACCGCCATTCAATATGATCATGGCTGATCATCTAACTCAGTATCCTGTACCTGCCTTCTCTCCATACCCCCTGATCCCTTTAGCCACAAGGGCCACATCTAACTCCCTCTTAAATATAGCCAATGAACTGGCCTCAACTAACTTCTGTGGCTGAGAATTCCAGAGATTCACCACTCTCTGTGTGAAAAAATGTTTTTCTCATCTCGGTCCTAAAAGATTTCCCCTTTATCCTTAAACTCTGACCCCTTGTCCTGGACTTCCCCAACATCGGGAACAATCTTCCTGCATCTAGCCTGTCCAACTCCTTAAGAATTTTGTAAGTTTGTATAAGATCCCCCCTCAATCTTCTAAATTCTAGCGTGTACAAGCCGAGTCTATCCAGTCTTTCTTCATATGAAAGTCCTGACATCCAAGGAATCAGTCTGGTGAACCTTCTCTGTACTCCCTCTATGGCAAGAATGTATTTCCTCAGATTTGGAAACCAAAACTGTATGCAATACTCCAGGTGTGGTCTCACCAAGACCCTGTACAACTGCAGTAGAACCTCCCTGCTCCTATACTCAAATCCTTTTGCTATGAATGCTAACATACCATTCGCTTTCTTCACTGCCTGCTGCACCTGCATGCCTACTTTCCATGACTGGTGTACCATGACACCCAGGTCTCGTTGCATCTCCCCTTTTCCTAATCGGGCACCATTCAGATAATAGTCTACTTTCCTGTTTTTGCCACCAAAGTGGATAACCTCGCATTTATCCACATTATACTGCATCTGCCATGCATTTGCCCACTCACCCAGCCTATCCAAGTCACCTTGCAGCCTCCTAGCATCCTCCTGACAGCTAACACTGCCCCCCAGCTTCGTGTCATCCGCAAACTTGGAGATGTTGCATTCAATTCCCTCGTCCAAATCATTAATATATATTGTAAGTAGCTGGGGTCCCAGCACTGAGCCTTGCGGTACCCCACTAGTCACTGCCTGCCATTCTGAAAAGGACCCGTTTACTCCTACTCTTTGCTTCCTGTTTGCCAACCAGTTCTCTATCCACATCAATACTGAACCCCCAATACCGTGTGCTTTAAGTTTGTTTACTAATCTCTTATGTGGGACCTTGTCAAAAGCCTTCTGAAAGTCCAGATATAACACATCCACTGGTTCTCCCTTATCCACACTACTAGTTACATCCTTGAAAAATTCTATAAGATTCTTCAGACATGATTCAGACCTTTCAGCTACCCAAGCACCTTCTTCACTAGAATTTCTGGCACATTTCTGGTGTGCTGTTATGAAGACTGATGCAAAAAAACATTAACTTAATCTGCCATTTCTTTATTCCCCATCACTACTTCTCCAGCATGATTTTCCAGCACTCTAATGTCCACTCTTGCCACTCATTCACTCTTTATATCTGAAGAAACTTTGTACTTGCCTTATGTTGGTTTTAATAGCTTCCCAATCCTTTAGCTTTCTGCTAGTCTTTACAATATATACCTTTTCCTTTAGTTTTATGCTGTCCTTGACATTTTTTGTCAGCCACATCCATCTCATTGTACCCTTCGAATCTATCTTCCTCTTCGGAAAAGATCCTGCCACTTCGTAATTATTCCCAGAAGCTCTTGCCATTGCTGCTCCACTGGCATTCCTGTTAGGGTCCCTTTCCAATCAACTTGAGCCAGCTCCTCGTCAGGCCTCTGAAATTGCCTTTACTCAACAGTAATACTGAAGCATCCGATTTCAACTTATTCCTCTTGAGCTACATTTTGAATTTTATCATAATATGGTCACTACTTCATAGGGGTTCCTTTACCTTAAGTTTTCTAATTGCATTATGCATTACACAATGCCAAATCCAAAACTATCTTTTCCCCAGTAGGCTCGGCCACAAGCTGCTATAAGAAGCGATTTCTTAAGCATTCTACAAATTTCTTCTCTTGGAATCCAGTGCCAACCTGATTTTTCCAATCTACCTGAACATTGAAATCTCCCAGGACCACCGTAACATTGCCTTTCTTACATGCTGATTGTATCTCCTGCTGTAATTTGACCCTGCAACCTGGCTGTTGATGGGAGGCCAGTAGATAACTTCCATCAGGTGCACCCCTGCAGTATCTTAACTCTACCCACAATAATTCTGCATCTTCTGACCTCATATCATCCTTTGCTAAGGATTGGATTTCATTACTTACCAGCAGGAGCCATCACACACCCTTCTGTAACTGAGTTCATGTTTTTGGCTCAATAATCTTTCATGCTGCCTTTTTTTTCCCCAACAATGCAAAAAATTTAAAATGTTCATATATCTCCTGTGTGACTGACTTGAAATCACTTGAACAGTATCTGTAAATAACTTGCTGATCAAAAATGCAATTGGTTACATGTGAACTCCCAACTAGCCACAGGTGACTAGTAGCCACTTTACTGGGTTAGATTGTACTGGAAAACAATCGGTCTACCTCAAGCTATTGTTGTTCTGAATTATCCATTTTTTCAGATGTTAAAAGTTTGTCATTTCTAGTTAATACAGTTCCAATTATTGTTATGGAATAAAATTTGTTTATGCCTTATTTCAAATATTTCTTCATAGGGCCACGCTGGATTCGGCTATTAAAGTGTATTGAACCAGACAACCTTCAACACAGAATTCCCAAGGCACTGATGCATGTTAGTTTTCAGCAAGCTGTTATGAATTACAGGTTCACTGGTGTTTTCCACACCATGTAGGTGTTTTGCTGTTTATGTAGATAGACAATGAATGATCTTTGATATAAATCAAAAACAATTCTCAATCTATTTTTGTATGTATAAAATATGTATAGAAATCCTACCTTGTTATTGCTGCAAAGGTGCCTATGGGTTGTTTTGCTCTATGGATTGATTATTTCATTGTTTTATGGTACACAGGGCACCATTCTATTTTACTACTAGGGACATCATTTCATTCACGAATTGGAGCAGTGCTGCTGCATAGTTAAGCCCCCTATGGTCATGGCTTGCACACCATTTTGATCTGAAACACAGACTTGTTGCTGGTGTCCAGTTTGCATTGTTCATTTTGTGTCTACAATAGGTTGAAAATATTGTAGAATTTACTTTAGTGGCAGTGAAAGTACATATAATCAACCAAATCTCACCGGGATCAAAATTGTTATGCATCAAAAACTTGCTTAACTCCTGTGTCATTTTACTTTATAAACAGGATAAGTATATGACTTTTAAAAATCTAGGAGAATTCCAAAAACAATAGTTTTCTCCAAAGTAAATTAATTCTGTTGTTTACACCTAATTACATTTTCTATTACACATTTATTCAAAATTCAATATAACATAATTAAGGCATGATTATATTCTCTGAACATTGTACATTAGAGGAAAAAGAATGGAATTGTCAGATTTTTACTCTGAATTATTTTGTTATTCCTAAAAATCAATGTAATTCTCCCATTATTGATCTAACGTCTCCTTGGTCACACACTGCAGAAAAACAAGGAAATATTTTTTAATTTGGGATTTTGCTTTGGTCAAATCCATAGGTAATATTTTTAGTGGATGAATGTGAGTTTTTTTCTTAGGGAGCAATTAATAGTACAGCTATTTGAGAGGAACCTCATTATATTTTGTTTTAAATTTTAGCCGTGTCATAGAATAACATATCCCAAATATTCAAGATCTAGCATACCATCTATCCAACTAATACTTCCTTCCATTGACGATATAGAACAAATTCAAGAGGGTTTATCATTTGAACTGAGGGGCATCAGGATGAAAATGAGGAAGAATGCAGATAACCATGCTGTGATTGTTAATTTGAAAGATACATTTAAAAAACACAAATTCAACAACAAACTGGGAAGTATTTTCAGTCGCACAGCCTAAAGGATACATTGCTTAAATTCCAGTAAGAGTGGTTAGTGTTCAATTTGTACCATCAAATTAAGCTCATACGTTGTAGAAACAATAATACATCTGCTATGTCACCATGCATAGATTATTTGTTGGAGGATTTGTGGATCATGTATGTTTTAAGATTGACTTTGTATTCCTATTTTTATTCATTCCATTGGAGGTATTAGAGTATTATTCCATCAGGAATGTCCTGATTGTTGATTAGCTCAATGGAAAATCTGTCAAATGGTCTTGGCAGCTAAAATCATTTTTTTTTCTCTTTTGAGCTAAGAGTTTGAGAATATGGTTGCTGTAACATTACTGCTCTGTAACTGAAGTAAGGAGAAAAACTCATTCAGCAACACTTTTGATTTTAATTTCTGTTATAAGCTTAAAGTTTATGCCCAAATAACCTGAAAATATTAATGAACATGGAGGTGTTTTGATATGGGATAGAAAATTAATATTTTACTTTTCAAGCAAATTAAATAAAATTAAATTAAAGTTGATTTTTGTTCTAATTTTAACAATATGTGAAGTGAATATCTTTGTGTTATCATCTTATCATTAAAAATCCAGCTTATCTTTCATCAAATGTACTGTTTCAGCAAAAAATCAAATGTCAAATTATTCTTTTCATATTTGGTAGAGTATGTGAGTTGAAATTGCCAAGAAATGAGTAATGGGAGTCAATGAATGGTTAATGCATTCATTTTGCGTGTCCACTGTATTTATGGAAGCACAATTCTGTTTAAAATCAATCGGATAACACCTGTCTTAATGTAGTGAACATTGCAATGTTATTGGATGTTTTGAACAGTGGTCTGTAATATACTTTCTACATAGATGGGCTCTTATAAAAACTTTAAAAAGCCTGGCAGTGTACTGTTCACTGTTTTGCAAACGTTCATGATATTTAGTTGTGCAAATTGAAGACTGGATATTTGTGCCCAGAAAAGTCCAGTAGATAAAATATTTTGATTACAAATTTCAAATATTATAATAATTACAACGGTAGCCTTTGTAAAATAGTATGCATTTTATATTAAGTTGTGATAAAATATTAGTCACTCAATTTTAATGTAAATATGGAATTAAGTAATAAAGAATGGCATCATTTGAATTCTGTGCTAAAATTGAACTATCAGATCTGGAATTAAGAGAATAGACAAAATCAATTGGATATGAATTTTGTTTGGTATAATACTTTGGAAACAATGACACTACACAAAAATTGCATTAAAATTGTTGAATATTTGATACAAATAAACATTAGTTTGTGTTTTTAATAAATGGTATGAATGGAACATATCTCGTATTCAATAAATAGATTTTTTTAGATGGTCTTATGCAAGATGTCTGAGCTATTTGCTTATGGAGTCCTAGACTGGCCATGAAATATTCCTTAAACTCCATCCTAACTGACCATGAAATACTCTGTCAAACTATACCCAATTTTACTTACTGTAAGTGCTACCAATATTTCTGTACACTAGGTTCATTTATAATTATAAGCACAAAATGACTGGGTTTCACTGTTGACTGCTTAGTCATTTTTGGTTAATAAACTGTATTTTGTACCAATGACATATTTACAGGATTGGATTAGATCAGTGTAATAAAGATACCAGTTAAGGAAAGACTGAGGTCAAATGTCTTCTATGTAACCACAGAAATAGGCCATAGCTACTTTATTAGCCTGCTTTTATGGTTAATTTTGTCTCTCTTTGTTTCCTTATCCGATTCTTACAACCCTCAATTCCTTCCTCACTTCTGTAATTAAACATGGCCCATAATTCTTGGCATACTAGTTGTTTCATCTGTTTCATTTGTTGTACCTCTGAGTTTCAACAAAAAAAAAGTAAATTGTCCCATTAATTGTCCCATTAATGATTGATGGCTTTCTGCTTTTCTCCACAAATATAAATCTATCAAATCCTCTCATTTTAAAGACTTCATGTGTCAACCTTTTCAAGACACAAGCAGGCCACTTTGCTCATTCCTTCCTCAGGAATAACCTTGTGTTTCTGGGTCAAACCTTGTAATTCAAAGGTCTTTTATGGTCACGTGGTTGATGGGAGGCCAGCATATAACTTCCATCAGGGTCTTTTTACCCCTGCAATATCTTAACTCTACCATCAATAATTCTGCATCTTCTGACCTTATGTCATCCCTTGCTAAGGATTGGATTTCATTACTTACCAGCAGGAGCCATCACACACCCTAACTGAGTTCATGTTTTTGGGTCAATGATCTTTCAAGCTGCCTTTAATTTTTTCCCAACAATGCACAAAATTCAAAATGTTCCTATATCCCCTGTGTAACTTTGACTTGAAATCACTTGTACAGCCACAGTACCTGTAAATAACTTGCTGATCAAAAATGCATTGGTTACATGTGAACTCTCAACTAGCCACAGGATTACAACAGGATTGCCGGAGGATTGGCGTACTGCGCATGTTGTTCCGTTGTTTAAAAAGGGTTCGAGGAGTAAACCTAGCAATTATAGACCTGTTAGTTTGACGTCAGTGGTGGGCAAATTAATGGAAAGGATACTTAAAGATAATATATATAAGCATCTGGATAAGCAGGGTCTGATTAGGAACAGTCAACATGGATTTGTGCCTGGAAGGTCATGCTTGACTAATCTTCTTGAATTTTTCGAAGAGGTTACTAGGGAAATTGATGAGGGTAAAGCAGTGGATGTTGTCTATATGGACTTCAGTAAGGCCTTTGACAAGGTTCCTCATGGAAGGTTGGTTAAGAAGATTCAACTGTTGGGTATTAATGGTGGAGTAGCAAGATGGATTCAACAGTGGCTGAATGGGAGATGCCAGAGAGTAATGGTGGATGGCTGTTTGTCAGGTTGGAGGCCGGTGACTAGTGGGGTGCCTCAGGGGTCTGTGTTGGGTCCACTGTTGTTTGTCATGTACATCAATGATCTGGATGATGGTGTGGAAAATTGGATTAGTAAGTATGCAGATGATACTAAGATAGGTGGTGTTGTGGATAATGAAGTAGATTTTCAAAGTCTACAGAGAGATTTAGGCCATTTGGAAGAGTGGGCTGAAAGATGGCAGATGGAGTTTAATGCTGACAAATGTGAGGTGCTACATCTCGGCAGGACAAATCAAAATAGGACGTACACGGTAAATGGTAGCGAATTGAGGAATGCAGTTGAACAGAGGGATCTAGGAATAACTGTGCATAGTTCCCTGAAGGTGGAATCTCATGTAGATAGGGTGGTAAAGAAAGCTTTTGGTGTGCTGGCCTTTATAAATCAGAGCATTGAATATAGAAGTTGGGATGTAATGTTAAAATTGTACAAGGCATTGGTGAGGCCAATTCTGGATTATGGAGTACAATTTTGGTCGCCTAATTATAGGAAGGATGTCAACAAAATAGAGAGAGTACAGAGGAGATTTACTAGAATGTTGCCCGGGTTTCAGCAACTAAGTTACAGAGAAAGGTTGAACAAGTTAGGTCTTTATTCTTTGGAGCGCAGTAGGTTAAGAGGGGACTTGATAGAGGTCTTTAAAATTATGAGCGGGTTAGACAGAGTGGACGTGGATAAGATTTTCCCATTGAGAGTAGGGAAGATTCAAACAAGGGGACATGACTTGAGAATTAAGGGACAGAAGTTTAGGGGGAACATTAGGGGGAACTTCATTACTCAGAGAGTGGTAGCTGTGTGGAATGAGCTTCCAGTGGAAGTGGTGGAGGCAGGTTCGATGTTATCCTTTAAAAATAGATTGGATGGGTATATGGACGGGAAAGGAATGGAGGGTTATGGTCTGAGTGCAGGTAGATGGGACTAGGGGGAAGTATTTATTTTTAATTTAAAAAAAAATTATTTTAAAAAAATGTTCGGCACGGACTTGAAGGGCCGAGATGGCCTGTTTCCGTGCTGTTATGGTTATATGGTTATCTGGATTAGATTGTACTGGAAAACAATCAGTCTACCTTAAGCCATTGTTGTTCTGATTTATCCATTTTTTCAGATGTTAAGTTTGTCATTTCTAGTTAATGCTGTTCCAATTATTGTTATGGAATAACATTTGTTTCAAAGGTCTTTTATTGTCACATTTACCAATTAAGCTACAGTGATATGTGAATTACCATACAGCCATTCTTATATTAAAAAAGCAACACGACCCACAGCTAGATAAAAGTTAACATAAACAGCACCACAGCGGATTCCCCACATTCCTCACTGTGATGGAAGGCAATAAAGTCTAATCTTCCCTCATTTTTCTCCTGCAGTCGGGGCGATCGAAGCTCCCATAGCCGGCGGTCGAAGCCCCCGCGCCGGGGCGGTCGAAGCTCCTGCAGCTTGGAGTTCCCGAAGTCAGTCTCTGACCAGAGAACGCGAGCTCCACTATGTTAAAATCTGCAGGCACCCGCGGTAGAGCTCAAAGATCGATCCCTAGCAAAGGGATTGCGAGCTCCGCGGTGTTAAAGTCCCGCGGTGGAGCTCTCAAAGTCGGTCTCCAGCAAAGGCCGCCAATTCCTTGTTGTTAGGCCGCAGTGTGAACAGAGATACGATACGGAAAAATCTCCGCCAAGATAAGAGATTAGAAATAGTTTCCCCCAACTTCCCACCCCCACCCCACATGAAAACAAGCTAAAGTACACTAAAAACATACATTTAACACATACTAAAAAAACAATGAAGAAGAAAGGACAGACTTGACTGTTTCCATTATTCCTATATTATTTATTTGATATCACAACCAGAAACACTAATTATTTCAAGTAGGGTTTAACTTGGGTTTAGTGTAACTTTTACTTTGCTATTCTGTATGTCCTTGATATACGAGTTGGGCTTGTTTGTCTTTGATGGTTTTACCTATTTGCATTGCCACTTTGTCTATTTATACTCCTAAATCCCTTTGTTAGCACATTTATTATTACCAAAATGTAATAATTCGCACTTAGACTGTAGTAAAATTAATTTACAAATGAATTTGGGTTACATGGTGCAAAAGACCCAAGTTCAATCCTGACCCAGATGCTGTCTGTGTGGAGTTTGCACATTCTCCCTGTGACTGAGTGGGTTTCCTCTGGGTGCTCTGGTTTCCTTCCACGTCCCAAAAACATGCGGGTTTGTATGTTAATTGGCCTGGTAAGGTGCCCCTGGTGTGTAAGAAATGGATGAAAAATGGGATAAAATAGATTTAGCGTGAACGGATGACCAATGGACGCCATGGACTCGGTGGGACAAAGGACCTGTCTCCATGCTAGAGATAGACACAAGAAGCTGGAGTAACTCAGCAGGACAGGCAGCATCTCTGGAGAGAAGGAATAGGTGATATTTCGGGTCGAGACCCTTCTTCAGACTGAAAGAAAGGGAAACAAAAGATATAGAAGATGATGTTGAGAGATAAAGAACAATGAATGAAAGATATGCAAAAAAGTAATCATGATAAAGGAAACAGGCCATTGGGTTTGTTGGGTGAAAATGAGAAGCTGGTGTGACTTGGGTGGGGGATGGATAGGGAGAAAGGGAATTCTAGGGTTACTTGAAGTTAGAGAAATCCATATTCATACCACTGGGCTGTAAGCTGCCCAAACAAAATATGAGATGCTGTTCCTCCAATTTGTGTTTAGCCTTACTCTGACAAATGTCACCATGCTGTATCTCTAATCTAAATGATTTTCATATCTTCTCTGCTCATTCGCAACTACAAAGTTGGACTTTGGCTCCAAGAAATATTTCTGGTTATATGTGGAGCTCATGTGTCCATTCTATCACTTGTATTTGCTATCTTTTGATATCTCTGCATTCTATAAGATGGTACAACAAATGATCCAGCTGGACAATTTTAGTTTGGAGAACTACATGCAAACGTCTCATGACAATGGGTTTCACGAGTTGTCCGTGATGTTTGCTGATAGTGAAACAGTTGGGAATAATTTATAACAAAGGGAAATAATTATTCAGAGTTCCAGATAACTATTCTGTGTGGGAGAACGCCAACTGGTGATTAATTTCAGCAAAGCTTCATTCCTGTTGTGTTCCAACGTGTTAGTTATGTGTGGATATCAAAGTATAGCTGCTGTGGCTGTTCATTCCTTACAGGTATAGTTATTGAACCAGAGCTGTTGTGGCTGGAATTGGGTAATGTCACTGGATGCTCCTATGATTCTTTCAGAGTGAAAATCACATTTAGAATTGATAACTAGAGATTAGTCTCTAATATGTTTGTGAGATTATTAAGCTGTAAGTCTAGGCTAAAAATGAACTTTCTAGTATTATTAACTAGTTGATGGCATTCAACAAACATATCCTTTTGCCAGTAGTGGACTGACTATTGTGTTTTTTTTAAATCATTTGTTAGTGTAGTTTAGCTCAGCAATGGAAGTAGAATTGACTTATCACATTTCCAAACTTGTGATTTTTGTGTGTCATCTCAAACCCTTTTCATTTTGAAGTTTGGAAAAAGTATTTTTGGGATTCTCATCTTCTCCAATTATCGAAGTTCTTCAAACTTTTGGCAAATGCCGTAGCTTAACACTGACCATCCTTCTTCAACAATGACAGTCTGTCATCCTACACGGGCCCTATTAGTCACCACCGGTCCCACAGTCTGGAGTGGAAGCTGCTCATCCTTTATCCCAGGGGATTACCTAAAGAGGAGGATTACATCTAAACTATAACTGCTGAAACAAATAACTGCAGATGCTGGTTAATATACAAAAGGATATCAAGTGTTGGAGTAACTCAGGAGGTCAGGCAGCATCTCTGGAGAACATGGATAGGTGATGATTTTGGTTGAGACCCTCCATCAGTGATTGTTGATGATGGGTGGGGGGAGGGAGGGAGGGAGAGAGAGATAAAAAAAAGCTGGAAAAGGGGCGGCAGGACAAAGCGTGGCAGGTCACGGGTGAATTGACAAGGTGGGGGGTTTTGACAGATAGATGGTTGGAAGGAGCCTGGATGGAGGGAGATGAAAGAATGTGGACGAGAAATGAAAGGGAGGGGTGGAAAGTGAACAGTGACATGTGCAGGCAGAAAGAAGGGGGATTACAACAAGAAGGGTGAGGGAAGAAAGGGGGGATGGGGGAGTTTGTAAAGGAAGGGAGGAGTAGAATGGTAGTGGTGATTAGGAAGGAGAAATAGAATTGCCAACTGGTCCTGGGAGGATTAGATGAAAAATTGCTTGCGCGTCAATATTGGAATACCTGTTTTCCCACCTAAACGCTAGCCAGCAAGTGTTGAGTCCCTGAGCCATTTGCACGTATAAATGTTGTAAGAGTTTGTCACTACTGCCTCGGGGAAGAGCTTTGTAGTAACACATGGTGAGCAGCTAAACCTCTACAAATCTCTATGGGAAAAGAAGCCATCTGTGCATAATCACAGATTATTGTGAGGAGAGAAAATAACTTAAAAACAGCCATCTTAGAACAGTAGTTAAGATGTATTTAGATGACTTGAATTACCAACGGACTGAAGGCTGTAGGCCCAATGGAAGATAGAATGATACACATGGGTGCTCAATGGTCAGTCAGTGTGGACATGATAAGCCAAGCAGCCCGTGGCCATGCTGTGTGACTCCATCAGAACATCAGAGTGTTTTCATTTTGAACAGGCCACACACGAGGATGGGTAATGATCTGTGAAGTTCTCTGAGATTGCACAGAGAATTGATATGTGTAACTGGAAGAGTATCCAGTGGTGCTGATTGATCAAACATTTGTGAATTAGGAGATGTTGTGAGACGCCACCTGTGGCAACTGAACCGTCAGGTACAGACTAAACAGAAACAAAACAATAGATAGATACAAATGCTGGAGTAATTTAACGGGGAAAGCAGCGTCTCTGGAGAGAAGGAATGGGTAATACTTCAGGGGGGAGACCGTCTGAAGAAGGGTCTCGATCCAAAACGTCACCCATTCCTTATCTCCAGAGATGCTGCCTGTCTCACTGAGTTACTCCAGCATTTTGTGTCTGTCTTCGGTTTAAACCAGTATCTGCAGTTCCTTGCCACACAAAACAGAAGAGTGTTCTATCTGGCACGGTGGGGCAGCAGTAGAGTTGCTGCCTTGCAGCACCAGAGATCCGTCTTTGATTCTGACTACAGGTGCTGGCTGTACAGAGTTCTCCGGGTGCTTCGGTTTCCTCCTACACTCCAGACGTACAGGTTGGTAGGTTAATTGGGTTCAGTAAAGATTGTAAATTGTCCCTGGTGTGTAGGATAGCGCTAGTGTACGGGGATTGCAGGTTGTCATGGACTCAGTGGGCTGTAGGGCCTGTTTCTGCGCTGTATCTTTAAACTAAAAACTAAACTAAAGAACTCTGGAAGGAAACAACAGGTCAAGCAGCATCTGTGGAGGCAAAAAGTGCATGTCGACATTTCAAATCAAAATCAGAACTGAAGAGAATAGGAAAGATAGCCTGGGGATGGGAGCGGGGAGGCGAAAGGTGGGATAAAACCTGGTGGGTGGAACCAGATGGGGAGTGGATGATGGGTAATCGGAATGAGGATTATTTTTTTGGAGATGGTAAGTGGGAGGAATGAACAAAGTGATAGAAAGTTATGCAGACAGCAGAAAGCTAGGCAGACAGACAAATATGTGTGGGAGGAAAGCACCAAGGGTGTGTTTACCTAAAATTGGAAGAGTCAATGTTCATACCATTGGGTTGTAAGGAATGTGAGGATGTTGCATCTGTCGTCACTGTAACAATAGAGAATGCCGAGGACAGACAGGTCAATGTGGGAGTGGGAAGGCGATTTAAAATGACATGCAACTGGAAGCTCGAGATGGCCACTGCAGATGGAGCGCAGATGTTCTGTAATATGCTCACTTAATCTGTGCCTAGTTTCACTATTGCAGAATAGGCCACACCTTGAGCAATTAATGCAGTTGAGCTAGTTGGAAGAGGAGCAGATGGACTTCTGCCTCACCTGCAAGGGCTGTTTAGGTCCCTGAATGCTGTAAAGTGGGTGCAGGGTAGGGACAGCTGTAACACTTCCTTCAGTCACAGGGGAAAATGTCTGGGGCAGAAAGGGATGATGGGGAGGGATGAGTAGACCCAAGAGAGTGGTGTCTATCTGAAGCAGAAAGGGACGTGGGTGAGGGGAAAATGTAACTAGTGGTAGAATCACATTGGAGCTTATAGAAACAAGTGGCAGAGGATTATGAGTAGGAAGGGACTGGAGATGCCGGTTTAAACCGAAGATCGACACAAAAAGGAGTAATTCAACGGGACAGGCATCATCTCTGGAGAGAAGGAAAAGGAAACGTCACCCATTCCTTCTCAGCAGAAGATTGAGTTGGATGGAGGCTGGAAGGATGAAAGGTGAGGACTAAGAGAACTCTATTGCTGTTCTGCATGGAGAGGTATGGAGCAGGGGTTGGTCAAAGGAAATGTGCAGTACATTGAGGAAATGCATGTGAAACTTCGTCAACTATAGTAGAGGGAAAGCCACATTTTCAGAAGTAGTTCATTTCAGATGCTCCAGAGCAGAAGACCTCATCTTAAGAACACATGAGTTGATGACAGAGAAATTGAAAAAGGGGAAGGCAGGGTGAGATGAGGTACGGACTGAAACCTGATCTATAATAGATACGGTTAAGGATAGTTGTAATGTGTAGTAGGAAGAAAAAGAGTTGTTATTTGATTGTGCTAAATGGGAGTTCTTAGCTCAAAATCACAGAGGTCCAGTAAACTGTACACTACAACAAAGTGGCCATTTGGTTGTAATGGGAGAAGAAATACTGAAACTTCCTCCATGGTATCAAAGACCTCAATTCCAGGCGTAAATGTCCATTGTCACTATGGCAAAGAGAGAACTAGAAGCCTTGGTTAAAATTAAATACCTAGATAGATACACTTGGTCATAATATCCATGTGGGAAAACTATCAGGGACAATCATTTCTAAACTTCCCTGTGCCAGATTTGCTCAGATAGGATTTAAGTAGCCCCAGTATTCTGAAAGATTGATTTTAAAACATAAAAGGAAAAAAAACATATTAGCAACTGTAACCCAGGAAGAACTATTGTGCAAGGAAGCCCTGAGTTCAAAAGACAAAGACTACAACCCATTGGAGGGAGCCTGTCCAGTTCACAACACTGGGATGTACTGTAGTTCTGCTCATTGTGCATACCCTGGCCATATTGTCTTCCCACAATGCATGACCTTTCATTTTCCAGGTTTAAGTTCCATTGGCCATTTCTCTGCCCATTTTCCCAACTCATCATATCTGCTGATCTACCATGACGAATTGCACAACTTAGCAAACAGGTTGCATGGCATTCATTGATGCACTTCCTTGTCTCTTACTGAGAATAAATTGGCACAAAGCGAACTCAACAGTAGCATAGTGCTTAACTTGTTAACATCAGACCCATTATCTAAAAAATGTAACCAGGCCAGTTTGGAAAATACTCAGTGTCTTGTAAGTTATCTGAATATCTCTTTTAAAAATGTGGTTATCAGTTAAATTGACCATGAATCTCAAGGATTGTTGTAAAAACCCAAATAAAAATGGAAAATGCTGGAAGTAAACAGGTCAGGCAGCATCTGTGGGAAACAACAGTGACTGTTCTGGGAGTATGCTTCTCTCTTTTTTTGAATGGTTGACTTTTCCTTTCGCACAGACTGCCTCATCTGCTGAGTTTTTCCAACTTTTTCTTAATTTGTTTCAGATTTTCAGCAAGTTTTTTTTTAAATTGACATAGAAACCCACCTGTTTCACCAATGTCTTGGAGGGAAGCAATGGGTAAATTCTTACCTGTTGTGGATCATAACAAGCTCACAACTTTGACATTGACAATTGACTTCAGGCGTGGTAATCATTCATTTTTTCCCAACCCTCTGTGACAAAACAGATTAAGCCAACAAACCAGATAGACTACCCAGCAATGAAGTTGGTACAAGATTCACAGATGATGATACTACATCCCTCTCAGCTTACCCTGAAAACTGTTTTTCATGAACGTTTGGTGACTGATTAAATTAAAAGAACAGTCTCATGGGTCAGACACACAAGCTTCATGCCTTTCAGGCAATGTCCCAGATTATTTTGTTGTTACCCCCAGGGATATCCTATCTCAATAGCAGGACAGATTCAGTAGAGTTGGTGGTGCATTGGCGTACACTGTGAGAGAATGCCTCCTTGAGTACCAACGATGGGTCTGAACTCTGTGAGGTTTTGTGTATCAAACATGAGGAGCGCTCCTTGGATTACCATCCAGCCTCAGCTGATTAATTAGTGCTCCTCCACTTCAAACTCCACTGAGCCAGGAAGAGCACTGAACATACTGATGGTGGGAGAGTAGCTGATAGCTTCACTACTGATTTAGCCGGTCAAATCTGAAGGATGTGGTTTCAGTAGGTGATGAGTGAAAGAATCAGTGGGAGAAACATATTTACCTTTGTCCTCGCTATCATGTAGTATCTGATGGTGGATGTCTCAGTCTTGAATATTATCACAGATTCATGGACTTATTTCAGAATTTGAGGAGACCCTTCAGTCCACCACGCTTGTCCTGAATATCAAGCACACAAATTTGTAATGGAGTCATAAAATCATAGAGAGCTACATCACATTAACATGCCCTTCAGCCCATCAATCACCTAGTTACACAGATCCTACAGTAAATACTTTTTTTAATACTTCCACATACCCATTAAATCCATCCAGATTCTACCACTTACCTGCACTCAGTGGCTGATTTACAGCTGCCAATTAACCTACCGACCCGCACGTCTTTGAAATGTGCAAGCAATCCAGAGCACCCAGAGGAAACCAGAGTGGCCATGGGAGACGTGCAAACTCCACACAGACAACACTCAAGATCGGGGTTGAACACCAATCCCTGGTTCTGTGAGGCAGCGGCTCTATAGCTGCACCACTGTGCCTAATCCTACACTAATCCCATATTTATTTTCTACAAGGCATTCAAGGTCAGTTTGCTGCCGAGCAAACTTAGAGTCCTGCTATTATGGCTGTGGTTTACAATGTGAAAAGAGAATATCACCTTATTTCTGCTTTAAATGGGTGACCCTTTATTGTCAAACAATGGTCATTCTACCACTAATACATCATACTAATACTAACCATTAGAACAGAGACGAGGAAACACTTTTTCTCACAGAGAGTTGTGAGTCTGTGGAATTCTCTGCCTCAGAGGGCAGTGGAGGCGGGTTCTCTGGATGCTTTCAAGAGAGAGCTAGATAGGGCTTAAAAATAGCGGAGTCAGGGGATATGGGGAGAAGGCAGGAACGGGGTACTGATTGGGGATGATCAGCCATGATCACATTAAATCAAGGGCCCGAAGGGCCGAATGGCCGAATGGCCTACTCCTGCACCTATTGTCTATTGTCTATCTATGTCAAGTAACAGGTATTTGAGCAAAAACTGAACTCAATTAAATAATTTCAAACCAGGCCTTACAGTCTCTGTAGAAAGTTGCAATATGAGGTAATGAAGGGGAAACACCAAATGCCCCTGTAATTATCCCATAGCTGATGAAACCAATCAGCAACTAACTAAAATACATAAAGTCATAGAGTTACAGAGAAATACAGCATGGAAACGGACCCTTTGGCCGAACTCACCCATGTCAACGAGATGTTCACCTAAACAAGTCCTGTTAGCCTATGTTTGGCCCATTTTGGTCTACATCTTTCCTATTCATGGACCGTCCAAATGTCTTTTACCTGGAGTTAATTTACTTGCATAAGCCACTTTCTTTGGCAGCTCGATCTACTGTATATACCCATCACCCTCTATGCAAAGAAAATACCCCTCAAGCCCCTTTAAAATATTTCGCCTCCCAACTTAAACCTATGCCATTTAGTTTGGTTCATCATCAAAAATAACCATTGAAAAAGTAAAAAGTAATATTTTGCAATGCTTTGAATTTACATGCTGGACTGCTAGGGCAAATGCAGTCCAAGCAGTCTAGAACTGATAGGAAATATTTACAGGACACCCTTATTCTTCACTGTCCTTATGCTTCTCACCTGAATTGTGCGGATGACAGTGGATGAGGGCCTTTATTTAAGTATTTACAGGTGAAGGTGTCATTTGCAAGTAAGCATTTCTAACTCATCCGTCTTAGACCTTGAGAATGTGGCGGCGAACTTTCATCTAGAGTACGGTAACGAGATTCCCTTGATATTGTCAGTTAGTCCTAACTGAGTCAAAGAGTGATACAGTGTGGAAACAGACCCTTCGGCCCAACTTGCTCACACTGGCCAACATGTCCAAGCTACACTAGTATCACCTGCCCACGTTCGGTCCATATCCCTCTAAACCTGCCCTATCCATGTACCTGTCTAACTGTTTGTTAAACATTGGGATAGTCCCAGCCTCAACTACCTCCTCTGGCAGCTTGTTCCATGCACCCACCACCCTTTGTGTGAAAGGATTACCCCTCAGATTCCTATTAAATCTTTTCCCCATCACCTTAATCCTATGTCCTCTGGTCCTCGATTCACCTACTCTGGGCAAGAGTGTCCATCTCCAAGTCTGTGGGTTGGATGGGGAACTGCAGGGGGGATTATATTGTGCACCCAGAATCCACTTGGTGCAACTTGCAGGAAAACTGTCATCAGCTCCCACCGCATCCTCCAGAAACAGATAGGAGGCTGACTCTAGCTGCAAATCGGTGACCTCGCCAGCAAGAAAGGCTTGTTTCCAATTTTTGGCCATGAGTGGGTGAGATATTGACATATTGCCAGGGCTGCATAGTCTCCTTTCATGCTACAAATTGCAATGATTACATGGTGCATACTCACCCCTTTGCTTCACCTATTGTGTGATCTACCCACTTGTTCTTAAAGGAAATTTCTGGAGGCTGCATGAGAAACTGGCTGAACTATTTTTGGGAAGTGGGCCAAAGTTAACAGCCTCATCATTACATTATCACTGATCAAACGGAGTGTGTGGAACTGCCCTCATTGTTTTTGATGCCCTTCTTTCCAATAATTCTTCTTGCAGCACACAGTATAGGAAATCAGTGCAGAGTACAGTATAGAATAATTCCCAAAAGATCACTAAATTTTATTGTTCTTAAAAGTTTTCTCCTAATTATGAGATAGAATGCCCCAAGAAATTATGACACAGCATCGAAGGGGATTTCTTTTTACCCTTGCATAACTAAGAATAGTTGCTTGCAAACTATCTTTGCATACCATCTGCAAATATTCCAACAGCAGTATTATACATGCGACAGTATTTAGCATGAAATCATAATAGAATGTGGTTAACGCCATAACAAAATTCCAGCTCCAAAGAAGAGTTATTTATTATGTGCATTAAACTGTGAGCATAATCTATAATTGTTCTTTTGCATGTAGTTTCCAAAGCACGATCACCCTTCAGTGGTGAGCATACCTATATGAAACTTGTTCTCCTAGATTTCTGACCAATTTACCACCTCAGTAATAGTAAAATATTTTTTTAGGTTTAGGTTTATTACTGTCACATGTACCGAGGTACAGTGAAAAGCTTTGTTTTGAATGTTGTTTAAATAGATCAGATATACTATATAATTATAGAAGTTAGATTTGAGTACATAGAAATAGAGCAAAGGGTACATAGATAGATACAGAGTGCAGAATATGTAGAAGTTTGCAAGAGCAATTTGGGACATGTCTCCTCAGGCAGCAGAGGCGTTGTTATGCCTTCTTAGCTGTCACAACAATGTAGTTGGTCCATAATAGATCATTGGTAATATTAATGCCAAGGAATTTGAAGCTCTCAACCATTTCCACTTTGACACCATTGATGCTGATTGGGGGATGCACTGAAGTCCATAATTGGCTTCGTCATCTTGCTGACATTAAGGGAGAGCCTGTTGGCTTGACACCATGTTACCAACTTCAATCTCTGCTTCCTGTACTCCGTTTCATCATTGTCCATGATCTGGTCCACCGCAATGGAGTCATCAGCAAGCTTGCAAATGGAGTTAAAGCCGAACTTTGCCACACAGTTGTGAGAGTGTGGGGAGTACAGTAGTGGACTGAAAACGCAACCTTGCAGGGCACTGGTGTTGGGGATTGTTGTGGAGGTGGTGACGTCACCTATCCTCACTGAGTGTGGCCTGCGGGTCAGAAAGTGAAGAATTCAGTGGCAGAGGGAGATGCCGATTCCTAGGACAAAGAGTTTGGAGATGCTGGTAGTTTTAAAATAATGCATTATTGCACTAAGGGTCTCTCATTTTCTCTGCAGTGTTTTGTTGATGTTTCTGTTCTGAACAGGCATGGAGTTCAGTCATGTCACAAACTGCCCTTCTCGTGAGTACAATGTTGAATCCTTACAATGCCAGATAGCAAGTGCATGTTATAATAAAAAGCAGTGCAGTTGCTTTGGTGCATTTCAGTATGTCAGCTGTAATCTCGAAGGCTTGGTTAGATCAAAATAACTGTTACCGTTTAGTGCCTTCAAACTGGATCCAAATGAAAATCTCAAGGTCAGGCCTCAGGGTGTCGTGCATGTGCTAGGGGCAGCAACAAAAAAACATAGCCAAGGAATTTATTTGCACGGAGCTCAAGGTGTTCTGCAGCTGGAAATGTCACCAACCAGCTGGGTTGGATTGCACTCACCTGGTTCCATCCTAATCTTTCCAGCTGTGGACAGTTCTTTGCCATTAGAGTTAGAATATCCTCCTGCTTCATGTAACTGTTGTTGCAAGTGGAACGTTCCAGAACTCCAGCAGCACACCTTCAGGTAGTCAGCAATTGGAGGAGGTCAACCCAATGACCAATAGGAGGAAGTGGAAGTGGGGCTTGGACTTGTGGGCCAATTGAAAAAACTAGAGTTAGGAGACTTGGGCCCAAGGACCAATGGAAGAGAATTTGGATTTTTGAACCAATGGCGGGACAGTGAAATGTTCTCTCACCTTATGGAAAGAACAGGGTGGGAGTACTGAAGAACCAATAGGACTTGCTTTATGTTATCTTATTGCCAGGGTAGAGAGATTTGAAAATAGATGGCATAGATTTAAGGTGAGAGGGGAAGAATTTAATAGGAATCCAAGGACCACTTTTAACAGAAAGGCACAGTGGAGCTGCTGTCTCGCAGCTACAGAGGCCCCAGATCGATCCTGACCTCAGGTACTATCTGTGTGGAGCTTACACGTTCCCCCTGTGACTAGCAATGTTACAAAATTTTGAGATTTTAAAAATAAAGTCTGCAATTTATCCCATCAGATAAAGCATAAAAAGAAGTTTAATTTGACACTTAATTCACTTTCATATCTTCAGTATTAAAAAAGTTATGGCCATTATCATACTCAGAAATTAGCATCTAGTTCCCTATTGCTTTTCCATTGACTTAACACAAAAGCTGTGATCGAGGACAGTTAAAAGCCCATAACTTTCTTAAAAATTATGATAACTGAAAGAAATTTTCAGTTATTATAGATTGAAGCATTCTGAAACAAATATGAAACAATCTTACTTCGAAGACATGAAAGTAAAGCATATAATTAGTTAGTTACCTAATTGTAGCTAATTACAAAATTCAATTACTAGATCTAAACATCTATCAATTTCTTAAGAATAGATTAACATTTTTAAATAGCCTGTGTCCAAATAACATTCACACAATAATTCACAATATAACATAATTTTTAAATCTAATTTTCATGAATTTACAGGCCAAATGGATGGAATTGAATGTTTAATACCTGTAAATTAATGGGGATTTAATTCATCTTGCGAGTGAAGATTTCTGGAACGCAATCTTTTGGAACGTTCATTTGCGGTGAATTTAACCCCGTATTGGCATGAAAAATACTGCCGTTAATTCGGGGAATAAAATCACCGTGTCGCATGAAAAAATGTGAATTAAAGGCCTCTTAAGGAGAACGTTTATACATTAAATTAAAGCACTTTCGTTTACCTTTCCCTTGTGTGAAATCCGTCCCCGTTGTTGGCGTTGACGCTTCAGAAGATGATTTTAAAATGATTCCAACGCTGAACTTGTTGGGAGATTTTTAAAACAAACTACGTAAAACGGCACTCGGAACGCTTCTTCCAGAGAAGCTGGTACTCTTCAAAGTATAATTCAGGACAAGGGAGGAGAAACCCGCACTTTAACCCCGCCCCCCCTTAAAGGCGCCAAAATCGCGCACACGGCCAGTGACAGAATTACAGCGCCGCTGAAGGCAAGTATTGTAACATACCTACTGTGACCATGTTGGTTTTCTCCAGGTACTCTGGTTTCCCCTAAACTTTCCAAAAGACATGGTCCCGACATAAACATCACCTATCCATGTTTTCCAGAGATACCTACCTCACCCGTTGAGTTACTCCAGCACTTTATTTCTTTTTTGGAGAGAGAGTTGGAGGTGATTTCATGAGCGATATGATTTTATTTTGAAATTGAAAGATCATTTGGTCCTCAATCTAGATGTTCAATTGCACAATGATTTTTTCACCCCATTGTGAATGAAAACTGTGATTGATTCCCTGCTGAAATGCATTTATGAACAGTTGCCATCATGTAAGAAAAAGTCCACAATTACATAGGGAGATAAGCCTCTCCTGGCTCAGGGAGCATTGATATTGATTGCCTGTCACTAATTCTCCATCTCATCCTTAGTCTGTGGCCTCCTACACTGTTACAACATAGCCCAACGCAAGCTTGAGGAACAGCACCTCATCTTCCATTTGGGCACGTTACACCCTTCCATACACCAATATCAGTCCCTCCAAATTTAGGTAACTTGCTTTTCCTGTCTGTATCAGAACTGACTGTCTCTACTGTAATTCATCCATCTGTGACTTTAGTTCATTTTATTTCACTCCGTTAATACTGTTTACCTGGGCATGTCACAGAGCCCCTGATATTAGCCGCATATTACACAAAAAAAACATAACGCGCTCTAACCGCTTCATTGAAACATTTGCTCTGGTCTCACACTATCACAGATATTTCATTTCTCTTATCCCTTCCTCCTGTCGCCTTCTCTGCAATATAAAATTTCCTTTTTATCTCTCTTTCCCAAAAGGACAAATGGTCTCAATGCATTAATTGTTTCTCTTTCCATAGATGCATATTAATTACTTCGCTTTAGACTTTAGCCTTTTGAGATACAGCGCAGAAACAGGCCTATCCACGCCGACCAGCCATCCCCGTACACTAGCACTATCCGACACACTTGGGACAATTTACCAAATCCAATTAACCTACAAACCTCTACGTCTTTGGAGTGCGGGACGAAACCAGAGCACCCAGAGAAAACCCAGGCGGTCACAGGGAGAACGTACAAAATCCGTACAGACAGCATTTGTAGTCAGGATCAAACCCGGCTCTCATGCGCTGTAAGGCAGCAACTCTATTGCAGCGCCACAGTGCTGCATTTACTTTGGATTCCTGCCATCTGTGGTATTCTTTAGTTTCTTGTCCAAATGTTATTTACATTTATTAAATCCCCTTTCCATCTCTATTGTTCTAAACAGTCTCTACCAACAATTATTTGAGAAGTTCTCTGGATGTGGGAGCGTGTGTTGAGTTTTGGAGAAAATAAGGCAACGGTCGATATTGTGTGTCCATCAATATGTGTAGAAAAGGGAACGTTACGTGTGGGTAGCATGTATGGAGAAGCGGAGAGCAGGTACTGAGCGCTCAGTAATTGTGGAGAATGGTCAACTGTTGGAGCTGTAGGAGGTCACGTGAGTTGCACGCGCTTTGCACTGAACCCCTCGACTTCACTGTTCCAATGAGGTTGTTGATTTTGTTTCAGCATCACTCCATGTTCCGCAACTATCACTCCTGACTGTCAACTATTGCATCACCTCCTGCCATCTCTACACCCTGATGTATATGACCTACGTCTCTTTGTTGATCTCATACAACAAGACTTCCAAGTCCCTGTCAACGTGTTTGGGGAGAATGCTCCCTGTTAATCATTTTCCAAACCTAAACATATTTTGCAAGTTATACAACGGTGTGTCACAGGGGTCCTGTTATGAAGCTTGAGGTTGCATCTACAAAGCGACAGGAAGGGAGCTATTTATTTTTAAAGCCTTTTCATTTTTACATTTTTATTTTTATGTACATTTTTAAAGAATTTTCACTCTAGTAATGATAATAAAATGCTTCATGTTATACATTAATGACTGGATACAGTATATATTCCATTAGTTGAATCGTGAGCACTGGTAGGGTGACTATTCAATGAAATGAAAGAATTATAGCAAGTTTATTTGATGACTATAGAAAATGGACATTTCTGATTTATGGGGAAATCAGTTTTAAAGAACATGTCTCTGACATAATCCAGAGACAGCCTGTACTGGATTCCTTCACTAGCACAGGCATCTAGAATGGAGTGCACCTGGGCTGTTGCAGAGGAAGACCATGAACCAATTACAACATTTTAAAAACAGTACAACAAGCCCTGTACTCAATGTTTGAAATCCCTGATTTCAGAGCAAATACATTTCAACCCCTTTCTTTTTCATTCACAAACCCATTTTCCTAACACTGCAACACTTTCTTTTGATAAAGCAGACCCCACTGGCAACCTTTTGTTGCTTCAACTGGTAGAGCCATGTTGCGTATGGTAGGAGTCAGAACATGATGTTGCCTGATCTGCTGGAGAGTTTCTGGTACTTTTAATACTTATTTCAGATTTTTGTAATCAGAAGTTATTCATAGAGTCAACGAACACAGAAACAGCCCCTTCAGCCTAGCCTGCCCATGTTTGACCCATATCCCTCTAAAACTTTCCTATCCATGTACCTGTCCAAATGTTTTTTAAATGGTGTTATAGTTTCTGCCTCATCGACCTCCTCGGGCAGCTCATTCCACCTACCCACCACTCTATGTGAACACGTTGTTCCTCAGATTCTTAGTAAATCTTTCCCCTCTAACCATATACCTATGTCCTCTGGTTCTTGATTGCCCTACTCTGGGTAAATGATTCTGTGCATCAACCCTGTTTATTCCCCTCATTATCTTGCACACCTCTATAAGATCACCTTTCATCCTCCTAGGCTCCGAGGAATACAGTCCTAGCCTGCCCAACCTCTCCCTATAGCTCAGGCCCTCAAGTCCTGACAGCACCCTCATAAATCTTCTCTGCATTCCTTCCAGATTAACAACATCTTTCCTATAGCAAATGATTGCTTCTCATTTTATTTGTTTTTTTATGTTTCTTTTATACTGCACTAATGAAAAGCTATTTGAACGAAACGATACAATACGATACGACATGATAGAACTTTATTTATTCTAGGAGGGAAATTAATTTGCCAACAGTCATAAAAAACACAAAATACATGAAACATGAAAATAAAGTGACAAGCGGTAAGGCTTTGGGGATGTGCAAAGATTGAGGGGAGGGGGGGGAGATCAGTCTGTCTCAGTCTACCCCATGACAGAAGACGGAGAAGTTGTAAGTTAGATAGCCACAGGGAAGAAGGATCTCCTGTGGCATTCTGTCCTGGTTAGATGTGGTCTATGGGCCAAATGTATTTCATGACATTAGCAATTTGTATTGTGGAGGTATGAAGAAAAATAGAATTGGGAAATACTGGCCACATGTTGGTAACAGAAGATGGAGCAGAATAAAATTAGGAATAGTTTGAAATGGATTAAGCATCACCAAGACCATGAACATTTGCATGTGTCAAAATCATGTTCATTTATAGGGAGATTTTTCAAAATGAGTTGTATCCCTGTGAGATGCGGTTTGGGGATGGAGATGCAGGTGTAAGGATGAGGATGTGCATGGGAATGTGATAGAGAATAGGGACGGGAAAGGGATGGAGGTGGGGAATGTGATAGAGTAAGGATGCAGTGGATATGGAAATAGATTGGAGATGGGGTAAGGATGTGGTTGGTTTAACCATGGTGGCAGGGTGTGGATGGGGATGGTGTTGGTGGGGTGAGGTGTGGATGTGATAGGAATGGAGGTGAAGATGGGAATGGTGTGGGGGCTGGATGGGGTCGGTATGGGGTGTGGATGGGAATGGAGTAGAGGTGGGGATGGGATAGAAATGGGAGTGGAGGTGGGGATGGAGTGTTGAATGGGGCTGGGTGAGAGGTGGGAATGGGATAGGAACAGTGGGAGTAGGGATGGAGTGGGGTGGGGTGGTGTGGAAATGGTATAGGAATGAGCGTGAGTGGGTAAAGGCTGGGGATGGGTTTAGGATTGGGGTGGGGGGGGATTTTCATTTCACCGCTGACAAACTAGGTTTCCAGATAAATGCAAAAGCTGTGTACACCATGAACTAGAAATGTATACCTTGCTGTATTTGTGGTGATACGTTTCAGCTGAAGGGTTTGGATTCAGAATTTCCATTGTTCAAAAATATTGGTCTCCCAGAGTCCAGGTGATAACTACCATCTGCGCTAGTCAGACATGGGACCGTGGAGTGAACTTTTATTGCTGGTACTCAATAACCCTTGTAGCTGAACAGACAGCCCTAAGGCAAGTGCAATTATTTATTTTTCTGCATTCTTGGCATGAACAGTGTTTTCTTTTATTGTATCGCACTAACATTAAGCACTCAAAGACCCCATGGCTGCTCTGCATTGAAGGTGGGAGGCTCTCACAACAGATTAACACTGCCTCGTGTTGTGCCCATGGAGAAACAATGTGCAAATCGCTGGGGAGAATGAAGTAAAGCATGCTCAATGTGTGCGTCATCCTGAAGGCCACCTTCACGTGTGGCAGCATCCGGCTGTGTGAAGACCCTGGCTGTACAAACACTGCGGGTGACCAGATAATATGGTTATCTCTGTGCTAGTTGTTGTCTAGTCTTGGTGCCACAGAACGTTCTATTCAATTGGACTGTCCTTTGTAAACTTTTGTCGACTGCATGTTGCCCTGGGCATGAGACCATTGTCTCTCCCCTTCTGGAATGGCCATTTGCCAAGATGGTCTGGAGAGGGACGCAATGGACTTTGGCAGCGTTCACTCAGTTACATGTGCAGCAGAGAGCACTGTTGCCATTGACATACATTGAGACAATCATCCACTGTTGTTGGAAGATTATCATTTTGGTGAAAGATATCTCCTGGTCTGCCTGAAACTTGCTGTTCTTCCAATGCAAAATTCTGGCTCTGACTGAATGTTGCAGCCTGGCACATTGCATGGTCTGGCATCATGGCAGGCACTGTAGGAGGAAAGACCACAGTGTAAACCCATCCTGCCAGTGAACACTGTGGGGCTGAAGCATGTTTAAAAACCCCATAGACTGTTAGCTAGTATACCAAGGGAATTAACTATGTTGCGGGTGACATAACGTAAATGGAACAATGTGGCTTGTACTCTGAGAAAGGACATACAAAACTCCTGTGTTAATTATTAGTGAAGTTTATGACAAAAGTATTTCTATAGTGTACCTTCATAAACATTATATTGATGAAACTTCTGAAAACTTTCAGAAACCAGTTCAGGACAATGCATGACTTCCTAATGTCTAGAGAAAGCTAATTTCCTTAGTGTGGTGAGAGGAGTGAAGGTAACCACTTACACCCCGTTGTAATCAAGATTCTGTCAATCTCAGCCTTAAAAATATCCATTG
This sequence comes from Malacoraja senta, assembly GCA_038087875.1. Classification (NCBI taxonomy): domain Eukaryota; kingdom Metazoa; phylum Chordata; class Chondrichthyes; order Rajiformes; family Rajidae; genus Malacoraja; species Malacoraja senta. The sequence continues at coordinate 22,472,836 of CM075985.1, read as the reverse complement.
ACAGCCTCCGTAGCATTCTGTGGCAAAGAATTCAACAGATTTACCACTCTCGGACTACAGAAATTCCTCCTCATTTCCTTCCTAAGGGTATGTCCTTTTATTCTGAGGCTGTGACCTCTGGTGCTAGACTCTCATAGAAACATAGAAACATAGAAAATAGGTGCAGGAGGAGGCCATTCGGCCCTTCGAGCCAGCACCGCCATTCATTGTGATCATGGCTGATCGTCCCATATCAATAACCCGTGCCTGCCTTCTCCCCATATCCCTTGACTCCACTAGCCCCTAGAGCTCTATCTAACTCTCTCTTAAATCCATCCAGTGACTTGGCCTCCACTGCCCTCTGTGGCAGGGAATGCCATAAATTCACAACTCTCTGGGTGAAAAAGTTTATTCTCACCTCAGTCTTAAATGACCTCCCCTTTATTCTAAGACTGTGGCCCCTGATTATGGACTTGCCCAACATTGGGAATATTTTTCCTGCATCTAGCTTGTCCAGTCCTTTTATAATTTTATATGTTTCTATAAGATTCCCCCTCATCCTTCTAAACTCCAGTGAATAAAAGCCTAGTCTTTTCAATCTTTCCTCATATGACAGTCCCGCCATCCCAGGGATCAATCTCATGAACCTACGCTACACTGCCTCAATCACAAGGATGTCCTTCCTCAAATTAGGAGACCAAAACTGTACACAATACTCCAGATGTGGTCTCACCAGAGCCCTATACAACACAGAAGAACCTCTTTACTCCTATACTGAAATCCTCTTGTTATGAAGGCCAACATTCCATTAGCTTTCTTCACTGCCTGCTGTACCTGTAAGCCAACTTTCAGTGACCGGTGTACAAGGACGCCTAGGTCTCGCTGCACCTCCCCCTTACCTAACCCTATTGAGATAATAATCCCTTGTTTTTTGCCGCCAAAGCGGATAACCTCCATTTATCTATATTATACTGCATCTGCCACGCATCTGCCCACTCACTCAACCTGTCCAGGTCACCGTGCAACCTCCTAACATCCTCTTCACAGTTCACACTGCCACCCAGCTTTGTGTCATCCTAATTCCCTCTTCCAAATCATTAATATATATGGTAAACAGTTGCGGCCCCAACACCAAGCCTTGTGGCACTCCACTCGCCACTGCCTGCCATTCTGAAAAGGACCCGTTCACTCCTACTCTTTGCTTCCGGTCTGCCAACCAATTTTCTATCCATGTCAACACGCTACCCCCAATACCATGTGCTCTAATTTTAGTCACCAGTCTCCCGTGCGGGACCTCATCAAAGGCTTTCTGAAAGTCTAGATACACTACATCCACTGGCACCCCTTCATCCATTTTACTTGTCACATCCTCAAAAAATTCCAGAAGATTAGTCAAGCATGATTTCCCTTTCATAAATCCATGTTGACTTGGACTAATCCTTTTACTGCTATCCAAATGCCCCATTATTACCTCTTTAATAATTGACTCCAGCATCTTTCCCACCACCGAAGCCAGGCTAACTGGTCTGTAATTCCTCGTTTTCTCTCCCGCTCCTTTCTTGAAAAGTGGTATAACATTAGCTATCCTCCAATCCACAGGAACTGATCCTGAATCTATTGAACATTGGAAAATGATCACCAATGCGTCCACTATTTCTAGAGCCACCTCCCCGAGGACCCTGGGATGCAGACCATCAGGCCCAGGGGATTTATCATCCTTTAGTCCCATTAGCCTACCCAATACTATTTCTCGCCTAATGAAAATGTCTTTAAATTCCTCTACCCCCTTAGATCCTCTGTCCTCCAGTACGCTCTCCCACTAGCAGAAGCATCATTTCCACATCTATTCTATCGAGACCTTTCACTATTCGAAAAGTTTCAATAAGGTCCACCCCCCTCTGATCTTTCTAAACTCCAGAGTGTACAGGGCCAGTCAAATGCTCATCATATGTTAACCCAATCCTTCCTGGGATAATTCTCGTAAACCTCCTCTGGACCCTCTCCAGCGCCAGTACATCCTTCCTCAGATATATGGCCCAAAATGGCTCACAATACTCCAAAAGCGGTCTGACCAGTGTCGTAGAAAGCCTCAGCATTACATCCCTGTTTATATATTCTGGTCCTCTTGACATAAATGCTTGCTAGGTTACTGATGGCTGAGTCCACCAAATAGAGGCCCTCTGTATCCTAATCAGGCCATGAACATGTAGTCTGGTCCATTATGTCAGAACAAGGAGGAAAGGAATATGAAGGCAATACTGGTTCAACAACATTACCATTTCAATTAAGAGGTGGCACCTATCTCTCATCTTACCAGAAGGTTGCATAATGACACTGTTCCCAATGATGAAAATACCTTTAGAGTATTACTCTTACATTTCTCACAACCCACAGAGTAATTCATTAATTGTAATTAATCTTAGATCTACAACGGAGGCATATTACTTTTTTTATAGTAACTCTTAAGCGGAGGTAATATTTGGATAACCTGTTTCTCCATTGTTAAGTCACATTGGAATCTTGCCCAGAGTTATAAAACCTTCTTTATAACTGAATAATTTATTTTGCAAGTTGTTCAGAAATAGATATGATCTCCGTTGCATGAGAAAGGCAGGTTTTTCAATAACAGATTCATAGAATCATAAAATCTTACAGCCCAGTAACGAGTTATTTTGACCCACCTCATCCATGCCACCATGTTGCCTATCTACAATAATCCATTGACACCTTTGGGCCCGCATCCCTCTTCACCGTTCCTATCTACAGTAAGTACCTGTTCTAATGTCATTTAAACATTGTAATTGTATCCACCTCTACCGCCTCATCTGGCCGCTTGTTCCAGATAACAACCATCCTCTATGTGAAAACCTTACCGTTAAGACCTCATTGAAATTTCTCCGCTCTCACTTTAAAACTGTGCCCTCTAATTCCAGACTCACCTGCCTGGGGAGAAAAGACTGACTATCTATCCTATCTATGCACTTCATAATGTTATAAACCTTTATAAGGGACCCCTCACCCTCTAATATTCTGCTGACAATAAACACAGCCTATCCAATCTCTCCTTATAACTATGCCCTTCATTCCAAGAAACATCCAGATGAATCCCTTCTATACTCTCTCTACTGCTGCCACATCCTTCATGGAGTGTGACGACCAGAACTGAACACAATAGGCCAATGTTTTATATAGCTGCAACAATATATTCCAATTCTTATATCAATGCCCAGCCTTGGAATGCAAGGATATCATATACCCTTTCACTATCCTAACCAGCGGTGTTGCCACTTTCAGGGAGCTAGGGATTTGCTCTTCTCAAAATATTGAACTTTTATGCAATCTTAGCTCACTTTGAAATGTGCAATTTGCTGCAGTCTGTACAATTACACTTTACAGAACTTGAACACATTGAAGTAACCTTGAAGCAAATGGATTAGTTAATTCTGCTTATTTTCAACTAGTTATTTTTTTTATTCACTTCCAAAGTTCATTTTGAAAGGCACTGCTAGATTCTGCAGCGTTCTTTCATAAGAAATGTTGTCAAAGGGTTTTTCATGCCCAAATACGTTTCTTGCTCTGCAGACACAAACAGGAAAGTTACAGCAACACTCTCATCATTTGCAAGTTTGGGCGGCACGGTAGAGTTGCTGCCTTACAGTGCTTGCAGCGCCCGAGACCCAGGTTCGATGGCAACTACGGGTGCTTGACAGTATGGAGTTTGTACATTCTCCCCGTGACCGCGTGGGGTTTCTCCGAGATCTTCGGTTTCCTCCCACACTCCAAAGATGTACAGGTTTGTAGTTTAATTGACTGGTATAAGTGTAAATTGTAAATTGTCCCTGGTGTGTCTGTAGGATAGTGTTAACGTGCATGGATCGCTGCAGAATCAGTGGGCCAAAGTGCGTGGATTGCTGTATCTCTAAATAAAGTTCCCTCCAAGTCATAGACTATGTTGATTTGTTTATTTATCGTCAGTCCTTCACTGGTGTCTTAGAATCACAAACCTCTTACTTCATGACAGTGCAGCAGGTGAAAGGGCAACCTCACCGCAAGTGTCTTCGGGTGCTTTGAAGGGGAATAAAAATATGGATTTGCTGGCGTCATCCGCCTCCTGCAGATCGAAAATAATTAGAGCAATACTTGGTCATGAGGATAGAACTGAGAATAGCAAGACCTTTACTTCTGAGGGTGGGAGCAGAGGTACAGTAAGAGCATGTTGTACATAACCTGCCCATATAATTCCCAAAACTGAAAAGTCAAGCACTTAATGCAATAGATGAGCAATCTGATACCCCAGTGCAGTGGAGAGAGTGCTGGCAGGTGTCTCCTTTTGTAGGGTGTTGTCAATAACACCCTCATTGTCTAACTACATTTATTGAGACACCCAACTGTTAGTTTCGTTTTCTCCTACTGAAATCCCCAGTCAATTGGGAAAGAGTAGGAATTAAAACATTTGGAGATATGTATGATAATGGAAGTTTTTTTTAACATTTCACCAATTACAACTTAAATATAACTTGAATAGTAATCAATATTGGAAATATTTTCAACTACGTGACTATTTGAAAAAGTATACACGAGAATATCAAAATATGTCTCCTGACCTATTAGACGGGATAATGAATATAAAAGCTAATTTAATATCATACCTATATAATTCCATTTTAAATATAGAAATTCCATCATCGGACAGGATTAGAGGAGAATGGGAACAGAAACTAGCTATAAAAATCTCGAAAGAGAGTTGGGATAAACATCTATTATATGTGCATAAATGTTCGATTAACGTAAGACATACTCTGATTCAATTTAAAATTTTACATAGATTATATTATTCAAAAGCTAAATTAAGTAAATTTTACCCAAATACCTCTGCTAACTGTGATAAATGCCTAGTCCAAGAATCAACTGTAGCACATTCTTTTGTTTTCTGTATAAAATTCAAAAATTTTGGAATGAAATTTTTGAGATTTTCACTAAATGATTTAAAATAAAACTGAAACCGAATGCAGAATTGATTATTTTTGGAACAATAGAAGCAAGTTTGGAGCTAACTGCGTTTCAAAGGAGTTTTCTTAGTTATGGCTTAATAACAGCAAAAAAACTGATACTGACATTTTGGAAAAATGCTCCTACGCCAACAATAAAAATGTGGACTTCTAATATGTCGGAATTGTTACATCTAGAAGATATGAGATTCCTCCTAGCAGGTAAACAAGACCAATTCCAAAGATTTGGTCTCCATATATCGACTTATTACAAACATAGGGTGCAACAAAATGTTGATAATAAATGGTTTTAGGACCTGGCGAGGGGTGAGTAAAGATAAGAAGTAGGTGCATCCCTTTCACATTGTCCTATCTTATTTTCTTTTTTCGCTTTTTTTTCTTTTCTTCTTTAACTACTTCTTGTGGTTTAGGTTCACATGTGTGTTCCTGGACCACTTTTTCATTCACTCATTGACTGTCTTTGCTAGCTCTTTCTATCCTTTCTTTCTATTAAAGTTGAAAAACAGAACTGGTACAAGAACTGTATAAATTTACGTTATTGCAGATTACCGTAATGTAAAATACTTCTAATAAAAAAAATTTTTTTTAAAAGAAAAAGAAATCTCCAGTCAAGATGGAATGTACAGTGTTGGGGTTTGGGGATGGGATGGTGACGAAATACGGGTGATGGATAAATGTGGAAGGGGATGTGGATGCTGTTGGGAGGTGACTGCTGTGGGAAGTGATGGGGTAACGGAGGTAGCTCTGTAGGAGGTGATGCTGATTTGGGAATGTAGCTCCTGGTTAAGAGGGAGGTTGTGCCATTCCACTCTTCACCTTTGAGTCTAGATAATGGAGGATTTGTTTTTAAAGATTTGGTGCTTGAGTGGAATTGCTAGCACTTCCCTACTTAATGCCACTAGATTAATGTCATTACCTTGAATTGTAGAGTCCCAGATGGCATTGAGGAATGGAGGGAGTTTGGTGTACAAATCTAAGATCCTTGAAGGCGGAAGTGCAGGTAGACACGTGGGACACTGGCCTTCATTAGTCAGGGCATTGAATACAAGAGCTGGGAGTCAATGCTCCATGTTATAACAGATTGAGCACAACACAAAGTGCTGGAGTAACTCAGTGGGTCAGGCAACATGTGCAGAGGGAATGGACAGGTAATATTTCAGGCCAGGACCTGAGGCTCCCATAGTCTGAGGAAGGATCCTGACCCAAAACATTGCCTGTCAATTCCCTCTACAGATGCTGCCTTACCTGTTGGGTTACTCCAGCACTTCGTGTTTTGCTCATGATTCCAGTATCTGCAGTTCCTTCTGTCTCCACTTCTACAACATTGGTCAGACCTCGGCTGGATTACAGCGTGCAGTTTTAGTCACTGGATATAAGAGTGCTGGAGAGGGTGCAGAGGAGATTCACCAGGATTTTAGCTGGTGTCTGGCATTTTAGTTATGAGGAGTGACTGGAGAGGATGGATCTGTTTTCACTGGAGTGGAAGAGATTAAGAGGCGACATGTCTGAGATATATAATGTTTTGAGGGGAGTAGATAGGGTAGAATGCAGGAAACATTTCCCCATATCAGAGGTAGATAAAACCAGGGGGCATAGATTTAGGTTAAAGGGGAAATGTTAGAGAGGATCAGAGGGAGATTTCAGGAGGGTGAACCAAGATTATGCCTCCAGCGCCTTTAAGTTCGGCTGCAGAAATCACCCCAGGGACACATAGATGGCCGGGTGAGGAGAGGGACCTCGGTTCGCGGGAATTGCTCCAGTCCATCGGGCGCGCTGGCCAACCGGGCTTTGGACTTATAATAATGCCGCCACAAACAACAGCCCTGCATGTGTAATATATGCAAAATAAATTTCACTGCACAGTTGCATATGTGACAAACAAAACACTATTGAACTATTAAATACTCTGCCTGAGAGAGTGGTGGAATCAGTTGCCGACAGCGTTTAAGATGAATTCAGATGAGCACTAGGATCACCTTGACATTGAAGGCTATGGGCCAAGTAGAAGATGGTTTAATGCAGATGGGTTCCCGCTGGTCAGTGTGAATGTGTGGGCTGAATGCTCTGTGTCTCTGCTGCATGATTCTATAACTCTATGACTCTACGAGCAGTTCCAGGATTCCCACAGGATGTGGCAGTACAGAATCTGTTGGCTCCCCACCTGCAGTTTCCTGACATTGCTCTGAAGCTGTTTCCCTTAATTTGAGTGTAGTGGTTAAGTATGAGCTAGTGACAGTGTGATACAGCTATACAGCATGGAAACAGGCCCTTCGGCCCGCCGTGTCCATGCTGACCAAGGTGGCATATTGTGCTAGTCCAATTTTCTTGCATTTGGCCCATAGCCCACTAAACCCTGCCTGTCCATATTTACCCAAATGTCTAATAAATGTCAGAATTTTATCCTCTTCTTTTGCTTCCTCAGGCAGCTCATTCTAGATATAGACTATCCTCGGTGTGAAAAAGTTGACACCGAGAATGCTCTTAAATCTTTCCCCCTCTCACCTTAAGCCAAAGCCCTCTAACTTTAGAATCCACTACCGTGGGCAAAAGATGTCCGCATTAATTTTAATCCATTCTCCTCATGATCTTTTACACCTCAATAAGGTCACCCGTCAGTCTCTAATGCTCCAAAAAGAGTCTCAGCCAATCCAATGTCTGCCTATAACTCAAGTCCGCAAGTCCTGGTGAATCTCTTCTGCACCTTTCCAACTTAATGACAACCTTGCTGTAGCTGGGTGACCAGAAATGCACACTGACCGACTGACTGGCATTCTAGGAACTGACTGTAATTCCTCCAGCATTATAGTGGGGACCACTTATAATGGGGACCTGGTCATTGAACTTAGAGCAGAATGACTGGTAGGAAGCAAGGTCAGTATTTGGTTGGTTACAATTCTTTCAATTTATTGAGCTTGGTTAAATACCTTAAATTACTTTAAAGTATTCCTAACCGTTTAAAATCTTTTCATTTATGCTTATTAAATTTCATAAGCTATTCTTTTTTTCCTTAATTTTACTCTTAATTTTCCAAATGTCAGAAGCAGTAGTCAAGGGGTAATGGGGATAAGGCAGGAGAATGGGGTTAAGATAGGGAAGATAGATCAGTTATGATTGAATGGCAGATTAGACTTGATGGGCCGAATGACCTAATTCTGCTCGAATCACATATGAATTTATGAAGATATTCTGAGCTTTTGTGGGCAGGGCTAATTCTACACACATTATCAATATTCATTCAACACCATTGAATATAGAGATGGTTTTGTTGGTAAACATAAGAAATAGAAGCATTGGTGGCCCTTCTTGCCTGCTCCCCACTCAGTAACATTATGGATGATCTTATCGAGTCCACTCAATCACCTTACCTTGCATCGTGCATGCATTGACACTGTAAGAATGTCCCACGTTTCATTCTTGGGAACCTTGGAGAATATAGGCCCAGTCTGCTTCATCTCCCCTCAGTGGGCAATGCCCCCAGTGGAGGAATCAAGTATATCCTCCCTCTAAAGAGACCAGATTTAGGTTCCTCAATATTCCAGGTTTAGTCTCACCGACAGCCCTGTCCAAGTTCACAGAGGCAGTCTTATTCTTGGACTAAGAGAAATGGTTAAGTTTGTACTTTGCAAAACGTTCAGTGGAAACTTCTGGCTGGTGGATTAGCCTGTTGGACATTGTGAGAATAAGTTCATACTCATAATGTTTTCGGACAAATCTGACAAGTCTGACGTAAAAATTGTCATGATCTTGCAAGTAGAAGTCATGCAGATGTTCAAGTGCCTAATCAGCAGTTTAACAAGGAAAAGAACCGTTCTTGGGGTTGGAACTTACGTGCTGGACTGGATAGGAGATTGGCTGGCAAACGGGAACAAGAGCAAAAGCAGAAACATAGACAACCAAAGAGCAATAAATAATCAATCAGCAATAAATTGCCAATAAATGAGACGGGAAATGAATCCCAACAAACTTTCCATAGCAGAAATATCTGACATTAAGTATAAATGTAACAAATAGCAGTAGCAGACTATCCTTGATCGGACTTTCCTTTCCCCTAAACGTTATTCCCTAATCATGCATCTATACACTGTAAATGGCTCGATCGTGATCATATATAATCTTTCTGCTGACTGGATAGCACGCAACAAAAGCTTTTCACTGTACCTCAGTACATGACAATAAACTAAACTGAACTGAATTGGAAACAATATTTATTCTGAATAAATAACTGAAACTAAACGCTTTGGAATTAACCTGTTGACCAGAATCCTGGAATCCATAAGCATTGAGTTGCAGGATGGAACCTCATTTTATATATATATATATATATAAAATAATTCTTAGCTACTGGTATCAAATATCTCCTTCCTTGCTCACCTTTGCTGTGTATGATTGAGATCTTCTAGTTTTGATGAAGGATCTACACCTGAATTGTCGGCCTCTCCGTTCTCTTCTCTGCGGTTGACTTGAAACATTGCCTTTCTGTTCCCTCCACAGATGCTGCCTGGCCCGCTGAGTTCCTCCAGCACATTGTGTTTTGCTCAAGATTCCAGCGTCTGCTGTTCCTTGTGTTAACAGCATTTTCTTTTGTCCATCGTACAGCAACAGCACCCTCTCCAGGCGCAAGATGGGAATGCAAAGTGGTTTGGCACTCAACCCTCACTATGGAAAGTGTAAGCAAATCTTGAAAAATAAAAATTTGCCTTCGCTGCTGATATTTATGTAAAGAGGTATGAGCATAGGAATTTACATTTGACTGTATTGGGAGGCTACATATTAAACATATACAGATTATCCATGTCTATGTATATGTGTGATTCCATTATATATTACGTGTATCATGACCATTGGTCATGCCAATTCATGCCAATTCCCCAGTTATTCCCAGCTCCTGCTCAGGTCAGGCTGTCATACTACTAATACAAAAGTCTTGGTTTATCTGAAGGAAAGTGTACATTCTAATCCCACAATATTCTGAAAATTTAAATATGCTTTTAAAAATCTGAAATTAAATTAACTAATTTTAGTAAAAGTGACTATGAAGCCGCCGAACCTTTGCGGAATTGTACTACTCTTTCATGGAAGGAACCATCTCGAATCTCTCCATGGTGCTCTGTATGTTCACAAGTTATGGGAGTAGCAGTAGGCCATTCGGCCCATCGAGTCTACTCCGTCATTCAATCACTGCTCATCTCTGCCTCCTAATCCAATTTTCCTGCCTTCTCCCCATAACCCTTGACTCCCGTTCCAATCAAGAATTTGTCTATCTCTGCCTTAAAAATATCCACTGACTTGGCCTCCACAGCCCTCTGTGACAATGAGTTCCATAGTTTGTCTACCCTCTGATTAAAGAAGTTCCTCCTCACCTCCTTTCTAAAAGAGTGCCCTTTAATTCTGAGGCTATGACCTCTGGTCCTATGACCTCTGGTCCTAGACCCTCCCACCAGTGGAAACCAGTATGTGACCCTGCCCACATGCTAACATGCTTGATTCTAAACTGCCTATGAAATGGCTTAGCAATTTACTTGTAGTACCAAGTTATTAATCTGCTACAAAGGAATGTAAGAGTCTGGATAACAGAGCCTTTAAGAGAAAATGATAGAATGAGATAGATTGAACATGGAAGAATTAATAACGAGTAAATGTTGTATTTATTAAAAGTATCTTTGACCGATGTGAATGATGATGAATGCCTAATGACTTGGCTTTGTGGCCATGTTTGCGGATGATATGAAGATAGGTGGCGAGGCAGTGTTGAGGAAGCAGGAAGTCTACAGAAGGGCCTGGATAGGTTGGGAGAGTGGCAAATAGAATACAGCGTAGCAAAGTGTATGGTCATGCACTTTGGTAGAAGGAATAAAGGCATAGGCTATTTTCCAAATGGTGAGACTATTTTCTAAATGGGGAGAAGATCGGAGATGCAAAGGGACTTGGGAATGCTGGTGCAGGTTTCCCAAAAGGTTCATTTGCAGGTTGAATTACGAGTAAGAAAGGCAAATGCAATGTTAGCATTCATTTCAAGTGGACTAGAATATAAAATATAAAAGCAGGAATGTAATGCTGAGGCTTTATAAGACGCTGGTCAGACTACATTTGAAGTATTGTGAGCAGTTCTGGGCCTCATATCTGAGGAGAGATGTGTTGGTGTTGGAGAGGGTCCAAAGGAGGTTTACGAGAATGATCCTGGGGATGATTGGGTTAATGTGTGAGAAGTGTTTGATAGCCTTGGACCTGCACTCACTGGAGTTTAGTATGATGGGGATCTCATTGAAACTTACTGAATAATGAAAGGCCTGGTTAGAGTGAATGTGGAGAGGATGTTTCCACTAGTGGGAGAGTCTAGGACCACAGAGCACAGCCTCAGAATAAAAATACATACCTTTATAAAGGTGATGACGAGGAATTTCTTCATCCAGAGGGTGGCGAATCTGTGGAATTCATTGTCACAGACGGCTGTTGAGACTATCTTTGGTTATTTTTAAAGCAGAAATTGACAGGTTCTTGATTAGTAACGGTGTCAAAGTTTACTGGGAGAAAGCAGGGAATGAGGTTGTGAGGGAAAGAAAAATCAGCCTTGATCCAATCAGTTATTTCTTCTGATCCATCTATATGACCAATCCCTTATTTTTAGACTGTAACTCCTCGTTCCAGGTAGCCCATCCCTATATTTATAATGCTTCATATCTCTTCATTGGAATATATCCCGACAATCTATCTGATGACTCTTCATTGGATTGCCTTTACCGCTAGGATGCCCTCCCAGGGGCAGGAAGACCAGTCCTGTACACAATTTTCCAGGTGTAATCTCACCAAGATCCTGTATAATTTCAGTAGGATGCAAGAGTAACAACAGAAAGCCTTGAAAGAAAATAGGATTTGTGAAAGAAAAAAATCACGTTTGAAAACTCTGCTGTCATTCTTTGAGGGTGTAACCAGTAGATTAGATAGTGTTGAATGAGTAGATATGATGTGTTTGGATTTTTGGGTGATGTTTAATAAAGTTCCATGAAGCAGGGTGATTAAAAGATTTAACACGGGTGGCACCTCGCCAACAGTCTGTCCTTTCTTCTTTTTGTTATTTTTAGTATGTGTTAAAAAGTATGTTTTAGTGTTTCTTGGTTTGTTTTATGTGGGGGAGGTTGGGGGAAACTTGTTTTCAATCTCTTACCTCGATGGAGATGCGGTTTTTTTTCTGTGTCGTATCTCCGTCCCCACTGCGGCCTAACATCGTGGAGTTGACGGCCTTTCCTGGAGACCGACGGGCGCCCCAAGCCGTAGGAGTCTGCGGGGCTTTAACATCGCGGAGCTTGCGATCTCTTTGCCGGGGATTGAATCTCCAACCGTGGGTCCTGTGGACTTTAACATCGTGAAGCCCGCGTTCTCTAGTAAGAAGAGGCCGATTCTGGAGCTCCATGCCGCGGACAGAGTTTCAACCGCCCCGACATGGGTGATTCGATCACACTGATCGTCGGCTGCGGGGGCTTTGATCGCCCCGCCTGCGGATGGTTTGACTGCCCCGACCGCGGGAGAACAAGAGGAAGAAGATTGAACTTTATTGCCTTCCATCACCGTGAGGAATGTGGAATCCACAGTAATGGATGTTTATATTAACTTTTATGTGGTTGCGTGTCTTGTTGCTTTTCACTTAGTATGGCTGTATGGAACTCAAATTTCACTGTACCTTAATTGGTACATGTGACAATACACTGACCTTGAAACATTGAACCCTGGAATTGTGGGTGATATACTGACTTGGTTGAGAACTGGTTATTCAAAAGATAATAAAGAATGTAAACAAATGGGCCATTCTCAGATTGGCTGTGATTTGTGGGTTGTCACAGAAAGCTGTTCCAACTTTTCATATTCTATATCAACTGGCTGAGGATAGAGTGAATGTGGAGAGGATGTTTCCACTTGTGGGAGAGTCTAGGACCAGAGGTCAGAGCCTCAGAATAAAAGGGCGTACCTTTAGAAAGGAGATGAGAAGGAATTTCTTTAGTCAGAAGGTGGTGAATCTGTGGAATTTATTGCCACAGACAGCTGTGGAGCGCAAGTCAATGGATATTTTTAAGGGGGAGATTGACAGATTTTCGATTAGTAAGGCTGTCAGGAGTTATGGAGCGAGAATGGGGTTGAGAGAGAAAGATTGATCAGCCATGATTGAATGGTGGAGTAGACCTGATGGTCCGAATGGCCTAATTCTGCTCCGAGAATTTATGAATTTATATACTGTGCCAAATGTCATACCTCCAAATTTACACAAAATATTGCACCAGGTGGGATTGAGAGCAAAGAAACATAGAACATAGAAACATAGAAAATAGGTGCAGGAGGAGGCCATTCGGCCCTTCGAGCCAGCACCACCATTCATTGTGATCATGGCTGATCGTCCCCTATCAATAACCCGTGCCTGCCTTCTCCCCATATCCCTTGACTCCACTAGCCCCTAGAGCTCTATCTAACTCTCTCTTAAATCCATCCAGTGATTTGGCCTCCACTGCCCTCTGTGGCGGGGAATTCCATAAATTCACAACTCCCTGGGTGAAAATGTTTTTTCTCACCTCAGTCTTAAATGACCTCCCATTTATTCTAAGACTGTGGCCCCTGGTTCTGGACTTGACCAACATTGGGAACATTTTTCCTGCATCTAGCTTGTCCAGTCCTTTTATAATTTTATATGTTTCTATAAGATTCCCCCTCATCCTTCTAAACTCCAGTGAATACAAGCCTAGTCTTTTCAATCTTTCCTCATATGACAGACCCACCATCCCAGGGATCAATCTCGTGAACCTACGCTGCACTGCCTCAATCACAAGGATGTCCTTCCTCAAATTAGGAGACCAAAACTGTACACAATACTCCAGATGTGGTCTCACCAGAGCCCTATACAACTGCAGAAGAACCTCTTTACTCCGATACTGAAATCCTCTTGTTATGAAGGCCAACATTCCATTAGCTTTCTTCACAGCCTGCTGTACCTGCACGCCAACTTTCAGTGACCGGTGTACAAGTACACCCAGGTCTCGCTGCACCTCCCCCTTACCTAACCTAACCCCATTGAGATAATAATCTGCCCCCTTGTTTTTGCCACCAAAGTGGATAACCTCACATTTATCTATATTATACTGCATCTGCCACGCGTCTGCCCACTCACTCAACCTGTCCAGGTCACCCTGCAACCTCCTAACATCCTCTTCACAGTTCACACTGCCACCCAGCTTTGTGTCATCCGCAAACTTGCTAGTGTTGCTCCTAATTCCCTCTTCCAAATCATTAATATATATGGTAAACAGTTGCGGCCCCAACACCAAGCCTTGCGACACTCCACTCGCCACTGCCTGCCATTCTGAAAAGGACCCGTTCACTCCTACTCTTTGCTTCCGGTCTGCCAACCAATTTTCTATCCATGTCAACACCCTACCCCCAATACCATGTGCTCTAATTTTAGTCACCAGTCTCCCGTGCGGGACTTTATCAAAGGCTTTCTGAAAGTCTAGATACACTACATCCACTGGCACCCCTTCATCCATTTTACTTGTCACATCCTCAAAAAATTCCAGAAGATTAGTCAAGCATGATTTCCCTTTCATAAATCCATGTTGACTTGGACTAATCCTTTTGCTACTATCCAAATGCCCCATTATTACATCTTTAATAATTGACTCCAGCATCTTTCCCACCACCGAAGTCAGGCTAACTGGTCTATAATTCCCCGTTTTCTCTCTCGCTCCTTTCTTGAAAAGTGGGATAACATTAGCTATCCTCCAATCCACAGGAACTGATCCTGAATCTATTGAACATTGGAAAATGATCACCAATGCGTCCACTATTTCTAGAGCCACCTCCCTGAGGACCCTGGGATGCAGACAATCAGGCCCAGGGGATTTATCATCCTTTAGTCCCATTAGCCTACCCAATACTATTTCTCGCCTAATGAAAATTTCTTTCAGTTCCTCTACCCCCTGAGAGCCTCTGTCCTCCAGTACATCTGGGAGATTGTTTGTGTCTTCCTTAGTGAAGACAGATCCGAAGTACCTATTCAACTCTTCTGCCATTTCCTTGTTGCCCATAATAATTTCACCCGTGTCTGCCTTCAAGGGACCCACATTTGACTTTGCTACTCTTTTCCCCTTAACATATCTAAAGAAGCTTTTACTGTCCTTCTTTATATTTCTGGCCAGCTTCCCCTCGTACTTCATCTTTTCAGCCCGTATTGCCCGTTTTGTTTCCTACTGTTGCCCTATGAAAGTTTCCCAATCCTCTGGCTTCCGGCTACTCTTTGCTGTGTTATACATCTTTTCTTTTAGTTTTATTCTATCCCTAACTTCTCTTGTCAGCCACGGTTGCCTCCTACTCCCCTTAGAATCTTTCTTCCTTTTTGGAATGAAATGATCCTGCTACTCCCGGATTATGCCCAAAATTCCTGCCATTGCTGTTCCACCGTCATTCCTGCTAGGATCCCTTTCCAGTCTACTTTGGTCAGCTCCCCTCTCATGCCTTCATAGTCCCCTTTGTTCAACTGCATCACTGCCACTTCCGATTTAACGTTCTCCTTCTCAAATTGCAGATTAAAACTAATCATATTATGATCACTACCTCCAAGCGGTTCCTTTACTTCGAGTTCTCTTATCATATCTGGTTCATTGGACAACACTAAATCCAGAATTGCCTTTTCTCTGGTCGGCTCCATTACAAGCTGCTCTAAGAATCCATCTCGGAGGCATTCTACAAACTCTCTTTCTTGGGATCCTGAACCAACCTGATTTTCCCAGTCTACCTGCATATTGAAATCCCCCATCACCACAGTGGCGTTACCTTTGTTACATGCCAGTTTTAACTCCTGCTGCAACTTACACCCTACATCCGGGCTACTATTTGGGGGTCTGTAAATAACACCAATTAGTGTCTTCTTGCCTTTACAATTCCTCAACTCAATCCACAGTGACTCTACCTCGTCAGTCCCTATGTCTTCCCTCGCAAGGGACTGAATTCCATCCCTCACCAGCAGAGCTACCACCCCCTCCTCTGCCCACCTGCCTGTCCTTTCTATAGGATGTATAACCCTGAATATTAAGTTCCCAGGCCCGATCCTCCTGCAGCCACGTCTCAGTAATCCCCACAATGTCATATCTACCAACCTCTAACTGAGCCTCAAGCTCATCTACTTTACTTCTTATACTTCGCGCATTCATATACAATACTTTTAATTCCTTACGCATCTCACCTTTCACATCGATCCCTATTACACTTGGCCATACTCTCCTATCCCTTTGTGAGCTTCCTTTCCTGTTAATGTATCTATGTATCTATGTATGTTAATTCTGGGGTCATTAACCATCCCTTTACTCTTTTTTCCCTTTAACTCCATCCTCGACTATCCCATTTGACACCCCACCCCCCTTATTCAGTTTAAAACCACCCCTGTAGTAGTGGCAAACCTGCCTGCCAGAATGCTGGTCCCCCACCTGTTAAGATGCAATCCGTCCCTTTTGTACAGTTCCCCCTTACTCCAAAACAGATCCCAGTGATCTAAGAATCTAAATCCCTGCCCATTGCACCAGTTCCTCAGCCACACATTCAGGTCCCGTATCTCCCTGTTCCTGCTCTCGCCTGCACAAAGAACTGGAAGCAAACCGGAGATAACAACCCTGGAGGTCCTGCTTTTCAGCATTTTTCCGAGCTCTCTAAAGCAACGTTGCAGAATATTCATCCCCTTCTTTCCGACATCGTTTGTGCCGACATGCACTACCACTTCCGGCTGTTCACCTTCGCCCTTGAGGATTTTCTGCACTCTGTCCGTGACATCCTGGATCCTGGCACCAGGAAGGCAGCACACCATCCTCGAATCCCGTCTGTCACCGCAGAAACCCCTGTCCAACTACAATGGCGTTGCCTGACGTTGGCCTCTTTGGTTTTGGCTCAACAGCCCTTTTTGCTTCGCAAGCCAGTCCGCCGCTCAGTGCGTTAATGTCTTCTGTCCCGACAGTTTCTAAGTGGGTGAACCTGTTCACAAGAGGTACAACACCCGGGGACGTTTGCATTCCATGTTTCCCTCCCTTTCTCACCGTCACCCGCCTTCTCTCTTCCAGTACCTTAGGTGTAACAATCTTACTGTAGGACTGGTCAAGGAACGACTCAGTTTCTCGGACGAACCTGAGGTTATCCACTTGCTTCTCCAGTTCCCCAACACGGTCCTTCAGGAGATGTATCTGGATGCACTTCTCACATTTGTAGTAGCCAGAGGCACCAGCAGTGTCCTTGACCTCCCACATACTGCAAGCATCACACTGAATCAGCTTGCCTGACATCTCCTTCTTTCGTCTCTCCCTCTCCAGGGTTTTACGTAGCCTCCTCTCCTAAGACTCGCACTTTTCTCACAGGGCACTTCCCTCACTACTACTGCTGCTCCCTAAGAGATATTGCTTATATTGATTGATAAATTGCCAAATTTACCAATTTACAAACCAAATTCCTCAGTTTTAAACTATTTTCCCCCTCTGACTCACTTCTAACTCATCTCCCACTCGGGCTAGAGCCAATCAGTGTTTTCTCCTGCTTCTCTTTGTTGCTGTTGCTTCCAAATCCACGGGAGTTCTGAGAAGGGATTCAGGGAATATGGGCGAGCTTGGTGAGAATGTGTGAGAACATGTGAGATCATGCACTTTGGTGCACTTCAAAGAAAAGTAAAGTATTTGTTAGAGAGACTGTGTTGTGGTGATGTTGAAAATGACTAAGCTGTACATGCTCATTGATCAAAGAAGGTCATTAGGCAGGTGCAGCAATCAATAAACAGGCGAGCAGTGTGTTAATTTCTATTTACAGATGATTTGAATACAAGAATAAGGAGGTTTTATTGCAATTGTATCAGACCTTGATGAGAGTTTTGTGTACTGTTTTGATCTCCTTGCCGAGAATAGGTATACTCATCATAGGGTAAAGGATATGCTATTTTGAACTGAGGTGAACAGAAATTCTTTTCATTCGGAAGATAGTGAACATTTGGAATTCTCTATCATGGAGCTCTGGGAAGGCTCAATCATTGTGGGGGGGTTTTCAAAACAGAGATCGATAGATTTCTGGGCATTAAGAAAATCAAAGGAATTGGGCACTGAAAGCATTTTGTGGTAGTGGATCAGCCTTGATCTTAATGAAAGGTGGACCAGGCTGGAAGGGCTGAATGGCCTACTGATGCTCCTGTTTTTATTTACAGTCAATAATATATAATGAATATGATAGATAAGGATGGAACAACAGTTAAAAAGACCAGTTAAGATTTCCAGTGACAGATTTTGCAGTAAGAATCATTGGCATTTAAAAAAGTTTAATATGGACTGACATAGTGAAGAAATCCAGTAAGAATCTCAGAGCCACAACCCTGTGCAGAGAAAATCCAAAAGGAAAAAATATTCATCAAATCACAATGTGACTCTTTATCTGAGTATTACGATATAAATAATTTAGAATGTGAGAATATTTAAAACTACATCAATCCAATATTTATTAGAACAGTGTAATTAAAAAATGTCTCACTTAATCTTAACTTGCTTAAAGTTATCTTGAAATTACAAAAGGCACTGCACAAATGTAGTCTATTAGCTTTCAGTTGCATTCCTACTATAGGCAAACGAAGAATATACAAAATCAAAATTTCTTTATTTTTGCAAGAATTTCGACAGAAGTTTCAGCCAAAGATTAAATTTCTCTTAAGCCTCCTGTCCATCTCATTATTGCATCTTAAATGAAAGATAAATAATGCTTCTGTATCTCTGCCTAAAATTGAAACCTCGCCTTAACTGTGTAAATACCTTGCCCCAAAACACATCAGAATTGGTTGCTGGATGTATGGTATCAGTCGCATTGACGCTGATGAGGATACAATTGTGGTAAATACAATGACTGGCACTAGGTGTGTGTGTGTGTGTGTGTGTGTGTGTGTGTGTGTGTGTGTGTGTGTGTGTGTGTGTGTGTGTGTGTGTGTGTGTGTGTGTGTGTGTGTGTGTGTGTGTGTATATATATTTATATTATATATATATATAAATAGGGGGTCAGAGATAACCCATGGCTATGTGTTACATGCAGTGCATTTATTGCTTTGTTTAGTGGTAAAGTACACAATTTCAGTGTTGCAAGTAAATACATTCTGCACTTGTTTTGTTAAATCTTATTCCATTTATTATTGAATTTTAGAGCAAATAGGCAGTACTCTGTAAATTATATGGACCAGAGAGATACTGCCTTACATTACGGTGACTCCACAGACAGTCAAGGTAGTTTAACAGTTTATTTACATTTTAAAAAATGATGCAGATTTTTATGTGTAAAAAATTAAAATTGAAACTGACAAATAATAAAGCTGTAATATCTAGATCTACATCGGTGAGACCAAGCGGAGGCTTGGCGATCGTTTCGCCGAACACCTCCGGTCGGTCCGCAATAACCAACCTGAACTCCCGGTGGCTCAGCACTTCAACTCCCCCTCCCATTCCGTATCTGACCTCTCTGTCCTGGGTCTCCTCCATGGCCACAGCGAGCAACACCGTAAGTTGGAGGAAATGCACCTCATATTCCGCTTGGGCAGTCTACATCCTGGTGGCCTGAACGTTGAATTCTCCCAATTCTGCTAGCCCTTGCTGTCCTCTCCCCTTCATCAGCCATCTGGCTGTCTCCTCCCCTCCCCCAGCCCTCGGGCTCCTCCTCCGCCTTTTTCCTTTTTTCCTTTCTTCTCCCCACCCCCTATCAGTCTGAAGAAGGGTTTCGGCCCGAAACGTTACCTATTTCCTTCGCTCCATAGATGCGGCTGCACCCGCTGAGTTTCTCCAGCATTTTTGTGTACCTTGTAATATCTAGATGTTGTGCTACAATTAACAAGAGATATAAGCATGAGAAAAATTCATGGGTATTTCTGAAACTACGTTATTCAAAGATATTGTGTAAAAGATTGTTAGGGATAGAGTACACATGAGCAGATGTGTTCTTCAATTGTCTGATAGTTTATGATATATTTCATGTCTATGTGTATGTTTGGTGCTATAAATTAAGAATGTATTTTTATTAGGCATGTTTTGTATTAAAGGAATATGAACTGTGTAAGGGTACAAATGCGATATGAATCTAACTGTAGAAAACTGTTGCCTAGAAATTAATGGTAGACACAAAATGCTGGAGGAACTCAGCGGGTGAGGCAGCATCTCTGGAGAGAAGGAATGGGTGATGTATTGGGTCGAGTCCCTTCTTCAGACTGATGTGAGGGGGAGGGACAAAGATAGAATGTAGGCAGAGACAGTAGGACTGGTGGGAGAACTGGGAAGGGGGAGGGGATGGAGAGAGAAAGCAAGGGCTATCTGAAGTTAGAGAAGTTAACGTTCATACCGCTGGGGTGTAAACTACCCAAGCGAAATATGAGGTGCTGTTCCTCCAATTTGCGCTGGGCCTCACTCTGACAATGGAGGAGATCCTGGACAGAAAGGTCAGATTGGGAATGGAAGGGGGAGTTGAAGTGCTGAGGAACTGGTTGCTCTTTCTTACATGCCTAGAAATTAATCCCTGGTTAATAATGCTTAAGGCACAATCCCATAGTTACAATTCTTTAAACACTCCCTCCCAAATCCATTTTCATCATTTGCAAGGAACTTTAAATCATGAATTTTGGGAGCAGCATATAATGTGTTGCTGCTGCTAACACGATCAAACTAGTATGTATCCAGACAAAAGGGTTTTGCAAAACTTTTCTTTTCTCAACTTTTTTGCTGGATCATGAATGTAAAGGCTTGAGAACGTCTAATATTTCACATATGTGTTCATGGCATTTGAGTTTAAATATAGGATTTGATGGGCTAGTTAAATGCAGAACTCAATTATATTAATTAATTTACAGTATTATTACCAGGTCAGTGGAAAGTAGGTGTGGGCTAATGTATACTCATTTTTTCTCTTCTCTGGTCTATTCATATTGAGACTAATTGTACCTTTCAACTACTATCCCTGCTAAATGGTGCCAATGACCAGGCGTCAAGCTGTGACCTTCTCATCTGAATGGTATAACTTTATGTTATCTACTAAAGTCATGCCACGATTAATGCACTGGACTGCGGAGCCAAGAAGATGGCTCAGCCAAATGTTGTGACAATTATGATTCATTTTATTGTCATTTGTTTTGTTACTAGTACCATTTATAAACATTCTGCAGGTCATTATTATTCATGCAATATATTTCATGTGTATCTTTTCATGGGACGTGCACAGGCATATGAAAAGTGCCCCAATGTTATGATGCCTAAAGTTCTTAATTTAGCTCTGAAAATGTCCTTACATAATGGTCAGTTGGGAAGATTACTTTATTTTAATCCAACTTCCAATGATAAACTCTGCTGTGCCTCACCTATTGTATGTCTAAATCAGCTTTGTTATAACCTCATTACAGATTTAAAAATTACAAATGCACAATAAAAAGGGTCAATTTAAAATCTATAATATTGAATTTTGGGAAACAAAACAGAATCGTGTGACTTATGTTTGTATCCCTAAATGTGCAGCTATTGTTTCAAAGTGTTTTAGTTGAGCATGGCGATAATCTACTATGGGAAAAGTGGAGAAAATGGGCATTAAAAGAACAGCCAAGAGGGAATGTATTCAGAAAACTCCCAGCAGAGGTAATGGGCTGGAAAGAAAATCCCAATTGAATGGTCAAGAGAGCTGAATAAATTTCAGTCCCGATTCTTTACATTTTGATCTAATTGTAATAGACCATGAGTTTGTATAATGAGTTATTATGAAATATAATAATATTGATTTGACATTAAAATATTTTAGTGGGCTAGGATATACATAAATGGCTAGAATTGTCCCAGCATTGAATATGTATTAATACCACAATTTAACATTCTATCATTTTACTTTGATCTTGTTTCTCCTCCAATCAATAGGCTGTTCCGTGTGTTTACTTTGTCATTGCCTGGGTTCAAACACGCCGCTCAACCTCTTTTTCAGTCAAAATAGCAAAGGATGCAATCTGTAGGAAACAGTTCTGATCTTCATAAGAAAGAGGGCAAATTTCTGTTAAAGTTACAATTTCACTGTACTCAATGAAATCTTTGTCTACAAAACTTTCTGTGGGGAGTCCAAACTTGCTTTAACTTGCATCTTGTAATTTTCTTTCCCTGAAGAATAAGGTATGAAAGTAAATAGCTACAGTACATGTTTGACAAAGATATGGGTATTTAGGTCTACCTTAAAGGAAGAGAAAGGCCAAGAAATTTAACAAAGGGATTCCAGACTACAAGCTGCTGATGATGGTGGAACAAATCTTATTCATGATTCTCAAGAAGCCAAAATTAGAGAACACAGGCACTAGTTCTGTAAGGACATTACAGAACCAGGAAGGAATGAGAGAATGGAGAGATCTCAAAAAAGGATGAGAATTTTAAAATTGAGGTTTTGTTTAACCAGCAAATATCAGTAATCGGAATGCAGAATAGGAGCTCCACACAAATTAGGTTTAAGGTTTAAAAAGGATGTAATGTTGGGCAGGAGTACATTAGAAATAGTCAATTCCAAAGGTAGACAAGGCATAGAGAAGGGTTGCAACGATTGAAGAATTTAAGCAAGCTTGGTGTCAGATGACAAGATCCTAAAGAGGAAATAAAAAGCAAAAATTAATAACCAAAATTGGAAGAACATAAGAAATGAAAGCACAGCTATGTAATTTTGCTCATTTATCCTCTTTTACCAACCAATAAAATCCCGGCTAAACTCTTAGTTTCTAATAATTTGTCAGTCTAGAGTATACTCAACAGCTCTGCATTCACAGCCCGGTCTGATAACAAAGTCACATTCTTTTCTATAAAGTGATTTCCCTTCTTCTCAGTGTAACAAATTTGGCTATTTCTTGAAGGTAGACAAAAATGCTGGAGAAACTCAGCTGGTGAGGCAGCATCTATGGAGCGAAGGAAATAGGTGACGTTTCGGGTCGAGTCCCTTCTTCAGAAGGAAATAGGCAACGTTTCGGGTCGAGACCCTTCTTCAGAAGGAAATAGGTGACATTTCGGGTCGAGAGGGGTGAATCCTCGAAAATAGGTGACAAATCCTTCAGAGGGGTGAACCCTCGAAAAGCGCCTGGACCTGATGGTATACCTGGTCGCGTTCTAAAAACCTGTGCGGACCAACTGGCTGGAGTTTTTACGGACATTTTCAACCTCTCACTTCTGAGGTCTGAGGTCCCCACCTGCTTCAAAAGGGCATCAATTATACCAGTGCCCAAGAAGAGTAAGGTGACGTGCCTCAATGACTATCGACCTGTGGCACTAACGCCTGTGGTGATGAAGTGCTTTGAGAGGTTGATCATGACGCAGATCAACTCCTACCTCGACAAAAACCTGGACCCACTGCAGTTCGCTTACCGCCACAACAGATCAACGGTGGATGCGATCTCGCTGGCCCTCCACTCCGCTCTGGACCACTTGGACAACAAAAACTCATATGTCAGGCTGTTATTCATCGATTACAGCTCGGCATTTAACACAATCATCCCCTCCAAACTGGTTACCAAACTCGCAGAACTGGGTCTCTGCGCATCCCTCTGCAATTGGATCCTCGACTTCCTCACACTCAGACCACAGTCTGTTCGTATTGGTGGAAATGTTTCAGACTCTATAACAATTAGCACGGGAGCACCTCAAGGCTGCGTGCTCAGTCCCCTGCTGTACTCACTCTATACTCATGACTGCGTAGCCAGACATAGTGCGAACTCCATCATCAAGTTCGCTGATGACACCACTGTTGTGGGACGTATCACTGATGGGGATGAGTCAGAGTATAGAAGAGAGATCGAGCAACTGTCCATATGGTGCCAACACAACAACCTGGCCCTCAACACCAGCAAAACCAAGGAACTGATTGTGGACTTTGGAAGGAGTAGGATGGGGACCCACAGTCCCGTTTATATCAACGGGTCGATGGTTGAAAGGGTCAAGAGCTTCAAATTCCTGGGCGTGCACATCTCTGAAGATCTTTCCTGGTCCGAGAACAATGATGCCATTATTAAGAAAGCACATCAGCGCCTCTACTTCCTGAGAAGATTACGGAGAGTCGGTTTGTCAAGGAGGACTCTCTCTAACTTCTACAGGTGCACAGTAGAGAGCATGCTGACCGGTTGCATCGTGGCTTGGTTCGGCAACTTGAGTGCCCTGGAGAGGAAAAGACTACAAAAAGTAGTAAACACTGCCCAGTCCATCATCGGCTCTGACCTCCCTTCCATCGAGGGGATCTACCACAGTTGCTGCCTCAAAAAGGCTGGCAGCATCATCAAGGACCCACACCATCCTGGCCACACACTCATCTCCCTACTACCTTCAGGTAGAAGGTACAGGAGCCTGAAGACTGCAACGACCAGGTTCAGGAACAGCTACTTCCCCACAGCCATCAGGCTATTAAACCTGGCTCGGACATAACACTGAACTTTATTAGCCAATACTGTTATTTGCACTTTATCAGTATATTGACCATTGTGTATATATTTATAGAATGCCTTGTAGTAAATGCCTACTATGTTCTGTTGTGCTCAAGCAAAGCAAGAATTTCATTGTCCTACCAGGGACACATGACAATAAACTCACTTGACTTGACTTGACTTGACCTTTCTTCAGAAGGAAATTGGCGACGTTTCGAGTCGAGACCCTTGCTATTTCTTGAGATTAGGTCTCCTTTTCCCAAAATCTCCAGGCTGAGTTTAACTTTGATCATAACCTTGTTTGCCACAGTCTCATTTTTCAAAACCTCAATAAGATAGTCCGCCACAAATTATCGTCACTGGAGAATCTTTACATCCCACGCATCAATTTTGAGAACCTATGGTGTACTGGCTCCAAGTCAAGTGGTGTGAAGAGTGACTTTGCATGCGGTGTTTCAGATGTGGTTTTAGCCAATTGTAGCAAAATGTCCTCACTTTCATACTCCAGCACCCCAACACCTTGTAAGAAAAAGCATCCTACCATTTACCTTCCTAATTGCTTGTATGACCTGCATGTTAACTTGTGTGTTTTATCAACTAGCACACCAAGATCTTTTCATATTTACAGTGGTTTTCTCTACTTCGCAACAAAAAGAATAACCTCGTATGATCCACCATTAAACTGCATCTGGCCCACTTAACCTACTGATATTTTATTGAAAACATTAAACTTCCCAATCTAGGTTTATTATTTTCAACTAACTTGGATACTGCATTACATTCTGTCTTTACATCCGACCCGTTGCACTTTGTAATTGTGGCTCTTGTGTACCAGCCCACTAAAAGCTTGTCAGGCTAAAAAAAAACACTTATTCTTAACTTATTTCTTGTTCTTTAATCTTTAGACTTTAGAGTTTAAGGATACTGCGCAGAAACAGGCCCTTCGGCCCACCGAGTCCGCACCCACCAGTACACTATCATCACCCCTGTACACTAAAACAATCCTACATACTAGTGACAATTTACAATTATTACCAAAGCCAATTAACCAACAAACCTGTACATTTTTGGAGTGCGGGAGGAAACCGGAGCACCTGGAAAAAACCCATGCGGTCATAGGGAGAATGTACAAACTTCATACAGAAAGTACCCATAATCAGGATTACACTCTGCCGCTGTAAGGCAGCAACTCTACCACTGTGCCACCATGATGCCCCTACTCTATCTTTCCTAATATATTTGCAGAGAAATTCATTAACATACAATTGAAAGCATTTGTTTCTGGAATGAAAGGGGTTGACTGTCATTCTCCGTCTTATTCCATCTTCAAAATACTCCATTAGAATAAGAAAATACAATTTCTCTATCATAGAACCAGAATTACTCCATTCAAAAAGATGTCACTCCACTTAATAATATGAAATTTTAGTGCATGATCACAATGTCGATTCCAATCACACTCCATTGCATATGGAGTTAGTCACTGCCCTTGGCATAAGTTGGTATATTCAGTTAGATATTGCTTTGGCTTTGGGCTTGGTTTTCTTAGTTGAGCGCTTATCCTGGTGTTATAGCACAAGTACTTTGTCTTTTAATTGTAATCTGCTGTTTAAAAAGGGGAAATAAAACATATCTAGAGTTGAGTTTAATTTATTGTCACATGTACCAAGGTACAGTGAAAAGCTTTTGTTATGTGCTAACCAGTCAGCGGAAAGACAATACATGATTACCGTGAATGGCTCGAATTTAATCATGTATTTTGCTTTCCGCTGACAGGTTAGCACGCAAAAAAAGCTTTTTACTGTACCTTGGTATACGTGACAATAAATTAAACTCAACTGATCTATAGATATGTTTTACTTCCCCTTTTTAAACAGCAGTGTTAACAATTGCTACCATAAATCTTTCCAGAATTTAGGGGATTTTGGAGGGTAATGATTAATGCATATAATGAATATGATATCAATTTATAGTACTCTTAATTTCTACAGTATTTTCTATTTGGTAATATTTGATGCTTTTAAATTCATTTGATGCATTTGAATCTTGGTTTCCCACGGTTTCCAGAATCATAATATTCCACAGCAGAAACAAATGCAAAATACTTATTTAATGCTTCAATTATTTTATTTTTTCCACTGTAATTTCTATTATCTGCAAAAAAACAGGAAGTGACTAAGTGAATAGGTTCGTTGATAAATACTCGTGTGATGCTGGTACAGTAATTAAATTAAAAACCCAGTAATTCAGGGTTAACAATCCTGACACTTAAATTGGATTTCCACTGTGGAATTTAAATTCAGTTAATAATCTGATTGTTTTGTGTTAGATTAAATCAGATTCTTTAATCTGATACGATGACCACAAAACCACTGGTTTGTTATATAAAAAATAATCTGGTTTATCTGATTGGAAATCTGATGCCCTATCACAGCTAGATTTCATGTGGTTGCAGACCCACCAATCTTAAATGTTTTCTGAAATGGCCCAGCAGGCCGCTCACTTTGTGGACAAATAAGTATACATATAAATTCTGGTCTTTGCTGTGAAATATAAATTTAAAATAAAACTTTGGTAGTCATAACACTTAAGCAAAGATGAAAAAGAATGAATGATGTCTTGGTGCTCAATAAAGTGTGTGACCAATGGTGTATTGCAAGGATTGATGCTGGGACTTTTGATGTGTGCAATATACTTTAACCACTTGGATGCAGGAGGTATGATCTGCAGATGATTTAAAAATTGTGGTGGTGCTTATTAGTATTGGGTTATTATTGTCACATGTACTGAGACACAGTGAAACACTTTATTTTGTGTAATATCCAAGCAAACATCAGGTAGTGCAAGAAACAAAAGTGCAGAATATAGTGTTAGAGGTACGGAAAGTTGCAGATTGTTAATAACAAAGGTCAAGGACATCAGCAAGATAGATTGGAAGATCAGGAATTTAGCTTTAGTATACAGTGCATTCAGAAAGTATTCAGACCCCTCCACGTTTTCCACATTTTGTTACGTTACAGCCTTATTTTAAAATGGAATGAATTATTTTTTTAAATCATCAATCTACACACAATACCCCAGAATGAAGAAGCGAAAACAGGTGATTAGACATTTTCTGGGGGGGGGGGGGGGGGATAGGCTGGATTGAGTGATCGACTGGGCTGCCTTCACAACACTCTGCAATTTCTTGAGGTCTTGGGCACAGCATTGCCATACCAAGCTGTGATCCATCTGAACAGGATACTTTCTACATCGTGCATCTGTAGAAATTGGTAAAAGTCACTGGAGAAATTGGAGTTTCCTTAGCTTCCTCGGTCATAGCATCAATGTGGTTAAATCAGAGCGAATTGTTGGTGATGTTTACACCTGGGAACCTGAATTTTCTCCACTTCAGCACCATTGATATAGACTGGGGCTTCCTAAAGATGGTGGAGAGCTTGTTTTAGTTTACAGCATGATAATGATCTGTTGGAAAGGTGAGCAGAGCAATGGTAGGTGGAACTTAATTCTGGCAGGTGCAAACTGATGAAATTTAGAAGGTCAAACAAGGGTAGGATATACATATAAATGGTAGGCACTCAAGAGTAGCGGTGAACAGAGAGATGTTGGGTACATGTCCAGAGATCCCTGAAAGTGGCAGCATAGGTACATATGGTGGCAAAGCAAGCATCTGTGATGCCTGTCTTCATCAGCCACGATAGACACAAAATGCTGGAGTAACTCAGCAGGATAGGCAGCATCTCTGGAAAGAAGAAATGGGTGATGTTTCGGGCCGAGTCCCTTCTTCATGCCATAGGGCAGGGATGGCATGTTACAACTGTATGAAACATTGATTTTCAGAAGGCCTTTGATAACGTTAGGCTGTAAAAGAAGATGAAAGCCCATGGTATCATAGGGCAGATACTAACATGGATAGCAGGTTGACACAAAATGCTGGAGTAACTCGGCAGGATTGTTCAGACTGCTGAAGAAGGGTCTCGACCCGAAACGTCGCCTTTTCCTTTTCTCCAGAGATGCTGCCTTACCTGTGGAGTTACACCAACATTTTGTGTCTATCTTTGATTTTACCAGCATCTGCAGTTCTTTCTTACACATGGATAGCAGGTTGGCTGGATGGCAGAAGAATGGGGTTGAAAGGGAAAGATGATTCAGCCGTGATTGAATGGCAGAGTAGACGTGATGGGCCGAATGACCTAATTCTGATTCTAGAACTTATGAACATGAATTTATGAAAGTCACACATGGATTATTGTGCATTTTTGATCACCATAATGCAGATAGGATGTGCTTGTGTCAGAGAGAGTGTACTGGATATTCACCAGGATGTTATCTGGATTCAGTAGTATTTCCATCATAAGTAGAGATTGATTAGGCTAGATGTAGAAGCAAGAAAATTCAGATGCTGGTTTATACCAAAGATAGACACAAAGTGCTGGAGTAACTCAGCGGGTCAGGCAGCATCAGACTGAAGAAGGGTCCTGACTGGAAACATCACCCATTCTTTTTCTCCAGAGATGCTGCATGACCCGTTGAGTTACTCCAGCACTTTGTGTCTATCTTTGATTAGGCTAGTTCTATTTTTCCTGGAGTGAAGGATATTTAAGGGTGGCTTGATTGAGATAGCCAAAATTATGAGGTGAATAGATAGGGTAGATAATGCAAGAAGGAACTGCAGATGCTGGGTTAAACCAAAGATAGACACAAAAAGCTGGAGTAACGTAGCGGGACAGGTAGCATCTCTGGAGGGAAGGAATGGGTGATGTTTCAGATCCCATTCCCATCAGACAGTGCAGTTGTCTAAAACAAAGGGGCATAGATATAAGGATAGAGGTAGGAGGTTTAGAATGGATGTGAGAGGGAATTTGTTTCACACAGAGTGTGGTTGGAAACTGAAACACATTGCTTGAGGAGGTGGTGGAGGCAGGTACTCTCGCAACATTTAAGGACCATCTGGACAAGCACTTGAATTGCAAGGCATGAAGGCTACGGACCAAACAAATAAATGGCACTGGTATAGATAAGTACAATAGTTGGCATGGACAAGGTGGGAGAAGGACCTGTTCCTGTGTGTCTGAACATATGACATTATAAAGAAGTGAAATATAAAAGTGTTTTTAAATATTGTATGAACAGCATAATCTGCTTGAATTTAGAATTCCTCGCATATTTAAAGGTGTTGATGTGTATATGTTGAATATACCTTAATTGGATTTTCAAAAATAATTTTTAGAAATCCTATCTGTTGGACTTTTGGGAAATATTAAATATCCTAAATCAACTGCGACTTAACTAGTTAAATTGGAAAATGGTTGGCAATAAAAAAGAGAGGAAAATGAAATGCTATTTCATTCACTAGTAGAGTCACTCAAGAATATAGTCTTACTAATTGTACCATTGTTAAAGGTAGGTCTTGTAACAGTTGGATATCTAACAGTGATGCCAATCTATGTAGTCAGGTGTAAAATATAAGGAAAATAAACAGCGTCAAAATAATCTTGTTTTATTTGGGAAATAATTTATTGAGGGTTACTAAAAATGGCAAGGTGATTTAATTTAATAGAAAATGGCAAATTATGCTCCTAAACTTTTCCATCTCAACACAGCCAGATTCAATTAGCTGTTTTCAAGCAGGCTTGTATCGACCATTATAATCAGATAAAATAAATTTATTAATGCCAACATATAGATAAACAACATATGTTTACGTAGCAACAAAGACAAAGCTTACATATATTTTTCTGAATTATCGCCTGAAAGGAGGAAGCTTAACTGGGAGCCTACTGTTCCTACAAGTTGAACGTAAATAGATTTCATTACCAGAAAAGAAATAACTCCCTTCGTCATCATGGGAGATTTATTTATACAGGCTTTTAAAATTAGTGACTTTAATTTCTACAGCAGAGAAATGCTAACCTGCATATGCAAATTCTTCTTTAGGAACTGAATTAAAACAACTGTTGAGCTAATGAAGATGTTGAAAATATCTTTTAGAGCAGGAGTTTTTGGAGAATAATGAGAGTATAGTAGCAGCAACAGTTTGTCATTGAGCAGAAGAATGAAAATTAATTTAACAATTGCTGATTGACAGATGCTCCTGGAATGCAAGGCTGCATAGGTCACATGGACCCTTAGATTACACTCAATAACTTGAAGGCTATACTCTGCATCCAAGACAGCGACTTGAATATACCACCCTTAAAGGCTAGGCTGATTCATTGAAACAGCAACCCCTCATGTTTGAATCAAAGTGGCTACAGATGTATCCACATGTCAATAAACAGATAATTTGTGTTAATTTGTAATGGCAATCATCTCATTGTCTCATGGAACCACTTGAAATGAAAATAGTTTCAATGTATATATTTCATAACAATGACCCAGTCAATATCCATGTGTCATCATGTAATTTATTATTATTCTGAAATGTCCCATGCAACCTATTGCTAACAATGTATATAATAATACCATATGTAAAAAATATTTGGTGCTTTTTAAAAACTGTTAAATGTACCTAAATATATGTAAATTCCTGTTACTAAATTGTTTAATGCAGAAAAAAATCCATTGCAATTCACAAAAAAATTATATTAAAATAAAGTAACTTCATTCAACATGAGGAGATATTTAGGGCATATAACCTCGAACCTGGTTTGATTGCAGGCTGCAGAGAGAGGCAATGAAGAAGTTGTAGAGGTTAGAATTTTGATGAAGTAATTAAAACTGGAGATATTTTAGTAAAAGTATATAAATGCTTAAATACATAGCAGATGGAGCAGAACTATGACGAGAACATACATTTTGTGTGTCTACGTTTTGGGTTCATAGCAACATAATGATTTCTACTTCCAAGTGAATAGCTGCAGTTAATGTAGAATGACAGAATTGCCATAGCACAGGGAGCTATTCAGCTCACCGAATCTTTGCCACTAAAAGCAATCCCATTAAAAGCAAGTCTGAAGAAGGGTCTCGACCCGAAACGTCACCCATTCCTTCTATCCAGAGATGCCGCCTGTCCCACTGAGTTACTCAGTGTCTATCTTCAATGCAAACCAGCATCTGCAGTTCCTTCCTACCCATTTACCCACCCGTTCTATCTCCAAAACCCTGCAAAATCTGTGTTTAGTATCCCATGAACTTACGAGCCCCGGGATCCCGGTTGTCTTCCAAACCACTCTATCGACAGAGCCTGCCAGTTTCAAGGATTTGTGCACATGTATAACTTAATGCCCCCGCGGACCCAATCGAACCATACGTGTATCACTTGGAACGTTTCTATATTGGCTTCCGTGTTCCACCTTCCTGCCTATTATGCCAGCCAACATCGTACAGTCCCGCCGAACTGCCCTTGGGGTCACCATACTTTCTGTCTTAGAGTCATCCCCGTGTTTGGATTGACAACCCTCTCTGTTCCCAGTACTAAACCATGAGGGGTCACCACTACCCACCCCGTTTAAATACCTGCTAATTGTTGCACGCAATCTGCACTTGTTTTCTCTCGGGTGCTGTACACCTGAGAGAAGCTCTCCCAAACCGGAACAGACTGCTCAATGTGTGCAGTAAAAATAAAGCCCAGAATGCGAGAACATATAAACCAGAAGGAGACGCTGCGCTCTCAATGAAGCCCTGCAGGAGACAAGTCCTGTCGAGATCACTGGGGTAAAAACATGTGAACATATGCTGACAAACAAAATTCGGAAATTTATTATTCACTTTTATTTTGCTGTGGAGTTGATAATTTTGACCATATTTGATTTAGCGCGGAGCGTATTTCTGAGGATTTAGCGGAACGCTACTTCAATATTGACCTAAGATTTTAATCAGTAACTACCTTCAGTCGCGCAGCCTCGGGGTAAATTGGATCGATCAATCTTGCCTTTTTTTGGTTAAAAGTCTGCAAATGTGTTTTTTTTAAAATGTACTTTATTCGGAGTAAGGTGACAGGAATGATGTTAGAAGTTTATGCCGGGAGACAGTCAGGGGAGCTTCAGGCCGACCACGTGTCGCCGTCACATGGCGGGAGCGGTGTGTTGTGTTTCATCCACCATGGGCTTCCTCACAAGAGTTTAACACACTTGAGTGGCTCGGAACCCCCCCCCCTTCCTCAGAGGCAGTGTATGTCGTTGGAAGTGGGCTGGCAAGATACCCATTTTACCTCCTCCGCCTATTTTGCGGAGAGTCCAGGCGAATCCGCCCGTCCTGGCACAGTTTTCCCTGGAAATTGCCGGATTTTTCAGATGTGCGCCGATTTTTGTTTTGCGCTGGGAGCTGTTTATCCGGAAGTGCTGTACTCTAAACCCTCTGGAGAGATGGTCGCCATTCAGTGCATCCACTTGGAGAGTTTTAAAATCACCACCCATTCTTCCTCTGTGGTAGAATTAAAATCCAGCACAGCACAGCACATCACGCGAATAATTACAATCGACCAAATTTGAGCAACTTTCAGAAAAAATGTCAAACCCGAATGTTAATAGTCTGAAGAAGGGTCTCGACCCGAAACGTCGCTCATCCCTTCTCTCCAGAGATGCTGCCTCACCCGCTGAGTTACTCCAGCATTTTGTGTCTACCTCCGAATGTTCAAACTTCCTTTTCGAATCGTTGCAGGAATGTATTCAAAGGCACCACCCCTTACGTGTTAATATTTTGTAATCGAAACACCTTCTCTTTCAGTCACCAGCCACCTATTCGGAGAGCGGGATAGTCTTGGAAGCACCGATATGCCGGCAACGGAAAATCTCACTGACAACTATTTTGTGGCGCGTTCCGTTTATTCTGAAAATAGTTTCCTAGAGGAAAATGAAAGAAAAGAGAAGGTGCCTAAAACTTTACGTGACCGGCTGGCAAAGAGATGCAGGTGAGTTGAAGCTTTCCTGGTTTGGTGGTTCTAGCAAGTCGGTCGCGTCCACAGTGCATTTAACAGGCCTTTTATATGTGCCAGCCCAATGCAAAACCCAGTGAATTTGGAGTATCAACTCGCGGTGCTTCATTGGAGTAGCAAGGTGAATGTTAAACCGAAAGAAAGATTAAAGAAAGTAACCAAGCGTTTCGGGAAATAGGGTGGTCTCAAAGGAGGAGTGGCCTGGAGGCGGGGGAAATTGCACAGTACAACTTCTTAGAGCCCTGTACATGTGCGCCTTGTTGTGATTCAAGCGGATCGCATAGACAGACGCCAGTCAGAGTAACGGGAATTTCAATCCAGTGTTTAGGGATGAAAAGTAGGTTTAAGGGTTTAGCGTCTTTGTCATCGGATCAAGACAACCACAGGTCTTTGTTTCATTCCGTGTAAATTCTTCCCTAAGATTTGGCAGGATTTTTGTATGAAATCAAATGTTATGTTTTTTATCAAATCAAATGACATTTGCCTATACATTTTCTTTGGCTTTCATTGCTAACCCTTTGTATATTTACTGATGTTTGTAATGTATACCCTTAATAACTTACATTGTTGTTTCCATTTTGATTTTTTTCACTCTATTGCCTGCTTTCAATTTGGTTCACTTTCGTATTAACAACCTGATGACTATTTCTTTCCTGAGCATTTTCATCTATACCCCAAGCCAGTCAGAGCACTCTAGTTTTGACTATCCTTCATTTGCCCACTTTGTGGGCTACTCTTCATGGAACTATCTTCTGGCAGTCTGATTCCATTCCACCTTGGTCAGATCCTCTTTTAACTTGGAAGCACAAGAGATTGCGGATCCTGGAATCTGGGGCCAGTCCATTTGCTGGAGGGACTTAGCGGGTCAAGCAGCATCCATAGGGGGTGGGAAAGGAACTGTTGATGTTTTAGGTCTAAATCCTGCCTCAGGAACTGAGAGTGGAGCGGGGGGAGAGGCAGGAACCAGAGGTGATTGGTGGACGGAGGAATGAAGGATGATGAGCAGATGGAGCCGGGTGGAGTTGGAGACAGCTGCTGGAGGCTTGTTGCCTCTAGCAGGTTTCCCCACCCTCCTCTACCCTAACCCCCCCCCCCATGCTCCATCTGCCTCTTATTTTCTTAAGTCTGTGTCCATCTAATAATAAACATGTCTCTACCTCCCAACTGCACTCTTTCTCTACCCTCCCCCTTATTTGGTTTATTTGCCCATCTTCGTTCACCCCTCCTTCACCAGTCACATCTTGGTCCTATCTCACCACTCCCTCCCTCATCTGACATTCCTTCCTTCATGATGGACGCACTGATTAATCGGTTACTGCTGTGCGCTTTGTGAGTTCCTCCTTCGTGCTGCTAGCAAATTCTATAATATATTCATCTCCTTGTCTGTTCACTTACGAAGATGGTAACGACAAGGAGATGAATCCCCTAAATTTAGTGTAATAGTCCGGCACATCATGTAGACCTCAAGCACATTAATTGAAATGTTTTTAAAAAAAAATGGTCTCAACTTTTTTCATAACTAGATCTGATGGACAAAACCTCTTTCTGGATATAGTTCTCTGGGTCTCTGCTGAGAAGAGGCAAAGATCATTTTGTATCAAATTTGCTTATATGATTGAAAAATTCCAGTCTAGCATATTTATGGCAAATTCTACATTTGGTATACTCCCTTCGTAGTTGAACTGTTATAAATACAAAGTTGGGTTCACTTTGGTGCACCTGTAAACCTATTTGCTTGAGGTGGATATTTGGTGCAGTGAGAGATCGAGAGGGATATGGTTCATATCCCTCTCGATCTTTCCTATCCATATGTTTGTCGAAATATCTTTTAAATGTTGTTGTAGTTCCTGCCTCAACTACCTCCTCTGAGAGCTCAATCCATATACCCACTGCCCACTGATTGGAAAAAGTTGCCCCTCGGGTTCCTGGTAAATCTTGCCACTCTTACCTTAAACATATGTCCTCTGGTTCTTGGTTCCCCCTACCCTGGGTAAAATACTCTGTACATTCACCCTATCTATTCCCTCGTGATTTTATACACCTCTATAAGATCACCCCTCAGCCTCCTGTGATCAAAGGAATAAAGTCCTGGCAATGTTTTCGTAAATCTTCCCTGCACTCTTTCCAGCTTAATGCCATCCTCTCTATAGTAGGGTAACCAAAACCGAACACATTACTGCTATGTGGCCTCATCAATGTTTGTCCAAGGAGTTAATGTGTAAACCCAATATATGATTCTGAGCCTGTGCATGCAAGGTGGCTGATGGTGGTAGCTCATAAATACATATTTCCCCACTAGTGAATTCCATAAAATGGTACCCGAGAGAGGCAGATTGGCAGTGGTAACAGACCGGCCAATATAACTCAAATGGAATCTCGGGTGATATTAGCATAATTGAAAACAAAAGTACTTTATAGTTGCCTCTAGATAATCTCGCACATTGATGTTCCAAATGTCCCAAGATCCCACTGCTGTTATGCGTCATGCCATTACATGTATATTTTCGCCGTGTAATCGATCTCTCTAAAGTGCAACACCTCATATTTACATGGATTGAATATATACGTTTATATATATGTTTATATATATGTTCATATCTATTTATGTGTGTGTATGTGTGTGTGTATTATATATAGCACAAATCACAGCCGTAAGTGGCAGTGTTTTTTCTAAACTCAATATACAGAACAACAGAAAGTGGTCAAGATCATACTTTTAGTTATATAGATATACTAAAATCTGTGCAGAAAACATTTTCCAACCTACCCTCATCGATCACCTTCATCACTTCCTCAAAAAACTTGATCAAGTTAGAAAGACACGACCTGCCACATATAAAGCTGGACTGAATTAATCCTAATTAACCCATTCCCTTCCAGTTGGAAAAAATCCTATCTCGAAGAAACTTCCAGTTTCTCCCTACCACTGCCATGAGGCTCACCAGCCTATAATTATCTAGATTTCCCCTACTTTTCTTCTTATATAAAGGAATATAATTTGTTACTCCCCAATCCTCCAGGCCTTGCCTGTGGCTAGAGAAGACGCAAACAAGGTTCCTGCAATCTTCTTTGGTGCCTCTCTCAATAATCAGGGATAAATCCTATATCGTCCAAAGTACATATCCACCTTAATACTCTTCAAGAGCCCCAACGCCACCTCCTTCTCAATCTCAAACTACCCTTGCATATTTGTGTTCTCCACACTGATCTTCATTTCCTGTTTGGTGAAAACGGATGCAAAGTACTTGTTTAGCACCTCTCCTACATCCCCAGATTCCAAGCACAATTGTACTCCTTCATCTGTGAGTGGTACTACCTTCTCCATGGTAACCCTCTTGTGTTTAATGTAGGTATAAAAAGCCTTGGGATTTTCTTTAATCCGACTCACCAAAGCCATTTTGTGCCCCCTGTTATCCCTCCTATTTGCCTGCTGGAGTTCTTTTCTCTTATTTTTATATTCCTTAAAGGTCCTGTCTGATTCCATCCTCAAACTTTGTGTGTGCTTCCTTTTTCTTTCTTACCAAATTTATAACCTCTTTTATTTGGTCATCCAAGATTCGCTTACTTTGCCATCCGTAATCCTCCTCTTTACTGGAACATGCTGGTTCTCAACTTTGATCAACTGGCCTTTAAACAATTCCTACATTTCAGATATGGACTTGTCAAATATCAACTACTCCCAATGTATCCTCCTGAGCTCCTGCCTAATAATGTTTTAGTTTGCTTTACTCCAATGTAGTTCCTTTCTGCAAGGTCCAGCCTTCTCCCTATTCAAAACAACAATAAAACATAGTTGTTAACCTTTTTTCTTTTTCTTTTTTTCTTTTTCTTTTTCTTCCCAGCTGTAACCAGGCAACTGAATCATCCTACCACAATCTGAGAGCAGTGCTGAACTGCTATCAACCTCTTTGATGACCCTTGTACTATCCTTGATCGGACTTTGCTGGCTTTACCTTGCACTAAACGTTATTCCCTTATGTATCTATACACTGTGAGTGGATTGATTGTAATCAAGTATTGTCTTTCTGTTAACATGCAACAAAAAGCTTTTCACTGTACCTCGGTACATGTGGCAATAAACTGAACTGAACTGTCCCCAAAATTCTCTTCCAATGTAACATCAGTCACCAGGCCAGGCTCATTCTACAAGGTCCAGTGTGTTCCCTTCTCAGTTTGGACTATCCACATCCTGTTTCATGAAACCCTCTTGGATACAACTCGCAAGTTGATAATTTTCTCGCAAGTTGATCAAATGATCATTGGTGATCATTTTCCAATGTTCTATAGATTCAGGATTAGTTCCTGTGGATTGGTGGGTAGCTAATGTTATCCCACTTTTTAAGAAAGGTGGGAGAGAGAAAACGGAATTATAGACCAGTTAGCCTGACATCGGTGGTCGGGAAGATGCTGGAGTCAATCATAAAAGATTAAATAGCGACACATTTGGATAGCATTAACAGGATCGGTCCAAGCCAGCATGGATTTACGAAGGGGAAATCATGCTGGACTAATCTTCTGGAGTTTTTTGAGGATGTAACTAGGAAAATGGATAAGGGAGAGCCAGTGGATGTAGTGTACCTGGACTTTTAGAAAGCATTTGATAAGGTCCCACTTAGATTAGTGGGCAAAATTAGGGCACATGGTATTGGGGGTAGAGTGCTGACATGGATAGAAAATTGGTTGGCAGACAGGAAACAAAGAGTAGGGATTAACGGGTCCCTTTCAGAATGGCAGGCAGTGACTAGTGGGGTACCGCAAAGCTCGGTGCTGGGACCGCAGCTATTTACAATATACATCAATGATTTAGATGAAGGGATTCAAAGTAACATTAGCAAATTTGCAGATGACACAAAGCTGAGTGGCAGTGTGAACTGTGAGGAGGATGCTATGAGGATGCAGGGTGACTTGGACAGGTTGGGGGAGTGGGCAGATGCATGGCAGATGCAGTTTATTGTGGATAAATGTGAGCTTATCCACTGGTAGCAAAAACAGGAAGGCAGATTATCTAAATGGTGTCAAGTTGGGAAAAGGGGAAGTTCAATGGGATCTGGGGGTACTTGTTCATCAGTCAATGAAAGTAAGCATGCAGGTACGGCAGGCAGTGAAGAAAGCGAATGGCATGTTGGCCTTTATAATAAGAGGAGTTGAGTATAGGAGCAAAGAAATTGACAGGTTCTTGATTAGTAACGGTGTCAAAGTTTACTGGGAGAAAGCAGGGAATGAGGTTGTGAGGGAAAGAAAAATCAGCCTTGATCCAATCAGTTATTTCTTCTGATCCATCTATATGACCAATCCCTTATTTTTAGACTGTAACTCCTCGTTCCAGGTAGCCCATCCCTATATTTATAATGCTTCATATCTCTTCATTGGAATATATCCCGACAATCTATCTGATGACTCTTCATTGGATTGCCTTTACCGCTAGGATGCCCTCCCAGGGGCAGGAAGACCAGTCCTGTACACAATTTTCCAGGTGTAATCTCACCAAGATCCTGTATAATTTCAGTAGGATGCAAGAGTAACAACAGAAAGCCTTGAAAGAAAATAGGATTTGTGAAAGAAAAAAATCACGTTTGAAAACTCTGCTGTCATTCTTTGAGGGTGTAACCAGTAGATTAGATAGTGTTGAATGAGTAGATATGATGTGTTTGGATTTTTGGGTGATGTTTAATAAAGTTCCATGAAGCAGGGTGATTAAAAGATTTAACACGGGTGGCACCTCGCCAACAGTCTGTCCTTTCTTCTTTTTGTTATTTTTAGTATGTGTTAAAAAGTATGTTTTAGTGTTTCTTGGTTTGTTTTATGTGGGGGAGGTTGGGGGAAACTTTTTTTCAATCTCTTACCTCGATGGAGATGCGTTTTTTTTTCTGTGTCGTATCTCCGTCCCCACTGCGGCCTAACATCGTGGAGTTGACGGCCTTTCCTGGAGACCGACGGGCGCCCCAAGCCGTAGGAGTCTGCGGGGCTTTAACATCGCGGAGCTTGCGATCTCTTTGCCGGGGATTGAATCTCCAACCGTGGGTCCTGTGGACTTTAACATCGTGAAGCCCGCGTTCTCTAGTAAGAAGAGGCCGATTCTGGAGCTCCATGCCGCGGACAGAGTTTCAACCGCCCCGACATGGGTGATTCGATCACACTGATCGTCGGCTGCGGGGGCTTTGATCGCCCCGCCTGCGGATGGTTTGACTGCCCCGACCGCGGGAGAACAAGAGGAAGAAGATTGAACTTTATTGCCTTCCATCACCGTGAGGAATGTGGAATCCACAGTAATGGATGTTTATATTAACTTTTATGTGGTTGCGTGTCTTGTTGCTTTTCACTTAGTATGGCTGTATGGAACTCAAATTTCACTGTACCTTAATTGGTACATGTGACAATACACTGACCTTGAAACATTGAACCCTGGAATTGTGGGTGATATACTGACTTGGTTGAGAACTGGTTATTCAAAAGATAATAAAGAATGTAAACAAATGGGCCATTCTCAGATTGGCTGTGATTTGTGGGTTGTCACAGAAAGCTGTTCCAACTTTTCATATTCTATATCAACTGG
Source organism: Malacoraja senta (assembly GCA_038087875.1). Taxonomy (NCBI): domain Eukaryota; kingdom Metazoa; phylum Chordata; class Chondrichthyes; order Rajiformes; family Rajidae; genus Malacoraja; species Malacoraja senta. The sequence continues at coordinate 22,432,982 of CM075985.1, read as the reverse complement.
CTGAGGATAGAGTGAATGTGGAGAGGATGTTTCCACTTGTGGGAGAGTCTAGGACCAGAGGTCAGAGCCTCAGAATAAAAGGGCGTACCTTTAGAAAGGAGATGAGAAGGAATTTCTTTAGTCAGAAGGTGGTGAATCTGTGGAATTTATTGCCACAGACAGCTGTGGAGCGCAAGTCAATGGATATTTTTAAGGGGGAGATTGACAGATTTTCGATTAGTAAGGCTGTCAGGAGTTATGGAGCGAGAATGGGGTTGAGAGAGAAAGATTGATCAGCCATGATTGAATGGTGGAGTAGACCTGATGGTCCGAATGGCCTAATTCTGCTCCGAGAATTTATGAATTTATATACTGTGCCAAATGTCATACCTCCAAATTTACACAAAATATTGCACCAGGTGGGATTGAGAGCAAAGAAACATAGAACATAGAAACATAGAAAATAGGTGCAGGAGGAGGCCATTCGGCCCTTCGAGCCAGCACCACCATTCATTGTGATCATGGCTGATCGTCCCCTATCAATAACCCGTGCCTGCCTTCTCCCCATATCCCTTGACTCCACTAGCCCCTAGAGCTCTATCTAACTCTCTCTTAAATCCATCCAGTGATTTGGCCTCCACTGCCCTCTGTGGCGGGGAATTCCATAAATTCACAACTCCCTGGGTGAAAATGTTTTTTCTCACCTCAGTCTTAAATGACCTCCCATTTATTCTAAGACTGTGGCCCCTGGTTCTGGACTTGACCAACATTGGGAACATTTTTCCTGCATCTAGCTTGTCCAGTCCTTTTATAATTTTATATGTTTCTATAAGATTCCCCCTCATCCTTCTAAACTCCAGTGAATACAAGCCTAGTCTTTTCAATCTTTCCTCATATGACAGACCCACCATCCCAGGGATCAATCTCGTGAACCTACGCTGCACTGCCTCAATCACAAGGATGTCCTTCCTCAAATTAGGAGACCAAAACTGTACACAATACTCCAGATGTGGTCTCACCAGAGCCCTATACAACTGCAGAAGAACCTCTTTACTCCGATACTGAAATCCTCTTGTTATGAAGGCCAACATTCCATTAGCTTTCTTCACAGCCTGCTGTACCTGCACGCCAACTTTCAGTGACCGGTGTACAAGTACACCCAGGTCTCGCTGCACCTCCCCCTTACCTAACCTAACCCCATTGAGATAATAATCTGCCCCCTTGTTTTTGCCACCAAAGTGGATAACCTCACATTTATCTATATTATACTGCATCTGCCACGCGTCTGCCCACTCACTCAACCTGTCCAGGTCACCCTGCAACCTCCTAACATCCTCTTCACAGTTCACACTGCCACCCAGCTTTGTGTCATCCGCAAACTTGCTAGTGTTGCTCCTAATTCCCTCTTCCAAATCATTAATATATATGGTAAACAGTTGCGGCCCCAACACCAAGCCTTGCGACACTCCACTCGCCACTGCCTGCCATTCTGAAAAGGACCCGTTCACTCCTACTCTTTGCTTCCGGTCTGCCAACCAATTTTCTATCCATGTCAACACCCTACCCCCAATACCATGTGCTCTAATTTTAGTCACCAGTCTCCCGTGCGGGACTTTATCAAAGGCTTTCTGAAAGTCTAGATACACTACATCCACTGGCACCCCTTCATCCATTTTACTTGTCACATCCTCAAAAAATTCCAGAAGATTAGTCAAGCATGATTTCCCTTTCATAAATCCATGTTGACTTGGACTAATCCTTTTGCTACTATCCAAATGCCCCATTATTACATCTTTAATAATTGACTCCAGCATCTTTCCCACCACCGAAGTCAGGCTAACTGGTCTATAATTCCCCGTTTTCTCTCTCGCTCCTTTCTTGAAAAGTGGGATAACATTAGCTATCCTCCAATCCACAGGAACTGATCCTGAATCTATTGAACATTGGAAAATGATCACCAATGCGTCCACTATTTCTAGAGCCACCTCCCTGAGGACCCTGGGATGCAGACAATCAGGCCCAGGGGATTTATCATCCTTTAGTCCCATTAGCCTACCCAATACTATTTCTCGCCTAATGAAAATTTCTTTCAGTTCCTCTACCCCCTGAGAGCCTCTGTCCTCCAGTACATCTGGGAGATTGTTTGTGTCTTCCTTAGTGAAGACAGATCCGAAGTACCTATTCAACTCTTCTGCCATTTCCTTGTTGCCCATAATAATTTCACCCGTGTCTGCCTTCAAGGGACCCACATTTGACTTTGCTACTCTTTTCCCCTTAACATATCTAAAGAAGCTTTTACTGTCCTTCTTTATATTTCTGGCCAGCTTCCCCTCGTACTTCATCTTTTCAGCCCGTATTGCCCGTTTTGTTTCCTACTGTTGCCCTATGAAAGTTTCCCAATCCTCTGGCTTCCGGCTACTCTTTGCTGTGTTATACATCTTTTCTTTTAGTTTTATTCTATCCCTAACTTCTCTTGTCAGCCACGGTTGCCTCCTACTCCCCTTAGAATCTTTCTTCCTTTTTGGAATGAAATGATCCTGCTACTCCCGGATTATGCCCAAAATTCCTGCCATTGCTGTTCCACCGTCATTCCTGCTAGGATCCCTTTCCAGTCTACTTTGGTCAGCTCCCCTCTCATGCCTTCATAGTCCCCTTTGTTCAACTGCATCACTGCCACTTCCGATTTAACGTTCTCCTTCTCAAATTGCAGATTAAAACTAATCATATTATGATCACTACCTCCAAGCGGTTCCTTTACTTCGAGTTCTCTTATCATATCTGGTTCATTGGACAACACTAAATCCAGAATTGCCTTTTCTCTGGTCGGCTCCATTACAAGCTGCTCTAAGAATCCATCTCGGAGGCATTCTACAAACTCTCTTTCTTGGGATCCTGAACCAACCTGATTTTCCCAGTCTACCTGCATATTGAAATCCCCCATCACCACAGTGGCGTTACCTTTGTTACATGCCAGTTTTAACTCCTGCTGCAACTTACACCCTACATCCGGGCTACTATTTGGGGGTCTGTAAATAACACCAATTAGTGTCTTCTTGCCTTTACAATTCCTCAACTCAATCCACAGTGACTCTACCTCGTCAGTCCCTATGTCTTCCCTCGCAAGGGACTGAATTCCATCCCTCACCAGCAGAGCTACCACCCCCTCCTCTGCCCACCTGCCTGTCCTTTCTATAGGATGTATAACCCTGAATATTAAGTTCCCAGGCCCGATCCTCCTGCAGCCACGTCTCAGTAATCCCCACAATGTCATATCTACCAACCTCTAACTGAGCCTCAAGCTCATCTACTTTACTTCTTATACTTCGCGCATTCATATACAATACTTTTAATTCCTTACGCATCTCACCTTTCACATCGATCCCTATTACACTTGGCCATACTCTCCTATCCCTTTGTGAGCTTCCTTTCCTGTTAATGTATCTATGTATCTATGTATGTTAATTCTGGGGTCATTAACCATCCCTTTACTCTTTTTTCCCTTTAACTCCATCCTCGACTATCCCATTTGACACCCCACCCCCCTTATTCAGTTTAAAACCACCCCTGTAGTAGTGGCAAACCTGCCTGCCAGAATGCTGGTCCCCCACCTGTTAAGATGCAATCCGTCCCTTTTGTACAGTTCCCCCTTACTCCAAAACAGATCCCAGTGATCTAAGAATCTAAATCCCTGCCCATTGCACCAGTTCCTCAGCCACACATTCAGGTCCCGTATCTCCCTGTTCCTGCTCTCGCCTGCACAAAGAACTGGAAGCAAACCGGAGATAACAACCCTGGAGGTCCTGCTTTTCAGCATTTTTCCGAGCTCTCTAAAGCAACGTTGCAGAATATTCATCCCCTTCTTTCCGACATCGTTTGTGCCGACATGCACTACCACTTCCGGCTGTTCACCTTCGCCCTTGAGGATTTTCTGCACTCTGTCCGTGACATCCTGGATCCTGGCACCAGGAAGGCAGCACACCATCCTCGAATCCCGTCTGTCACCGCAGAAACCCCTGTCCAACTACAATGGCGTTGCCTGACGTTGGCCTCTTTGGTTTTGGCTCAACAGCCCTTTTTGCTTCGCAAGCCAGTCCGCCGCTCAGTGCGTTAATGTCTTCTGTCCCGACAGTTTCTAAGTGGGTGAACCTGTTCACAAGAGGTACAACACCCGGGGACGTTTGCATTCCATGTTTCCCTCCCTTTCTCACCGTCACCCGCCTTCTCTCTTCCAGTACCTTAGGTGTAACAATCTTACTGTAGGACTGGTCAAGGAACGACTCAGTTTCTCGGACGAACCTGAGGTTATCCACTTGCTTCTCCAGTTCCCCAACACGGTCCTTCAGGAGATGTATCTGGATGCACTTCTCACATTTGTAGTAGCCAGAGGCACCAGCAGTGTCCTTGACCTCCCACATACTGCAAGCATCACACTGAATCAGCTTGCCTGACATCTCCTTCTTTCGTCTCTCCCTCTCCAGGGTTTTACGTAGCCTCCTCTCCTAAGACTCGCACTTTTCTCACAGGGCACTTCCCTCACTACTACTGCTGCTCCCTAAGAGATATTGCTTATATTGATTGATAAATTGCCAAATTTACCAATTTACAAACCAAATTCCTCAGTTTTAAACTATTTTCCCCCTCTGACTCACTTCTAACTCATCTCCCACTCGGGCTAGAGCCAATCAGTGTTTTCTCCTGCTTCTCTTTGTTGCTGTTGCTTCCAAATCCACGGGAGTTCTGAGAAGGGATTCAGGGAATATGGGCGAGCTTGGTGAGAATGTGTGAGAACATGTGAGATCATGCACTTTGGTGCACTTCAAAGAAAAGTAAAGTATTTGTTAGAGAGACTGTGTTGTGGTGATGTTGAAAATGACTAAGCTGTACATGCTCATTGATCAAAGAAGGTCATTAGGCAGGTGCAGCAATCAATAAACAGGCGAGCAGTGTGTTAATTTCTATTTACAGATGATTTGAATACAAGAATAAGGAGGTTTTATTGCAATTGTATCAGACCTTGATGAGAGTTTTGTGTACTGTTTTGATCTCCTTGCCGAGAATAGGTATACTCATCATAGGGTAAAGGATATGCTATTTTGAACTGAGGTGAACAGAAATTCTTTTCATTCGGAAGATAGTGAACATTTGGAATTCTCTATCATGGAGCTCTGGGAAGGCTCAATCATTGTGGGGGGGTTTTCAAAACAGAGATCGATAGATTTCTGGGCATTAAGAAAATCAAAGGAATTGGGCACTGAAAGCATTTTGTGGTAGTGGATCAGCCTTGATCTTAATGAAAGGTGGACCAGGCTGGAAGGGCTGAATGGCCTACTGATGCTCCTGTTTTTATTTACAGTCAATAATATATAATGAATATGATAGATAAGGATGGAACAACAGTTAAAAAGACCAGTTAAGATTTCCAGTGACAGATTTTGCAGTAAGAATCATTGGCATTTAAAAAAGTTTAATATGGACTGACATAGTGAAGAAATCCAGTAAGAATCTCAGAGCCACAACCCTGTGCAGAGAAAATCCAAAAGGAAAAAATATTCATCAAATCACAATGTGACTCTTTATCTGAGTATTACGATATAAATAATTTAGAATGTGAGAATATTTAAAACTACATCAATCCAATATTTATTAGAACAGTGTAATTAAAAAATGTCTCACTTAATCTTAACTTGCTTAAAGTTATCTTGAAATTACAAAAGGCACTGCACAAATGTAGTCTATTAGCTTTCAGTTGCATTCCTACTATAGGCAAACGAAGAATATACAAAATCAAAATTTCTTTATTTTTGCAAGAATTTCGACAGAAGTTTCAGCCAAAGATTAAATTTCTCTTAAGCCTCCTGTCCATCTCATTATTGCATCTTAAATGAAAGATAAATAATGCTTCTGTATCTCTGCCTAAAATTGAAACCTCGCCTTAACTGTGTAAATACCTTGCCCCAAAACACATCAGAATTGGTTGCTGGATGTATGGTATCAGTCGCATTGACGCTGATGAGGATACAATTGTGGTAAATACAATGACTGGCACTAGGTGTGTGTGTGTGTGTGTGTGTGTGTGTGTGTGTGTGTGTGTGTGTGTGTGTGTGTGTGTGTGTGTGTGTGTGTGTGTGTGTGTGTGTGTGTGTGTGTGTGTGTGTATATATATTTATATTATATATATATATAAATAGGGGGTCAGAGATAACCCATGGCTATGTGTTACATGCAGTGCATTTATTGCTTTGTTTAGTGGTAAAGTACACAATTTCAGTGTTGCAAGTAAATACATTCTGCACTTGTTTTGTTAAATCTTATTCCATTTATTATTGAATTTTAGAGCAAATAGGCAGTACTCTGTAAATTATATGGACCAGAGAGATACTGCCTTACATTACGGTGACTCCACAGACAGTCAAGGTAGTTTAACAGTTTATTTACATTTTAAAAAATGATGCAGATTTTTATGTGTAAAAAATTAAAATTGAAACTGACAAATAATAAAGCTGTAATATCTAGATCTACATCGGTGAGACCAAGCGGAGGCTTGGCGATCGTTTCGCCGAACACCTCCGGTCGGTCCGCAATAACCAACCTGAACTCCCGGTGGCTCAGCACTTCAACTCCCCCTCCCATTCCGTATCTGACCTCTCTGTCCTGGGTCTCCTCCATGGCCACAGCGAGCAACACCGTAAGTTGGAGGAAATGCACCTCATATTCCGCTTGGGCAGTCTACATCCTGGTGGCCTGAACGTTGAATTCTCCCAATTCTGCTAGCCCTTGCTGTCCTCTCCCCTTCATCAGCCATCTGGCTGTCTCCTCCCCTCCCCCAGCCCTCGGGCTCCTCCTCCGCCTTTTTCCTTTTTTCCTTTCTTCTCCCCACCCCCTATCAGTCTGAAGAAGGGTTTCGGCCCGAAACGTTACCTATTTCCTTCGCTCCATAGATGCGGCTGCACCCGCTGAGTTTCTCCAGCATTTTTGTGTACCTTGTAATATCTAGATGTTGTGCTACAATTAACAAGAGATATAAGCATGAGAAAAATTCATGGGTATTTCTGAAACTACGTTATTCAAAGATATTGTGTAAAAGATTGTTAGGGATAGAGTACACATGAGCAGATGTGTTCTTCAATTGTCTGATAGTTTATGATATATTTCATGTCTATGTGTATGTTTGGTGCTATAAATTAAGAATGTATTTTTATTAGGCATGTTTTGTATTAAAGGAATATGAACTGTGTAAGGGTACAAATGCGATATGAATCTAACTGTAGAAAACTGTTGCCTAGAAATTAATGGTAGACACAAAATGCTGGAGGAACTCAGCGGGTGAGGCAGCATCTCTGGAGAGAAGGAATGGGTGATGTATTGGGTCGAGTCCCTTCTTCAGACTGATGTGAGGGGGAGGGACAAAGATAGAATGTAGGCAGAGACAGTAGGACTGGTGGGAGAACTGGGAAGGGGGAGGGGATGGAGAGAGAAAGCAAGGGCTATCTGAAGTTAGAGAAGTCAACGTTCATACCGCTGGGGTGTAAACTACCCAAGCGAAATATGAGGTGCTGTTCCTCCAATTTGCGCTGGGCCTCACTCTGACAATGGAGGAGATCCTGGACAGAAAGGTCAGATTGGGAATGGAAGGGGGAGTTGAAGTGCTGAGGAACTGGTTGCTCTTTCTTACATGCCTAGAAATTAATCCCTGGTTAATAATGCTTAAGGCACAATCCCATAGTTACAATTCTTTAAACACTCCCTCCCAAATCCATTTTCATCATTTGCAAGGAACTTTAAATCATGAATTTTGGGAGCAGCATATAATGTGTTGCTGCTGCTAACACGATCAAACTAGTATGTATCCAGACAAAAGGGTTTTGCAAAACTTTTCTTTTCTCAACTTTTTTGCTGGATCATGAATGTAAAGGCTTGAGAACGTCTAATATTTCACATATGTGTTCATGGCATTTGAGTTTAAATATAGGATTTGATGGGCTAGTTAAATGCAGAACTCAATTATATTAATTAATTTACAGTATTATTACCAGGTCAGTGGAAAGTAGGTGTGGGCTAATGTATACTCATTTTTTCTCTTCTCTGGTCTATTCATATTGAGACTAATTGTACCTTTCAACTACTATCCCTGCTAAATGGTGCCAATGACCAGGCGTCAAGCTGTGACCTTCTCATCTGAATGGTATAACTTTATGTTATCTACTAAAGTCATGCCACGATTAATGCACTGGACTGCGGAGCCAAGAAGATGGCTCAGCCAAATGTTGTGACAATTATGATTCATTTTATTGTCATTTGTTTTGTTACTAGTACCATTTATAAACATTCTGCAGGTCATTATTATTCATGCAATATATTTCATGTGTATCTTTTCATGGGACGTGCACAGGCATATGAAAAGTGCCCCAATGTTATGATGCCTAAAGTTCTTAATTTAGCTCTGAAAATGTCCTTACATAATGGTCAGTTGGGAAGATTACTTTATTTTAATCCAACTTCCAATGATAAACTCTGCTGTGCCTCACCTATTGTATGTCTAAATCAGCTTTGTTATAACCTCATTACAGATTTAAAAATTACAAATGCACAATAAAAAGGGTCAATTTAAAATCTATAATATTGAATTTTGGGAAACAAAACAGAATCGTGTGACTTATGTTTGTATCCCTAAATGTGCAGCTATTGTTTCAAAGTGTTTTAGTTGAGCATGGCGATAATCTACTATGGGAAAAGTGGAGAAAATGGGCATTAAAAGAACAGCCAAGAGGGAATGTATTCAGAAAACTCCCAGCAGAGGTAATGGGCTGGAAAGAAAATCCCAATTGAATGGTCAAGAGAGCTGAATAAATTTCAGTCCCGATTCTTTACATTTTGATCTAATTGTAATAGACCATGAGTTTGTATAATGAGTTATTATGAAATATAATAATATTGATTTGACATTAAAATATTTTAGTGGGCTAGGATATACATAAATGGCTAGAATTGTCCCAGCATTGAATATGTATTAATACCACAATTTAACATTCTATCATTTTACTTTGATCTTGTTTCTCCTCCAATCAATAGGCTGTTCCGTGTGTTTACTTTGTCATTGCCTGGGTTCAAACACGCCGCTCAACCTCTTTTTCAGTCAAAATAGCAAAGGATGCAATCTGTAGGAAACAGTTCTGATCTTCATAAGAAAGAGGGCAAATTTCTGTTAAAGTTACAATTTCACTGTACTCAATGAAATCTTTGTCTACAAAACTTTCTGTGGGGAGTCCAAACTTGCTTTAACTTGCATCTTGTAATTTTCTTTCCCTGAAGAATAAGGTATGAAAGTAAATAGCTACAGTACATGTTTGACAAAGATATGGGTATTTAGGTCTACCTTAAAGGAAGAGAAAGGCCAAGAAATTTAACAAAGGGATTCCAGACTACAAGCTGCTGATGATGGTGGAACAAATCTTATTCATGATTCTCAAGAAGCCAAAATTAGAGAACACAGGCACTAGTTCTGTAAGGACATTACAGAACCAGGAAGGAATGAGAGAATGGAGAGATCTCAAAAAAGGATGAGAATTTTAAAATTGAGGTTTTGTTTAACCAGCAAATATCAGTAATCGGAATGCAGAATAGGAGCTCCACACAAATTAGGTTTAAGGTTTAAAAAGGATGTAATGTTGGGCAGGAGTACATTAGAAATAGTCAATTCCAAAGGTAGACAAGGCATAGAGAAGGGTTGCAACGATTGAAGAATTTAAGCAAGCTTGGTGTCAGATGACAAGATCCTAAAGAGGAAATAAAAAGCAAAAATTAATAACCAAAATTGGAAGAACATAAGAAATGAAAGCACAGCTATGTAATTTTGCTCATTTATCCTCTTTTACCAACCAATAAAATCCCGGCTAAACTCTTAGTTTCTAATAATTTGTCAGTCTAGAGTATACTCAACAGCTCTGCATTCACAGCCCGGTCTGATAACAAAGTCACATTCTTTTCTATAAAGTGATTTCCCTTCTTCTCAGTGTAACAAATTTGGCTATTTCTTGAAGGTAGACAAAAATGCTGGAGAAACTCAGCTGGTGAGGCAGCATCTATGGAGCGAAGGAAATAGGTGACGTTTCGGGTCGAGTCCCTTCTTCAGAAGGAAATAGGCAACGTTTCGGGTCGAGACCCTTCTTCAGAAGGAAATAGGTGACATTTCGGGTCGAGAGGGGTGAATCCTCGAAAATAGGTGACAAATCCTTCAGAGGGGTGAACCCTCGAAAAGCGCCTGGACCTGATGGTATACCTGGTCGCGTTCTAAAAACCTGTGCGGACCAACTGGCTGGAGTTTTTACGGACATTTTCAACCTCTCACTTCTGAGGTCTGAGGTCCCCACCTGCTTCAAAAGGGCATCAATTATACCAGTGCCCAAGAAGAGTAAGGTGACGTGCCTCAATGACTATCGACCTGTGGCACTAACGCCTGTGGTGATGAAGTGCTTTGAGAGGTTGATCATGACGCAGATCAACTCCTACCTCGACAAAAACCTGGACCCACTGCAGTTCGCTTACCGCCACAACAGATCAACGGTGGATGCGATCTCGCTGGCCCTCCACTCCGCTCTGGACCACTTGGACAACAAAAACTCATATGTCAGGCTGTTATTCATCGATTACAGCTCGGCATTTAACACAATCATCCCCTCCAAACTGGTTACCAAACTCGCAGAACTGGGTCTCTGCGCATCCCTCTGCAATTGGATCCTCGACTTCCTCACACTCAGACCACAGTCTGTTCGTATTGGTGGAAATGTTTCAGACTCTATAACAATTAGCACGGGAGCACCTCAAGGCTGCGTGCTCAGTCCCCTGCTGTACTCACTCTATACTCATGACTGCGTAGCCAGACATAGTGCGAACTCCATCATCAAGTTCGCTGATGACACCACTGTTGTGGGACGTATCACTGATGGGGATGAGTCAGAGTATAGAAGAGAGATCGAGCAACTGTCCATATGGTGCCAACACAACAACCTGGCCCTCAACACCAGCAAAACCAAGGAACTGATTGTGGACTTTGGAAGGAGTAGGATGGGGACCCACAGTCCCGTTTATATCAACGGGTCGATGGTTGAAAGGGTCAAGAGCTTCAAATTCCTGGGCGTGCACATCTCTGAAGATCTTTCCTGGTCCGAGAACAATGATGCCATTATTAAGAAAGCACATCAGCGCCTCTACTTCCTGAGAAGATTACGGAGAGTCGGTTTGTCAAGGAGGACTCTCTCTAACTTCTACAGGTGCACAGTAGAGAGCATGCTGACCGGTTGCATCGTGGCTTGGTTCGGCAACTTGAGTGCCCTGGAGAGGAAAAGACTACAAAAAGTAGTAAACACTGCCCAGTCCATCATCGGCTCTGACCTCCCTTCCATCGAGGGGATCTACCACAGTTGCTGCCTCAAAAAGGCTGGCAGCATCATCAAGGACCCACACCATCCTGGCCACACACTCATCTCCCTACTACCTTCAGGTAGAAGGTACAGGAGCCTGAAGACTGCAACGACCAGGTTCAGGAACAGCTACTTCCCCACAGCCATCAGGCTATTAAACCTGGCTCGGACATAACACTGAACTTTATTAGCCAATACTGTTATTTGCACTTTATCAGTATATTGACCATTGTGTATATATTTATAGAATGCCTTGTAGTAAATGCCTACTATGTTCTGTTGTGCTCAAGCAAAGCAAGAATTTCATTGTCCTACCAGGGACACATGACAATAAACTCACTTGACTTGACTTGACTTGACCTTTCTTCAGAAGGAAATTGGCGACGTTTCGAGTCGAGACCCTTGCTATTTCTTGAGATTAGGTCTCCTTTTCCCAAAATCTCCAGGCTGAGTTTAACTTTGATCATAACCTTGTTTGCCACAGTCTCATTTTTCAAAACCTCAATAAGATAGTCCACCACAAATTATCGTCACTGGAGAATCTTTACATCCCACGCATCAATTTTGAGAACCTATGGTGTACTGGCTCCAAGTCAAGTGGTGTGAAGAGTGACTTTGCATGCGGTGTTTCAGATGTGGTTTTAGCCAATTGTAGCAAAATGTCCTCACTTTCATACTCCAGCACCCCAACACCTTGTAAGAAAAAGCATCCTACCATTTACCTTCCTAATTGCTTGTATGACCTGCATGTTAACTTGTGTGTTTTATCAACTAGCACACGAAGATCTTTTCATATTTACAGTGGTTTTCTCTACTTCGCAACAAAAAGAATAACCTCGTATGATCCACCATTAAACTGCATCTGGCCCACTTAACCTACTGATATTTTATTGAAAACATTAAACTTCCCAATCTAGGTTTATTATTTTCAACTAACTTGGATACTGCATTACATTCTGTCTTTACATCCGACCCGTTGCACTTTGTAATTGTGGCTCTTGTGTACCAGCCCACTAAAAGCTTGTCAGGCTAAAAAAAAACACTTATTCTTAACTTATTTCTTGTTCTTTAATCTTTAGACTTTAGAGTTTAAGGATACTGCGCAGAAACAGGCCCTTCGGCCCACCGAGTCCGCACCCACCAGTACACTATCATCACCCCTGTACACTAAAACAATCCTACATACTAGTGACAATTTACAATTATTACCAAAGCCAATTAACCAACAAACCTGTACATTTTTGGAGTGCGGGAGGAAACCGGAGCACCTGGAAAAAACCCATGCGGTCATAGGGAGAATGTACAAACTTCATACAGAAAGTACCCATAATCAGGATTACACTCTGCCGCTGTAAGGCAGCAACTCTACCACTGTGCCACCATGATGCCCCTACTCTATCTTTCCTAATATATTTGCAGAGAAATTCATTAACATACAATTGAAAGCATTTGTTTCTGGAATGAAAGGGGTTGACTGTCATTCTCCGTCTTATTCCATCTTCAAAATACTCCATTAGAATAAGAAAATACAATTTCTCTATCATAGAACCAGAATTACTCCATTCAAAAAGATGTCACTCCACTTAATAATATGAAATTTTAGTGCATGATCACAATGTCGATTCCAATCACACTCCATTGCATATGGAGTTAGTCACTGCCCTTGGCATAAGTTGGTATATTCAGTTAGATATTGCTTTGGCTTTGGGCTTGGTTTTCTTAGTTGAGCGCTTATCCTGGTGTTATAGCACAAGTACTTTGTCTTTTAATTGTAATCTGCTGTTTAAAAAGGGGAAATAAAACATATCTAGAGTTGAGTTTAATTTATTGTCACATGTACCAAGGTACAGTGAAAAGCTTTTGTTATGTGCTAACCAGTCAGCGGAAAGACAATACATGATTACCGTGAATGGCTCGAATTTAATCATGTATTTTGCTTTCCGCTGACAGGTTAGCACGCAAAAAAAGCTTTTTACTGTACCTTGGTATACGTGACAATAAATTAAACTCAACTGATCTATAGATATGTTTTACTTCCCCTTTTTAAACAGCAGTGTTAACAATTGCTACCATAAATCTTTCCAGAATTTAGGGGATTTTGGAGGGTAATGATTAATGCATATAATGAATATGATATCAATTTATAGTACTCTTAATTTCTACAGTATTTTCTATTTGGTAATATTTGATGCTTTTAAATTCATTTGATGCATTTGAATCTTGGTTTCCCACGGTTTCCAGAATCATAATATTCCACAGCAGAAACAAATGCAAAATACTTATTTAATGCTTCAATTATTTTATTTTTTCCACTGTAATTTCTATTATCTGCAAAAAAACAGGAAGTGACTAAGTGAATAGGTTCGTTGATAAATACTCGTGTGATGCTGGTACAGTAATTAAATTAAAAACCCAGTAATTCAGGGTTAACAATCCTGACACTTAAATTGGATTTCCACTGTGGAATTTAAATTCAGTTAATAATCTGATTGTTTTGTGTTAGATTAAATCAGATTCTTTAATCTGATACGATGACCACAAAACCACTGGTTTGTTATATAAAAAATAATCTGGTTTATCTGATTGGAAATCTGATGCCCTATCACAGCTAGATTTCATGTGGTTGCAGACCCACCAATCTTAAATGTTTTCTGAAATGGCCCAGCAGGCCGCTCACTTTGTGGACAAATAAGTATACATATAAATTCTGGTCTTTGCTGTGAAATATAAATTTAAAATAAAACTTTGGTAGTCATAACACTTAAGCAAAGATGAAAAAGAATGAATGATGTCTTGGTGCTCAATAAAGTGTGTGACCAATGGTGTATTGCAAGGATTGATGCTGGGACTTTTGATGTGTGCAATATACTTTAACCACTTGGATGCAGGAGGTATGATCTGCAGATGATTTAAAAATTGTGGTGGTGCTTATTGGTATTGGGTTATTATTGTCACATGTACTGAGACACAGTGAAACACTTTATTTTGTGTAATATCCAAGCAAACATCAGGTAGTGCAAGAAACAAAAGTGCAGAATATAGTGTTAGAGGTACGGAAAGTTGCAGATTGTTAATAACAAAGGTCAAGGACATCAGCAAGATAGATTGGAAGATCAGGAATTTAGCTTTAGTATACAGTGCATTCAGAAAGTATTCAGACCCCTCCACGTTTTCCACATTTTGTTACGTTACAGCCTTATTTTAAAATGGAATGAATTATTTTTTTAAATCATCAATCTACACACAATACCCCAGAATGAAGAAGCGAAAACAGGTGATTAGACATTTTCTGGGGGGGGGGGGGGGGGGGATAGGCTGGATTGAGTGATCGACTGGGCTGCCTTCACAACACTCTGCAATTTCTTGAGGTCTTGGGCACAGCATTGCCATACCAAGCTGTGATCCATCTGAACAGGATACTTTCTACATCGTGCATCTGTAGAAATTGGTAAAAGTCACTGGAGAAATTGGAGTTTCCTTAGCTTCCTCGGTCATAGCATCAATGTGGTTAAATCAGAGCGAATTGTTGGTGATGTTTACACCTGGGAACCTGAATTTTCTCCACTTCAGCACCATTGATATAGACTGGGGCTTCCTAAAGATGGTGGAGAGCTTGTTTTAGTTTACAGCATGATAATGATCTGTTGGAAAGGTGAGCAGAGCAATGGTATGTGGAACTTAATTCTGGCAGGTGCAAACTGATGAAATTTAGAAGGTCAAACAAGGGTAGGATATACATATAAATGGTAGGCACTCAAGAGTAGCGGTGAACAGAGAGATGTTGGGTACATGTCCAGAGATCCCTGAAAGTGGCAGCATAGGTACATATGGTGGCAAAGCAAGCATCTGTGATGCCTGTCTTCATCAGCCACGATAGACACAAAATGCTGGAGTAACTCAGCAGGATAGGCAGCATCTCTGGAAAGAAGAAATGGGTGATGTTTCGGGCCGAGTCCCTTCTTCATGCCATAGGGCAGGGATGGCATGTTACAACTGTATGAAACATTGATTTTCAGAAGGCCTTTGATAACGTTAGGCTGTAAAAGAAGATGAAAGCCCATGGTATCATAGGGCAGATACTAACATGGATAGCAGGTTGACACAAATTGCTGGAGTAACTCGGCAGGATTGTTCAGACTGCTGAAGAAGGGTCTCGACCCGAAACGTCGCCTTTTCCTTTTCTCCAGAGATGCTGCCTTACCTGCGGAGTTACACCAACATTTTGTGTCTATCTTTGATTTTACCAGCATCTGCAGTTCTTTCTTACACATGGATAGCAGGTTGGCTGGATGGCAGAAGAATGGGGTTGAAAGGGAAAGATGATTCAGCCGTGATTGAATGGCAGAGTAGACGTGATGGGCCGAATGACCTAATTCTGATTCTAGAACTTATGAACATGAATTTATGAAAGTCACACATGGATTATTGTGCATTTTTGATCACCATAATGCAGATAGGATGTGCTTGTGTCAGAGAGAGTGTACTGGATATTCACCAGGATGTTATCTGGATTCAGTAGTATTTCCATCATAAGTAGAGATTGATTAGGCTAGATGTAGAAGCAAGAAAATTCAGATGCTGGTTTATACCAAAGATAGACACAAAGTGCTGGAGTAACTCAGCGGGTCAGGCAGCATCAGACTGAAGAAGGGTCCTGACTGGAAACATCACCCATTCTTTTTCTCCAGAGATGCTGCATGACCCGTTGAGTTACTCCAGCACTTTGTGTCTATCTTTGATTAGGCTAGTTCTATTTTTCCTGGAGTGAAGGATATTTAAGGGTGGCTTGATTGAGATAGCCAAAATTATGAGGTGAATAGATAGGGTAGATAATGCAAGAAGGAACTGCAGATGCTGGGTTAAACCAAAGATAGACACAAAAAGCTGGAGTAACGTAGCGGGACAGGTAGCATCTCTGGAGGGAAGGAATGGGTGATGTTTCAGATCCCATTCCCATCAGACAGTGCAGTTGTCTAAAACAAAGGGGCATAGATATAAGGATAGAGGTAGGAGGTTTAGAATGGATGTGAGAGGGAATTTGTTTCACACAGAGTGTGGTTGGAAACTGAAACACATTGCTTGAGGAGGTGGTGGAGGCAGGTACTCTCGCAACATTTAAGGACCATCTGGACAAGCACTTGAATTGCAAGGCATGAAGGCTACGGACCAAACAAATAAATGGCACTGGTATAGATAAGTACAATAGTTGGCATGGACAAGGTGGGAGAAGGACCTGTTCCTGTGTGTCTGAACATATGACATTATAAAGAAGTGAAGTATAAAAGTGTTTTTAAATATTGTATGAACAGCATAATCTGCTTGAATTTAGAATTCCTCGCATATTTAAAGGTGTTGTTGTGTATCTGTTGAATATACCTTAATTGGATTTTCAAAAATAATTTTTAGAAATCCTATCTGTTGGACTTTTGGGAAATATTAAATATCCTAAATCAACTGCGACTTAACTAGTTAAATTGGAAAATGGTTGGCAATAAAAAAGAGAGGAAAATGAAATGCTATTTCATTCACTAGTAGAGTCACTCAAGAATATAGTCTTACTAATTGTACCATTGTTAAAGGTAGGTCTTGTAACAGTTGGATATCTAACAGTGATGCCAATCTATGTAGTCAGGTGTAAAATATAAGGAAAATAAACAGCGTCAAAATAATCTTGTTTTATTTGGGAAATAATTTATTGAGGGTTACTAAAAATGGCAAGGTGATTTAATTTAATAGAAAATGGCAAATTATGCTCCTAAACTTTTCCATCTCAACACAGCCAGATTCAATTAGCTGTTTTCAAGCAGGCTTGTATCGACCATTATAATCAGATAAAATAAATTTATTAATGCCAACATATAGATAAACAACATATGTTTACGTAGCAACAAAGACAAAGCTTACATATATTTTTCTGAATTATCGCCTGAAAGGAGGAAGCTTAACTGGGAGCCTACTGTTCCTACAAGTTGAACGTAAATAGATTTCATTACCAGAAAAAAAATAACTCCCTTCGTCATCATGGGAGATTTATTTATACAGGCTTTTAAAATTAGTGACTTTAATTTCTACAGCAGAGAAATGCTAACCTGCATATGCAAATTCTTCTTTAGAAACTGAATTAAAACAACTGTTGAGCTAATGTAGATGTTGAAAATATCTTTTAGAGCAGGAGTTTTTGGAGAATAATGAGAGTATAGTAGCAGCAACAGTTTGTCATTGAGCAGAAGAATGAAAATTAATTTAACAATTGCTGATTGACAGATGCTCCTGGAATGCAAGGCTGCATAGGTCACATGGACCCTTAGATTACACTCAATAACTTGAAGGCTATACTCTGCATCCAAGACAGCGACTTGAATATACCACCCTTAAAGGCTAGGCTGATTCATTGAAACAGCAACCCCTCATGTTTGAATCAAAGTGGCTACAGATGTATCCACATGTCAATAAACAGATAATTTGTGTTAATTTGTAATGGCAATCATCTCATTGTCTCATGGAACCACTTGAAATGAAAATAGTTTCAATGTATATATTTCATAACAATGACCCAGTCAATATCCATGTGTCATCATGTAATTTATTATTATTCTGAAATGTCCCATGCAACCTATTGCTAACAATGTATATAATAATACCATATGTAAAAAATATTTGGTGCTTTTTAAAAACTGTTAAATGTACCTAAATATATGTAAATTCCTGTTACTAAATTGTTTAATGCAGAAAAAAATCCATTGCAATTCACAAAAAAATTATATTAAAATAAAGTAACTTCATTCAACATGAGGAGATATTTAGGGCATATAACCTCGAACCTGGTTTGATTGCAGGCTGCAGAGAGAGGCAATGAAGAAGTTGTAGAGGTTAGAATTTTGATGAAGTAATTAAAACTGGAGATATTTTAGTAAAAGTATATAAATGCTTAAATACATAGCAGATGGAGCAGAACTATGACGAGAACATACATTTTGTGTGTCTACGTTTTGGGTTCATAGCAACATAATGATTTCTACTTCCAAGTGAATAGCTGCAGTTAATGTAGAATGACAGAATTGCCATAGCACAGGGAGCTATTCAGCTCACCGAATCTTTGCCACTAAAAGCAATCCCATTAAAAGCAAGTCTGAAGAAGGGTCTCGACCCGAAACGTCACCCATTCCTTCTATCCAAAGATGCCGCCTGTCCCACTGAGTTACTCAGTGTCTATCTTCAATGCAAACCAGCATCTGCAGTTCCTTCCTACCCATTTACCCACCCGTTCTATCTCCAAAACCCTGCAAAATCTGTGTTTAGTATCCCATGAACTTACGAGCCCCGGGATCCCGGTTGTCTTCCAAACCACTCTATCGACAGAGCCTGCCAGTTTCAAGGATTTGTGCACATGTATAACTTAATGCCCCCGCGGACCCAATCGAACCATACGTGTATCACTTGGAACGTTTCTATATTGGCTTCCGTGTTCCACCTTCCTGCCTATTATGCCAGCCAACATCGTACAGTCCCGCCGAACTGCCCTTGGGGTCACCATACTTTCTGTCTTAGAGTCATCCCCGTGTTTGGATTGACAACCCTCTCTGTTCCCAGTACTAAACCATGAGGGGTCACCACTACCCACCCCGTTTAAATACCTGCTAATTGTTGCACGCAATCTGCACTTGTTTTCTCTCGGGTGCTGTACACCTGAGAGAAGCTCTCCCAAACCGGAACAGACTGCTCAATGTGTGCAGTAAAAATAAAGCCCAGAATGCGAGAACATATAAACCAGAAGGAGACGCTGCGCTCTCAATGAAGCCCTGCAGGAGACAAGTCCTGTCGAGATCACTGGGGTAAAAACATGTGAACATATGCTGACAAACAAAATTCGGAAATTTATTATTCACTTTTATTTTGCTGTGGAGTTGATAATTTTGACCATATTTGATTTAGCGCGGAGCGTATTTCTGAGGATTTAGCGGAACGCTACTTCAATATTGACCTAAGATTTTAATCAGTAACTACCTTCAGTCGCGCAGCCTCGGGGTAAATTGGATCGATCAATCTTGCCTTTTTTTGGTTAAAAGTCTGCAAATGTGTTTTTTTTAAAATGTACTTTATTCGGAGTAAGGTGACAGGAATTATGTTAGAAGTTTATGCCGGGAGACAGTCAGGGGAGCTTCAGGCCGACCACGTGTCGCCGTCACATGGCGGGAGCGGTGTGTTGTGTTTCATCCACCATGGGCTTCCTCACAAGAGTTTAACACACTTGAGTGGCTCGGAACCCCCCCCCCCTCCCTCAGAGGCAGTGTATGTCGTTGGAAGTGGGCTGGCAAGATACCCATTTTACCTCCTCCGCCTATTTTGCGGAGAGTCCAGGCGAATCCGCCCGTCCTGGCACAGTTTTCCCTGGAAATTGCCGGATTTTTCAGATGTGCGCCGATTTTTGTTTTGCGCTGGGAGCTGTTTATCCGGAAGTGCTGTACTCTAAACCCTCTGGAGAGATGGTCGCCATTCAGTGCATCCACTTGGAGAGTTTTAAAATCACCACCCATTCTTCCTCTGTGGTAGAATTAAAATCCAGCACAGCACAGCACATCACGCGAATAATTACAATCGACCAAATTTGAGCAACTTTCAGAAAAAATGTCAAACCCGAATGTTAATAGTCTGAAGAAGGATCTCGACCCGAAACGTCGCTCATCCCTTCTCTCCAGAGATGCTGCCTCACCCGCTGAGTTACTCCAGCATTTTGTGTCTACCTCCGAATGTTCAAACTTCCTTTTCGAATCGTTGCAGGAATGTATTCAAAGGCACCACCCCTTACGTGTTAATATTTTGTAATCGAAACACCTTCTCTTTCAGTCACCAGCCACCTATTCGGAGAGCGGGATAGTCTTGGAAGCACCGATATGCCGGCAACGGAAAATCTCACTGACAACTATTTTGTGGCGCGTTCCGTTTATTCTGAAAATAGTTTCCTAGAGGAAAATGAAAGAAAAGAGAAGGTGCCTAAAACTTTACGTGACCGGCTGGCAAAGAGATGCAGGTGAGTTGAAGCTTTCCTGGTTTGGTGGTTCTAGCAAGTCGGTCGCGTCCACAGTGCATTTAACAGGCCTTTTATATGTGCCAGCCCAATGCAAAACCCAGTGAATTTGGAGTATCAACTCGCGGTGCTTCATTGGAGTAGCAAGGTGAATGTTAAACCGAAAGAAAGATTAAAGAAAGTAACCAAGCGTTTCGGGAAATAGGGTGGTCTCAAAGGAGGAGTGGCCTGGAGGCGGGGGAAATTGCACAGTACAACTTCTTAGAGCCCTGTACATGTGCGCCTTGTTGTGATTCAAGCGGATCGCATAGACAGACGCCAGTCAGAGTAACGGGAATTTCAATCCAGAGTTTAGGGATGAAAAGTAGGTTTAAGGGTTTAGCGTCTTTGTCATCGGATCAAGACAACCACAGGTCTTTGTTTCATTCCGTGTAAATTCTTCCCTAAGATTTGGCAGGATTTTTGTATGAAATCAAATGTTATGTTTTTTATCAAATCAAATGACATTTGCCTATACATTTTCTTTGGCTTTCATTGCTAACCCTTTGTATATTTACTGATGTTTGTAATGTATACCCTTAATAACTTACATTGTTGTTTCCATTTTGATTTTTTTCACTCTATTGCCTGCTTTCAATTTGGTTCACTTCCGTATTAACAACCTGATGACTATTTCTTTCCTGAGCATTTTCATCTATACCCCAAGCCAGTCAGAGCACTCTAGTTTTGACTATCCTTCATTTGCCCGCTTTGTGGGCTACTCTTCATGGAACTATCTTCTGGCAGTCTGATTCCATTCCACCTTGGTCAGATCCTCTTTTAACTTGGAAGCACAAGAGATTGCGGATCCTGGAATCTGGAGCCAGTCCATTTGCTGGAGGGACTTAGCGGGTCAAGCAGCATCCGTAGGGGGTGGGAAAGGAACTGTTGATGTTTTAGGTCTAAATCCTGCCTCAGGAACTGAGAGTGGAGTGGGGGGAGAGGCAGGAACCAGAGGTGATTGGTGGACGGAGGAATGAAGGATGATGAGCAGATGGAGCCGGGTGGAGTTGGAGACAGCTGCTGGAGGCTTGTTGCCTCTAGCAGGTTTCCCCACCCTCCTCTACCCTAACCCCCCCCCCCCATGCTCCATCTGCCTCTTATTTTCTTAAGTCTGTGTCCATCTAATAATAAACGTGTCTCTACCTCCCAACTGCACTCTTTCTCTACCCTCCCCCTTATTTGGTTTATTTGCCCATCTTCGTTCACCCCTCCTTCACCAGTCACATCTTGGTCCTATCTCACCACTCCCTCCCTCATCTGACATTCCTTCCTTCATGATGGACGCACTGATTAATCGGTTACTGCTGTGCGCTTTGTGAGTTCCTCCTTCGTGCTGCTAGCAAATTCTATAATATATTCATCTCCTTGTCTGTTCACTTACGAAGATGGTAACGACAAGGAGATGAATCCCCTAAATTTAGTGTAATAGTCCGGCACATCATGTAGACCTCAAGCACATTAATTGAAATGTTTAAAAAAAAAAAATGGTCTCAACTTTTTTCATAACTAGATCTGATGGACAAAACCTCTTTCTGGATATAGTTCTCTGGGTCTCTGCTGAGAAGAGGCAAAGATCATTTTGTATCAAATTTGCTTATATGATTGAAAAATTCCAGTCTAGCATATTTATGGCAAATTCTACATTTGGTATACTCCCTTCGTAGTTGAACTGTTATAAATACAAAGTTGGGTTCACTTTGGTGCACCTGTAAACCTATTTGCTTGAGGTGGATATTTGGTGCAGTGAGAGATCGAGAGGGATATGGTTCATATCCCTCTCGATCTTTCCTATCCATATGTTTGTCGAAATATCTTTTAAATGTTGTTGTAGTTCCTGCCTCAACTACCTCCTCTGAGAGCTCAATCCATATACCCACTGCCCACTGATTGGAAAAAGTTGCCCCTCGGGTTCCTGGTAAATCTTGCCACTCTTACCTTAAACATATGTCCTCTGGTTCTTGGTTCCCCCTACCCTGGGTAAAATACTCTGTACATTCACCCTATCTATTCCCTCGTGATTTTATACACCTCTATAAGATCACCCCTCAGCCTCCTGTGATCAAAGGAATAAAGTCCTGGCAATGTTTTCGTAAATCTTCCCTGCACTCTTTCCAGCTTAATGCCATCCTCTCTATAGTAGGGTAACCAAAACCGAACACATTACTGCTATGTGGCCTCATCAATGTTTGTCCAAGGAGTTAATGTGTAAACCCAATATATGATTCTGAGCCTGTGCATGCAAGGTGGCTGATGGTGGTAGCTCATAAATACATATTTCCCCACTAGTGAATTCCATAAAATGGTACCCGAGAGAGGCAGATTGGCAGTGGTAACAGACCGGCCAATATAACTCAAATGGAATCTCGGGTGATATTAGCATAATTGAAAACAAAAGTACTTTATAGTTGCCTCTAGATAATCTCGCACATTGATGTTCCAAATGTCCCAAGATCCCACTGCTGTTATGCGTCATGCCATTACATGTATATTTTCGCCGTGTAATCGATCTCTCTAAAGTGCAACACCTCATATTTACATGGATTGAATATATACGTTTATATATATGTTTATATATATGTTCATATCTATTTATGTGTGTGTGTATTATATATAGCCAAAATCACAGCCGTAAGTGGCAGTGTTTTTTCTAAACTCAATATACAGAACAACAGGAAGTGGTCAAGATCATACTTTTAGTTATATAGATATACTAAAATCTGTGCAGAAAACATTTTCCAACCTACCCTCATCGATCACCTTCATCACTTGATCAAGTTAGAAAGACACGACCTGCCACATATAAAGCTGGACTGAATTAATCCTAATTAACCCATTCCCTTCCAGTTGGAAAAAATCCTATCTCGAAGAAACTTCCAGTTTCTCCCTACCACTGCCATGAGGCTCACCAGCCTATAATTATCTAGATTTCCCCTACTTTTCTTCTTATATAAAGGAATATAATTTGTTACTCCCCAATCCTCCAGGCCTTGCCTGTGGCTAGAGAAGACGCAAACAAGGTTCCTGCAATCTTCTTTGGTGCCTCTCTCAATAATAGGGATATATCCTATATCGTCCAAAGTACATATCCACCTTAATACTCTTCAAGAGCCCAACGCCACCTCCTTCTCAATCTCAAACTACCTTTGCATATTTGTGTTCTCCACACTGATCTTCATTTCCTGTTTGGTGAAAACGGATGCAAAGTACTTGTTTAGCACCTCTCCTACATCCCCAGATTCCAAGCACAATTGTACTCCTTCATCTGTGAGTGGTACTACCTTCTCCATGGTAACCCTCTTGTGTTTAATGTAGGTATAAAAAGCCTTGGGATTTTCTTTAATCCGACTCACCAAAGCCATTTTGTGCCCCCTGTTATCCCTCCTATTTGCCTGCTGGAGTTCTTTTCTCTTATTTTTATATTCCTTAAAGGTCCTGTCTGATTCCATCCTCAAACTTTGTGTGTGCTTCCTTTTTCTTTCTTACCAAATTTATAACCTCTTTTATTTGGTCATCCAAGATTCGCTTACTTTGCCATCCGTAATCCTCCTCTTTACTGGAACATGCTGGTTCTCAACTTGATCAACTGGCCTTTAAACAATTCCTACATTTCAGATATGGACTTGTCAAATATCAACTACTCCCAATGTATCCTCCTGAGCTCCTGCCTAATAATGTTTTAGTTTGCTTTACTCCAATGTAGTTCCTTTCTGCAAGGTCCAGCCTTCTCCCTATTCAAAACAACAATAAAACATAGTTGTTAACCTTTTTTCTTTTTCTTTTTTTTCTTTTTCTTTTTCTTCCCAGCTGTAACCAGGCAACTGAATCATCCTACCACAATCTGAGAGCAGTGCTGAAACTGCTATCAACCTCTTTGATGACCCTTGTACTATCCTTGATCGGACTTTGCTGGCTTTACCTTGCACTAAACGTTATTCCCTTATGTATCTATACACTGTGAGTGGATTGATTGTAATCAAGTATTGTCTTTCTGTTAACATGCAACAAAAAGCTTTTCACTGTACCTCGGTACATGTGGCAATAAATTGAACTGAACTGTCCCCAAAATTCTCTTCCAATGTAACATCAGTCACCAGGCCAGGCTCATTCTACAAGGTCCAGTGTGTTCCCTTCTCAGTTTGGACTATCCACATCCTGTTTCATGAAACCCTCTTGGATACAACTCGCAAGTTGATAATTTTCTCGCAAGTTGATCAAATGATCATTGGTGATCATTTTCCAATGTTCTATAGATTCAGGATTAGTTCCTGTGGATTGGTGGGTAGCTAATGTTATCCCACTTTTTAAGAAAGGTGGGAGAGAGAAAACGAATATAGACCAGTTAGCCTGACATCGGTGGTCGGGAAGATGCTGGAGTCAATCATAAAAGATTAAATAGCGACACATTTGGATAGCATTAACAGGATCGGTCCAAGCCAGCATGGATTTACGAAGGGGAAATCATGCTGGACTAATCTTCTGGAGTTGTTTGAGGATGTAACTAGGAAAATGGATAAGGGAGAGCCAGTGGATGTAGTGTACCTGGACTTTTAGAAAGCATTTGATAAGGTCCCACTTAGATTAGTGGGCAAAATTAGGGCACATGGTATTGGGGGTAGAGTGCTGACATGGATAGAAAATTGGTTGGCAGACAGGAAACAAAGAGTAGGGATTAACGGGTCCCTTTCAGAATGGCAGGCAGTGACTAGTGGGGTACCGCAAAGCTCGGTGCTGGGACCGCAGCTATTTACAATATACATCAATGATTTAGATGAAGGGATTCAAAGTAACATTAGCAAATTTGCAGATGACACAAAGCTGAGTGGCAGTGTGAACTGTGAGGAGGATGCTATGAGGATGCAGGGTGACTTGGACAGGTTGGGGGAGTGGGCAGATGCATGGCAGATGCAGTTTATTGTGGATAAATGTGAGCTTATCCACTGGTAGCAAAACAGGAAGGCAGATTATCTAAATGGTGTCAAGTTGGGAAAAGGGGGAAGTTCAATGGGATCTGGGGGTACTTGTTCATCAGTCAATGAAAGTAAGCATGCAGGTACGGCAGGCAGTGAAGAAAGCGAATGGCATGTTGGCCTTTATAATAAGAGGAGTTGAGTATAGGAGCAAAGAAGTCCTTCTGCAGTTGTACAGGGCCCTAGTGAGACCACACCTGGAGTACTGTGTACAGTTTTGGTCCCCTAATTTGAGGAAGGACATTCTTGCTATTGAGGGAGTGCAGCGTAGGTTCACAAGGTTAATTCCAGTGATGGTGGGACTGTCATATGCTGAGAGAATGGAGCGGCTGGGCTTGTATACTCTGGAATTTGGAAGGATGAGAGGGGATCTTATGGAAACATATAAGATTATAAAGGGTTTGGATATGCTAGAGGCAGGAAACATGTTCCCGATGTTGGGGTAGTCCAGAACCAGTGGCCACAGTTTAAGAATAAGGGGTAAGCCATTTAGAACGGAGATGAGGAAACACTTTTTCACACAGAGAGTTGTGAGTGTGGAATTCTCTGCCTCGGAGGGCGGTGGAGGCCGGTTCTCTGGATACTTTCAAAGGAGGGCTAGATAAGGCTCTTAAAGTCAGGGGATATGGGGAGAAGGCAGGAACGGGGTACTGATTGGGGATGATCAGCCATGATCACATTGAATGGTGGTGCTGGCTCAAAGGGCCGAATAGCCTACTCCTGCATCTATTGTCTATTGTCTATTGCAAGTTCTGCCCCATCTAAGCCATTGGCACTGAGCAACTCCCAGTCAATATTAGGGATGTTTCAGTCTTGAGGAAATTGTTCTTAAGTGGTGATCATATGTAATGAATAATTTTGTACAAATAACAATATATTAATGGGCCCATTAAAGGTTGCACCAGAACTTGAGTGGAGTTGGGATGAGACTTCTGTTTGATATGTTTCTCACAACACATTAGCAACTGCACCTCAATTATTTCATTGGATGTTAAGTGCTTTGGGATATCGTGTGTAAGGATGTGAAAAATGCTGTATGAATTCTATTTTTGGGTTTGGAGCTGGATTGGTCATCTGGGTAAGTGAGAAGGGTATTGCATCACACTCCTGACTTGCATTTGTTAGATGATGGATGGACTTTGATTAGTCAAGAGATAAGTCATAGTAATTGCATTCTTGCAGCCACAATAAAGACATGGTTGTTCCAGTTAAATATTTAGTTAATGATTGTCCTACCAGATGATGCAGGGGAATATGTCGATGGTGATTGCGATTCCTGGAGATGACCACTCCTTGGTATTTGCCTGCACCACATGCCACTTACCTGCCCACATACAAATGCTATACATGCAATGTCACACAAAGGCAAGCATTGCTTGACTATTCAAACAGTTGGGTTGGAAACTGAACATTTTACTGCACATCCATTAGTGAATTCCTTTTCTCTCATTATAATGGGGTAGAGATCACCGAGATTAGGTCTATGTCAATACCCTTAAGATTTCCTACACTGATGTCTTGAGGCAAAATAATTGCTGTCTAACTTTTGGTGCAGGGTGTGCCTTTGTCTTGTGTGCCCCCAATGACTTTAATTTTACTAGGCGCTTTGATGGCCTGCTCTCCTGTGAGAGGACTACCATTCTCAGTCTTCAATAAAAGCAGAATTGAAGAAGTGAGTCAACATGTGTTTTACACTGCAATGATGCAGAAAGAGGGGATGAACATAAGGAACATTTGTCTTGGGGCGCAGATCAAGGTTGTTTTTGTCACACAATCTGTCGATGTCATGTAAGAGAAGATAAAGTGCTTGTGAATCATAGCTTATTTGTCTGGTGGAAATGAATGGCAATGGTGATGTTATTGATCAAGATAACCACTCCTTGGTGTTTGCCTGCTCCACATACCACTTATCTGCCCACATCCAAATGCCGTACATAAAATGCCACACAAAGGAAAGGAAAAGGGCTGGAATTAGGGTGCAAATCAATTGTCGCTCAAAGCCTTAATAAAATGGAATGCTGGAAATACACAGCAGAAGAGTGAGCACACAAGTACAGGCAATGAAGCAGGTACAGAGCATCTGCAGAGGAAGAAAGTTAACATTTCATATTAACAATCTTTCATCAGAACTGGAAAAGTGAGAAAACAGGCATGCTATAAGTTCCAGGGATTGGGTGTGGTGAACAGAACTAAAGAAAAGCATTTTAGATGACATCAAAAACACAATTTGATTGGTCTATCCAATCAAAGGTATTTCTTCTATTCTCCCGACACCTCCCACTCCCTATTTAAAATGCAGTCATTTTCTCATTTTTCCAGTACTGATGAAAAGCCATGGATCTGAAATATTTACCCTGTTTCTCCCTCCACAGCTGCTGCCTGATTTGCAGAATATTTCCAGTATTTTATGTCCGAAATCCAGCATTTGTGTTATTTTCCATTTTGGCTTATTTCGTCCATGATTGAACAAAGTATGCTTTAATTTCCTTGGTATCCAATTTTATTTTTGATCTCTAGTGAAATGCTCAATGATTGAGCATTCCCATCATTTCAGGTGTAGGGTTCTAAAGTGTCAAGGTTTTTGAATGCAAATGCCCTCTTTTCAATTCCATTATTTGGCCAACCCTCTAAGACCAAATTCTGCACCATCCCAGATATTCACTGTTGTGTATTACAATGAAACCATGTCATTTTCTTCTAAACTTCTGATAATCTGGGCCTATTGTAGGAGAAATCTAATTAAAAAAAAAAAAAAAAACAATCTCAATCCAGGAATCAATCTCTTAAAAATGATGTAACATTTTCTCAGAAGCAGGAATATCCTCCTTTGTTCAGGAGGCTAAACGTATACAGTGCCTCATCAAAGTCCCAATTAACTGTAATTAATTTATTTTCCTATCCAATTCTATTGCAATAATGAAACACATTCCATATTCCCCTTAAAATTACTTGTGCTGCCTGTTTCCTTTCCCTTAATCATTTGTAAAGAAACCTAGGCTCCTTTAAATACAAACATTTTCCAGATTCTTGGTCTTTAGAAGTTATTCTATTTTTGAAGGTCTTATCCTATTTTATAACTTCATATTTCCATGTTCTATTTTATCATTTTTTTGGTATGGAGATTCGTCACAATGGTATAGATGAAATGTCATGGCCTTTCTCCTGGAGTGTTGAATGACTAGTTATTTTTGGCTGTCCATTTAAGCTATCCTTTTGCAGCCTCATTGTTTTTGCAACCTGTTTTCTCACCTAGCTTTGTAACACGATGCAGCTTGAAGCATGGAACTTTGTCCCCATCTCATAGATATTGTTTGTAAATAGCTAAAACCCCCTACACAGATTCTGGCAGAAAATTTGTAACCTGCATAGACCTGTTTTACCTGCTCTTTTCATTCTGTTAACCAATCCTCAGACCATATTTTCCACAACTCACGATAATATCATGTAACAGCCTCTCTGCGTTACCTTTATACTTTATTGAAAATCAAAATTCACCACTTCCATTGGTTCTCTCTTACCTACGCTATTAATTAAAATACAGAAATCTCCAGATTGCACAAGCACTTTCTCTTTCTTGAATTGTGTTCTGCCACTGATTATTTTCAGTTTTTATTTCAGATTTCCAGCATCTGCAGTTTTTTGATTGTTAATATTTTCTTAGTGCACTGCTTATTTATTCTCTCACCATAAAATTGAGTGATGTGCAGATTAGTTTCTTACTTCCTCTAGTCTCTTCTTTCCTTCTCCCTCCGATCCTTGTTAATAAAGACCAATAATTTGCTGCCTTCCATTCTGTTGGTGCCAAATAAAATCTAAAAGATTTGTGGAGATTTGTTGGCCGTTTACTCCATTAATCATTCCAGTATTAGAACATAAGACATAGAACAGTACAGCACGGGAACAGGCCCTTCAGTGCACAATGTCTGTATTGAACATGATGCCAAGGCCAACCCTTATCTGCCTACATATAATCCATTTCCCTCCATTCCATGCATATCTATGTGCCATCCTAAATGCCACTATCCTATTTACCTCTGCCACTACCCTGATAGACGTTCCAGGCACTTGCCACACTCTCGCATGATACATAGATATTTTTAAATACTTGCACCACTCATCTATCTTAAACTTTGCCCCTCTCACCATATGCCCTCTAATATTTGATTTTCCATCTGGGAAAAAAGTTCTGATGGTCTATCTATGCCTCTCATAATTTTATGCACATCTATCAGGTCTCCCCTCAGCCTCTGGATTTCCAAAGAAAACAATTCAAATCTGTCCAACCTCTCCTTGTAGCCAATGCTCTCTAATCCAGGCATAATTCTGGAGTCCTCTTCTGTACCCTTTCCAAAGCCTCTACGTCCTTCCTGTAATGGGGCATGCTGAACAGATGTGATCCGTCATGATGCTGTTGTACGAATTGGATCCTGCAGCAATGAGGATCATTGATCTATTTCCATGTCAGGATAGTGTGCAACTTGGAGATGATACTGCAGTTGGTGGTGTCCTCATGTGCCTGTGGCCTTTATCCTCTTTGTTAAGGGTGTAGGTTTGTGACGTACACCTAAATAGCTGTTATGAGCAAATGCAGTTCATTTTGCATTGCGGCTATTGTGGGTCGATGGTGGAGGGATTGATTATTTATGATGGTGAATGGTGTACCAATCAAGCAGTCTGATTTATTCCGTTTCGTTAGAGAATCGTGAATTTTTGGCAGTGCACTTGTCCAAACAAGCAAAATATCTTCTACCATGTTGTTGACATACCTTGCAGATAATTTGAGAGGTTTTGTGGTGTCAGATGAATCACTTACTACAGGATACCCAGCCTCAGATCCACTCTTGCAGCTGATATTTATGTGGCAGGTTCAGTTGATGTTTTTTCTGGTGAATAGTGACCCCAGGAAGTCGATGGTGGGAGTCAGAGTGATAATAATGTTGTTGGATTGCAAAGGTACACGGATAGACACCACCTTGTAGGAAAAAGAGACACAAAATGCTGGAGTAATTCAGAGGGTGTCTGGAGAACATGGTTATATGACATTTTGGGTCAGGACCCATCTTCAGACTATGTAGGAGAGGACCATCATCTAATGTGGGGAATTTTAGGAGGAAGCCATGATAATTCATTGAAGCAGTCACATCATTTTGCCCTGCCAGTCCCTTTGCGATTAGTAAGCTCATCAGTGCTCTCTTCTTAATGATGTTCCAAACAATTAATTTTGGTAAGCCTAAGGTTTGGCTGATGTCTCTAACAGATTTTTTCTTGTTTCTCAGTCTCATAATGGCTTATTTGACTTTCATTGGCACAACTTTGGTCCTCACGTTGATAAACAGCAATAAAAGTTTCCAAAAGTGATGGAAAGACTGGAGGAAATATTAGGTGGTGAGAGCTCTCTTATACCTGCATTAAGGAGGCAATTAAACACACCTGAGCAATTACAAACACCTGGGAAGCCATGTGTCCCAAACATTATGGTGCCCTGAAATGAGCTGTAGTTTCTACATGGTGAAACCAAAATGTATAAAAATGACCTTTAATAGAATCTGACAATGTGCACTTTAACCACATGCGATTTTTTTTCTATTTCAAATCTCAAATTGTGGAGTACAGAGGCAAATAAATAAATGATGGGTCTTTGTCCCAAACATTATGGAGGACATTGTATGATCTTTTGTGTTTATTGTGTATATATTTAGATTGTTTTGGCTACCTTAGGTTTTGTTTTTGGTTTGGCTCATGTTACAAAGGAAACTTATGCATGACTTGTTAACTTGATAAATGTTGAGATTGACAGTTGTAAATTGAGCTACAATGCCTTTACCTTTGGTTCCCTTTTTTCATATATTCCATCAGATTATATTTATGATTTTTGTGATTTTTATTTTCACCACAGTTGCACAACTAAAAGGGCACTGGGAATTACTAAATCTCTGCTTCCTGTACTGGATTGGTTGCCCAAATACAAACTGAAGCAATGGCTGCCTGGAGACATTATCTCTGGTCTAAGCACTGGTCTGATTGCAACATTACAAGGTACGTGTGTTTACAAATTAACACATTTTAAATTTTGATTTAGAAATTGTAAGAATTAATCGCTTTTGTAATCCACACTCTTGTAATTTCCGTTGTCAGTTAATTTAACTGATAATGAAAATTATTTCTCATTTTCACCGTCATTAATGAGTAAACTTTTAAACTAATTCTTTCGTTATTCCTATGTATTATTTAGCACTCATAAATGGTACTTCATGATAACATTATGTGCCTTTCTCAAATTTGTAAGTTTGCAGCAAGAGAAAGTTTAATCTTCTCTCTGAAGCACAAATACACAGGCTGAAGCACAAATACACAGGTCCTTAATTGGTTACAAAAGAAAGGGATTCACAAATACATTGATGCATTGATCATTACCAATATACAGCCAATTGCTTTCTGCTATACTCCTTGGTTACATATGTTTTTTACTGCTTAGGTTTTATTTAGTGGTATCAAGGGAGTGCATCATAACAGATTTTGCAACTATGTAACGATAAATATATTTAATTGTTATATTGACATTATGTTCAGCACAGACATTGTGGGCCAGAGGATCTGTGTCTGTGTTGTACTGTTCTATACTCTACATTTGTATTCTGGAGTCAAATTTAAACACGACTTTATAAAGAAACATTTTCACAAGATAAACATATCCTGCTGGCGTAGACACATTGGGTGTCAAGGAGACGGGTCTTGATTGGAACTATTTTTCTCTTGCATTGTCCGTGTTGATATATATATATTAGATATTGAAACAATGGGAAGTGTTATGGCAATAAACATTTTTTTTTAATTTTAGGTCTGGCTTTTGCTCTATTGGCTGAAGTCCCTGTTGGCTTTGGTCTGTTCTCTGCTTTTTTCCCCATTTTACCTTATTTCTTCTTGGGAACATCAAAGCATTTAGCAGTGGGTGAGTATATGCGGTCAGTTTTTTAGCACTTTTACTGTTCCTCCCTCCCCCCTCCTCCCCCCAATCCACCTCTACGCACCATAGGTAAGAGTTTGGATGAGGGCAGAGCCTTCAGATTGCAAAAGAAAAGCTAAATGAACAGACAGAAATTAAATGAAAATGTTTCTCCAGAAAAAGAAGGGAAAAGAACCAATCTGAATATGTAGTGGGAGAAAAATTATTAAGTGCTATTGCAGTGTAAACAGGGGTAGAACGGTAAATTACAATAATCTATACTTGAGTTTAAAATAATTAAAGCACAAAGGTTTAAATGAGTGGCCATAAATGGGTTTGGGTGGGGATGCCAGTACTGAAGGTGGGTAGTAGTAACGGTGGCTAGTGGAAAATTATAGACAGCAACAGGGTTTTGAACAGCCACACTGGCAGAAAATAACAGCATTTTTGGGGATTGCAGCTTGTTTAACTGGAGTCAGAGTGTACAATGTAAACAATGTAGAGGATGTGTACCATGCAAAACTACAAGGTTGTGCATGTGCCCTGCTGCAAAAATTGCACGTTGGCATTGCAGTGGAGTTACCTAGAAAGGAATATTGAAGGAATACCCAAAAAGGGATATTTTGAGAAGCCCGCCAAAATGTTATGCGTACCTCTGAGCTTTGTACCGAAAGAAGGCAACAACTTCTAGTTTATAAATATTGGCCAGCCCTGCAAATCATAAGGGGTTGTAACATGCTATAGTGATCCATCATTCTGTCATACAACGGTGAACTGGGCTTTCTAAGGTATTGCTATGGCTGCAATGCCCATGTTGTCGGCTGTGAGCTTTCAACTCTACATGTTACAACTACTGTGTAGACACAGTATAATATCATAGGCACATAGTAAATAGGCAGTTAGGAAATATGTAAAGCTGATTAATTACTACTTGCATGAGGTACAGCATTTCATT
Source organism: Malacoraja senta (assembly GCA_038087875.1). Lineage (NCBI taxonomy): Eukaryota > Metazoa > Chordata > Chondrichthyes > Rajiformes > Rajidae > Malacoraja > Malacoraja senta. The sequence goes on along the minus strand of CM075985.1, from coordinate 22,399,654 downwards.
CATAATGATAGTTTAGTGATTTTATTATGCGGCATGCAGTACTCCATCCCAAATCTTGGCAACAGGCATGTGGGACAGCAAGGATGTCTGGTAACATCCTGCTTATGCAGATGCACTATCCTTCTCATCTTGTACACAATCTTATAAAAATGTAAACAGAAGGATTTTGGGGTCCAAAATTCTAAATTCCTGAAAGTGACAAAACAAATAGATAAAGTGGTAAAGAATACGTGTGGAATGCTTGCTTTCATAGGTCGGAACATTGAGTACGAGAGTCAAGAACACGTGATGCAAATTTATAGGACTTTGGTTAGGCCACAATAGGAATATTGTGTGCAATTGTGATCACCCCATTACAGGAAGGATGTGGACGGTCTGAAAAGGGTGCAGAGGAGGTTTGCCAGAATGGTGCTCAGTTAAGGGGGCTTTAGCTTCTGGGAGAGGTTGCACAGATTTGGGTTGTTTTTCTGGTATGCGGGGACACCTGATAGAAGTATATAAAGTGATGAGAGGCTCAGATCGGGTAGACATTCAGAACCTTGTACTCCAGGATGGAAAACACAAATACTAAAGAGCATAGCTTTAAGGTGAGAGGGGCAAAGTCTAATGGAGAAGTGCAGGGCAACTTTTACTATACAGAGAGTGCTGGGTACCTGGAATGTGCTTCTAGTGTTAGTGGTTGAGGCAGGTACGATAGTGGCATTTAAGATACCTTTGGATAGGCATATGGATATGCAGGGAGTGGAGGGATATGGATTATGCCCAGGTAGATTCGAGGTGCTCTTGGCATGGAGTTCGGCACAGACATTGTACTAGGTAAAACACAATTTGTAGATCATTAGCAGCAACCAAATGAGTTTGATTAGAAATTCTTGGGCTATATTTCTTGCTCCATTTAATAAGTGCAAATGTGGGATCCGGATGCTACTGAATCATGGCAGAGGTGTTGAAAACTGATTAACTTTTGTCTGCTCTGAACTTCAAAATGGCATTGCTAGTTTCAAATCGGCCCTACTATCTGAGTAACATCACAATCTGATATTCCCTGCAAGTACGAACATCTTGCTTTATTAATTATTTTGTGATTTATCTCAAGGATGCAATTTGGACGATGCTGAGAAATCTCAGCTGCGGAAAATAACATTTGCGATAAGATTATTAGCTTCCCAACATTTACTGTTGTGTTGGCCAGAGTATAAACCAGGAATTAAGTGATCCATTTAACAAAGATAATTCAGTAATCACAAAGATTTTTGATGTAAATTGAATAGACCAAGTTGCCAGTTATATATATGGAGGAAGATTTCACAGACTACCTTAAAAAGGGTTTTCTGAATCCGAATGTTGAGAAATCAACATGGGAACAGTCTGTACATTATGAGATTTAAAACTGTGAGACCAAGGTTAATTAATAACCTTTTTATGAAGGAATCTTTGAAGAGGAATGATTATATGATTAGAATTTTATGGTGGGCTTAAATAATTTAGTTGCATTCAAAATTAGGATCTGAACAATCAGCTTTGTAAATATGAGGAGCAATAGACTAAGGTTGGGAAACGATTAAAACATGCAGCCAGCTGAATAATAGCAAAAATATAAAGTAATGTTAAAATTAATGTACATTCCTTACGGATCAAAGTTTATGGGAAAAATGATCCATCTGCAGCTAATGAGGAAATTTGAATGTTGTAGTGATTTGTTGTCAGAAACAGGACCAAGTCTGAAGATGGGGAGGCTTTTAGAATTCACTAAATGATCAACAACAAATTGGGTGGGGAGGGAAAATAAGGAAGGTAGAAGAGGGGGAAATTGAACACGAGTTGTAAAAGCATGCAAAAACAAAAGGATTAATTAGAATAAGCAGTTCTTGTGCACATGTACAGGAGAGGTTAAACAAAGAAACATGCATGTGGCAGAAAATGTACAAATGCACAAACTCACATAGATGAGGTAGAAGCTACCATCTCATCATCCTTGGTCAACTTGACAAACTACGACAAGGACAACCAACTGAAGGCAAACCTTGCTAAGACCCAAGTTAGCCTGTTCCACCTTTGTAATCGCGAAGCTGGGGGAAGCTGTCCTTAACATGGAATGGTGTTCCTTTGAGACACTGTGACTACCCTGTCTACCTTGGGGTCACTCTGGACCGAACCCTCTCCTTCAAGCAACACATCGAAAGGGTGAAGGGCAAAGTGAGGACGAGGAACAGGCTCCTATGCAAGCTGGCAAACTCGTGGTGGGGTACCAATGCATCCACATTGCGGTCGACGGCTCTTGCGCTGTTCTACTCTGCTGCAGAGTATGCTTGTCCTGTTTTGGAGAGAACATCTCATGCAAAGAAAGTTGATGCTGCCCTTAATGACAGCTGCAAATGCATCACTGGCTGCCTAAAACCAACAGATGTGGATAGCTTGCATGTCTTGGCCATTATTGCTCCACCAGGAATCCGCAGATCAGTTGCCGGTAGAACTGAACGTATTAGGCAAGTTGGGGACACCCGCCGTTCGTGTCACTCCCATCACCCAGCCCCAAAATGGCTGAAGTCGAGGAAGAGCTTCCTTCACACAGTCCAGCCACTGTCACAGTCGCCTCAAGCAACCAGACTAGCCTTGTGGGAAAAGAAACGCAGTGAAAACTACCACCTGGTCATGTAAAGATGGCACTCTCAACCAAGGAACAGCTACCACCTGGTCACAGGTGTGACTGGAAGACCTGGAAGTCTCTCAATAGGCTTTGTACAGGGATGGGCCGATGCAAGACCAATATGAGCAAATGGGGCTATGCAGATGCGGCAGACACAGAATGTGAATGTGGAACATCTGTACAATCCATGCCACACCTACTAAGAGGCCACTTCTTGGTGAACAATGCTGCCTGGAAGATCTAGCAGTGGCAAACGAGAAGGCTGTCCGCTGTGCAAAAGCCTGGCCGAACATTTGAAACATAGATGATGGACAAAAAGAAGTTAAGACAGAGAATGCAAATAATATTCCAATATTATGGAATTAAGGATCAATTGAAAATAAACAGTAAACAAAAATGGTGTATTAGCAAAGGAGCAGAACAGGAGAAATGAATGGAGTTAAAAGCTGGCTAATCCCGTGGGTTTGCTCATGATTTTGAATATTTGGTTACAGGGAAGGTGAATGGGGCTGCATTTGATTTTCCAGAAATGGATGCCAAGGAAAGAAGGGTAGCAAATATAAGCCTGATACTTAAGATGGGAGAAGGAGAATAGGCAGAGAATAAGTAGTATGATTAACTCGCAGCATTGTGACAAGTGCCCGAATCTTGAGTTTGTGAGGCCAACAGATTCGAAATTTGTAAACTCAATGGCACAGCCAACAACTTAAATAGGAAATGTGATTTTTATTTGTAGAATAAACACTAAATATAGTGAGTCCTAGGAACCCTAGGACCAATATGAGCAAATGGGGCTATGCAGATGCGGCAGACACAGAATGTGAATGTGGAACATCTGTACAATCCATGCCACACCTACTAAGAGGCCACTTCTTGGTGAACAATGCTGCCTGGAAGATCTAGCAGTGGCAAACGAGAAGGCTGTCCGCTGTGCAAAAGCCTGGCCGAACATTTGAAAGATAGATGATGGACAAAAAGAAGTTAAGACAGAGAATGCAAATAATATTCCAATATTATGGAATTAAGGATCAATTGAAAATAAACAGTAAACAAAAATGGTGTATTAGCAAAGGAGCAGAACAGGAGAAATGAATGGAGTTAAAAGCTGGCTAATCCCGTGGGTTTGCTCATGATTTTGAATATTTGGTTACAGGGAAGGTGAATGGGGCTGCATTTGATTTTCCAGAAATGGATGCCAAGGAAAGAAGGGTAGCAAATATAAGCCTGATACTTAAGATGGGAGAAGGAGAATAGGCAGAGAATAAGTAGTATGATTAACTCGCAGCATTGTGACAAGTGCCCGAATCTTGAGTTTGTGAGGCCAACAGATTCGAAATTTGTAAACTCAATGGCACAGCCAACAACTTAAATAGGAAATGTGATTTTTTTTTGTAGAATAAACACTAAATATAGTGAGTCCTAGGAACCCTTGATATTCAGAGACACTAGAATATCCTTGTTCATACATTAGAAGCTCAGTGAACAAATGCATATCAAATTATAGGGAGAATTGGAGAATGAGAAAATTTGCTGTTAACATTTTTGCATTGGCTTTGATGAATTTGTTTATGGAGTGCTGTGAACTATTTTAGGTATAAAATTGCCTAAAGCATTAGAAGAAAGCATTTTGAATTGGATATCAGTATATAGCAGAGTTCCCTAGGGCTTGGCACTAGATTGTCCTCAATAATAGTTCTACAATGTATAATTTCATAATTTGCACCTGACAATAGTTGGAGATGCAATGAATTATGAGGAGAATATTAATTAACATCAAGGAGATTATAGATGGGGCTGAAGAAGGGTTCTGACCCAATCTATCAATATTCTCCACCGATGCTGCCTGACCTGCTGAGTTACTCCAGCACTTTATTTTTTTTGTGTGTAGTTCTGGCAGTTCCTCGTGTATGCACCCAAGGCTGATGGAATGAGCAGATAGATGACTGATGAAATCACTGTCTTGTTAATATATGAGCTGTTGCATTTTGTAGAAAGAAAGAGAAGAGGCAATAAGGAAGAGGTGACAGCTTTAAAAGAAGCAGGGAGAAATCTGGCAAATGTATGTGCATGGTTTGGTAAAATCAGTAGAGCAGATTGAGAACATGCTTAGGAATGTTTCAGAAAGCTAGGGCAGCACAATGGATATTAACTTTTCTAATTTCAAGTAGCCTTTGGTTTCCCCCTCTCTCTCCATCCTTCCCCATCCTAGTTCTCCGACTAGTCTGACTGTCCTCCAGATTAAATGTTATCTTTGTATGTCCCTTTGCTACCTTCCCCTAGCTAACAATGGCTTATTCTACCTTTGTTCTTCCTTGAGCTTCGTCCCCTTTATTCTCTTATTTTCTCACCTTACCCCTCCATATCTTTGTCTCCCTCTCCCCTTCCTTTCAGTTTGAAGAAAGGTCTCAACCTGAAACATCACCCGTCCCTTCGATCCAGAGATGCTGCCTGTCCAGCATTGTGTGTCTATCTTAAGAAAGTAAATGTGGTCCTGGGCTTTGTGAATACAGGAGCATGTTCAAGAGCATGTAAGTCATGATAAACATTTATGAACTTCAGTTTTGGCCAAAAGTGGAATATTGTGTGTAGTTCTGGGTACCACACATTAGAAAAGGTACAAAGACTTTAGAGGGAGTACGGAAGTGATTTACCAAATTGATTCCAAGAATTAGGGTCTTGTGTGGATGGGGTCATCTTAGAGTCGTGGACATTACAATGGAGCCTAAAATAGTTGTTTATTGTCATGAAAGGTTTGAAAAGTAAATAGAAATAAATGCTTCTGATTGACAAGATGGTCGCAAAATAGAGGAAAAAGGATGAGATGAGATTGAGTAGCCAAAAATATCATACATGACATGAAGGTAGACAAAAATGCTGGAGAAACTCAGCAGGTGAGGCAGCATCTATGGAGCGAAGGAAATAGGCAACGTTTTGGGCCAAAACCCTTCTTCAGACTGATGTTTTGTCTATCTTCGATTTTCCAGCATCTGCAGTTCCTTCTTAAACATGACATGAAATAGTGTTCTTGTCACGGTAAATTGTTGGTCAGGAATGTATTATCAGTGTACTAGTGCAGGTAGAATCAATTACAGTATTCATAAGGGAGCTGGCAAAGTATCTGAAAGGAAATAACTGGCATGGTTTTTTGAAGGAGGTCTAGCTGGATTGCCTTTGCATTCTAGGTTGGATTTGACACGAGGTATATCCTCCTACCGCACTAATTATTCTGTGGCTACGAATTTTACCCAGGAAGATTATATTTCATATGAGGATACGGAATAAAATGACACCACATGCCATGAAATTCACAAAATAAGTAATATTGATGAAAAATGTAGGATTGTTGAAGTTCTCAAAAGAGATGATCCTGGAAGGATGTTTCTTCTGGTTGTAGACTGTAGAACCAGGAAAATCCGGGTCCTCGAATGAGGAATCACTGTGGCCAAGAAATCTTGTTAACTTGTAAATTTTTGGATTTTACTACTACAGAGAATGGTGATATTTAGGCATCAGTATATTAAAGGCAGATTAATAGATCTTTGGATTCTTAGGATCATGGGATATATGGGACGGCTGAACAAACTCAAAGGGTTGAATTACATTATCCTGTTTTTCAAATAAATGGATGCTGAATATATTTTCTCCTTAGATAAACACAAAAAACAGGAGTAAGCGGGACAGGCAGCGTCTCTGGAGAGAAGGAATGGGTAATGATTTGGGTCGAGACCCTTCTTCAAACTTCTAGTCTGAAGAAAGGTCTCGAACCGAAACGTTACCCATTCCTTCTCTCCCGAGATGCTGCCTGACTCGCTGAGTTGCTCCAGCTTTTTATATTTATCCTTGGTTTAAACCAGCATTTGCAGTTCCTTCCTACGCACTTAATATTTTCTCCTTTCCAGAGCCTTTGTGGGAAATACAACTACATTTATTGGAATACAAGCATTTTATTTTACATTTTCCGGGTTATATGGAATTCAGTCATGGAAGTTGGTCAGTTTTAATAAGTTGCTTTAACAAAGTCTATTTATTTTTAACTGTGTTTATGCATAGTGAAATAATGCCAAATCTATGTATATTGCCTGGTAATGGTGTAATATTGGAAACTGATGTGTTAGCATTTGTGTGGGTATAGAATGGTATTATGCCAGAGGGCATTTGGAATACGTGGCGCTTGTATCTGCATGACTTCTTTGCTCCAAGGTGGAATGAGAAGGTTATGAAGATGAAAGGGAATACGTTTCCTTATTATCTGTATATTCAGATTGAAAACCTAATCTTGACACGTACATTTTCTTTGCATAGGTCCTTTTCCAATTACCAGCTTGATGATAGGGTCTTTGATTCTATCATTGGCACCGGATGAAAAATTCCTGATTTCAAGCAACATGACAGAATTCAGCAATGAAACAGTCGTGGATATTGCTGCCAGGGATGCCCAAAGAGTAGTCATTGCATCTTCAGTCACCGTCCTTGCTGGCATTATACAGGTAGTACATTTTTAATTGTTGATGAGATGAGACTATTCTTCAACAGCTTCCACATCTTATTAAAATTACTCTTGGTGATAACAGTTGTTTTCCTCAAATTCTAGCTTGCACTTGGGGCTGCCCAAGCTGGTTTCATTGTACGGTACCTCTCCGTTCCACTAGTGGGAGGATTTACAACAGCAGCGGCCTTTCATGTCTTTGTCTCCCAACTGAAACTAGTGTTAAGTGTGCCAACACAGAGTTACATAGGTATCCTTTCTGTCATATATGTGAGTATTTTTTTAATATACTCTTCTGAACAGTATTTTTTATGTAACACAGTGTATATATATATATATATTAAGATCACATTATCAGGATAACTTGTGACATTGTTAGTTGCTGCAATTAGCCTTTGTCCAAGTAATCAGAAAATAACTGTTCAATTTCTCATCCTTCCTGTAGTGTGGTGACCAAAACTGTACTCGGAATTCCAGCTGAGATCTGAACAAGGTTTTATAAAGTTGGAGCATAACTTCCATACTTCAATATTCAAGGCCTGGACTAGTGAAGGCCAGTATCCCACATGCCTTCCTAACTATGTTGTCTACCTGCATTGCTACTTTCAAGGATCGATGCACTTGTACCCTGATCTCTGCAGTTTAAGACCACTTTTCACACTTTCAACAACTCTGCCAATCTAAATGCCATCCACGAGCTTAGTGATCTTCCAAATTCACCCACAAGTCATCCATATATATTACAAACGATAAGGATCCCAGAGCCGATCCTTGCATGACACCACGAGTCATTGGCATCCAATTGCAAATGCAGCATTTTACAATCACCTACTGCCTCCTATTGCCAAGACAATTTTGGACCCTATTTACCAATTTACCTTGTCTCCCATAGGCCCTAATCTTTTGAACCTGTCTCCTAAATGGGTTTCTGAAAAAACTTTTACTATTGTCTATGTATATACCATCTACTACATTGCCCTTGTTGATGCACTTTGTTACCTCTTCAAAGAATTCCATCAAATTGGTCAGACATGGTCTGCCCTTGACAAAGTCAAGTTCGCTGCTTCTGCTTGGTCCCTACCATTCTCAGTGAATATTTTCCTCTTACTCATAATCTTTCCTAAATCTTCTCTACCACTGATGTTAGGCTTGCACTTCTATAGTTACCAGGCTTTCTCCACTGCCTGTCCTATTTGTTCATCTGCTAGCAATTTCTGCTGACTACTATCATTTATGAATTTTGCATTGGCAATAACAGTTGGCACGCCATTATAACCAACATCAGCCCTGTATTTACCAGGTGGGTTGCATTGGGGGAAAAAATATATATTTCCACATTACTACAAATGGCTTTGGATTACTACAAGACTTGGACAGAAAATGAGATGAACTGTTAGCTCATTATTCAAGAAGTTTGAATTAGAAAATATTTTTTTTGATTGGCATGAATATTTGTTTTCATCCCTTGACATGATTTTACATGAGACTGATGGACATATTGTTCAGCCACGGTGTTGAAGGTAGGCTGGATGGAACAACTGGTCTCTACCTCCCTGTCATATTTATATCTTTGTTTTGGTGATCTAGGAGAAAATATTTGGCCAAAACTTTGGTAGACCACATTTCTGCTCTTCAAAAATAGCTTGGAATCCCCTTATGGAAACCCAGTAACTAATTGGAGTCTAGACTGTTATTCTTGTTGAGATGTAGCATTTGCTCTAGCTTTCATTCATTTTATTTTTCAGACCCTTATTGACATATTTCGTAACATTCGGCAAACCAATATTGCAGACTTCATTGCTGGTTTGATCACCTTTGTTGTTTGTGTAGTAGTGAAGGAAATCAACGTTCGTTTCAAAGATAAAATTAAAGTCCCTATTCCGATTGAAGTAATTGTGGTAAGTAAGTGTTGGAGCATTCATCGCTCGTCCTCTCCTTCCCTTGGTTTTCATCTCCCTTCCCTTCCTTGTCTCCTTGTTTATACCCTTTCCTCCAGCATTTACTGACACTGTGCCTGGGGGACTCTTCAACTTTTGTGTTTATTTAGGTAATCTAGTGATATTTTGATCAGATGTTTACCTTTTGGCTGTTGGATCAGGGTCAAGAACAGGAATTGTGCCTGACTTTCACTTTCCTTCATCCAGATAACACTAGCATCAATTATTTATTATCAACTCGTGCTCTTTTCCAAATCAATCCAGGTTTTTGCCCAAGATTCCCATATCTGCAGCCTCCTGTGTCTCGGACAAGACGTAACCATTTAATCTGGTTCAGAATGACTCTGGTTCAATTACTGTATTAAGAGTAGAAATATCTGTTTTAGTAACAGATTATCTCAATGTTCTTCAGTCACCAATTTGCACTCCCTGAGATTATGCCAATCCTTTCCATTTATTTGCATGATGGATTCTACCACAAGGACACCTGCTCATTCAGTGATTTGTTGTTTAAAAGTTGCCGTTCACACTTTTTCTTTTCTGGCTGAAAGATTTTCCCAATTGGTTATGCAAGGGGGAATTTATTTTTGCTTACTTGATAAAGGAAGGGCCTGTCCCACTGTACGAGGTAATTCAAGAGTTCTCCCGAGTTTTCCCCTGATTCGAACTCGGAGAATGTCCGTTGTGGGTCCGTAGGAGTTCATGGATGTCTCGTAGCAGCTCGTACGAGTAAAAGGTAACAATTTTTTTCATCACGAGTATTTTTTTACTCGTGGACATTTTTCACAGTGTTGATAAAACGTCACGAGTTTACCGGATTTCCCGAGTACCTACCGTTACAGAGTTATTTATTGTAAGTTGGTATATTTAGTTTGATAGATAATACTTTGAGCTTGGTTTTCTTAGTTGAGAGCTTATCCTGGAGTTATAGCGCAAGTACTTTGTTTTTATTGTAATTCCTTGGTTTAGATAAGCAGAGGGTTTAACTCTTACACGGGCAGACATTATTTGCCTGTAACCATCAATTCAAACTCTTTATCTAAATCAAGGAACAGTAAGTGAGAATTTGTCCACCGAGTCCGCGCCGACCAGCGATCCCTGTACACTAACACAATCTTACACACTATCGACAATTTACAATTATGCCAAGCCAATTAACCTACAAACCAGTACGCCTTTGGAGTGTGGGAGGAAGCCAGAGATCTTGGAGAAAACCCATGCAGATCACAGGGAGAACATACAAATTCCGTACAGCCATTATCCATAGTCAGGATCGAACCTGGGTCTCTGGCGCTGTAAGGCAGCAACCCTACCGCTGCACCATCGTGCTGCCCTCAGAGTGCATGCCCTCCAACTCTTGTAATCTGCCTTCACGCCCCATTAGGAATCTGACGTAAAAGGCTTATGTGTGGTTATATACAATGTGAAGAATGAAAGTGAGTCAATTTTCAGAGGAAGGAAAATAGGTTGAGGGAGCCATTTAAATTTAATTATTGAGAAATTATGAGGGAATGAGCTAGTGTTCTTCACTGTGTCTGGGCGGTAAGTACACAGATTCTAATTAGAAATGAAAGTGAGATGTATTTATGTTTGTACTTTGAGTTGTTGGATAACTGGAAGCACTGCATCCGATGATGTTCAGCCATTGCTATTAAGTCTTAAATGCCCCAGGCAGTTTGTGCACAGCAAGCTTTCAAAAACAACAGTGTGTAAATATTTGTAATGTTGATTGAGGAGCAAGTATTGGCTGGGGAACCACAAGTGATTTGCTATGCTCTTCATAGTCTAGTTGGATCTTTCACTTTCATCTGAGAGGGCACATGGGCACTCACTGTAACTCTGCACACAAAGAATACCCAGTGCTACAATCACTCAATATTGCACTGAAATGTCAGTTTAGGTTTTGATTGCTAGATACTGGTTTAAACCATTACACTCTGTCTTGGAAGCAACCTTGCATCTTCTCATTGGGATCAGACCTGGTTTATATAATCTTAGCATGAGAGCTGGCTCAGACTTTCCAGCTCTGGGCAACTGTGAAATAACTTGCATGTAGGAGCATAGCACACAAGTATTTTAGAAATAAATAACTGTAATCAAGTGGCTGCAAAATAATATTGGACATGGTTTGAATTCTGAAAATGTAAGGAAAAAGGTGGAGGGTGTGGTAATGCCACAATTTTTAGCTATTGACATACATTGAGTTGGTAAAGATGCAGGGAAGAGTAATGATATATAAATAGTGGTTAATGTTCAAATATATATGTTTCTTATTTCAGACTATTGTAGCTACAGGAATCTCATATGGTGCTAATTTGAAACAAAAATATAATGCGGGTATTATCAGCAGCATTCCAACAGGGTAAGACTTATTAAGATTTCTGCTTCCTTTTATAATTTCCTAACTCTTAAATTGTAAAGATTCTGGTGGGATCCTAAGTTACAGAGAATTTAATTTTTGTCGAAATAATTTTGGAAATATTTATTTCCACCTGTAAACAGATTTTTACCACCATCGCCTCCAGATGTGAGCCTGTTTAGTCAAATGGGAGCATCAGCATTTTCTATTGCTATAGTGGGATATGCTGTGGCTGTTTCTGTCGCTAAAGTGTTCGGCACCAAGCACGATTATGCAATTGATGGAAACCAGGTGAGAAAAGATTTGAACATACCGTCGAACTTCTGAAAGTGGAATTGTATGTCAAGTGAAAATGGTCGAGTTTGCGTATTTATCTCGGGCATGTTTGTATCGCATTGATAAATCAATGCAAAATTAGTCACCATGGTCCAACTGTTATTGAAAGTTCTTGCATTTGAAACTTGTATACGTTTCTGATGCCAGATACCAGTTTGATTTTTATATTACTTGCGCAACTGCAGATTTAGAGTGACCTTATTTTGCACTTTGTGCACAATCCAATGGAAATTCAGATGTATGGCCTGATATTAAAAGTTTGAAGGTTTCTTGATTGAAGATGAATATCAACAGGCTTGTGAAATGGGTGACAAGCATACCTGTTTGTTAGCACTTCCCAATTTTCTGCTTATGTGCAGGAGGTTGACCAGGCAGGAATTCCACTGCAGTCGGCTTTACATCCCTATGTTTGCTATTCAGTTTCATTTTTGGTATCTATTAAACATGAAAAATAATTACAGGAGTTCAGGCGCATGCATTATTTGGAAAATAAAACATATGTTACTGGCTGAAACTACAGTTTTCTTAATCTTCAAATAAGCTATAAAATCTATTAACTCTGGTACTTTAAAAGGTGGTGTTTATTATCATTTTGTTCAAATTAAACAGAAAACCGTGGGCCAATTTTGCTTTGTGGTGGTGCAAGTGTATATGGACTCCTCAGACATTGCTGTGCCTTGTGATTGAGGCAGTGCAGCGTAGGTTCACGAGATTGATCCCTGGGATGGCGGGACTGTCATTTGAGGAAAGATTGAAAAGACTAGGCTTGTATTCACTGGAGTTTAGAAGGATGAGGGGGAATCTTATAGAAACATATAAAATTATAAAAGGACTGGACAAGCTAGATGCAGGAAAAATGTTCCCAATGTTGGGCGAGTCCAGAACCAGGGGCCACAGTCTTAGAATAAAGGGGAGGTCATTTAAGACTGAGGTGAGAAAAAAAGTTTTCACCCAGAGAGTTGTGAATTTATGGAATTCCCTGCCACAGAGGGCAGTGGAGGCCAAGTCACTGGATGGATTTAAGAGAGTTAGATAGAGCTCTAGGGGCTAGTGGAGTCGAGGGATATGGGGAGAAGGCAGGCACGGGTTATTGATAGGGGACGATCAGCCATGATCACAATGAATGGCGGTGCTGGCTCGAAGGGCCGAATGGCCTCCTCCTGCACCTATTTTCTATGTTTCTATGTAAACTTCACAGTTGTGTATCTCTGGCTTATTAAAAGTTGTCTGGCTTCTTAAAAGTCCCTTCTCTCCCCTCTTTCTCTCCCCTCTTTCTCTCCCCTCTTTCTCTCCCCTCTTTCTCTCCCCTCTTTCTCTCCCCTCTTTCTCTCCCCCCTTTCTCTCCCCCCTTTCTCTCCCCCCTTTCTCTCCCCCCTTTCTCTCCCCCCTTTCTCTCCCCCCTTTCTCTCCCCCCTTTCTCTCCCCCCTTTCTCTCCCCCCTTTCTCTCCCCCCTTTCTCTCCCCCCTTTCTCTCCCCCCTTTCTCTCCCCCCTTTCTCTCCCCCCTTTCTCTCCCCCCTTTCTCTCCCCCCTTTCTCTCCCCCCTTTCTCTCCCCCCTTTCTCTCCCCCCTTTCTCTCCCCCCCTTTCTCTCCCCCCCTTTCTCTCCCCCCCTTTCTCTCCCCCCCCTTTCTCTCCCCCCCTTTCTCTCCCCCCCTTTTCTCTCCCCCCCTTTCTCTCCCCCCCTTTCTCTGCCCCCCCTTTCTCTGCCCCCCCTTTCTCTGCCCCCCCTTCTCTGCCCCCCCCTTCTCTGCCCCCCCTTCTCTGCCCCCCCTTTCTCTGCCCCCCCTTTCTCTGCCCCCCTTTCTCTGCCCCCCCTTTCTCTGCCCCCCCTTTCTCTGCCCCCCCTTTCTCTGCCCCCCCTTTCTCTGCCCCCCCTTTCTCTGCCCCCCCTTTCTCTGCCCCCCCTTTCTCTGCCCCCCCTTTCTCTGCCCCCCTTTCTCTGCCCCCCCTTTCTCTGCCCCCCCTTTCTCTGCCCCCCCTTTCTCTGCCCCCCCTTTCTCTGCCCCCCTTTCTCTGCCCCCCCTTTCTCTGCCCCCCCTTTCTCTGCCCCCCCTTTCTCTGCCCCCCCTTTCTCTGCCCCCCCTTTCTCTGCCCCCCCTTTCTCTGCCCCCCCTTTCTCTGCCCCCCCTTTCTCTGCCCCCCTTTCTCTGCCCCCCCTTTCTCTGCCCCCCCTTTCTCTGCCCCCCTTTCTCTGCCCCCCCTTTCTCTGCCCCCCCTTTCTCTGCCCCCCCTTTCTCTGCCCCCCCTTTCTCTGCCCCCCCTTTCTCTGCCCCCCCTTTCTCTGCCCCCCTTTCTCTGCCCCCCCTTTCTCTGCCCCCCCTTTCTCTGCCCCCCCCTTCTCTGCCCCCCCCTTCTCTGCCCCCCTTTCTCTGCCCCCCCTTTCTCTGCCCCCCCCTTTCTCTGCCCCCCCCTTTCTCTGCCCCCCCCTTTCTCTGCCCCCCCTTTCTCTGCCCCCCCCTTTCTCTGCCCCCCCCTTTCTCTGCCCCCCTTTCTCTGCCCCCCCCTTTCTCTGCCCCCCCCTTTCTCTGCCCCCCCTTTCTCTGCCCTTCTCTGCCCCCCCCCTTTCTCTGCCCCCCCCTTCTCTGCCCCCCCTTTCTCTGCCCCCCCCCTTTCTCTGCCCCCCCCTTTCTCTGCCCCCCCCTTTCTCTGCCCCCCCTTTCTCTGCCCCCCCCCTTTCTCTGCCCCCCCTTTCTCTGCCCCCCCTTTCTCTGCCCCCCCTTTCTCTGCCCCCCCTTTCTCTGCCCCCCCTTTCTCTGCCCCCCCTTTCTCTGCCCCCCCCTTTCTCTGCCCCCCCTTTCTCTGCCCCCCCTTTCTCTGCCCCCCTTTCTCTGCCCCCCCTTTCTCTGCCCCCCCTTTCTCTGCCCCCCCTTTCTCTGCCCCCCTTTCTCAGCCCCCCCTTTCTCTGCACCCCCTTTCTCTGCCCTTTCTGCCCCCCCTTTCTCTGCCCCCCCTTTCTCTGCCCCCCTTTCTCTGCCCCCCCTTCTCTGCCCCCCCTTCTCTGCCCCCCCTTTCTCTGCCCCCCCTTTCTCTGCCCCCCCTTTCTCTGCCCCCCCTTCTCTGCCCCCCCTTTCTCTGCCCCCCCTTTCTCTGCCCCCCCTTTCTCTGCCCCCCCTTTCTCTCCCCCCCTTTCTCTCCCCCCCCCTTTCTCTCCCCCCCCCTCTCCTTAATAAGACTGGTAACATTAGAACCATGCATAAATTATACTGCTTATACCTGAAATATTATCTTAAGTAACTTATGAAATATGGTCTACATGGCATAAAGGCAACTTCCATTTGCATGGAGAGCCCAATTGAGAAGCAGGAAGAACATGTGCGACATAAAAGCTTCAAGTGTTTGACTGGTGTAGGAATGTTGGTTGTCAAGAAGTACAGGTTTGTGTTTACAGTCCTTGTCTCAATTTGTGAAGCCTAAAAATTGTCTGACTTCTGAACTTCATCCAAATTTTATTAATCTCGGATATGGAAGCTATGACTATTCATTCCAGGAAGCAGTGTGAAATAATGTTATCGAACTAGCAGGTCCAAATGGATTAGATTTATTGTACATTGTGATCTCACTGCCCATTTTTCAAAGCTATCCAATATGGTTGTCTTCATTCCTTAGGTAAAAAGGAACCTAGGATCTATCTGCCCATTTCTACTGCTGGAATAATGCCACAAGTGGTTTACAAACAAAAGCACAATAAGCAATAAGTGTAAAGTCATTTACTTTATGTATGCATAATGTTGTCTATGTAGGAACATATTATGCACTATTCAAATAGGACAACAAAGGGGAAATGCTATGTGCTTACTGTTTTTTTAAAAAATGTTATTTTCATTTTTCTTCCATTTTACAGGAATTTATAGCTCTGGGAATTTCCAACATTTTTGCTGGCTGCTTCTCAAGCTTTTTGGCTGGCTACCGCTCTGTCACGCACAGCATACAGGAAAGTACAGGTGGAAAAACTCAGGTAATAAACCATACTAGATATATTCATTTATATCTTATTAAATCAAATTCCATTATTTATTGGGCTCCTCCCTATATGGAGGACGCCTGTGCGTGACTTTGTTTAACATGGAGAGACTGGTGCACAGACTGCCACTACACGGTCCTTGACAGATCTGGGTCAGGATCCAGTGGCATGGAGTCCAAGACGACCGGAGACCCTTTTCTGCTGCAGCTTTCATCCGCCTTCCCAGCTGTTGTGACGCTCCACTAAGTCATCATCCTCCGCCTGTTCCACCGCTGAGATCTTGGTTGGATTGCTCTTTTTCAGAGACCTCCCCCTCGAACTACTGCCATGGGTGGCCCTACCAGGAGCATATCTCCAGACGGCATCGCTCTCAGGATATGTTAATTCTTCATTCACTTCTTTATTTCTCTGTGTTGGGGCCATTAGTCTTGAATGCATTTTAATGATCTTGACATTGGGGCTTGTGATTTCAACACTTTCAAATAAAAGAAATGTAGCAAACAGGGTGGCAAACATGCAATTTAATGTAGAGAAATGTGAAATGATACATTTTGGGAGAAAGAACAAGGAGAGGCAAAATAGACTTAATCATACCAATTTAGTGGAGGAGCCTGAACTGAGACCTGGAACGTGTGGATACAAATCATTAGTCAGGACAAATTGAAATGACTGTTCAAGAATTTGTGGCTTTATCAAAGTTTAGCATGGGTCTCTATTTAATAAATGATTGGACTTCCGTTGTTGGGAAAAGTTTGCAGGGATATGATGGATAGAAAAGGTTTAGAGGGATCTTGGCCAAACATGGTCAAATGATACCAGCTTAGATGGGGCATTGTGGTCGGCATGGACAAGTTGGGCTGAAGGACCCGTTTCCAAGCTGCGTACTCTGTGGCGTGTAAGGTGAAAATCTAGATTTTGGGTAGTTAGGAAAAGAGCATGGGGTTTAATGAAGAGAGTTAACTTGGGCAATAAGATACTAGGTTCTGGAATGCTCTGACAAAAGGATGGTGAAAGCAAAATGTACATTAATTATCAAAAGGGACAGATTTGGAATTGAAAACATTCCAAGATCATGGACTAGGGCAGGAATAGGGATTAATTGGAGATATTTTGATGACCCAGTCAGGATAGATATCATTCTGATTGAATTCTACTTATGGGGCAGTCGCAAAAATGTTTTCTCCCGGCTGAGTATCTAGAATTAGCAGTCAGGCTTCAAAATAAGGGATCAGCAATTCATGACAAAGATGAGCGGTTTCTTCACCCAGAGAATAGAGAAATCTTTGGAATTTTTTACACCAGGTAGCTGCGGAGGCTTGGTCATGTCTTCTCAACACGGAGTTTGATATTTTGGATAGTCAGGTAATCAAGAGACGAGAAGTTGGAGATTGTTTCCTGCACTGAGGTCGGAAGTCAGCGGTAATGTTATTGAAGCACAGTGGGCATGAAGGGCCTACTATTTCTTGTGACCTTTTGTGCTATATTATTCAGTGATTAAATTTGGTACAAGTGTCTGTCAATGGCACAATGTTTTCGATTGTGTTTTATGAATAAACGAAATGGAGGGGGATCTTGCATCACATGTGGGTTTAAAAAAAATCCTGTACTGCAACAGAAATGTTACTTGTTAACATAAATGACTTTGTAAAGATTCTCGCATGTGTTTATTGCAGGTTGCTGGGCTTTTAACTTGCAGTAATTGTAATGATTGCCATCCTGATAGTTGGAAAGCTACTTGAACCGCTGCAGAAGGTAATGTTATATTCTCATGGCATGTTATCTCCAGAAATTATGGGAATGATTCAGTAATGGTTTCCAAGAAAAATAAATGATCTTGTTAACTTTGTAGTGTAGCTAACATTCTTGATGAGTTATTTCTTGATCTGACTTTGCACATTTTAAAGTTGCCTGTACCTATTGTTCAGAGTTGTTATTTCTGCTCCGCATTGACTCCTCCACACCCAGCCATCATAAACTAAAGTTGATGTTATCTCATCCAAGTTGGTGCCAGGGTGCAGGCTCAACATGTGTTCTTCCAGTTCACTCAACAGTTTTGCACAAGCTCTGCACCTCAGAGATGCATATCATTTGGCATCTAATTTACTCAAGATATAATGCCTGAGCTGGAGGCAATATTCATCATAATTTAGTTCTGATGTTATGATAAAAACCATGCCATTAAATTACTATTCCTGCATCCTTCTGTATATTTGCCAAACCATACTGCTGCAAAAAGCAAATGAAACGATTTTTGATTGTTCGTAAAGTAACTTTTTTTATTCCTTCAACCAAATGGAGAAAGCAGCATGAAGTCTCGACATTTATTGATCAGAGTGTTTCCTGCACTAATTCACAAGTTTTTTGGCAGGGAGGGCAGATTTGTCATCAATTTACTTTAGGGGGCCATGTGAAATATAATATTTAAAAAAAAAAATCTTAGTTGAGATATCAACACTTTGAAAAATTTGACAACGGAAGGATGGTGCAGAGATTTCGATTTACCATCTAGGCTAGTGCGGTAGAGCATTAAATTGGCCGTTCATTCAAATTCCAATTCATCTCTTGCATTATCAGAAATGACATGTTAAACATATGGGTCACAGCAATATTCTTGCAAATAATCAACCCTACATCAATTATGCAGGCTGATAAACCTAACATTCCTTCTCAAAGAACTCTTGGTGATTGTATGGAAACACTTTGCAAACAAATTATTTCCCTATTTGTATTCTGTGTGTTTTCTCAATAGTCATGTCAGTGAATTTTCTCCCATGTACCTCTCTTGCCACATAATTTCCTGCCTTTTCTAACTACTGTTTTACCTGGAGGAACAAATGTGATGTCAATATGGTCCCCTTCACTGGGCAGGTTGTGTTATGCCCATAGCCTTGTGCTTCCCATTTGTTAGCTGCTACAGTCCACTATCTTGCACCTTTTTTTAATAGGGTTAGCTGCATGTGAACTAGCTACATATTTCCTATCTTTGACATATTCTGTCTATCAGGCAATTCCTTTGGGATTAGCAGGGAGCTTCATGGAGATATAATGATAGTTATCACTGAAGAGTGTGTAGCCGTCTTTTTTCCTTTGCTTCTTTCGAACCTGTTGTATTCTGAGCAGAAAACGTTGTAAATTAGAATCCAGATCTTTGCCGCTGCAATCATGAATCTCTTCCCTGAGGCACCTCTGGGAGGCCTGTAAAATCGCCATGCTGTACTGCAGTATCCTGATCTGGCTAAACATTTTTACATGCACGTGCTTTGGATTTTGAAACATACTGTATGGAACACATACTGTGTGAAGCACACAATGCTTCTAACCCTCCAAGAGGACTGTTCCCTCACCAATCCACATCAGCAATAAAGTCCTGGCTCCTGCTACTGATATCGAATGGGGAAAAGGTTTGGTATATTCAATATGGTGCAGTTGTTATAGTACTAAATATGTAATTTAAAGGTCTGGGCTCATAAACTAGACCTAAAGTCAAATTCCACCATGGCAACTGTGAATTTCATTTTGATTAATAACCTGCAACTTATAATAAAAAATAGCTAAAGGTGACCACAAACTGCTGGATTGTTGTAAACTTCCATCAAGATTATTAATGTCGATCAGGGTACAAGAAATCTATATCTTTCCACAATCTGGCAAATTTTGGACTCCTATGTGGTTGATTGTTTGCTGGATCTCAGTTAAAGCCAAATAAATGTTAGCCATGAAACTAATGTCCAGATCCTGAAAAATGAATATTTAAAAGAAATAATAAAGTTGACACGTTTTTCCTTCTCTGCTTCCGCTTGCACTTTTTTGTGCTTCAGCTGATTCTCCTAATGTCCTGCATTCCCCAGAATGAACTGGTAGACACATCATTAGTATGTGTAATAGGTCTTGATAAGATGGTGGGACATCAAGAATATTTTCTGAATTCTAGCCTTGACGATAAAGAGCTGCTTTAAGAATAGTTGATTTTAGAATATCCTGCCATCTCCTTTGAAGTGATGTGCCAGAGTTGTATTCTCTTGCAGTTTTCAGAGGGATCAACTGGTCACTTGTGTCACATGGGTCCTGCAAATTCATCCCAGCACCCATTTTGTCAGAATACTAAAAGCACAGTCAACAAGCATATATAAATACCAATTGGGATGCTAAAAATTAATGTTGCATGATTAATTGTATTTTTACATTGATAATGCTTTCTATCGAATTTATACTAAGCTTTATTTACAGCTCAAATAACAGAACTCTGGAAAAACAGTGGGTTAAATAGCATCTGCTGAGGCAAAAGGTTCAAGTTGACGTTTTGGATCATAACCCTGCACAGATTCTGCTTGACTTGCTGAGTTTTAGTATTTTTCGTTCCGGATTCCAACATCCGTAATCTCCTTTGTCTTCATTGACACCCATCTATTTCCATTTTACAAACTGGAAGATTATTGTTACGGACGTAATAAAAACATTAACTGGGTTTTGAATTGTACAAACATCGTAAATTTAATCTCTGTTCTTAAATTTTTTCTCAGGCTGTACTGGCAGCAATTGTCATTGCCAATTTGAAGGGAATGTTCTGGCAATTCTTTGATGTTCCAGTGTTGTGGAGACAAAACAGAGTTGATTGTGTGAGTATTTTAAAAATAATACAGTTTTTGTAAAAACAGCATAGAGTCATTCAGTGATACATTGTGGAAATAGTCCCTTCGGCCCAACTTGCCCACACCGGCCAACATGTCATAGCTACACTTGTCCCACCTGCCAGCATTTGGTCCATATCCCTCCAAACTGTCCTATCCATGTACCTGGCTAACTGTTTCTTAAATGTTGGGATAGGCCCCGTCTCAACTACCTCCTCTAGCAGCTGGTTCCATACATCCACCACCCTTTGTGTGGAAAAGGTTACCCTTCCGATTCCAATTAAATCGTTTCCCTTCCATCTTAAACCTATGTCCATTGGTCCTCAATTCACCTACTCTGGGCAAGCGACTCTATGCATCTACCCGATCTATTCTTCTCATGATCTTATACACCTCTATAAGATCACCCCTCATCTTCCTGCACTCCAAAGAATAGAGTCCCAGCCTATTCAACCTCTGCCTATAGCTCAGACCCTCTAGTCCTGGCAACATCCTCGTAAACACTTTAAGAATTGGGGCATGAATCTTTTGCTAATTTTATGTGTAGGACATAGTTTATGAAGTTTCTCTTGTTCTGATATCAATTTGAATGCACCCATGCCTAGGTCATGGTAATGGAGACACAAGATATCACATGAAAGATAATTTTCCACCGAAGCAACATCCATCAACAAAAAGCATCCAAGCAAAACCAATCTTGTTAAACTTTTGCCAATACTATGTAATACTATTTAAAAACAGAACAAGGAGAAATATGACACCTTAAACGTATTGTACTGGAACGTGAAATGGGAATGGTGCATTTTTGTTCATTTACATTGTGTATATGTAGTTACTGTGATAATAGATTTATAACTCAACCATGCAAGTTTTTTGCTTTAAAAAAAAGTGTGTAGTTCTTCAGAGGACTGTACTCTAACTAACATTGTCTTGTTTTTCTGTAGCTGATATGGATTGTGACATGGATTGCATCTATCCTTCTGGGATTAGATCTGGGGCTTTTAGCTGGTGTGTGCTTTGAACTTCTTACTGTTGTCCTTAGAGCCCAGTTGTAAGTATTTGATTAGACCTTTTTGGAATGACATATACATTATATTCATCACATACTGAATGGAATCTCCATCTATTAAATTAAATGTTAATCTTTTAGCCCAGTTTCCACTGCCCTAGGAAATGTACCAAACACCGACATCTACAAGAACATGAAGAGATACAAAAACGTTAGTTTATTTAAACTTGTATATATCTTGTTTTCCAAAATAATATTCAAAATTTCAATGTTTTAATGGAGAATTGTTTTCCCCTGGATATTTGACAGCTTATTGAACCAAATGGCGTGAAAATCTTCAGATTTTCTTCTCCCTTATTTTTTGGAAGTGTTGATTATTTTAAAGAGAGACTCAATAGCGTTGTGAGTATACTATTTAGATGTATAATATGAATCTCTTTAAATATTTATTTTTATTGCTGTTACTTACATGTCTATGAATGGAATCATTTCAGGTTGGATTTAATCCAGTTCGAGTGTTTAATAAGCGAACAAAAGCATTGAAGAAGATCCAATCACTTATAAAGAAGGGTCAATTAAGAGCAACAAGGGTGAAGTTACTTTTAAGTTGCTTTCTTTTATACAATTATTAATTCTGGCCTTTTCTGTAAAATGAGGGGAAATGTATTATAGCTTTTTTTTAATCTTACTCCATTCTCTTCAATTTTGTTGGTACACGACAAAGTTACACAATGTTGCTTCACAACAGTTATTCCATGGATCTAATTTTATCTGTTTCATCTTGTACTTGTCACAGTACAATCACTATCTTTCTTCTAATAGTTTCATCTCAGCCTTAACCATTCCTTGTTTATAATGCATACGCATGATACCTAGCAATTACTTTTGCTCACCCCCCCTTTAGTTGAATCACAATATCCTCTCATTCAGTTTTATAGTCTGCCTCTGCAGCCTGAAATGATACATAGAAACATAGAAAATAGGTACAGGAGTAGGCCATTCGGCCCTTCGAGCCTGCACCGCCATTCAATATGATCATGGCTGATCATCCAACTCAGTATCTTGTACCTGCTTTCTCTCCACACCTCCTGATCCCTTTAGCCACAAGGGCCACATCTAACTCCCTCTTAAATATAGCCAATGAACTGGCCTCAACTACCTTCTGTGGCAGAGAATTCCAGAGATTCACCACTCTGTGTGAAAAATGTTTTCCTCATCTCGGTCCTAAAAGATTTCCCCCTTATCCTTAAACTCTGACCCCTTGTTCTGGACTTGTTCCAACATCGGGAACAATCTTCCTGCATCTAGCCTGTCCAACCCCTTAAGAATTTTGTACGTTTCTATAAGATCCCCCCTCAATCTTCTAAATTCTAGCGAGTACAAACCAAGTCTATCCAGTCTTTCTTCATATGAAAGTCCTGACATCCCAGGAATCAGTCTGGTGAACCTTCTCTGTACTCCCTCTATGGCAAGAATGTCTTTCCTCAGATTAGGAGACCAAAACTGTACGCAATACTCCAGATGTGGTCTCACCAAGACCCTGTACAACTGCAGTAGAACCTCCCTGCTCCTATACGCAAATCCTTTTGCTATGAATGCTAACATACCATTCGCCTTCTTCACTGCCTGCTGCACCTGCATGCCTACTTTTAATGACTGGTGTACCATGACACCCAGGTCTCGTTGCATCTCCCCTTTTCCTAATCGGCCACCATTCAGATAATAGTCTACTTTCCTGTTTTTGCCACCAAAGTGGATAACCTCATTTATCCACATTATACTGCATCTGCCATGCATTTGCCCACTCACCCAGCCTATCCAAGTCACCTTGCCGCCTCCGAGCATCCTCCTCACAGCTAACACTGCCCCCCAGCTTCGTGTCATCCGCAAACTTGGAGATGTTGCATTCAATTCCCTCGTCCAAATCATTGATATATATCGTAAATAGCTGGGGTCCCAGCACTGAGCCTTGCGGTACCCCACTAGTCACTGCCTGCCATTGTGAAACGGACCCGTTTACTCCTACTCTTTGCTTCCTGTCTGCCAGCCAGTTCTCTATCCACATCAATACTGAACCCCCAATACAGTGTGCTTTAAGTTTGTATACTAATCTCTTATGTGGGACCTTGTCGAAAGCCTTCTGAAAGTCCAGATATAACACATCCACTGGTTCTCCCTTATCCACTCTACTAGTTACATCCTCGAAAAATTCTATAAGATTCGTCAGACATGATTTACCTTTCATAAATCCATGCTGACTTTGTCCAATGATTTCACCACTTTCCAAATGTGCTGCTATCCCATCTTTAATAACTGATTCTAGCAGTTTCCCCACTACCGACGTTAGACTAACTGGTCTGTAATTCCCCATTTTCTCTCTCCCTCCCTTTTTAAAAAGTGGGGTTACATTAGCTACCCTCCAATCCTCAGGAACTACTCCAGAATCTAAAGAGTTTTGAAAAATTATCACTAATGTATCCACTATTTCTGGGACTACTTCCTTAAGTACTCTGGGATGCAGCCTATCTGGCCCTGGGGATTTATCGGCCTTTAATCCATTCAATTTACCTACCACCACTTCCCGGCTAACCTGGATTTCACTCAGTTCCTCCATCTCATTTGACCCCCGGTCCCCTGCTATTTCCGGCAGATTATTTATGCCTTCCTTAGTGAAGACAGAACCAAAGTAGTTATTCAATTGGTCTGCCATGTCCTTGTTCCCCATGATCAATTCACCTGTTTCTGACTGCAAGGGACCTACATTTGTTTTAACTAATCTTTTTCTCTTCACATATCTATAAAAGCTTTTGCAGTCAATTTTTATGTTCCCTGTCAGTTTTCTTTCATAATCTATTTTCCCTTTCCTAATTAAGCCCTTTGTCCTCCTCTGCTGGACTGAATTTCTCCCAGTCCTCTGGTAGGCTGCTTTTTCTGGCTAATTTGTACGCTTCATCTTTTGTTTTGATACTATCCCTGATTTCCCTTGTTATCCATGTATGCACTACCTTCCCTGATTTATTTTTTTGCCAAACTGGGATGAACAATTGTTGTAGTTCATCCATGCAGTCATTAAATGCCTTCCATTGCATATCTACCGTCAACCCATTAAGAATCAATTGCCAGTCTATCTTGGCCAATTCACTTCTCATACCCTCAAAGTTACCTTTCTTTAAGTTCAGGACCCTTGTTTCTGAATTAACAATGTCACTCTCCATCCTAATGAAGAACTCAACCATATTATGGTCACTCTTGCCCAAGGGGCCACGCACAACAAGACTGCTAACTAACCCTACCTCATTACTCAATACCCAATCTAGAATAGCCTGCTCTCTCGTTGGTTCCTCTACATGTTGGTTTAGAAAACTATCCCGCATACATTCCAAGAAATCCTCTTCCTCAGCACCCTTGCCAATTTGATTCACCCAATCTATATTTAGATTGAAGTCACCCATTATAACTGTTTGACCTTTGTTGCACGCATTTCTAATTTCCTGTTTGATGCCATCCCCAACTCCACTACTACTGTTAGGTGGCCTGTATACAACTCCCACTAGTGTTTTCTGCACCTTAGTGTTTCGCAGCTTTACCCATATCGATTCCACATCCTCCAAGCTAATGTCCTTCCTTTCTATTGCGTTAATCTGCTCTCTAACCAGCAACGCTACCCCACCTCCTTTCCCTTTCTGTCTACCCCTCCTGAATATTGAATATCCCTGGATGTTCAGCTCCCAGCCTTGGTCACCCTGGAGCCATGTCTCCGTGATCCCAACTATATCATAGTCATTAATAGCCATCTGCACATTCAACTCATCCACCTTATTACGAATGCTCCTTGCATTGAGACACAAAGCCTTCAGGCTTGTTTTTACAACACTCTTACCCCTTATACAATTATGTTGAAAAGTGGCCCTTTTTGATTTTTACCCTGGATTTGTCTGCCTGCCACTTTTACTTTTCACCTTGCTACCTATTGCTTCTGCCCTCATTTTACACCCCTCTGTCTCTACAATCACACATTTAAGAAACCCTTTCCCTTTAACTCAATCCTCAACTATCCCATTCGACACCCCACCCCCCTTATTCACTTTAAAACCACCCGTGTAGCAGTGGCAAACCTGCCTGCCAGAATGCTGGTCCCCCACCTGTTAAGATGCAATCCGTCCCTTTTGTACAGTTCCCCCTTACTCCAAAACAGATCCCAGTGATCTAAGAATCTAAATCCCTGCCCCGTGCACCAGTTCCTCAGCCACACATTCAGGTCCCGTATCTCCCTGTTCCTGCTCTCGCCAGCACGAGGAACTGGAAGCAAACCGGAGATAACAACCCTGGAGGTCCTGCTTTTCAGCATTTTTCCGAGCTCTCTAAAGTCACGCTGCAGAATATTCATCCCCTTCTTTCCGACATCGTTTGTGCCGACATGCACTACCACTTCTGGCTGTTCACCTTCGCCCTTGAGGATTTTCTGCACTCTGTCCGTGACATCCTGGATCCTGGCACCAGGAAGGCAGCACCATCCTCGAATCCCGTCTGTTGCTGCAGAAACCCCTGTCCGTACCTCTCACAATGGAGTCTCCCACTACAATGGCGTTGCCTGACTTTGGCCTTTTTGGTGTTGGCTCAACAGCCCTATTCGCATCGCAAGCCAGTCCCGCCGCTCAGTGTTAAAATGTCTTCTGTCCCGACAGCTTCTAAGTGGGCGAACCTGTTCACAAGAGGTACAACACCCGGGGACGTTTGCTTTCCATGCTTCCCTCCCTTTCCCACTGTCTCCCACCTTCTCTCTTCCAGTACCTTAGGGGTAACATTATTACTGTAGGACTTGTCGAGGAATGACTCCGTATCTCGGACAAACCTGCGGTCATCCACTTGCTTCTCCTGTTCCCCAACACGGTCCTTCAGGAGCTGTACCTGGATGCCCTCGTCACATTTGTAGCAGCCAGAGGCACCAGCAGTGTCCTTGACCTCCCACATACTGCAAGCATCACACTGAATCAGCTTGCCTGACATCTCCTTCTTTCGTCTCTCCCTCTGCAGCGTTTTGCGTAGCCTCCTCTCCTCAGCCTCCTCGCCGAAGACTCTCGAGCCAAAGACTCACACTTTTCTCACAGGGCATTTCCCTCACAGGGCATTTCCCTCACAAGGCCTCTCCCTCACTGCCGCTCCCTAAGAGCAGTCTTGCTTATATTGACTGATAAATTGCCTAATTTACCAATTTACAATCCAAATTCCTCAGTTTTCAACTTTTCCCTGCTTTGACTCACTTCTCTCCTCCCCCTTGGGCTAGAGCCAATCAGTGTTTTCTCTTGCTAATCTTCTCCTGCTGTTGCTTCCAAATCTACAGCAGCCTATAAATTCCAGATGTGGTGAGCCTACCTTGCTGGCCTGAATTCCACCAGTGATGAGATCCCGCATTAGTGCACAGAAGAACTCCTACCCGTAAAACAAAAGATCTGGCAAAGCCTTAAGGGCCTGTCCCACGAGCATGCGGCAAGCGCGACCTAACGTGGTCGCTTGAGCCGTACGGCCACGCGGGGCCGGTCCCACTTCGATCGCCGGAGCCGTATGGAGTTGTGCGGAGCTGGTCCCGACATCGCGCGGGGCTCCGAAAAAATGACACTGTTCAAAATTTCCGCGTGGCAACGGCCTGCCGGCCCACAGCCGCCTCGACGCCGTACGCACTGCCTCGACGGGCATGCGCAGCGTCTCAACGCCGTGCGCAGCGTCTCGACGCCGTACGCAGCGTCTTGACGCCGTACGTCACGCGCGAACTTCCCGCGGACTTCGCTCGAACTTCACGTCACTCACTCGACCTCCGCGCGACCCCTGCTTCCGGTTTGGTCGCGCTCGCCGCATGCAGTCGCATGCTGGTGGGACCGGCCCTGTACGGGGATCACTCGACCTCCGCGCGGCCCCCACTTCCGGTTTGGTCGCGCTTGCCGCATGCAGTTGCATGCTCGTTGGACAGGCCCTTAACTCTCATATTTACCGACTGTAAAAGCTGTGTGTCAATTAATAGTGTTTAAGTGACAAACATTTTGACTGTTAACATTTAAGTTTTATTGAATATGAATTTAATAATAAATATAACTAAATTAACTAAAATACTGATGTGATTATCATTAAAAAATTTAATTAAATTGATATAAGAAATAGAATAACTTGCTTCCCAGTTGCTTTATATCTGCATTCGTTGGAGTAAGAAGAGATCCAATGTTAGAGATTGATCCAGAGTTAGTCTAATTTAGGACCTGAGGCAATTGAATTTTTATTTGATACACCCCAGTCCTTCCATGCACACCAGGGGGAACCTTATCAAGACCGATCCCTGATAATTAAGGAACAAACTGATGGATTCAGAAGTATGGAACCTAACATTCAATTCTACTGTATGGAAATTCCAAAACTTTATTTCATGATCCAATAATATCTGAACAAATATTAGATTGGCCTTCACCAGTACATGTAAATATGGTCCTGATTTCATCAACATCTGGAAATATTGCATGTTTCCCTAATACTGCTAAATCGCCAGTATGTCTGAACACCTTTGAATACAAAAACCTGTTGATCTCTGACAAATATACTTGAACATCGATCATCCACATCCCTGTGAGTTAGAGGTCTTAATGGGATTTCTCCTCATCTCCGTCCCCTAATGATAAGACTCTGTTCTGAAGATCTAAACCCTCCACCATGAGAATGTAGCCTCTCCATAATATTTCTTCCAAGCCCACTAATTTTTCTAAATTGTGGCGAGTACAAACTAATCTTGCATTATCTCTGTTTATTGAGTAACCATCATATTTGGAGAATGTATCCTTCATTGATTCAAAGTCAATATTTACTTCCTCTAGCAGGAGCTTCCCAGCTGTTATCAGGCAACTGAACCATCCTATCCCAACTAGAGAGTGGTCCTGACCTACCATCTACCTCATTGGAGACCTTTAGACTATATTTATTCAGACTTTATTGGACATTATCTTGCATTAAACATTATTTCCTTTATCCAGTATCTTTACAATGTGGACGGCTCGATTGTAATCATGTATAGCCTTTCTGCTGACTGGATAGGACAAAACAAAGGTTTTCGCTATACCTCCGTACACATGACAATAAACTAAATTTAAATTTGCAAGACTTTGACTTTTGTACAAGGACCAACAGACCATTTGCTTTCCTAATGGCTTGCTCTACATGCATGTTTATTTTCTGTCTCATGAACCAGAACACCCAGATCTCCCCTAAAAACATGTACTACTTTCTCACCACGACACATGTAAATCACCATTTCATTTCGAACATAGAATATAGAATAGTGCAACACAAGAACAGGCCCTTCGGTCTACTATTTCTGTACATTTCCTTTCAATTTTGCCCCTCTCATGCTTAAAACTATGCCCTCTAGTCTTTGACATTTCTACCCTGGGAAGAGAGCTCTGACTGTCTACCCTATTTTTGCCTCTCATAAATTTTGTATAATTCTTTCTGGTCTCCGCTCAACTTCCAACATTCCAGAGAAAACGGTCCATATTTGTCCATCCTCTATATATAGCTAATACTTTATAATCCAGACAGCATTCTGGTAAACCTCTTCTGTACCCTCTCCAAAGCCTCCACGTTCTTCCTGTCAGGAGGCGACTAGAACTGCACATAATACTCCAAATGTGGCCTAATCAAAGTCCTATAGAGCTGCAACATGACATCCTGGCTCTTACACTGAACGCCCTGACCAATGAAGTCAAGCATATCATACGCCATCTTTACCACACTAACTATTTGTGTTGCCACTTTTAGGGAGACCTGGACTTGGACCACATGGTCTCTCTATACATCAATGCTATTAAAGGTCTTGCCATTAACTGTATACTTTGCCCTTGCATTCAACCTCCCAAAGTGTGAAAACTCACACTTGCTTGGATTAAACTTCACCTGCCATTTCACTGCCCATTTCCATAGTGGATCGATATCCTTTGACAGCCTTCCTCTCTGTCTGAAACTTCACCAATTTTGGTGTTGTCTGCAAACTTACAAACCAACCCATCTACATTTACAACCAAATCATTTATATATATATCACAAACAGATTGTTGCAAAACTCTGCTGGTCACAGACCACCAGCCAAATTAACAGCTGTCACCACAACTCTCTGCCTTTCATGAGTAAGGCAGTTTTGAACCCATGCGACCAAGTGATCATGGATCCCACGCATCTTGACCTCTGGATCAGTCTACCATGGAGGACTCGCCTCACTAAAATCTATGCAGACATCGTCCACTGCCCTATCCTCATTGATTACCTTTGTCACCTCTTCAAAAAAAATCACAATCAAGTTGATAGGACATGCCCTGCTGCAGACAAAGCCATGCTGCCTGTCCCTAATGAAGCTATCTGTCTATTCTTTCTGTTCATTCTGTCAAAGTGCACAACTTCACATTTTTCCACAAATGTACATCTTCCAATCTGCTGTAACCCCAAGCTTTTCCTGTCTATGTTCATTCGCAGATAGTTTAAAAATTAATTTCTGCCATGTTTTTATATGCGAGATAATTTTCACAGTGATCTAAGTTATTAATTGTCTAGCAGTCCTGTTCAGAAATTGCATTCCTATTTCTAGGAAGGGATTGTAAGTGTTGCCAATGAGGGTTTTGAGGATGATGAGGAAGCTGAAGAAGAACCACAACCCGATGTTCCAACAAAGGAAGTGGAAATTCAAGTTGACTGGAATTCTGAACTCCCGATCAAAATTTTGGTCCCTAAAGTTACCATTCATAGCCTTATTTTTGATTTTGGTGCAGTGTCATTTATTGACGTTGTAGGAGTCCGGATTTTTAAAATGGTAAGTATACATTTGGTGTAACTAGTATCGGTGTGAAAGTTTTGTTTAAAAAAAGTAAATATCAAAAATATGTTACTTTTCGGTTAGCATTTAAAAGGGGAAAGTGCATAGGATAGGATGCATTAACTCATGAAAAGTACATCACAAAAGTATTTTCAATATAGATTGTATTTCCAATACGAAGTTATAATTCAGATGTGTAGCGTTTGCTTTTTAAACATTACAGCTGTATGAATTTTTAAAATATACACTGAGATTGTGTGGACATAATACATTATTAGTGTTTTCAGATTAAAATGAGTCACTTAAGAACGTATGAACTTCCCTTGAAACGGAGCGTCTAATGAAAAGTCTTGAATTCATATTTGTGTACACCAGGTGCGCATAACGCTACTACGTATGCTGCCAGCAAGTGAAGCTCAATACTGAAATTGAGAAGTTTTGTTCAAAAATTATTCAGTAATGCAGTATTTATATTGAACCAAAGGTACACAAAAATGCTGGAGAAACTCAACGGGTGCAGCAGCATCTATGGAGCGAAGGAAATAGGCAACGTTTCGGGCCGAAACCCTTCTTCAGACTGATAGGGGGTGGGGAGAAGAAAGGAAAAAAGGCGGAGGAGGAGCCCGAGGGCTGAGGGATGGGAGGAGACAACCAGAGGGCTGATGAAGGGGAGGGGACAGCAAGGGCTAGCAGAGTTGGGAGAATTCGATGTTCATTCCCCCAGGATGTAGACTGCCCAAGCGGAATATGAGGTGCATTTCCTCCAATTTCCGGTGTTGCTCGCTGTGGCCATGGAGGAGACCCAGGACAGAGAGGTCAGATACGGAATGGGAGGGGGAGTTGAAGTGCTGAGCCACCGGGAGGTCAGGTAGGTTATTGCGGACCGACCGGAGGTGTTCGGCGAAACGATCGCCAAGCCTCCGCTTGGTCTCACCGATGTAGATCAGCTGACATCTAGAGCAGCGGATGCAATAGATGAGGTTGGAGGAGATGCAGGTGAACCTCTGTCGCACCTGGAACGACTGCTTGGGTCCTTGAATGGAATCGAGGGGGGAGGTGAAGGGACAAGTGTTGCATCTCTTGCGGTTGCAAGGGAAAGTACCCGGGGAGGGGGTGGTACGGGAGGGAAGGGAAGAATTGACAAGGGAGTTACGGAGGGAGCGGTCTTTGCGGAAGGCAGACATGGGGGGAGATGGGAAGATGTGGCGAGTGGTGGGATCACGTTGGAGGTGGCGAAACTGACGGAGGATCACTTGTTGTATGTGACGGCTGGTGGGATGAAAGGTGAGGACTAGGGGGACTCTGCCCTTGTTGTGAGTGGGGGGGTGGGGAGAGAGAGCAGTGTTGCGGGGTATGGCAGAGACCCTGGTGCGAGCCTCATCTATGGTGGAGGAAGGGAACCCCAGTTCCCTGAAGAATGAGGAGATTTCGGATGCCCTGGTGTGGAACGCCTCATCCTGGGAGCAGATGCGGCGTAGACGGAGGAATTGAGAGTGGGGGATGGAGTCCTTACAGGAAGCAGGGTGGGAAGAAGTGTAGTCCAGATAGCCATGGGAGTCAGTAGGTTTGTAGTGGATGTCGGTATGAAGTCTATCACCTGCGATGGAGATAGTGAGGTCAAGGAATGGTAGGGAAGTGTCGGAAATGGTCCAGGTGTATTTGAGTGCCAGATGAAAGTTGGTGGTGAAGTGGATGAAGTCAGTCAGTTGTGTGTGGGTGCAGGATGTGGCACCAAAACAGTCATCGATGTAGCGGAGGTAGAGGTCGGGGATGGGGCCCTGGTACGTATTGAACAAGGATTGTTCTACGTACCCGACAAAGAGGCAGGCGTAGCTGGGGCCCATGCGTGTGCCCATAGCTACGCCTTGTATTTGGAGGAAATGAGAGGAGTCAAATGAGAAGTTATTAAGGGTAAGGACCAGCTCCGTTAGGCGGAGGAAGGTGTCAGTGGCCGGGTATAGGTTGCTTCTTCGGTCGAGGAAAAACCGGAGGGCTTCGAGAACATCCTGGTGGCGGATGGAGGTATACAATGACTGGACGTCCATGGTGAAGATGAGGGGGTGAGGGCCTAGAGAGTGGAATGCGTGCAGACAACGGAGAGTGTCTGAGGTGTCTTGAACATAGGTAGGGAGGGATTTGAATAGGATGGAGTCGAGGTAGGTGGAGATGAGTTCGGTGGGGCACGAACAGGCAGAGACAATGGGTCTACCGGGACAGTCAGGTTTGTGGATTTTGGGGAGAAGGTAAAATCGGGTCGTGCGGGGCTGGGGAACAATGAGGTTGGAGGCTCGGTCGGGCAGGGCGTGGGAGTGGATGAAGTCGGTGATGGTGCTGGAGATGGTGGCCTGGTGCTCGTCAGTGGGGTCATCTTGAACCACTCTACTGTGCATGAGTCAGAGTTGTAGCAACCCTGCAAAATCTTTAAGTCTCTAGCTTGCATCCCTTTGAGCTTTCTTGCTGCTTAACTACTTGAGGAAATAACTTTTTCCATCTCTAACTTCACTGTTTACATAAGTCCATCAAATTCCACTCTCCCTGCTTTTCTTCTGCATGTATTATAACTGGGACTTGCCCAGTGTCTCGGATGAGTTCAGTCCTTGGCAGAAATGCAGAAAAATTGATTAACTGTCAATTCTGAAATCTAAATAAAGGGTATCTGGGTATTTTCCTGAGTATTGTGTGCAGTTCTGGTTGCCCCATTGCAGAAAGGATGTGGAGACTTTGGAAAGCATGCAAAGGAGGTTTACCAGAATGTTTCCTGAATTAAGGGGTATCAGCAACAGCGAGAGGTTGGATAGACTTGGATCGTTTTTGCTGGAGGATGTGGTGAGACCTGATAGAAATAAATAAAATTATGAGCGGCATAGACAGAATAGACAGTCAGAACCTTTAAATATAAGAACGAATATTTCCCCTCCCACCCGTGACCTGGCTGTCTCATTGGTCTGCTCTTCAAAATTAGACAGTTTCTAACCCGTTACTCTACCCTCCCTTGTAAAACTGATCATCACCATGAAACCTACTACCTGCCCTCTCGACACTGTCCCCTCTGCCCTCCTAAAGGACGTCATTACAACAGCTGGTCCCAGCATCCTCGCCATCTTCAACAACTCTCTGGCCATTGGCACTGTACCGACCTGCTTCAAGCATGCGGTGGTCCAACCACTCCTGAAAAAACCTAACCTCGACCCCACCTTGCCAAGCAACTACAGACCCATTTCTAAACTGCCTTTCCTCTCAAAAGCCCTTGAAAAGGTAATTTTAAGTCAACTTATACCTTCACCAAAACACTATCTTGGAAACTTTCCAATCAGGTTTCAGGGCTCACCATAGCACAGAGTCTGCCTTGTTGAAGGTACATAATGACCTACTGCTCACCGTTGACTCTGGTGACTGTGCAATTCTGCTCCTTCTTGACCTCAGCGCAGCATTTGATACTGTCGACCATACCATCCTAATTGACCGTCTCCGGTATGGGGTTGGTATTGATGGCACTGCCCTGAGCTGGTTCATCTACCTCAAAGGTAGGAGTTTCTCGACTAACATAGGCAACTCATTCCTATCCCCAGCTAATCTGTGCTGTGGGGTTCCACAAGGTTCCATCCTTGGCCCCATTCTCTTCTCCCTGTATATGCTCCCCTTAGGCCAAGTCATTGAAAGGCACGGCATTTCCTTCCATTGCTACGCAGACGATACACAACTCTATCTCCCCCTGAAGCCCAAAAAACAATAAAATCTGTTTAACCTTACCCACTGCCTCGAGGATATAAAGTGTTGGATGGCCCAGAACTTCCTCCAACTAAACGAGAGTAAGTCTGAGGTCATCCTTCTCGGCCCCTCGGACTCAATCAAATTGATAGCAGGCAGCCTTGGAAGCCTTACCCCACTACTCAAACCTCACGTCAAAAACATTGGCGTGATATTTGACTCAGCACTGAAATTTGACAAACAAGTCAATGCCGTGGTAAAAGCTAGCTTCTTTCAGCTTCGGACGATAGCTAAAATAAAACAATTCCTCCAGTTTGATGACCTGGAAAAGATCCTCCACACATTCATCTCCTCCCGCCTAGATTACTGCAACTCCCTTTACACTGGCATCAGCCAATCTTCCCTGTCCCGCCTGCAACTGGTCCAAAACGCCGCAGCGAGACTCCTGACGGGCACCCGAAAAAGGGACCACATCACCCCGATCCTGGCCTCTCCACTGGCTCCCTGTGAGGTTCCGTATAAACTTCAAGATCCTCCTCCATGTCTACAAAGCCCTCAATGGGCTTGCCCCCACCTACATAAAAAGTCTTCTCACCCACCACTCCACCTCCAGGCACCTCAGATCGGCCGACTTGGGGTTGCTGAATATCCCACGGTCTAGGCATAAGCTCAGGGGCAACCGCGCCTTTGCGGTTGCAGCCCCTAGACTGTGGAACAGCATTCCCTTTCCCATCAGAACCGCCCCCTCCATCGACTCTTTTAAGTCAAGACTAAAGACTTATCTATACTCCCAAGCCTTTCCTGACGTCCTCTGAGTGAGGGCTACATGTATATATGTATGTAGTTTGTTTTGTTGTGCTATTCTTATAACAAATGTAAAGCACTTTGGTCAACGAGAGTTGTTTTTTAAATGTGCTATATAAATAAATGTGACTTGACTTGACTTGACTTTTTCCCCAAGATCGAAAAATCAAATACTAGAGGGCATAGCTTTAAGGTGAAAGGACCAAAGTTTAAAGGAGATGTATGAGGCACCTATTTTTACATCATGTGCCTGGAATGCGTTGGTGTGGGTGGTGTTTTTTTTTAGAGATGCAGCGCATCTATTCTTTTTTATGTGGGGGGGGGGGGGTGGGGAAAGGGGGAAACTACTTTCTAGTGTCCCTACCTGGTCGGAGAGGCAGCTTTTCTCCGGGTTGCACCTTCGACCCGTCCTCGCGGCCTACCAGCGGGCCTGGAGCGGCGTTTCCTGAGGGGACCGCCCAGGGCTTCGGCTGCGCTGGAGCGCTATCGCGGAGCGGAGCGGGCGATGCCTTGCCCGGGTCGCCGCGCTGGAGCTCCGGTGAGCTGAGCCCGTAGGTGAAACATCGCGGAGCTGCGGGTCTGCGGGCGGCGGCGCTGAACTTTAACAACGGGAGCCTGGGATCTCTCGCCGAGATCACCAGTGGGGGAGCTCCATCCAGCGCGGCCTGTTGGCTTCGGAAGCCGCGGTCTCGAGTAAGGAGGCGGCCGTTCCAGGTGTCCCAAGCCGCTGAGAGGGTTCTCCCAGCACCAGAGCACCATCACCTGGCGAGAACGACCTGGAATATCGGGCCTCCGTGAAGGCAACTGTGGAGGCCTCAATAGGCCCGACTATGGGTGGACATGGGATGGGGACTGGACTTTGTGCCTTCTCACACAGTGGGAACCATTGTGGGGGGATGTTTTTATGTTTTATGTTAAATTTCTTTAATGTTGTGTCTAATTTGTGCTGCATGGCAAGACAAATTTCACACCATTTGGTGTATGTGACAATAAATGTCCTTTGTCCTTTGAAACAGGCCCTTTGGCCCACCGAGTCCGCACCGACCATTGATCCCCCACACACTAGAGACAAATTTACATTTAAAGCCAATTAACCTACAAACCTGTACGTCTTTGGAGTGTGGGAGGAAACCGAAGATCTCGGAGAAGGTACAAACTCCATACAGACAGTACCCATGGTCAGGATCGAACCCGGCTCTCTGGCAATGTAAGGCAGTAGCTCTATCACTGCGCCACCGTGCCGTCCTGTGGTGGTTGAGGCAGATGCGATAGTGCCATTTAAGAGACTTTTGGACAATCTTATGGATATCTAGGGAAGGGAGAGATATGGGTTATGTGCAATTGAATTTCCTTTATATTCTGTAACTGGTGATGAAGCACAGCACCTCTTTTATCCTTCTCATTAACTTTCAAGCCCTGCAGTTCCCCACTTGGGCTATGTTCCCATATTCCACTATTCATCCACTTTTCAGTTTTCTATTATTTCCCAAAAGGCGCCAATCTGTGTGAGAGAATTATTATTTCAGATTGATCACCTTTCACCACCTGAGTATGTCTTACATTTTCTGTTTTATTTCCATCTACAAATGAAGATGATTCCTTTAGGTTAATTCTGATGGAAACGCCCCGGAGTCTAAATGACTCCCGGCTGCCATTTATAATATTGAATGTGGTGTTTAAAGGCCCCTGCTAACATGTACATCATTATTTATTACAGGTGGTCAAGCAATTTAGTCGAATAGGGGTAAATGTTTATGTGGCAGCATATGAAGGTAATTGAATTGTGAACAATAACTAATCTTTTGCAAATGAGTAAAAATGCGAAAGCTCAAGACAAGCAAAAAATAGCCAAGTTTTTTTTCTCTGTGTTTTGCCAACTGTTCCATAGAGAACCATCGGTATTTGCGTAAATGCCTGCGAGTCATGGACTCGAGCACATCTATTTCTGAGCATGGAGTTTTGTACTTTGCTGACAGATCCTTGCTTGTGACTATATGTTAGTACACAGTGCTACTTGGCTCCCCGTGACACTGGAGTGCAGCAATAGATGCATAGGTCTGGCACATGTGAACCCATTCATTTGAACAGAGAATATATTGCTGCATTGGGGAAAGATGAGGTCTTTTCAAAATCTTTGACATAAAAATCACCTAAATTGTCAATATTATTTAGCAATTTTATTTATTTCTGGTAGATTTTGAATGCTTCTGAAACTATGCGTGCTAGAACATTTAAAAATTATTATACATAGTGATGATTTGAGTATCATTCACCCGGAACTTGAAATTTACATGTTGTCAGGCTGCCCACCGCCTTCAGCCGTTTATAGAAATCGCAATTATGTAGATTTGCTTAATAGACTGGACTGCCAATTATACCCAGCACAGTGCTCCACACCAGTGATCAATGGTAATTAAGTGCAATCCTCATGAATCAAGCAACCTTCCTCGGCAATAATGTCACTGATCTGTAGGCTGTCTCTGAGGATTCAATTTTAATTAGATGATTTGGAAAAAGTCAGTTTTGGTTCAAGGATTTTTTTCCTTAATTTGGACAGAAAATATATTACCATTTTAAATTTGTCTCTATTACCATACTTAGTAGTAAAAGCTCTGATCTATTTCGGCTGAAATCACAGGGTATAATGTTTAATCATTTTTGAAATTCCTTTCAATCTTTTAAAATTCCAGATCACGTTGTGAAGAAATTGGAGAAATGTGGCTTTTTTGATGATACTTTGAAAAAAGACATGTTTTACCTCACTGTTCACGATGCTGTTGTTCACATACACACTCGGGCTGTGTACGAAGATATACAAGATCCTATATTTGAGAAGGTGAGTGACAATTCTAGTTTCAATTGGTGGGATTTTTGTTTTTTCAGAAAGAAAACTCATATTAGATCCAGAGTAAATGTGGTGGTTCACACCTTACAGATCCATACCATTTTCTTCTGCCTCTTGTGCAGTCCGTTCTAACTATTCTCCGCTCACAGGAAAGGATGTGATAATTCCTTTTCTAGTTCTCTGGTTCTCTGGTAATGGATTGAGCTGATGTTTAGGGAGACAGGAATGAAGAGTTAGACTTGCAGGGGGGGACAGAAGAGTGTATTGGGATGGAATTGTAGGGTTACTGCCTTTTTGTCGTCCCTTTACGTTTTGTACTTTGGAATAACGTCTGCAAAATATAGGCAGGGATGCTATATATGAAGGAAAAGACAAAAATACTGCATTAGTATAAAATTGGTTGGGACCAGCTAATTGCAGAAGAATGTCCCTGATATCTGTTGATTTTTTATAAATGAGACTCTAGTAAATCAGAAGCATCTGGAGAAGAAGAGAAAACTGAAGAAAGCAAAATTCCTGTGTGTGACACAGTTTAATATGTAATAGATTAAATTCTTGGGTGAAAATACGAAAGTGCACAATGGAACCACCAGTGTGCATGTGAGGAAACACAGTAATGTCGTCTTGAGAGCTGCCTGTAGTGTTTGAATTTCCCAGTATGATTCATAATTCATCAATTGGAATGCATTATGCAGTCATCAGAATCTTTCTCAACACGTGGAGAGTTCTTGTGTTGTTTGAAGTAATTTATAAGAGCTTGTTAACATTACCGTGCCACTTTTCTAATGGTTTTCCAATTATCTTGTCATAAATGTTTGGGAGCCACCAATAAGCTCAAAGTATGGCAAGAAACATGGTGATGAAGTAGGCAGACGGTCAACTCAAAGTGTTATTACACGCATTGTTACTTTCTAGAATTAGCATTATATTGGTGCTTACAAGAAAATATATTGATGTTATATTGATTTTTTTGTAGGGGAAAACAAATAGCTAAATACACTCAGAAATAGTGTGTCGGATGTAATCGAAGATTTTGTTAGATGATAAGATTTACTGCCCTTCAGCTTCGATTAGTCTGCATTTTGGAGTATTGCGTGCAGTTCTGGTCGCCCTGATACAGGAAGGATGTGGGGGCATTGAAAAGGGTGCAGAGGAGGTTTACCAGAATGATGCTTAGATTGGGGGATATTAGCTATGGGGTGAGGTTGGGCAGACTTGGCTTGTTTTCTCTGGAATGCTGGACGTTGTGGGGAGACCTGACAGAAGTATCTAAAATTAAGAGGCATGGATAGAGTAAACAGTCAGAACCTTTTTCCCAGAATCAAAATAGCTAATACTAAAAGGCATAGTTTTAAGATGAGGCAGGCAAAGTTTCAAGGAGATGTGCAGGGCACGTTTATTTTTACACAGAGGGCGGCGAGTGCCTTGAATGTGTTGCAGAGGGTAGTAGTGGTACCAGATACGATAGTGGCATTTACGAGACTTTGGATAGACACATGGAAACGCAGGGAATGGAAGAATATGGATTATATGTAGGCAGATAATTGGTCCTAGCATAATGTCCGGCACAGACATTGTGGGCTGAAGTGCCTCTACCTGTGCTGTACTGTTCTATGTTTATTTCTGTTTAATTATTATACATCTAAACTTTACTAATTTACTATTTTCCCAAATAGATATCGCTCATGCAGGAATCAAAAGAACCTTTGGAGGACGTGGAGGATGACGTGGAAGAACTGGAAGATCAAAATCAGGTAAATGCCTAGCTTTAAGAAATATTTTTCTTGTGATAGCATATTTTAAGGCTTCCTCATTGAACTAATTACCTTTGATGTTAGGAGTGGTCTTTGTCATCCTTGACTTCGAGATCGATGACACAGCAGTTTACAGAAAAAAACACAAAACACATAAGTAGCTTGTTGCTTGGTACAGCCTTGGAGGTATCATGTAGCACAATTGATATGCTGGAAACAATTTTGCAATATATGGCAGGTGTAATCTGGCAGTCTGTGCACTATGAGCTGAACTTGCTTCACTGTGCCATTTATTGAACAGTGGCTGTGCTTGTCTTTGAATGTGCCACAATATCAGATGTCAGGGCTTGCAGTTTAAATTTTAACTAGTCAGAATTTGGTTGCTTTACTAATACTGGCACGAGCAGAGGTGTTTTCATGTCATTGAGATCAATTACAACTTTTAAGACTGAGATCAATAGGTTAGGGTGTTGAGATGTGGAGTGACTACTTGTATAGTGAGTTACAGCATGGATCAGTCTATGTCAAGCTCTATCTGCATCGCAGTGTTTCTTGAAATCAAAGCCAATATATTTTTCTGTCTGTTGACCTTTAGAAGTTGATCATCATATTTTTCTAAAGCTCAAAAGATGGAAAAAGATATTAGCAACTGGATGCTAAGCAGTTGGCCCAGCCAGCAGTGGAGGCAGTGGTCAGATAGGTCAGCATCCATTCTTCAGCTCATCTCTGATGTTCCTGTTTGAAGAGATTTGCGTGGATATGTGAGACGAGCTACAGCAAGCTTCATTCTGTTTCACAGGAAACCAATATCATAATAGACAAGTTTTTCAATGGCAACTGTTCATGCTGAGATTGGCCACTCCTCTTGAGTGGTGCAATTTCTTTATCACCTGGATAACGTAGTTTAGCCTCCTTAATTTTCAGTTCATTTTCCAGGAAATTGACACCTACATTACCAATTGTGACATCAATTCCCGCAAATTGGTATTTTTCCTTTATTTGCATACTCACCAAAAATCAGCCAGTCAAAATACATCTATTAGATGTGAATCATTCTAGCCATTCAGAAGTCCCCCAGCAGCTCCATTTGTAAAGACCATTATGAGGATCCTTACTCCCTCAAATGCCCAAATGAGATTCCTACTCTAATTGAGTTGGTGTTGGATAAGTTAGACCAAGTACCCAGGCTAGGAAGAGGGAAATCATCCAAGATTCCTGCTCACTATTGTTGTTTGTGTGATTTCAGTATGTGTTTGGATAGAATGTGATGACTGGTCATAGGAGCAGAATTAGGCCATTTGGCCCATTGAGTTTACTCCACCATTCAATCATGACTGATCTATCTTTCCCTCCCAACCCCATTCTCCTGCCTTCACCTTAAACCTTTGACACAATTATTAATCAAGAACCTGTCAATCTTTGCTTTAAAAATACACAATGACATGGCCTCCACAGCCGTCTTTGGCAATTATTTCCACAGACCTTCTGGCTCAAGAAATTCCTGTTCATCTCCTTTCCAAAGGTACATCCTTTTATTCTGAGGCTGTGCCCTCTGGTCATAGACTCTCCCACTACTGGAAATATCCTCGCCACATCCACTGTATCCAGGCCTTTCAATATTCCGTAAGTTTCAATGAGATCCACCACCATCCTTCTACAATCCAGCAAGTACAGGTCTAGAGCCATCAAACACTCATCATATGTTAACCCAATCATCCCTGGGATCATTCTCAGAAACTTCCTTTGGGCACTCTCCAATGATATCACATTTCTGCTCAGATATGGGGCCCAAAACAGCTCACAATACCCCAAATGCCTCAATATTACAAATCCAAGTAAACAACTTCCACTGACTCTCCTTTGTCTATCCTGCTATTTACTTCCACAAAAATTCCAACAAATGTGTCAGGCAAGATCTCCCCTTCACAAAACCATGCTGACTTTGGCCTATTTCATCATCTTTTTCCAGGTACTCAAAAACCTCATCCTTAATAATGGACTCCAAAATCTTATCAACCACTGAAGTCAAGCTAACCGGCCTATAATTTCCTCTTTTTTACCTTGCTCCCTACTTGAACAGTGGAGTAACATTTGCAATTTTCCAGTCCTCTGGGACTAGCCCGGAATCTAGTGATTCTTGAAATGATACTAATGCCTCCACAATCTCTACAGCTACCTCTTTCAGAACCCTCAGGTTTAGTCCATCTGGTCCAGGTGACGTTCCGCCTTCATAGAAACATAGAAAATAGGTGCAGGAGTAGGCCATTCGGCCCTTTGAGCCTGCACCGCCATTCAATATGATCATGGCTGATCATCTAACTCAGTATCCTGTACCTGCCTTCTCTCCATACCCCCTGATCCCTTTAGCCACAAGGGCCACATCTAACTCCCTCTTAAATATAGCCAATGAACTGGCCTCAACTAACTTCTGTGGCTGAGAATTCCAGAGATTCACCACTCTCTGTGTGAAAAAATGTTTTTCTCATCTCGGTCCTAAAAGATTTCCCCTTTATCCTTAAACTCTGACCCCTTGTCCTGGACTTCCCCAACATCGGGAACAATCTTCCTGCATCTAGCCTGTCCAACTCCTTAAGAATTTTGTAAGTTTGTATAAGATCCCCCCTCAATCTTCTAAATTCTAGCGTGTACAAGCCGAGTCTATCCAGTCTTTCTTCATATGAAAGTCCTGACATCCAAGGAATCAGTCTGGTGAACCTTCTCTGTACTC
Source organism: Malacoraja senta (assembly GCA_038087875.1). Classification (NCBI taxonomy): domain Eukaryota; kingdom Metazoa; phylum Chordata; class Chondrichthyes; order Rajiformes; family Rajidae; genus Malacoraja; species Malacoraja senta. The sequence goes on along the minus strand of CM075985.1, from coordinate 22,357,612 downwards.
CCTCTATGGCAAGAATGTATTTCCTCAGATTTGGAGACCAAAACTGTATGCAATACTCCAGGTGTGGTCTCACCAAGACCCTGTACAACTGCAGTAGAACCTCCCTGCTCCTATACTCAAATCCTTTTGCTATGAATGCTAACATACCATTCGCTTTCTTCACTGCCTGCTGCACCTGCATGCCTACTTTCCATGACTGGTGTACCATGACACCCAGGTCTCGTTGCATCTCCCCTTTTCCTAATCGGGCACCATTCAGATAATAGTCTACTTTCCTGTTTTTGCCACCAAAGTGGATAACCTCGCATTTATCCACATTATACTGCATCTGCCATGCATTTGCCCACTCACCCAGCCTATCCAAGTCACCTTGCAGCCTCCTAGCATCCTCCTCACAGCTAACACTGCCCCCCAGCTTCGTGTCATCCGCAAATTTGGAGATGTTGCATTCAATTCCCTCGTCCAAATCATTAATATATATTGTAAGTAGCTGGGGTCCCAGCACTGAGCCTTGCGGTACCCCACTAGTCACTGCCTGCCATTCTGAAAAGGACCCGTTTACTCCTACTCTTTGCTTCCTGTTTGCCAGCCAGTTGTCTATCCACATCAATACTGAACCCCCAATACCGTGTGCTTTAAGTTTGTTTACTAATCTCTTATGTGGGACCTTGTCAAAAGCCTTCTGAAAGCCCAGATATAACACATCCACTGGTTCTCCCTTATCCACACTACTAGTTACATCCTTGAAAAATTCTATAAGATTCTTCAGACATGATTCAGACCTTTCAGCTACCCAAGCACCTTCTTCACTAGAATTTCTGGCACATTTCTGGTGTGCTGTTATGAAGACTGATGCAAAAAAACATTAACTTAATCTGCCATTTCTTTATTCCCCATCACTACTTCTCCAGCATGATTTTCCAGCACTCTAATGTCCACTCTTGCCACTCATTCACTCTTTATATCTGAAGAAACGTTGTACTTGCCTTATGTTGGTTTTAATAGCTTCCCAATCCTTTAGCTTTCTGCTAGTCTTTACAATATATACCTTTTCCTTTAGTTTTATGCTGTCCTTGACATTTTTTGTCAGCCACATCCATCTCATTGTACCCTTAGAATCTATCTTCCTCTTCGGAAAAGATCCTGCCACTTCGTAATTATTCCCAGAAGCTCTTGCCATTGCTGCTCCACTGGCATTCCTGTTAGGGTCCCTTTCCAATCAACTTGAGCCAGCTCCTCGTCAGGCCTCTGAAATTGCCTTTACTCAACAGTAATACTGAAGCATCCGATTTCAACTTATTCCTCTTGAGCTACATTTTGAATTTTATCATAATATGGTCACTACTTCATAGGGGTTCCTTTACCTTAAGTTTTCTAATTGCATTATGCATTACACAATGCCAAATCCAAAACTATCTTTTCCCCAGTAGGCTCGGCCACAAGCTGCTATAAGAAGCGATTTCTTAAGCATTCTACAAATTTCTTCTCTTGGAATCCAGTGCCAACCTGATTTTTCCAATCTACCTGAACATTGAAATCTCCCAGGACCACCGTAACATTGCCTTTCTTACATGCCGATTGTATCTCCTGCTGTAATTTGACCCTGCAACCTGGCTGTTGATGGGAGGCCAGTAGATAACTTCCATCAGGTGCACCCCTGCAGTATCTTAACTCTACCCACAATAATTCTGCATCTTCTGACCTCATATCATCCCTTGCTAAGGATTGGATTTCATTACTTACCAGCAGGAGCCATCACACACCCTTCTGTAACTGAGTTCATGTTTTTGGCTCAATAATCTTTCATGCTGCCTTTTTTTTCCCCAACAATGCAAAAAATTTAAAATGTTCATATATCTCCTGTGTGACTGACTTGAAATCACTTGAACAGTATCTGTAAATAACTTGCTGATCAAAAATGCAATTGGTTACATGTGAACTCCCAACTAGCCACAGGTGACTAGTAGCCACTTTACTGGGTTAGATTGTACTGGAAAACAATCAGTCTACCTCAAGCTATTGTTGTTCTGAATTATCCATTTTTTCAGATGTTAAAAGTTTGTCATTTCTAGTTAATGCAGTTCCAATTATTGTTATGGAATAAAATTTGTTTATGCCTTATTTCAAATATTTCTTCATAGGGCCACGCTGGATTCGGCTATTAAAGTGTATTGAACCAGACAACCTTCAACACAGAATTCCCAAGGCACTGATGCATGTTAGTTTTCAGCAAGCTGTTATGAATTACAGGTTCACTGGTGTTTTCCACACCATGTAGGTGTTTTGCTGTTTATGTAGATAGACAATGAATGATCTTTGATATAAATCAAAAACAATTCTCAATCTATTTTTGTATGTATAAAATATGTATAGAAATCCTACCTTGTTATTGCTGCAAAGGTGCCTATGGGTTGTTTTGCTCTATGGATTGATTATTTCATTGTTTTATGGTACACAGGGCACCATTCTATTTTACTACTAGGGACATCATTTCATTCACGAATTGGAGCAGTGCTGCTGCATAGTTAAGCCCCCTATGGTCATGGCTTGCACACCATTTTGATCTGAAACACAGACTTGTTGCTGGTGTCCAGTTTGCATTGTTCATTTTGTGTCTACAATAGGTTGAAAATATTGTAGAATTTACTTTAGTGGCAGTGAAAGTACATATAATCAACCAAATCTCACCGGGATCAAAATTGTTATGCATCAAAAACTTGCTTAACTCCTGTGTCATTTTACTTTATAAACAGGATAAGTATATGACTTTTAAAAATCTAGGAGAATTCCAAAAACAATAGTTTTCTCCAAAGTAAATTAATTCTGTTGTTTACACCTAATTACATTTTCTATTACACATTTATTCAAAATTCAATATAACATAATTAAGGCATGATTATATTCTCTGAACATTGTACATTAGAGGAAAAAGAATGGAATTGTCAGATTTTTACTCTGAATTATTTTGTTATTCCTAAAAATCAATGTAATTCTCCCATTATTGATCTAACGTCTCCTTGGTCACACACTGCAGAAAAACAAGGAAATATTTTTTAATTTGGGATTTTGCTTTGGTCAAATCCATAGGTAATATTTTTAGTGGATGAATGTGAGTTTTTTTCTTAGGGAGCAATTAATAGTACAGCTATTTGAGAGGAACCTCATTATATTTTGTTTTAAATTTTAGCCGTGTCATAGAATAACATATCCCAAATATTCAAGATCTAGCATACCATCTATCCAACTAATACTTCCTTCCATTGACGATATAGAACAAATTCAAGAGGGTTTATCATTTGAACTGAGGGGCATCAGGATGAAAATGAGGAAGAATGCAGATAACCATGCTGTGATTGTTAATTTGAAAGATACATTTAAAAAACACAAATTCAACAACAAACTGGGAAGTATTTTCAGTCGCACAGCCTAAAGGATACATTGCTTAAATTCCAGTAAGAGTGGTTAGTGTTCAATTTGTACCATCAAATTAAGCTCATACGTTGTAGAAACAATAATACATCTGCTATGTCACCATGCATAGATTATTTGTTGGAGGATTTGTGGATCATGTATGTTTTAAGATTGACTTTGTATTCCTATTTTTATTCATTCCATTGGAGGTATTAGAGTATTATTCCATCAGGAATGTCCTGATTGTTGATTAGCTCAATGGAAAATCTGTCAAATGGTCTTGGCAGCTAAAATCATTTTTTTTTCTCTTTTGAGCTAAGAGTTTGAGAATATGGTTGCTGTAACATTACTGCTCTGTAACTGAAGTAAGGAGAAAAACTCATTCAGCAACACTTTTGATTTTAATTTCTGTTATAAGCTTAAAGTTTATGCCCAAATAACCTGAAAATATTAATGAACATGGAGGTGTTTTGATATGGGATAGAAAATTAATATTTTACTTTTCAAGCAAATTAAATAAAATTAAATTAAAGTTGATTTTTGTTCTAATTTTAACAATATGTGAAGTGAATATCTTTGTGTTATCATCTTATCATTAAAAATCCAGCTTATCTTTCATCAAATGTACTGTTTCAGCAAAAAATCAAATGTCAAATTATTCTTTTCATATTTGGTAGAGTATGTGAGTTGAAATTGCCAAGAAATGAGTAATGGGAGTCAATGAATGGTTAATGCATTCATTTTGCGTGTCCACTGTATTTATGGAAGCACAATTCTGTTTAAAATCAATCGGATAACACCTGTCTTAATGTAGTGAACATTGCAATGTTATTGGATGTTTTGAACAGTGGTCTGTAATATACTTTCTACATAGATGGGCTCTTATAAAAACTTTAAAAAGCCTGGCAGTGTACTGTTCACTGTTTTGCAAACGTTCATGATATTTAGTTGTGCAAATTGAAGACTGGATATTTGTGCCCAGAAAAGTCCAGTAGATAAAATATTTTGATTACAAATTTCAAATATTATAATAATTACAACGGTAGCCTTTGTAAAATAGTATGCATTTTATATTAAGTTGTGATAAAATATTAGTCACTCAATTTTAATGTAAATATGGAATTAAGTAATAAAGAATGGCATCATTTGAATTCTGTGCTAAAATTGAACTATCAGATCTGGAATTAAGAGAATAGACAAAATCAATTGGATATGAATTTTGTTTGGTATAATACTTTGGAAACAATGACACTACACAAAAATTGCATTAAAATTGTTGAATATTTGATACAAATAAACATTAGTTTGTGTTTTTAATAAATGGTATGAATGGAACATATCTCGTATTCAATAAATAGATTTTTTTAGATGGTCTTATGCAAGATGTCTGAGCTATTTGCTTATGGAGTCCTAGACTGGCCATGAAATATTCCTTAAACTCCATCCTAACTGACCATGAAATACTCTGTCAAACTATACCCAATTTTACTTACTGTAAGTGCTACCAATATTTCTGTACACTAGGTTCATTTATAATTATAAGCACAAAATGACTGGGTTTCACTGTTGACTGCTTAGTCATTTTTGGTTAATAAACTGTATTTTGTACCAATGACATATTTACAGGATTGGATTAGATCAGTGTAATAAAGATACCAGTTAAGGAAAGACTGAGGTCAAATGTCTTCTATGTAACCACAGAAATAGGCCATAGCTACTTTATTAGCCTGCTTTTATGGTTAATTTTGTCTCTCTTTGTTTCCTTATCCGATTCTTACAACCCTCAATTCCTTCCTCACTTCTGTAATTAAACATGGCCCATAATTCTTGGCATACTAGTTGTTTCATCTGTTTCATTTGTTGTACCTCTGAGTTTCAACAAAAAAAAAGTAAATTGTCCCATTAATTGTCCCATTAATGATTGATGGCTTTCTGCTTTTCTCCACAAATATAAATCTATCAAATCCTCTCATTTTAAAGACTTCATGTGTCAACCTTTTCAAGACACAAGCAGGCCACTTTGCTCATTCCTTCCTCAGGAATAACCTTGTGTTTCTGGGTCAAACCTTGTAATTCAAAGGTCTTTTATGGTCACGTGGTTGATGGGAGGCCAGCATATAACTTCCATCAGGGTCTTTTTACCCCTGCAATATCTTAACTCTACCATCAATAATTCTGCATCTTCTGACCTTATGTCATCCCTTGCTAAGGATTGGATTTCATTACTTACCAGCAGGAGCCATCACACACCCTAACTGAGTTCATGTTTTTGGGTCAATGATCTTTCAAGCTGCCTTTAATTTTTTCCCAACAATGCACAAAATTCAAAATGTTCCTATATCCCCTGTGTAACTTTGACTTGAAATCACTTGTACAGCCACAGTACCTGTAAATAACTTGCTGATCAAAAATGCATTGGTTACATGTGAACTCTCAACTAGCCACAGGATTACAACAGGATTGCCGGAGGATTGGCGTACTGCGCATGTTGTTCCGTTGTTTAAAAAGGGTTCGAGGAGTAAACCTAGCAATTATAGACCTGTTAGTTTGACGTCAGTGGTGGGCAAATTAATGGAAAGGATACTTAAAGATAATATATATAAGCATCTGGATAAGCAGGGTCTGATTAGGAACAGTCAACATGGATTTGTGCCTGGAAGGTCATGCTTGACTAATCTTCTTGAATTTTTCGAAGAGGTTACTAGGGAAATTGATGAGGGTAAAGCAGTGGATGTTGTCTATATGGACTTCAGTAAGGCCTTTGACAAGGTTCCTCATGGAAGGTTGGTTAAGAAGATTCAACTGTTGGGTATTAATGGTGGAGTAGCAAGATGGATTCAACAGTGGCTGAATGGGAGATGCCAGAGAGTAATGGTGGATGGCTGTTTGTCAGGTTGGAGGCCGGTGACTAGTGGGGTGCCTCAGGGGTCTGTGTTGGGTCCACTGTTGTTTGTCATGTACATCAATGATCTGGATGATGGTGTGGAAAATTGGATTAGTAAGTATGCAGATGATACTAAGATAGGTGGTGTTGTGGATAATGAAGTAGATTTTCAAAGTCTACAGAGAGATTTAGGCCATTTGGAAGAGTGGGCTGAAAGATGGCAGATGGAGTTTAATGCTGACAAATGTGAGGTGCTACATCTCGGCAGGACAAATCAAAATAGGACGTACACGGTAAATGGTAGCGAATTGAGGAATGCAGTTGAACAGAGGGATCTAGGAATAAATGTGCATAGTTCCCTGAAGGTGGAATCTCATGTAGATAGGGTGGTAAAGAAAGCTTTTGGTGTGCTGGCCTTTATAAATCAGAGCATTGAATATAGAAGTTGGGATGTAATGTTAAAATTGTACAAGGCATTGGTGAGGCCAATTCTGGATTATGGAGTACAATTTTGGTCGCCTAATTATAGGAAGGATGTCAACAAAATAGAGAGAGTACAGAGGAGATTTACTAGAATGTTGCCCGGGTTTCAGCAACTAAGTTACAGAGAAAGGTTGAACAAGTTAGGTCTTTATTCTTTGGAGCGCAGTAGGTTAAGAGGGGACTTGATAGAGGTCTTTAAAATTATGAGCGGGTTAGACAGAGTGGACGTGGATAAGATTTTCCCATTGAGAGTAGGGAAGATTCAAACAAGGGGACATGACTTGAGAATTAAGGGACAGAAGTTTAGGGGGAACATTAGGGGGAACTTCATTACTCAGAGAGTGGTAGCTGTGTGGAATGAGCTTCCAGTGGAAGTGGTGGAGGCAGGTTCGATGTTATCCTTTAAAAATAGATTGGATGGGTATATGGACGGGAAAGGAATGGAGGGTTATGGTCTGAGTGCAGGTAGATGGGACTAGGGGGAAGTATTTATTTTTAATTTAAAAAAAAATTATTTTAAAAAAATGTTCGGCACGGACTTGAAGGGCCGAGATGGCCTGTTTCCGTGCTGTTATGGTTATATGGTTATCTGGATTAGATTGTACTGGAAAACAATCAGTCTACCTTAAGCCATTGTTGTTCTGATTTATCCATTTTTTCAGATGTTAAGTTTGTCATTTCTAGTTAATGCTGTTCCAATTATTGTTATGGAATAACATTTGTTTCAAAGGTCTTTTATTGTCACATTTACCAATTAAGCTACAGTGATATGTGAATTACCATACAGCCATTCTTATATTAAAAAAGCAACACGACCCACAGCTAGATAAAAGTTAACATAAACAGCACCACAGCGGATTCCCCACATTCCTCACTGTGATGGAAGGCAATAAAGTCTAATCTTCCCTCATTTTTCTCCTGCAGTCGGGGCGATCGAAGCTCCCATAGCCGGCGGTCGAAGCCCCCGCGCCGGGGCGGTCGAAGCTCCTGCAGCTTGGAGTTCCCGAAGTCAGTCTCTGACCAGAGAACGCGAGCTCCACTATGTTAAAATCTGCAGGCACCCGCGGTAGAGCTCAAAGATCGATCCCTAGCAAAGGGATTGCGAGCTCCGCGGTGTTAAAGTCCCGCGGTGGAGCTCTCAAAGTCGGTCTCCAGCAAAGGCCGCCAATTCCTTGTTGTTAGGCCGCAGTGTGAACAGAGATACGATACGGAAAAAGATTGCATCTCCGCCAAGATAAGAGATTAGAAATAGTTTCCCCCAACTTCCCACCCCCACCCCACATGAAAACAAGCTAAAGTACACTAAAAACATACATTTAACACATACTAAAAAAACAATGAAGAAGAAAGGACAGACTTGACTGTTTCCATTATTCCTATATTATTTATTTGATATCACAACCAGAAACACTAATTATTTCAAGTAGGGTTTAACTTGGGTTTAGTGTAACTTTTACTTTGCTATTCTGTATGTCCTTGATATACGAGTTGGGCTTGTTTGTCTTTGATGGTTTTACCTATTTGCATTGCCACTTTGTCTATTTATACTCCTAAATCCCTTTGTTAGCACATTTATTATTACCAAAATGTAATAATTCGCACTTAGACTGTAGTAAAATTAATTTACAAATGAATTTGGGTTACATGGTGCAAAAGACCCAAGTTCAATCCTGACCCAGATGCTGTCTGTGTGGAGTTTGCACATTCTCCCTGTGACTGAGTGGGTTTCCTCTGGGTGCTCTGGTTTCCTTCCACGTCCCAAAAACATGCGGGTTTGTATGTTAATTGGCCTGGTAAGGTGCCCCTGGTGTGTAAGAAATGGATGAAAAATGGGATAAAATAGATTTAGCGTGAACGGATGACCAATGGACGCCATGGACTCGGTGGGACAAAGGACCTGTCTCCATGCTAGAGATAGACACAAGAAGCTGGAGTAACTCAGCAGGACAGGCAGCATCTCTGGAGAGAAGGAATAGGTGATATTTCGGGTCGAGACCCTTCTTCAGACTGAAAGAAAGGGAAACAAAAGATATAGAAGATGATGTTGAGAGATAAAGAACAATGAATGAAAGATATGCAAAAAAGTAATCATGATAAAGGAAACAGGCCATTGGGTTTGTTGGGTGAAAATGAGAAGCTGGTGTGACTTGGGTGGGGGATGGATAGGGAGAAAGGGAATTCTAGGGTTACTTGAAGTTAGAGAAATCCATATTCATACCACTGGGCTGTAAGCTGCCCAAACAAAATATGAGATGCTGTTCCTCCAATTTGTGTTTAGCCTTACTCTGACAAATGTCACCATGCTGTATCTCTAATCTAAATGATTTTCATATCTTCTCTGCTCATTCGCAACTACAAAGTTGGACTTTGGCTCCAAGAAATATTTCTGGTTATATGTGGAGCTCATGTGTCCATTCTATCACTTGTATTTGCTATCTTTTGATATCTCTGCATTCTATAAGATGGTACAACAAATGATCCAGCTGGACAATTTTAGTTTGGAGAACTACATGCAAACGTCTCATGACAATGGGTTTCACGAGTTGTCCGTGATGTTTGCTGATAGTGAAACAGTTGGGAATAATTTATAACAAAGGGAAATAATTATTCAGAGTTCCAGATAACTATTCTGTGTGGGAGAACGCCAACTGGTGATTAATTTCAGCAAAGCTTCATTCCTGTTGTGTTCCAACGTGTTAGTTATGTGTGGATATCAAAGTATAGCTGCTGTGGCTGTTCATTCCTTACAGGTATAGTTATTGAACCAGAGCTGTTGTGGCTGGAATTGGGTAATGTCACTGGATGCTCCTATGATTCTTTCAGAGTGAAAATCACATTTAGAATTGATAACTAGAGATTAGTCTCTAATATGTTTGTGAGATTATTAAGCTGTAAGTCTAGGCTAAAAATGAACTTTCTAGTATTATTAACTAGTTGATGGCATTCAACAAACATATCCTTTTGCCAGTAGTGGACTGACTATTGTGTTTTTTTAAAATCATTTGTTAGTGTAGTTTAGCTCAGCAATGGAAGTAGAATTGACTTATCACATTTCCAAACTTGTGATTTTTGTGTGTCATCTCAAACCCTTTTCATTTTGAAGTTTGGAAAAAGTATTTTTGGGATTCTCATCTTCTCCAATTATCGAAGTTCTTCAAACTTTTGGCAAATGCCGTAGCTTAACACTGACCATCCTTCTTCAACAATGACAGTCTGTCATCCTACACGGGCCCTATTAGTCACCACCGGTCCCACAGTCTGGAGTGGAAGCTGCTCATCCTTTATCCCAGGGGATTACCTAAAGAGGAGGATTACATCTAAACTATAACTGCTGAAACAAATAACTGCAGATGCTGGTTAATATACAAAAGGATATCAAGTGTTGGAGTAACTCAGGAGGTCAGGCAGCATCTCTGGAGAACATGGATAGGTGATGATTTTGGTTGAGACCCTCCATCAGTGATTGTTGATGATGGGTGGGGGGAGGGAGGGAGGGAGAGAGAGATAAAAAAAAAGCTGGAAAAGGGGCGGCAGGACAAAGCGTGGCAGGTCACGGGTGAATTGACAAGGTGGGGGGTTTTGACAGATAGATGGTTGGAAGGAGCCTGGATGGAGGGAGATGAAAGAATGTGGACGAGAAATGAAAGGGAGGGGTGGAAAGTGAACAGTGACATGTGCAGGCAGAAAGAAGGGGGATTACAACAAGAAGGGTGAGGGAAGAAAGGGGGGATGGGGGAGTTTGTAAAGGAAGGGAGGAGTAGAATGGTAGTGGTGATTAGGAAGGAGAAATAGAATTGCCAACTGGTCCTGGGAGGATTAGATGAAAAATTGCTTGCGCGTCAATATTGGAATACCTGTTTTCCCACCTAAACGCTAGCCAGCAAGTGTTGAGTCCCTGAGCCATTTGCACGTATAAATGTTGTAAGAGTTTGTCACTACTGCCTCGGGGAAGAGCTTTGTAGTAACACATGGTGAGCAGCTAAACCTCTACAAATCTCTATGGGAAAAGAAGCCATCTGTGCATAATCACAGATTATTGTGAGGAGAGAAAATAACTTAAAAACAGCCATCTTAGAACAGTAGTTAAGATGTATTTAGATGACTTGAATTACCAACGGACTGAAGGCTGTAGGCCCAATGGAAGATAGAATGATACACATGGGTGCTCAATGGTCAGTCAGTGTGGACATGATAAGCCAAGCAGCCCGTGGCCATGCTGTGTGACTCCATCAGAACATCAGAGTGTTTTCATTTTGAACAGGCCACACACGAGGATGGGTAATGATCTGTGAAGTTCTCTGAGATTGCACAGAGAATTGATATGTGTAACTGGAAGAGTATCCAGTGGTGCTGATTGATCAAACATTTGTGAATTAGGAGATGTTGTGAGACGCCACCTGTGGCAACTGAACCGTCAGGTACAGACTAAACAGAAACAAAACAATAGATAGATACAAATGCTGGAGTAATTTAACGGGGAAAGCAGCGTCTCTGGAGAGAAGGAATGGGTAATACTTCAGGGGGGAGACCGTCTGAAGAAGGGTCTCGATCCAAAACGTCACCCATTCCTTATCTCCAGAGATGCTGCCTGTCTCACTGAGTTACTCCAGCATTTTGTGTCTGTCTTCGGTTTAAACCAGTATCTGCAGTTCCTTGCCACACAAAACAGAAGAGTGTTCTATCTGGCACGGTGGGGCAGCAGTAGAGTTGCTGCCTTGCAGCACCAGAGATCCGTCTTTGATTCTGACTACAGGTGCTGGCTGTACAGAGTTCTCCGGGTGCTTCGGTTTCCTCCTACACTCCAGACGTACAGGTTGGTAGGTTAATTGGGTTCAGTAAAGATTGTAAATTGTCCCTGGTGTGTAGGATAGCGCTAGTGTACGGGGATTGCAGGTTGTCATGGACTCAGTGGGCTGTAGGGCCTGTTTCTGCGCTGTATCTTTAAACTAAAAACTAAACTAAAGAACTCTGGAAGGAAACAACAGGTCAAGCAGCATCTGTGGAGGCAAAAAGTGCATGTCGACATTTCAAATCAAAATCAGAACTGAAGAGAATAGGAAAGATAGCCTGGGGATGGGAGCGGGGAGGCGAAAGGTGGGATAAAACCTGGTGGGTGGAACCAGATGGGGAGTGGATGATGGGTAATCGGAATGAGGATTATTTTTTTGGAGATGGTAAGTGGGAGGAATGAACAAAGTGATAGAAAGTTATGCAGACAGCAGAAAGCTAGGCAGACAGACAAATATGTGTGGGAGGAAAGCACCAAGGGTGTGTTTACCTAAAATTGGAAGAGTCAATGTTCATACCATTGGGTTGTAAGGAATGTGAGGATGTTGCATCTGTCGTCACTGTAACAATAGAGAATGCCGAGGACAGACAGGTCAATGTGGGAGTGGGAAGGCGATTTAAAATGACATGCAACTGGAAGCTCGAGATGGCCACTGCAGATGGAGCGCAGATGTTCTGTAATATGCTCACTTAATCTGTGCCTAGTTTCACTATTGCAGAATAGGCCACACCTTGAGCAATTAATGCAGTTGAGCTAGTTGGAAGAGGAGCAGATGGACTTCTGCCTCACCTGCAAGGGCTGTTTAGGTCCCTGAATGCTGTAAAGTGGGTGCAGGGTAGGGACAGCTGTAACACTTCCTTCAGTCACAGGGGAAAATGTCTGGGGCAGAAAGGGATGATGGGGAGGGATGAGTAGACCCAAGAGAGTGGTGTCTATCTGAAGCAGAAAGGGACGTGGGTGAGGGGAAAATGTAACTAGTGGTAGAATCACATTGGAGCTTATAGAAACAAGTGGCAGAGGATTATGAGTAGGAAGGGACTGGAGATGCCGGTTTAAACCGAAGATCGACACAAAAAGGAGTAATTCAACGGGACAGGCATCATCTCTGGAGAGAAGGAAAAGGAAACGTCACCCATTCCTTCTCAGCAGAAGATTGAGTTGGATGGAGGCTGGAAGGATGAAAGGTGAGGACTAAGAGAACTCTATTGCTGTTCTGCATGGAGAGGTATGGAGCAGGGGTTGGTCAAAGGAAATGTGCAGTACATTGAGGAAATGCATGTGAAACTTCGTCAACTATAGTAGAGGGAAAGCCACATTTTCAGAAGTAGTTCATTTCAGATGCTCCAGAGCAGAAGACCTCATCTTAAGAACACATGAGTTGATGACAGAGAAATTGAAAAAGGGGAAGGCAGGGTGAGATGAGGTACGGACTGAAACCTGATCTATAATAGATACGGTTAAGGATAGTTGTAATGTGTAGTAGGAAGAAAAAGAGTTGTTATTTGATTGTGCTAAATGGGAGTTCTTAGCTCAAAATCACAGAGGTCCAGTAAACTGTACACTACAACAAAGTGGCCATTTGGTTGTAATGGGAGAAGAAATACTGAAACTTCCTCCATGGTATCAAAGACCTCAATTCCAGGCGTAAATGTCCATTGTCACTATGGCAAAGAGAGAACTAGAAGCCTTGGTTAAAATTAAATACCTAGATAGATACACTTGGTCATAATATCCATGTGGGAAAACTATCAGGGACAATCATTTCTAAACTTCCCTGTGCCAGATTTGCTCAGATAGGATTTAAGTAGCCCCAGTATTCTGAAAGATTGATTTTAAAACATAAAAGGAAAAAAAACATATTAGCAACTGTAACCCAGGAAGAACTATTGTGCAAGGAAGCCCTGAGTTCAAAAGACAAAGACTACAACCCATTGGAGGGAGCCTGTCCAGTTCACAACACTGGGATGTACTGTAGTTCTGCTCATTGTGCATACCCTGGCCATATTGTCTTCCCACAATGCATGACCTTTCATTTTCCAGGTTTAAGTTCCATTGGCCATTTCTCTGCCCATTTTCCCAACTCATCATATCTGCTGATCTACCATGACGAATTGCACAACTTAGCAAACAGGTTGCATGGCATTCATTGATGCACTTCCTTGTCTCTTACTGAGAATAAATTGGCACAAAGCGAACTCAACAGTAGCATAGTGCTTAACTTGTTAACATCAGACCCATTATCTAAAAAATGTAACCAGGCCAGTTTGGAAAATACTCAGTGTCTTGTAAGTTATCTGAATATCTCTTTTAAAAATGTGGTTATCAGTTAAATTGACCATGAATCTCAAGGATTGTTGTAAAAACCCAAATAAAAATGGAAAATGCTGGAAGTAAACAGGTCAGGCAGCATCTGTGGGAAACAACAGTGACTGTTCTGGGAGTATGCTTCTCTCTTTTTTTGAATGGTTGACTTTTCCTTTCGCACAGACTGCCTCATCTGCTGAGTTTTTCCAACTTTTTCTTAATTTGTTTCAGATTTTCAGCAAGTTTTTTTTTAAATTGACATAGAAACCCACCTGTTTCACCAATGTCTTGGAGGGAAGCAATGGGTAAATTCTTACCTGTTGTGGATCATAACAAGCTCACAACTTTGACATTGACAATTGACTTCAGGCGTGGTAATCATTCATTTTTTCCCAACCCTCTGTGACAAAACAGATTAAGCCAACAAACCAGATAGACTACCCAGCAATGAAGTTGGTACAAGATTCACAGATGATGATACTACATCCCTCTCAGCTTACCCTGAAAACTGTTTTTCATGAACGTTTGGTGACTGATTAAATTAAAAGAACAGTCTCATGGGTCAGACACACAAGCTTCATGCCTTTCAGGCAATGTCCCAGATTATTTTGTTGTTACCCCCAGGGATATCCTATCTCAATAGCAGGACAGATTCAGTAGAGTTGGTGGTGCATTGGCGTACACTGTGAGAGAATGCCTCCTTGAGTACCAACGATGGGTCTGAACTCTGTGAGGTTTTGTGTATCAAACATGAGGAGCGCTCCTTGGATTACCATCCAGCCTCAGCTGATTAATTAGTGCTCCTCCACTTCAAACTCCACTGAGCCAGGAAGAGCACTGAACATACTGATGGTGGGAGAGTAGCTGATAGCTTCACTACTGATTTAGCCGGTCAAATCTGAAGGATGTGGTTTCAGTAGGTGATGAGTGAAAGAATCAGTGGGAGAAACATATTTACCTTTGTCCTCGCTATCATGTAGTATCTGATGGTGGATGTCTCAGTCTTGAATATTATCACAGATTCATGGACTTATTTCAGAATTTGAGGAGACCCTTCAGTCCACCACGCTTGTCCTGAATATCAAGCACACAAATTTGTAATGGAGTCATAAAATCATAGAGAGCTACATCACATTAACATGCCCTTCAGCCCATCAATCACCTAGTTACACAGATCCTACAGTAAATACTTTTTTTAATACTTCCACATACCCATTAAATCCATCCAGATTCTACCACTTACCTGCACTCAGTGGCTGATTTACAGCTGCCAATTAACCTACCGACCCGCACGTCTTTGAAATGTGCAAGCAATCCAGAGCACCCAGAGGAAACCAGAGTGGCCATGGGAGACGTGCAAACTCCACACAGACAACACTCAAGATCGGGGTTGAACACCAATCCCTGGTTCTGTGAGGCAGCGGCTCTATAGCTGCACCACTGTGCCTAATCCTACACTAATCCCATATTTATTTTCTACAAGGCATTCAAGGTCAGTTTGCTGCCGAGCAAACTTAGAGTCCTGCTATTATGGCTGTGGTTTACAATGTGAAAAGAGAATATCACCTTATTTCTGCTTTAAATGGGTGACCCTTTATTGTCAAACAATGGTCATTCTACCACTAATACATCATACTAATACTAACCATTAGAACAGAGACGAGGAAACACTTTTTCTCACAGAGAGTTGTGAGTCTGTGGAATTCTCTGCCTCAGAGGGCAGTGGAGGCGGGTTCTCTGGATGCTTTCAAGAGAGAGCTAGATAGGGCTTAAAAATAGCGGAGTCAGGGGATATGGGGAGAAGGCAGGAACGGGGTACTGATTGGGGATGATCAGCCATGATCACATTAAATCAAGGGCCCGAAGGGCCGAATGGCCGAATGGCCTACTCCTGCACCTATTGTCTATTGTCTATCTATGTCAAGTAACAGGTATTTGAGCAAAAACTGAACTCAATTAAATAATTTCAAACCAGGCCTTACAGTCTCTGTAGAAAGTTGCAATATGAGGTAATGAAGGGGAAACACCAAATGCCCCTGTAATTATCCCATAGCTGATGAAACCAATCAGCAACTAACTAAAATACATAAAGTCATAGAGTTACAGAGAAATACAGCATGGAAACGGACCCTTTGGCCGAACTCACCCATGTCAACGAGATGTTCACCTAAACAAGTCCTGTTAGCCTATGTTTGGCCCATTTTGGTCTACATCTTTCCTATTCATGGACCGTCCAAATGTCTTTTACCTGGAGTTAATTTACTTGCATAAGCCACTTTCTTTGGCAGCTCGATCTACTGTATATACCCATCACCCTCTATGCAAAGAAAATACCCCTCAAGCCCCTTTAAAATATTTCGCCTCCCAACTTAAACCTATGCCATTTAGTTTGGTTCATCATCAAAAATAACCATTGAAAAAGTAAAAAGTAATATTTTGCAATGCTTTGAATTTACATGCTGGACTGCTAGGGCAAATGCAGTCCAAGCAGTCTAGAACTGATAGGAAATATTTACAGGACACCCTTATTCTTCACTGTCCTTATGCTTCTCACCTGAATTGTGCGGATGACAGTGGATGAGGGCCTTTATTTAAGTATTTACAGGTGAAGGTGTCATTTGCAAGTAAGCATTTCTAACTCATCCGTCTTAGACCTTGAGAATGTGGCGGCGAACTTTCATCTAGAGTACGGTAACGAGATTCCCTTGATATTGTCAGTTAGTCCTAACTGAGTCAAAGAGTGATACAGTGTGGAAACAGACCCTTCGGCCCAACTTGCTCACACTGGCCAACATGTCCAAGCTACACTAGTATCACCTGCCCACGTTCGGTCCATATCCCTCTAAACCTGCCCTATCCATGTACCTGTCTAACTGTTTGTTAAACATTGGGATAGTCCCAGCCTCAACTACCTCCTCTGGCAGCTTGTTCCATGCACCCACCACCCTTTGTGTGAAAGGATTACCCCTCAGATTCCTATTAAATCTTTTCCCCATCACCTTAATCCTATGTCCTCTGGTCCTCGATTCACCTACTCTGGGCAAGAGTGTCCATCTCCAAGTCTGTGGGTTGGATGGGGAACTGCAGGGGGGATTATATTGTGCACCCAGAATCCACTTGGTGCAACTTGCAGGAAAACTGTCATCAGCTCCCACCGCATCCTCCAGAAACAGATAGGAGGCTGACTCTAGCTGCAAATCGGTGACCTCGCCAGCAAGAAAGGCTTGTTTCCAATTTTTGGCCATGAGTGGGTGAGATATTGACATATTGCCAGGGCTGCATAGTCTCCTTTCATGCTACAAATTGCAATGATTACATGGTGCATACTCACCCCTTTGCTTCACCTATTGTGTGATCTACCCACTTGTTCTTAAAGGAAATTTCTGGAGGCTGCATGAGAAACTGGCTGAACTATTTTTGGGAAGTGGGCCAAAGTTAACAGCCTCATCATTACATTATCACTGATCAAACGGAGTGTGTGGAACTGCCCTCATTGTTTTTGATGCCCTTCTTTCCAATAATTCTTCTTGCAGCACACAGTATAGGAAATCAGTGCAGAGTACAGTATAGAATAATTCCCAAAAGATCACTAAATTTTATTGTTCTTAAAAGTTTTCTCCTAATTATGAGATAGAATGCCCCAAGAAATTATGACACAGCATCGAAGGGGATTTCTTTTTACCCTTGCATAACTAAGAATAGTTGCTTGCAAACTATCTTTGCATACCATCTGCAAATATTCCAACAGCAGTATTATACATGCGACAGTATTTAGCATGAAATCATAATAGAATGTGGTTAACGCCATAACAAAATTCCAGCTCCAAAGAAGAGTTATTTATTATGTGCATTAAACTGTGAGCATAATCTATAATTGTTCTTTTGCATGTAGTTTCCAAAGCACGATCACCCTTCAGTGGTGAGCATACCTATATGAAACTTGTTCTCCTAGATTTCTGACCAATTTACCACCTCAGTAATAGTAAAATATTTTTTTAGGTTTAGGTTTATTACTGTCACATGTACCGAGGTACAGTGAAAAGCTTTGTTTTGAATGTTGTTTAAATAGATCAGATATACTATATAATTATAGAAGTTAGATTTGAGTACATAGAAATAGAGCAAAGGGTACATAGATAGATACAGAGTGCAGAATATGTAGAAGTTTGCAAGAGCAATTTGGGACATGTCTCCTCAGGCAGCAGAGGCGTTGTTATGCCTTCTTAGCTGTCACAACAATGTAGTTGGTCCATAATAGATCATTGGTAATATTAATGCCAAGGAATTTGAAGCTCTCAACCATTTCCACTTTGACACCATTGATGCTGATTGGGGCATGCACTGAAGTCCATAATTGGCTTCGTCATCTTGCTGACATTAAGGGAGAGCCTGTTGGCTTGACACCATGTTACCAACTTCAATCTCTGCTTCCTGTACTCCGTTTCATCATTGTCCATGATCTGGTCCACCGCAATGGAGTCATCAGCAAGCTTGCAAATGGAGTTAAAGCCAAACTTTGCCGCACAGTTGTGAGAGTGTGGGGAGTACAGTAGTGGACTGAAAACGCAACCTTGCAGGGCACTGGTGTTGGGGATTGTTGTGGAGGTGGTGAAGTCACCTATCCTCACTGAGTGTGGCCTGCGGGTCAGAAAGTGAAGAATTCAGTGGCAGAGGGAGATGCCGATTCCTAGGACAAAGAGTTTGGAGATGCTGGTAGTTTTAAAATAATGCATTATTGCACTAAGGGTCTCTCATTTTCTCTGCAGTGTTTTGTTGATGTTTCTGTTCTGAACAGGCATGGAGTTCAGTCAACTGCCCTTCTCGTGAGTACAATGTTGAATCCTTACAATGCCAGATAGCAAGTGCATGTTATAATAAAAAACAGTGCAGTTGCTTTGGTGCATTTCAGTATGTCAGCTGTAATCTCGAAGGCTTGGTTAGATCAAAATAACTGTTACCGTTTAGTGCCTTCAAACTGGATCCAAATGAAAATCTCAAGGTCAGGCCTCAGGGTGTCGTGCATGTGCTAGGGGCAGCAACAAAAAAACATAGCCAAGGAATTTATTTGCACGGAGCTCAAGGTGTTCTGCAGCTGGAAATGTCACCAACCAGCTGGGTTGGATTGCACTCACCTGGTTCCATCCTAATCTTTCCAGCTGTGGACAGTTCTTTGCCATTAGAGTTAGAATATCCTCCTGCTTCATGTAACTGTTGTTGCAAGTGGAACATTCCAGAACTCCAGCAGCACACCTTCAGGTTGTCAGCAATTGGAGGAGGTCAACCCAATGACCAATAGGAGGAAGTGGAAGTGGGGCTTGGACTTGTGGGCCAATTGAAAAAACTAGAGTTAGGAGACTTGGGCCCAAGGACCAATGGAAGATAATTTGGATTTTTGAACCAATGGCGGGACAGTGGAATGTTCTCTCACCTTATGGAAAGAACAGGGTGGGAGTACTGAAGAACCAATAGGACTTGCTTTATGTTATCTTATTGCCAGGGTAGAGAGATTTGAAAATAGATGGCATAGATTTAAGGTGAGAGGGGAAGAATTTAATAGGAATCCAAGGACCACTTTTAACAGAAAGGCACAGTGGAGCTGCTGTCTCGCAGCTACAGAGGCCCCAGATCGATCCTGACCTCAGGTACTTACACGTTCCCCCTGTGACTAGCAATGTTACAAAATTTTGAGATTTAAAAAATAAAGTCTGCAATTTATCCCATCAGATAAAGCATAAAAAGAAGTTTAATTTGACACTTAATTCACTTTCATATCTTCAGTATTAAAAAAGTTATGGCCATTATCATACTCAGAAATTAGCATCTAGTTCCCTATTGCTTTTCCATTGACTTAACACAAAAGCTGTGATCGAGGACAGTTAAAAGCCCATAACTTTCTTAAAAATTATGATAACTGAAAGAAATTTTCAGTTATTATAGATTGAAGCATTCTGAAACAAATATGAAACAATCTTACTTCGAAGACATGAAAGTAAAGCATATAATTAGTTAGTTACCTAATTGTAGCTAATTACAAAATTCAATTACTAGATCTAAACATCTATCAATTTCTTAAGAATAGATTAACATGTTTAAATAGCCTAAGTGTCCAAATAACATTCACACAATAATTCACAATATAACATAATTTTTAAATCTAATTTTCATGAATTTACAGGCCAAATGGAAGGAATTGAATGTTTAATACCTGTAAATTAATGGGGATTTAATTCATCTTGCGAGTGAGGATTTCTGGAACGCGATCTTTTGGAACGTTCATTTGCGGTGAATTTAACCCCGTATTGGCATGAAAAATACTGCCGTTAATTCGGGGAATAAAATCACCGTGTGGCATGTAAAAATGTGAATTAAAGGCCTCTTAAGGAGAACGTTTATACATTAAAATAAAGCACTTTCGTTTACCTTTCCCTTGTGTGAAATCCGTCCCCGTTGTTGGCGTTGACGCTTCAGAAGATGATTTTAAAATGATTCCAACGCTGAACTTGTTGGGAGATTTTTAAAACAAACTACGCAAAACGGCACTCGGAACGCTTCTTCCAGAGAAGCTGGTACTCCAACAAAGTATAATTCAGGACAAGGGAGGAGAAACCCGCGCTTTAACCCCGCCCCCCCTTAAAGGCGCCAAAACCGCGCACACGGCCAGTGACAGAATTACAGCGCCGCTGAAGGCAAGTATTGTAACATACCTACTGTGACCATGTTGGTTTTCTCCAGGTACTCTGGTTTCCCCTAAACTTTCCAAAAGACATGGTCCCGACATAAACATCACCTATCCATGTTTTCCAGAGATACCTACCTCACCCGCTGAGTTACTCCAGCACTTTCTTTCTTTTTTGGAGAGAGAGTTGGAGGTGATTTCATGAGCGATATGATTTTATTTTGAAATTGAAAGATCATTTGGTCCTCAATCTAGATGTTCAATTGCACAATGATTTTTTCACCCCATTGTGAATGAAAACTGTGATTGATTCCCTGCTGAAATGCATTTATGAACAGTTGCCATCATGTAAGAAAAAGTCCACAATTACATAGGGAGATAAGCCTCTCCTGGCTCAGGGAGCATTGATATTGATTGCCTGTCACTAATTCTCCATCTCATCCTTAGTCTGTGGCCTCCTACACTGTTACAACATAGCCCAACGCAAGCTTGAGGAACAGCACCTCATCTTCCATTTGGGCACGTTACACCCTTTCATACACCAATATCAGTCCCTCCAAATTTAGGTAACTTGCTTTTCCTGTCTGTATCAGAACTGACTGTCTCTACTGTAATTCATCCATCTGTGACTTTAGTTCATTTTATTTCACTCCGTTAATACTGTTTACCTGGGCATGTCACAGAGCCCCTGATATTAGCCGCATATTACACAAAAAAAACATAACGCGCTCTAACCGCTTCATTGAAACATTTGCTCTGGTCTCACACTATCACAGATATTTCATTTCTCTTATCCCTTCCTCCTGTCGCCTTCTCTGCAATATAAAATTTCCTTTTTATCTCTCTTTCCCAAAAGGACAAATGGTCTCAATGCATTAATTGTTTCTCTTTCCATAGATGCATATTAATTACTTCGCTTTAGACTTTAGCCTTTTGAGATACAGCGCAGAAACAGGCCTATCCACGCCGACCAGCCATCCCCGTACACTAGCACTATCCGACACACTTGGGACAATTTACCAAATCCAATTAACCTACAAACCTCTACGTCTTTGGAGTGCGGGACGAAACCAGAGCACCCAGAGAAAACCCAGGCGGTCACAGGAAGAACGTACAAAATCCGTACAGACAGCATTTGTAGTCAGGATCAAACCCGGCTCTCATGCGCTGTAAGGCAGCAACTCTATTGCAGCGCCACAGTGCTGCATTTACTTTGGATTCCTGCCATCTGTGGTATTCTTTAGTTTCTTGTCCAAATGTTATTTACATTTATTAAATCCCCTTTCCATCTCTATTGTTCTAAACAGTCTCTACCAACAATTATTTGAGAAGTTCTCTGGATGTGGGAGCGTGTGTTGAGTTTTGGAGAAAATAAGGCAACGGTCGATATTGTGTGTCCATCAATATGTGTAGAAAAGGGAACGTTACGTGTGGGTAGCATGTATGGAGAAGCGGAGAGCAGGTACTGAGCGCTCAATAATTGTGGAGAATGGTCAACTGTTGGAGCTGTAGGAGGTCACGTGAGTTGCACGCGCTTTGCACTGAACCCCTCGACTTCACTGTTCCAATGAGGTTGTTGAATTTGTTTCAGCATCACTCCATGTTCCGCAACTATCACTCCCAACTGTCAACTATTGCATCACCTCCTGCCATCTCTACACCCTGATGTATATGACCTACGTCTCTTTGTTGATCTCATACAACAAGACTTCCAAGTCCCTGTCAACGTGTTTGGGGAGAATGCTCCCTGTTAATCATTTTCCAAACCTAAACATATTTTGCAAGTTATACAACGGTGTGTCACAGGGGTCCTGTTATGAAGCTTGAGGTTGCATCTACAAAGCGACAGGAAGGGAGCTATTTATTTTTAAAGCCTTTTCATTTTTACATTTTTATTTTTATGTACATTTTTAAAGAATTTTCACTCTAGTAATGATAATAAAATGCTTCATGTTATACATTAATGACTGGATACAGTATATATTCCATTAGTTGAATCGTGAGCACTGGTAGGGTGACTATTCAATGAAATGAAAGAATTATAGCAAGTTTATTTGATGACTATAGAAAATGGACATTTCTGATTTATGGGGAAATCAGTTTTAAAGAACATGTCTCTGACATAATCCAGAGACAGCCTGTACTGGATTCCTTCACTAGCACAGGCATCTAGAATGGAGTGCACCTGGGCTGTTGCAGAGGAAGACCATGAACCAATTACAACATTTTAAAAACAGTACAACAAGCCCTGTACTCAATGTTTGAAATCCCTGATTTCAGAGCAAATACATTTCAACCCCTTTCTTTTTCATTCACAAACCCATTTTCCTAACACTGCAACACTTTCTTTTGATAAAGCAGACCCCACTGGCAACCTTTTGTTGCTTCAACTGGTAGAGCCATGTTGCGTATGGTAGGAGTCAGAACATGATGTTGCCTGATCTGCTGGAGAGTTTCTGGTACTTTTAATACTTATTTCAGATTTTTGTAATCAGAAGTTATTCATAGAGTCAACGAACACAGAAACAGCCCCTTCAGCCTAGCCTGCCCATGTTTGACCCATATCCCTCTAAAACTTTCCTATCCATGTACCTGTCCAAATGTTTTTTAAATGGTGTTATAGTTTCTGCCTCATCGACCTCCTCGGGCAGCTCATTCCACCTACCCACCACTCTATGTGAACACGTTGTTCCTCAGATTCTTAGTAAATCTTTCCCCTCTAACCATATACCTATGTCCTCTGGTTCTTGATTGCCCTACTCTGGGTAAATGATTCTGTGCATCAACCCTGTTTATTCCCCTCATTATCTTGCACACCTCTATAAGATCACCTTTCATCCTCCTAGGCTCCGAGGAATACAGTCCTAGCCTGCCCAACCTCTCCCTATAGCTCAGGCCCTCAAGTCCTGACAGCACCCTCATAAATCTTCTCTGCATTCCTTCCAGATTAACAACATCTTTCCTATAGCAAATGATTGCTTCTCATTTTATTTGTTTTTTTATGTTTCTTTTATACTGCACTAATGAAAAGCTATTTGAACGAAACGATACAATACGATACGACATGATAGAACTTTATTTATTCTAGGAGGGAAATTAATTTGCCAACAGTCATAAAAAACACAAAATACATGAAACATGAAAATAAAGTGACAAGCGGTAAGGCTTTGGGGATGTGCAAAGATTGAGGGGAGGGGGGGGAGATCAGTCTGTCTCAGTCTACCCCATGACAGAAGACGGAGAAGTTGTAAGTTAGATAGCCACAGGGAAGAAGGATCTCCTGTGGCATTCTGTCCTGGTTAGATGTGGTCTATGGGCCAAATGTATTTCATGACATTAGCAATTTGTATTGTGGAGGTATGAAGAAAAATAGAATTGGGAAATACTGGCCACATGTTGGTAACAGAAGATGGAGCAGAATAAAATTAGGAATAGTTTGAAATGGATTAAGCATCACCAAGACCATGAACATTTGCATGTGTCAAAATCATGTTCATTTATAGGGAGATTTTTCAAAATGAGTTGTATCCCTGTGAGATGCGGTTTGGGGATGGAGATGCAGGTGTAAGGATGAGGATGTGCATGGGAATGTGATAGAGAATAGGGACGGGAAAGGGATGGAGGTGGGGAATGTGATAGAGTAAGGATGCAGTGGATATGGAAATAGATTGGAGATGGGGTAAGGATGTGGTTGGTTTAACCATGGTGGCAGGGTGTGGATGGGGATGGTGTTGGTGGGGTGAGGTGTGGATGTGATAGGAATGGAGGTGAAGATGGGAATGGTGTGGGGGCTGGATGGGGTCGGTATGGGGTGTGGATGGGAATGGAGTAGAGGTGGGGATGGGATAGAAATGGGAGTGGAGGTGGGGATGGAGTGTTGAATGGGGCTGGGTGAGAGGTGGGAATGGGATAGGAACAGTGGGAGTAGGGATGGAGTGGGGTGGGGTGGTGTGGAAATGGTATAGGAATGAGCGTGAGTGGGTAAAGGCTGGGGATGGGTTTAGGATTGGGGTGGGGGGGGATTTTCATTTCACCGCTGACAAACTAGGTTTCCAGATAAATGCAAAAGCTGTGTACACCATGAACTAGAAATGTATACCTTGCTGTATTTGTGGTGATACGTTTCAGCTGAAGGGTTTGGATTCAGAATTTCCATTGTTCAAAAATATTGGTCTCCCAGAGTCCAGGTGATAACTACCATCTGCGCTAGTCAGACATGGGACCGTGGAGTGAACTTTTATTGCTGGTACTCAATAACCCTTGTAGCTGAACAGACAGCCCTAAGGCAAGTGCAATTATTTATTTTTCTGCATTCTTGGCATGAACAGTGTTTTCTTTTATTGTATCGCACTAACATTAAGCACTCAAAGACCCCATGGCTGCTCTGCATTGAAGGTGGGAGGCTCTCACAACAGATTAACACTGCCTCGTGTTGTGCCCATGGAGAAACAATGTGCAAATCGCTGGGGAGAATGAAGTAAAGCATGCTCAATGTGTGCGTCATCCTGAAGGCCACCTTCACGTGTGGCAGCATCCGGCTGTGTGAAGACCCTGGCTGTACAAACACTGCGGGTGACCAGATAATATGGTTATCTCTGTGCTAGTTGTTGTCTAGTCTTGGTGCCACAGAACGTTCTATTCAATTGGACTGTCCTTTGTAAACTTTTGTCGACTGCATGTTGCCCTGGGCATGAGACCATTGTCTCTCCCCTTCTGGAATGGCCATTTGCCAAGATGGTCTGGAGAGGGACGCAATGGACTTTGGCAGCGTTCACTCAGTTACATGTGCAGCAGAGAGCACTGTTGCCATTGACATACATTGAGACAATCATCCACTGTTGTTGGAAGATTATCATTTTGGTGAAAGATATCTCCTGGTCTGCCTGAAACTTGCTGTTCTTCCAATGCAAAATTCTGGCTCTGACTGAATGTTGCAGCCTGGCACATTGCATGGTCTGGCATCATGGCAGGCACTGTAGGAGGAAAGACCACAGTGTAAACCCATCCTGCCAGTGAACACTGTGGGGCTGAAGCATGTTTAAAAACCCCATAGACTGTTAGCTAGTATACCAAGGGAATTAACTATGTTGCGGGTGACATAACGTAAATGGAACAATGTGGCTTGTACTCTGAGAAAGGACATACAAAACTCCTGTGTTAATTATTAGTGAAGTTTATGACAAAAGTATTTCTATAGTGTACCTTCATAAACATTATATTGATGAAACTTCTGAAAACTTTCAGAAACCAGTTCAGGACAATGCATGACTTCCTAATGTCTAGAGAAAGCTAATTTCCTTAGTGTGGTGAGAGGAGTGAAGGTAACCACTTACACCCCGTAGTAATCAAGATTCTGTCAATCTC
This sequence comes from Malacoraja senta, assembly GCA_038087875.1. Lineage (NCBI taxonomy): Eukaryota > Metazoa > Chordata > Chondrichthyes > Rajiformes > Rajidae > Malacoraja > Malacoraja senta. Next base: position 22,331,701 of record CM075985.1, on the reverse strand, counting down.
AGCCTTAAAAATATCCATTGACAGCCTCCGTAGCATTCTGTGGCAAAGAATTCAACAGATTTACCACTCTCTGACTACAGAAATTCCTCCTCATTTCCTTCCTAAGGGTATGTCCTTTTATTCTGAGGCTGTGACCTCTGGTGCTAGACTCTCATAGAAACATAGAAAATAGGTGCAGGAGGAGGCCATTCGGCCCTTCGAGCCAGCACCGCCATTCATTGTGATCATGGCTGATCGTCCCCTATCAATAACCCGTGCCTGCCTTCTCCCCATATCCCTTGACTCCACTAGCCCCTAGAGCGCTATCTAACTCTCTCTTAAATCCATCCAGTGACTTGGCCTCCACTGCCCTCCGTGGCAGGGAATGCCATAAATTCACAACTCTCTGGGTGAAAAAGTTTATTCTCACCTCAGTCTTAAATGACCTCCCCTTTATTCTAAGACTGTGGCCCCTGGTTATGGACTTGCCCAAAATTGGGAATATTTTTCCTGCATCTAGCTTGTCCAGTCCTTTTATAATTTTATATGTTTCTATAAGATTCCCCCTCATCCTTCTAAACTCCAGTGAATAAAAGCCTAGTCTTTTCAATCTTTCCTCATATGACAGTCCCGCCATCCCAGGGATCAATCTCGTGAACCTACGCTACACTGCCTCAATCACAAGGATGTCCTTCCTCAAATTAGGAGACCAACACTGTACACAATACTCCAGATGTGGTCTCACCAGAGCCCTATACAACACAGAAGAACCTCTTTACTCCTATACTGAAATCCTCTTGTTATGAAGGCCAACATTCCATTAGCTTTCTTCACTGCCTGCTGTACCTGTAAGCCAACTTTCAGTGACCGGTGTACAAGGACGCCTAGGTCTCGCTGCACCTCCCCCTTACCTAACCCTATTGAGATAATAATCCCTTGTTTTTTGCCGCCAAAGTGGATAACCTCCATTTATCTATATTATACTGCATCTGCCACGCAACTGCCCACTCACTCAACCTGTCCAGGTCACCGTGCAACCTCCTAACATCCTCTTCACAGTTCACACTGCCACCCAGCTTTGTGTCATCCTAATTCCCTCTTCCAAATCATTAATATATATGGTAAACAGTTGCGGCCCCAACACCGAGCCTTGTGGCACTCCACTCGCCACTGCCTGCCATTCTGAAAAGGACCCGTTCACTCCTACTCTTTGCTTCCGGTCTGCCAACCAATTTTCTATCCATGTCAACACCCTACCCCCAATACCATGTGCTCTAATTTTAGTCACCAGTCTCCCGTGCGGGACCTCATCAAAGGCTTTCTGAAAGTCTAGATACACTACATCCACTGGCACCCCTTCATCCATTTTACTTGTCACATCCTCAAAAAATTCCAGAAGATTAGTCAAGCATGATTTCCCTTTCATAAATCTATGTTGACTTGGACTAATCCTTTTACTGCTATCCAAATGCCCCATTATTACCTCTTTAATAATTGACTCCAGCATCTTTCCCACCACCGAAGTCAGGCTAACTGGTCTGTAATTCCTCGTTTTCTCTCCCGCTCCTTTCTTGAAAAGTGGGATAACATTAGCTATCCTCCAATCCACAGGAACTGATCCTGAATCTATTGAACATTGGAAAATGATCACCAATGCGTCCACTATTTCTAGAGCCACCTCCCCGAGGATCCTGGGATGCAGACCATCAGGCCCAGGGGATTTATCATCCTTTAGTCCCATTAGCCTACCCAATACTATTTCTCGCCTAATGAAAATGTCTTTAAATTGCTCTACCCCCTTAGATCCTCTGTCCTCCAGTACGCTCTCCCACTAGCAGAAGCATCATTTCCACATCTATTCTATCGAGACCTTTCACTATTCGAAAAGTTTCAATAAGGTCCACCCCCCTCTGATCTTTCTAAACTCCAGAGTGTACAGGGCCAGTCAAATGCTCATCATATGTTAACCCAATCCTTCCTGGGATAATTCTCGTAAACCTCCTCTGGACCCTCTCCAGCGCCAGTACATCCTTCCTCAGATATATGGCCCAAAATGGCTCACAATACTCCAAAAGCGGTCTGACCAGTGTCGTAGAAAGCCTCAGCATTACATCCCTGTTTATATATTCTGGTCCTCTTGACATAAATGCTTGCTAAGTTACTGATGGCTGAGTCCACCAAATAGAGGCCCTCAGTATCCTAATCAGGCCATGAACATGTAGTCTGGTCCATTATGTCAGAACAAAGAGGAAAGGAATATGAAGGCAATACTGGTTCAGCAACATTACCATTTCAATTAAGAGGTGGCACCTATCTCTCATCTTACCAGAAGGTTGCATAATGACACTGTTCCCAATGATGAAAATACCTTTAGAGTATTACTCTTACATTTCTCACAACCCACAGAGTAATTCATTAATTGTAATTAATCTTAGATCTACAACGGAGGCATATTACTTTTTTTATAGTAACTCTTAAGCGGAGGTAATATTTGGATAACCTGTTTCTCCATTGTTAAGTCACATTGGAATCTTGCCCAGAGTTATAAAACCTTCTTTATAACTGAATAATTTATTTTGCAAGTTGTTCAGAAATAGATATGATCTCCGTTGCATGAGAAAGGCAGGTTTTTCAATAACAGATTCATAGAATCATAAAATCTTACAGCCCAGTAACGAGTTATTTTGACCCACCTCATCCATGCCACCATGTTGCCTATCTACAATAATCCATTGACACCTTTGGGCCCGCATCCCTCTTCACCGTTCCTATCTACAGTAAGTACCTGTTCTAATGTCATTTAAACATTGTAATTGTATCCACCTCTACCGCCTCATCTGGCCGCTTGTTCCAGATAACAACCATCCTCTATGTGAAAACCTTACCGTTAAGACCTCATTGAAATTTCTCCACTCTCACTTTAAAACTGTGCCCTCTAATTCCAGACTCACCTGCCTGGGGAGAAAAGACTGACTATCTATCCTATCTATGCACTTCATAATGTTATAAACCTTTATAAGGGACCCCTCACCCTCTAATATTCTGCTGACAATAAACACAGCCTATCCAATCTCTCCTTATAACTATGCCCTTCATTCCAAGAAACATCCGGATGAATCCCTTCTATACTCTCTCTACTGCTGCCACATCCTTCATGGAGGGTGACGACCAGAACTGAACACAATAGGCCAATGTTTTATATAGCTGCAACAATATATTCCAATTCTTATATCAATGCCCAGCCTTTGAATGCAAGGATATCATATACCCTTTCACTATCCTAACCAGGTGTGTTGCCACTTTCAGGGAGCTATGGATTTGCTCTTCTCAAAATATTGAACTTTTATGCAATCTTAGCTCACTTTGAAATGTGCAATTTGCTGCAGTCTGTACAATTACACTTTACAGAACTTGAACACATTGAAGTAACCTTGAAGCAAATGGATTAGTTAATTCTGCTTATTTTCAGCTAGTTATTTTTTTTATTCACTTCCAAAGTTCATTTTGAAAGGCACTGCTAGATTCTGCAGCGTTCTTTCATAAGAAATGTTGTCAAAGGGTTTTTCATGCCCAAATACGTTTCTTGCTCTGCAGACACAAACAGGAAAGTTACAGCAACACTCTCATCATTTGCAAGTTTGGGCGGCACGGTAGAGTTGCTGCCTTACAATGCTTGCAGCGCCCGAGACCCAGGTTCGATGGCAACTACGGGTGCTTGACAGTATGGAGTTTGTACGTTCTCCCCGTGACCGCGTGGGGTTTCTCTGAGATCTTCGGTTTCCTCCCACACTCCAAAGATGTACAGGTTTGTAGTTTAATTGGCTGGTATAAGTGTAAATTGTAAATTGTCCCTGGTGTGTCTGTAGGATAGTGTTAACGTGCATGGATCGCTGCAGAATCAGTGGGCCAAAGTGCGTGGATTGCTGTATCTCCAAATAAAGTTCCCTCCAAGTCATAGACTATGTTGATTTGTTTATTTATCGTCAGTCCTTCACTGGTGTCTTAGAATCACAAACCTCTTACTTCGTGACAGTGCAGCAGGTGAAAGGGCAACCTCACCGCCAGTGTCTTCGGGTGCTTGGAAGGGGAATAAAAATATGGATTTGCTGCCGTCATCCGCCTCCTGCAGATCGAAAATAATTAGAGCAATACTTGGTCATGAGGATAGAACTGAGAATAGCAAGACCTTTACTTCTGAGGGTGGGAGCAGAGGTACAGTAAGAGCATGTTGTACACAACCTGCCCATATAATTCCCCAAACTGAAAAGTCAAGCACTTAATGCAATAGATGAGCAATCTGATACCCCAGTGCTGTGGAGAGAGTGCTGGCAGGTGTCTCCTTTTGTAGGGTGTTGTCAATAACACCCTCATTGTCTAACTACATTTATTGAGACACCCAACTGTTAGTTTCGTTTTCTCCTACTGAAATCCCCAGTCAATTGGGAAAGAGTAGGAATTAAAACATTTGGAGATATGTATGATAATGGAAGTTTTTTTAACATTTCACCAATTACAACTTAAATATAACTTGAATAGTAATCAATATTTGAAATATTTTCAACTACGTGACTATTTGAAAAAGTATACACGAGAATATCAAAATATGTCTCCTGACCTATTAGACGGGATAATGAATATAAAAGCGGAATCAGCTAATTTAATATCATACCTATATAATTCCATTTTAAATATAGAAATTCCATCATCGGACAGGATTAGAAGAGAATGGGAACAGAAACTAGCTATAAAAATCTCGAAAGAGAGTTGGGATAAACATCTATTATATGTGCATAAATGTTCGATTAACGTAAGACATACTCTGATTCAATTTAAAATTTTACATAGATTATATTATTCAAAAGCTAAATTAAGTAAATTTTACCCAAATACCTCTGCTAACTGTGATAAATGCCTAGTCCAAGAATCAACTATAGCACATTCTTTTGTTTTCTGTATAAAAATTCAAAAATTTTGGAATGAAATTTTTGAGATTTTCACTAAATGATTTAAAATAAAACTGAAACCGAATGCAGAATTGATTATTTTTGGAACAATAGAAGCAAGTTTGGAGCTAACTGCGTTTCAAAGGAGTTTTCTTAGTTATGGCTTAATAACAGCAAAAAAACTGATACTGACATTTTGGAAAAATGCTCCTACGCCAACAATAAAAATGTGGACTTCTAATGTGTCGGAATCGTTACATCTAGAAGATATGAGATTCCTCCTAGCAGGTAAACAAGACCAATTCCAAAAGATTTGGTCTCCATATATCGACTTATTACAAACATAGGGTGCAACAAAATGTTGATAATAAATGGTTTTAGGACCTGGCGAGGGGTGAGTAAAGATAAGAAGTAGGTGCATCCCTTTCACATTGTCCTATCTTATTTTCTTTTTTCGCTTTTTTTTCTTTTCTTCTTTAACTACTTCTTGTGGTTTAGGTTCACATGTGTGTTCCTGGACCACTTTTTCATTCACTCATTGACTGTCTTTGCTAGCTCTTTCTATCCTTTCTTTCTATTAAAGTTGAAAAACAGAACTGGTACAAGAACTGTATAAATTTACGTTATTGCAGATTACCGTAATGTAAAATACTTCTAATAAAATTTTTTTTTTTTTTTTTAAAAGGAAAATAAATCCCCAGTCAAGATGGAATGTACAGTGTTGGGGTTTGGGGATGGGATGGTGACGAAATCCGGGTGATGTATAAATGTGGAAGGGGATGTGGATGCTGTGGGGAGGTGACTGCTGTGGGAAGTGATGGGGTAACGGAGGTAGCTCTGTAGGGGGTGATGCTGATTTGGGAATGTAGCTCCTGGTTAAGAGGGAGGTTGTGCCATTCCACTCTTCACCTTTGAGTCTAGATAATGGAGGATTTGTTTTTAAAGATTTGGTGCTCGAGTGGAATTGCTAGCACTTCCCTACTTAATGCCACTAGATTAATGTCATTACCTTGAATTGTAGTCCCAGATGGCATTGAGGAATGGAGGGAGTTTGGTGTACAAATCCAAGATCCTTGAAGGCGGAAGTGCAGGTAGACACATGGGACACTGGCCTTCATTAGTCAGGGCATTGAATACAAGAGCTGGGAGTCAATGCTCCATGTTATAACAGATTGAGCACAACACAAAGTGCTGGAGTAACTCAGTGGGTCAGGCAACATGTGCAGAGGGAATGGACAGGTAATATTTCAGGCCAGGACCTGAGGCTCCCATAGTTTGAGGAAGGATCCTGACCCAAAACATTGCCTGTCAATTCCCTCTACAGATGCTGCCTTACCTGTTGGGTTACTCCAGCACTTCGTGTTTTGCTCATGATTCCAGTATCTGCAGTTCCTTCTGTGTCCACTTCTACAACATTGGTCAGACCTCGGCTGGATTACAGCGTGCAGTTTTAGTCACTGGATATAAGAGTGCTGGAGAGGGTGCAGAGGAGATTCACCAGGATTTTAGCTGGTGTCTGGCATTTTAGTTATGAGGAGTGACTGGAGAAGATGGATCTGTTTTCACTGGAGTGGAAGAGATTAAGAGGCGACATGTCTGAGATATATAATGTTTTGAGAGGAGTAGATAGGGTAGAATGCAGGAAACATTTCCCCATATCAGAGGTAGATAAAACCAGGGGGCATAGATTTAGGTTAAAGGGGAAATGTTAGAGAGGATCAGAGGGAGATTTCAGGAGAGTGAACCAAGATTATGCCTCCAGCGCCTTTAAGTTCGGCTGCAGAAATCACCCCAGGGACACATAGATGGCCGGGTGAGGAGAGGGACCTCGGTTCGCGGGAATTGCTCCAGTCCATCGGGCGCGCGGGCCAACCGGGCTTTGGACATAATAATGCCGCCACAAACAACTGCACAGTTGCATATGTGACAAATAAAACACTATTGAACTATTAAATACTCTGCCTGAGAGAGTGGTGGAATCAGTTGCCGACAGCATTTAAGATGAATTCAGATGAGCACTAGGATCACCTTGACATTGAAGGCTATGGGCCAAGTAGAAGATGGTTTAATGCAGATGGGTTCCCGCTGGTCAGTGTGAATGTGTGGGCTGAATGCTCTGTGTCTCTGCTGTATGATTCTATAACTCTATGACTCTACGAGCAGTTCCAGGATTCCCACAGGATGTGGCAGTACAGAATCTGTTGGCTCCCCACCTGCAGTTTCCTGACATTGCTCTGAAGCTGTTTCCCTTAATTTGAGTGTAGTGGTTAAGTATGAGCTAGTGACAGTGTGATACAGCTATACAGCATGGAAACAGGCCCTTCGGCCCGCCGTGTCCATGCTGACCAAGGTGGCATATTGTGCTAGTATAATTTTCTTGCATTTGGCCCATAGCCCACTAAACCCTGCCTGTCCATATTTACCCAAATGTCTAATAAATGTCAGAATTTTATCCTCTTCTTTTGCTTCCTCAGGCAGCTCATTCTAGATATAGACTACCCTCAGTGTGAAAAAGTTGACACTGAGAATGCTCTTAAATCTTTCCCCCTCTCACCTTAAGCCAAAGCCCTCTACCTTTAGAATCCACTACCGTGGGCAAAAGATGTCCGAATTAATTTTAATCCATTCTCCTCATGATCTTTTACACCTCAATAAGGTCACCCGTCAGTCTCTAATGCTCCAAAAAGAGTCTCAGCCAATCCAATGTCTGCCTATAACTCAAGTCCGCAAGTCCTGGTGAATCTCTTCTGCACCTTTCCAACTTAATGACATCCTTGCTGTAGCTGGGTGACCAGAAATGCACACTGACCGACTGACTGGCATTCTAGGAACTGACTGTAATTCCTCCAGCATTATAGTGGGGACCACTTATAATGGGGACCTGGTCATTGAACTTAGAGCAGAATGACTGGTAGGAAGCAAGGTCAGTATTTGGTTGGTTACAATTCTTTCAATTTATTGAGCTTGGTTAAATACCTTAAATTACTTTAAAGTATTCCTAACCGTTTAAAATCTTTTCATTTACGCTTATTAAATTTCATAAGCTATTCTTTTTTTTCTTAATTTTACTCTTAATTTTCCAAATGTCAGAAGCAGTAGTCAAGGGGTAATGGGGATAAGGCAGGAGAATGGGGTTAAGATAGGGAAGATAGATCAGTTATGATTGAATGGCAGATTAGACTTGATGGGCCGAATGACCTAATTCTGCTCCAATCACATATGAATTTATGAAGATATTCTGAGCTTTTGTGGGCAGGGCTAATTCTACACACATTATCAATATTCATTCAACACCATTGAATATAGAGATGGTTTTGTTGGTAAACATAAGAAATAGAAGCATTGGTGGCCCTTCTTGCCTGCTCCCCACTCAGTAACATTATGGATGATCTTATCGAGTCCACTCAATCCCCTTACCTTGCATCGTGCATGCATTGACACTGTAAGGATGTCCCACGTTTCATTCTTGGGAACATTGGAGAATATAGGCCCAGTCTGCTTCATCTCCCCTCAGTGGGCAATGCCCCCAGTGGAGGAATCAAGTATATCCTCCCTCTAAAGAGACCAGATTTAGGTTCCTCAATATTCCAGGTTTAGTCTCACCGAGAGCCCTGTCCAAGTTCACAGAGGCAGTCTTATTCTTGGACTAAGAGAAATGGTTAAGTTTGTACTTTGCAAAACGTTCAGTGGAAACTTCTGGCTGGTGGATTAGCCTGTTGGACATTGTGAGAATAAGTTCATACTCATAATGTTTTCGGACAAATCTGACAAGTCTGACGTAAAAATTGTCATGATCTTGCAAGTAGAAGTCATGCAGATGTTCATGTGCCTAATCAGCAGTTTAACAAGGAAAAGAACCGTTCTTGGGGTTGGAACTTACGTGCTGGACTGGATAGGAGATTGGCTGGCAAACGGGAACAAGAGGAAAAGCAGAAACATAGACAACCAAAGAGCAATAAATAATCAATCAGCAATAAATTGCCAATAAATGAGACGGGAAATGAATCCCAACAAACTTTCCATAGCAGAAATATCTGACATTAAGTATAAATGTAACAAATAGCAGTAGCAGACTATCCTTGATCGGACTTTCCTTTCCCCTAAACGTTATTCCCTAATCATGCATCTATACACTGTAAATGGCTCGATCGTGATCATATATAATCTTTCTGCTGACTGGATAGCACGCAACAAAAGCTTTTCACTGTACCTCAGTACATGTGACAATAAACTAAACTGAACTGAATTGGAAACAATATTTATTCTGAATAAATAACTGAAACTAAACGCTTTGGAATTAACCTGTTGACCAGAATCCTGGAATCCATAAGCATTGAGTTGCAGGATGGAACCTCATTTTATATATATATATATAAAATAATTCTTAGCTACTGGTATCAAATATCTCCTTCCTTGCTCACCTTTGCTGTGTATGATTGAGATCTTCTAGTTTTGATGAAGGATCTACACCTGAATTGTCGGCCTCTCCGTTCTCTTCTCTGCGGTTGACTTGAAACATTGCCTTTCTGTTCCCTCCACAGATGCTGCCTGGCCCGCTGAGTTCCTCCAGCACATTGTGTTTTGCTCAAGATTCCAGCGTCTGCTGTTCCTTGTGTTAACAGCATTTTCTTTTGTCCATCGTACAGCAACAGCACCCTCTCCAGGCGCAAGATGGGAATGCAAAGTGGTTTGGCACTCAACCCTCACTATGGAAAATGTAAGCAAATCTTGAAAAATAAAAATTTGCCTTCGCTGCTGATATTTATGTAAAGAGGTATGAGCATAGGAATTTACATTTGACTGTATTAGGAGGCTACATATTAAACATATACAGATTATCCATGTCTATGTATATGTGTGATTCCATTATATATTACGTGTATCATGACCATTGGTCATGCCAATTCATGCCAATTCCCCAGTTATTCCCAGCTCCTGCTCAGGTCAGGCTGTCATACTACTAATACAAAAGTCTTGGTTTATCTGAAGGAAAGTGTACATTCTAATCCCACAATATTCTGAAAATTTAAATATGCTTTTAAAAATCTGAAATTAAATTAACTAATTTTAGTAAAAGTGACTATGAAGCCGCCGAACCTTTGCGGAATTGTACTACTCTTTCATGGAAGGAACCATCTCGAATCTCTCCATGGTGCTCTGTATGTTCACAAGTTATGGGTAGACGTAGGCCATTCGGCCCATCGAGTCTACTCCGTCATTCAATCACTGCTCATCTCTGCCTCCTAATCCAATTTTCCTGCCTTCTCCCCATAACCCTTGACTCCCGTTCCAATCAAGAATTTGTCTATCTCTGCCTTAAAAATATCCACTGACTTGGCCTCCACAGCCCTCTGTGACAATGAGTTCCATAGTTTGTCTACCCTCTGACTAAAGAAGTTCCTCCTCACCTCCTTTCTAAAAGAGTGCCCTTTAATTCTGAGGCTATGACCTCTGGTCCCATGACCTCTGGTCCTAGACCCTCCCACCAGTGGAAACCAGTATGTGACCCTGCCCACATGCTAACATGCTTGATTCTAAACTGCCTATGAAATGGCTTAGCAATTTACTTGTAGTACCAAGTTATTAATCTGCTACAAAGGAATGTAAGAGTCTGGATAACAGAGCCTTTAAGAGAAAATGATAGAATGAGATAGATTGAACATGGAAGAATTAATAACGAGTAAATGTTGTATTTATTAAAAGTATCTTTGACCGATGTGAATGATAATGAATGCCTAATGACTTGGCTTTGTGGCCATGTTTGCGGATGATATGAAGATAGGTGGCGAGGCAGTGTTGAAGAAGCAGGAAGTCTACAGAAGGGCCTGGATAGGTTGGGAGAGTGGCAAATAGCATACAGCGTAGCAAAGTGTATGGTCATGCACTTTGGTAGAAGGAATAAAGGCATAGGCTATTTTCCAAATGGTGAGACTATTTTCTAAATGGGGAGAAGATCGGAGATGCAAAGGGGCTTGGGAATGCTGGTGCAGGTTTCCCAAAAGGTTCATTTGCAGGTTGAATTACGAGTAAGAAAGGCAAATGCAATGTTAGCATTCATTTCAAGTGGACTAGAATATAAAATATAAAAGCAGGAATGTAATGCTGAGGCTTTATAAGACGCTGGTCAGACTACATTTGAAGTATTGTGAGCAGTTCTGGGCCTCATATCTGAGGAGGGATGTGTTGGTGTTGGAGAGGGTCCAAAGGAGGTTTACGAGAATGATCCTGGGGATGATTGGGTTAATGTGTGAGAAGTGTTTGATAGCCTTGGACCTGCACTCACTGGAGTTTAGTATGATGGGGATCTCATTGAAACTTACTGAATAATGAAAGGCCTGGTTAGAGTGAATGTGGAGAGGATGTTTCCACTAGTGGGAGAGTCTAGGACCACAGAGCACAGCCTCAGAATAAAAATACATACCTTTATAAAGGTGATGAGGAGGAATTTCTTCATCCAGAGGGTGGCGAATCTGTGGAATTCATTGTCACAGACGGCTGTTGAGACTATCTTTGGTTATTTTTAAAGCAGAAATTGACAGGTTCTTGATTAGTAACGGTGTCAAAGTTTACTGGGAGAAAGCAGGGAATGAGGTTGTGAGGGAAAGAAAAATCAGCCTTGATCCAATCAGTCATTTCTTCTGATCCATCTATATGACCAATCCCTTATTTTTAGACTGTAACTCCTCGTTCCAGGTAGCCCATCCCTATATTTATAATGCTTCATATCTCTTCATTGGAATATATCCCGACAATCTATCTGATGACCCTTCATTGGATTGCCTTTACCGCTAGGATGCCCTCCCAGGGGCAGGAAGACCAGTCCTGTACACAATTTTCCAGGTGTAATCTCACCAAGATCCTGTATAATTTCAGTAGGATGCAAGAGTAACAACAGAAAGCCTTGAAAGAAAATAGGATTTGTGAAAAATAAAAATCATGTTTGAAAACTCTGCTGTCATTCTTTGAGGGTGTAACCAGTAGATTAGATAGTGTTGAATGAGTAGATATGATGTGTTTGGATTTTTGGGTGATGTTTAATAAAGTTCCATGAAGCAGGGTGATTAAAAGATTTAACACGGGTGGCACCTCGCCAACAGTCTGTCCTTTCTTCTTTTTGTTATTTTTAGTATGTGTTAAAAAGTATGTTTTAGTGTTTCTTGGTTTGTTTTATGTGGGGGAGGTTGGGGGAAACTTTTTTTCCAATCTCTTACCTTGATGGAGATGCGTTTTTTTTTCTGTGTCGTATCTCCGTCCCCACTGCGGCCTAACATCGTGGAGTTGACGGCCTTTCCTGGAGACCGACGGGCGCCCCAAGCCGTAGGAGTCTGCGGGGCTTTAACATCGCGGAGCTTGCGATCTCTTTGCCGGGGATTGAATCTCCAACCGTGGGTCCTGTGGACTTTAACATCGTGAAGCCCGCGTTCTCTAGTAAGAAGAGGCCGATTCTGGAGCTCCATGCCGCGGACAGAGTTTCAACCGCCCCGACATGGGTGATTCGATCACACTGATCGTCGGCTGCGGGAGCTTTGATCGCCCCGCCTGCGGATGGTTTGACTGTCCCGACTACGGGAGAACAAGAGGAAGAAGATTGAACTTTATTGCCTTCCATCACAGTGAGGAATGTGGAATCCACTGTGGTGGATGTTTATGTTAACTTTTATGTGGTTGTGTGTCTTGTTGCTTTTCACTTAGTATGGCTGTATGGAACTCAAATTTCACTGTACATTAATTGGTACATGTGACAATACACTGACCTTGAAACATTGAAACCTGGAATTGTGGGTGATATACTGACTTGGTTGAGAACTGGTTATTCAAAAGATAATAAAGAATGGAAACAAATGGGCCATTCTCAGATTGGCTGTGATTTGTGGGTTGTCACAGAAAGCTGTTCCAACTTTTCATATTCTATATCAACTGGCTGAGGATAGAGTGAATGTGGAGAGGATGTTTCCACTTGTGGGAGAGTCTAGGACCAGAGGTCAGAGCCTCAGAATAAAAGGGCGTACCTTTAGAAAGGAGATGAGAAGGAATTTCTTTAGTCAGAAGGTGGTGAATCTGTGGAATTTATTGCCACAGACAGCTGTGGAGCGCAAGTCAATGGATATTTTGAAGGGGGAGATTGACAGATTTTCGATTAGTAAGGCTGTCAGGAGTTATGGAGCGAGAATGGGGTTGAGAGAGAAAGATTGATCAGCCATGATTGAATGGTGGAGTAGACCCGATGGTCCGAATGGCCTAATTCTGCTCCGAGAATTTATAAATTTATACACTGTGCCAAATGTCGTACTTCCAAATTTACACAAAATATTGCACCAGGTGGGATTGAGAGCAAAGAAACATAGAACATAGAAACATAGAAAATAGGTGCAGGAGGAGGCCATTTGGCCCTTCGAGCCAGCACCACCATTCATTGTGATCATGGCTGATCGTCCCATATCAATAACCCGTGCCTGCCTTCTCCCCATATCCCTTGACTCCACTAGCCCCTAGATCTCTATCTAACTCTCTCTTAAATCCATCCAGTGATTTGGCCTCCACTGCCCTCTGTGGCGGGGAATTCCATAAATTCACAACTCTCTGGGTGAAAACGTTTTTTCTCACCTCAGTCTTAAATGACCTCCCATTTATTCTAAGACTGTGGCCCCTGGTTCTGGACTTGCCCAACATTGGGACCATTTTTCCTGCATCTAGCTTGTCCAGTCCTTTTATAATTTTATATGTTTCTATAAGATTCCCCCTCATCCTTCTAAACTCCAGTGAATACAAGCCTAGTCTTTTCAATCTTTCCTCATATGACAGTCCCACCATCCCAGGGATCAATCTCGTGAACCTACGCTGCACTGCCTCAATCACAAGGATGTCCTTCCTCAAATTAGGAGACCAAAACTGTACACAATACTCCAGATGTGGTCTCACCAGAGCCCTATACAACTGCAGAAGAACCTCTTTACTCCTATACTGAAATCCACTTGTTATGAAGGCCAACATTCCATTAGCTTTCTTCACGGCCTGCTGTACCTGCACGCCAACTTTCAGTGACCGGTGTACAAGTACACTCAGGTCTCGCTGCACCTCCCCCTTACCTAACCTAACCCCATTGAGATAATAATCTGCCCCCTTGTTTTTGCCGCCAAAGTGGATAACCTCACATTTATCTATATTATACTGCATCTGCCACGCGTCTGCCCACTCACTCAACCTGTCCAGGTCACCCTGCAACCTCCTAACATCCTCTTCACAGTTCACACTGCCACCCAGCTTTGTGTCATCTGCAAACTTGATAGTGTTGCTCCTAATTCCCTCTTCCAAATCATTAATATATATGGTAAACAGTTGCGGCCCCAACACCGAGCCTTGCGACACTCCACTCGCCACTGCCTGCCAATCTGAAAAGGACCCGTTCACTCCTACTCTTTGCTTCCGGTCTGCCAACCAATTTTCTATCCATGTCAACACCCTACCCCCAATACCATGTGCTCTAATTTTAGTCACCAATCTCCCGTGCGGGACTTTATCAAAGGCTTTCTGAAAGTCTAGATACACTACATCCACTGGCACCCCTTCATCCATTTTACTTGTCACATCCTCAAAAAATTCCAGAAGATTAGTCAAGCATGATGTCCCTTTCATAAATCCATGTTGACTTGGACTAATCCTTTTGCTACTATCCAAATGCCCCATTATTACATCTTTAATAATTGACTCCAGCATCTTTCCCACCACCGAAGTCAGGCTAACTGGTCTATAATTCCCCGTTTTCTCTCTCGCTCCTTTCTTGAAAAGTGGGATAACATTAGCTATCCTCCAATCCACAGGAACTGATCCTGAATCTATTGAACATTGGAAAATGATCACCAATGCGTCCACTATTTCTAGAGCCACCTCCCTGAGGACCCTGGGATGCAGACAATCAGGCCCAGGGGATTTATCATCCTTTAGTCCCATTAGCCTACCCAATACTATTTCTCGCCTAATGAAAATTTCTTTCAGTTCCTCTACCCCCTGAGAGCCTCTGTCCTCCAGTACATCTGGGAGATTGTTTGTGTCTTCCTTAGTGAAGACAGATCCGAAGTACCTATTCAACTCTTCTGCCATTTCCTTGTTGTCCATAATAATTTCACCCGTGTCTGCCTTCAAGGGACCCACATTTGACTTTGCTACTCTTTTTCCCTTAACATATCTAAAGAAGCTTTTACTGTCCTTCTTTATATTTCTGGCCAGCTTCCCCTCGTACTTCATCTTTTCAGCCCGTATTGCCCGTTTTGTTTCCTTCTGTTGTCCTATGAAAGTTTCCCAATCCTCTGGCTTCCGGCTTCTCTTTGCTGTGTTATACATCTTTTCTTTTAGTTTTATTCTATCCCTAACTTCTCTTGTCAGCCACGGTTGCCTCCTACTCCCCTTAGAATCTTTCTTCCTTTTTGGAATGAAATGATCCTGCGTCTCCCGGATTATGCCGAGAAATTCCTGCCATTGCTGTTCCACCGTCATTCCTGCTAGGATCCCTTTCCAGTCTACTTTGGCCAGCTCCCCTCTCATGCCTTCATAGTCCCCTTTGTTCAACTGCATCACTGCCACTTCCGATTTAACGTTCTCCTTCTCAAATTGCAGATTAAAACTAATCATATTATGATCACTACCTCCAAGCGGTTCCTTTACTTCGAGTTCTCTTATCATATCTGGTTCATTGGACAACACTAAATCCAGAATTGCCTTTTCTCTGGTCGGCTCCATTACAAGCTGCTCTAAGAATCCATCTCGGAGGCATTCTACAAACTCTCTTTCTTGGGATCCTGAACCAACCTGATTTTCCCAGTCTACCTGCATATTGAAATCCCCCATCACCACAGTGGCGTTACCTTTGCTACATGCCAGTTTTAACTCCTGCTGCAACTTACACCCTACATCCGGGCTACTATTTGGGGGTCTGTAAATAACACCAATTAGTGTCTTCTTGCCTTTACAATTCCTCAACTCAATCCACAGTGACTCTACCTCGTCAGTCCCTATGTCCTCCCTCGCAAGGGACTGAATTCCATCCCTCACCAGCAGAGCTACCCCCCCTCCTCTGCCCACCTGCCTGTCCTTTCTATAGGATGTATAACCCTGAATATTAAGTTCCCAGGCCCGATCCTCCTGCAGCCATGTCTCAGTAATCCCCACAATGTCATATCTACCAACCTCTAACTGAGCCTCAAGCTCATCTACTTTACTTCTTATACTTTGCGCATTCATATACAATACTTTTAATTCCTTACGCATCTCACCTTTCACATCGATCCCTATTACACTTGGCCATACTCTCCTATCCCTTTATGAGCTTCCTTTCCCGTTAATTCTGGGGTCATTAACCATCACTTTACTCTTTTTCCCTTTAACTCCATCCTCGACTATCCCATTTGACACCCCACCACCCTTATTCAGTTTAAAACCACCCCTGTAGTAGTGGCAAACCTGCCTGCCAGAATGCTGGTCCCCCACCTGTTAAGATGCAATCCGTCCCTTTTGTACAGTTCCCCCTTACTCCAAAACAGATCCCAGTGATCTAAGAATCTAAATCCCTGCCCATTGCAACAGTTCCTCAGCCACACATTCAGGTCCCGTATCTCCCTGTTCCTGCTCTCGCCTGCATGAAGAACTGGAAGCAAACCGGAGATAACAACCCTGGAGGTCCTGCTTTTCAGCATTTTTCCGAGCTCTCTAAAGTCACGTTGCAGAATATTCATCCCCTTCTTTCCGACATCATTTGTGCCGACATGCACTGCCACTTCCGGCTGTTCACCTTCGCCCTTGAGGATTTTCTGCACTCTGTCCGTGACATCCTGGATCCTGGCACCAGGAAGGCAGCACACCATCCTCGAATCCCATCTGTTGCCGCAGAAACCCCTGTCCAACTACAATGGCGTTGCCTGACGTTGGCCTCTTTGGTTTTGGCTCAACAGCCCTTTTTGCTTCGCAAGCCAGTCCGCCGCTCAGTGCGTTAATGTTTCCGACAGTTTCTAAGTGGGTGAACCTGTTCACAAGAGGTACAACACCCGGGGACATTTGCATTCCATGTTTCCCTCCCTTTCTCACCATCACCCACCTTCTCTCTTCCAGTACCTTAGGTGTAACAATCTTACTGTAGGACTTGTCAAGGAACGACTCAGTTTCTCGGACGAACCTGAGGTTATCCACTTGCTTCTCCAGTTCCCCAACACGGTCCTTCAGGAGATGTATCTGGATGCACTTCTCACATTTGTAGTAGCCAGAGGCACCAGCAGTGTCCTTGACCTCCCACATACTGCAAGCATCACACTGAATCAGCTTGCCTGACATCTCCTTCTTTCATCTCTCCCTCTCCAGGGTTTTACGTAGCCTCCTCTCCTAAGACTCGCACTTTTCTCACAGGGCACTTCCCTCACTGCTGCTCCCTAAGAGCCAATTGCTTATATTGATTGATAAATTGCCAAATTTACCAATTTACAAACCAAATTCCTCAGTTTTAAACTATTTTCCCCCTCTGACTCACTTCTAACTCTCCTCCCACTCGGGCTAGAGCCAATCAGTGTTTTCTCCTGCTTCTCTTTGTTGCTGTTGCTTCCAAATCCACGGGAGCTCTGAGAAGGGATTCAGGGAATATGGGCGAGCTTGGTGAGAATGTGTGAGAACATGTGAGATCATGCACTTTGGTGCACTTCAAAGAAAAGTAAAGTATTTGTTAGAGAAACTGTGTTGTGGTGATGTTGAAAATGACTAAGCTGTACATGCTGATTGATCAAAGAAGGTCATTAGGCAGGTGCAGCAATCAATAAACAGGCGAGCAGTGTGTTAATTTCTATTTACAGATGATTTGAATACAAGAATAAGGAGGTTTTATTGCAATTGTATCAGACCTTGATGAGAGTTTTGTGTACTGTTTTGATCTCCTTGCCGAGAATAGGTATACTCATCATAGGGTAAAGGATATGCTATTTAGAACTGAGGTGAACAGAAATTCTTTTCATTCGGAAGATAGTGAACATTTGGAATTCTCTATCCTGGAGCTCTGGGAAGGCTCAATCATTGTGGGGGGTTTTTCAAAACAGAGATCGATAGATTTCTGGGCATTAAGAAAATCAAAGGAATTGGGCACTGAAAGCATTTTGTGGTAGTGGACCAGCCTTGATCTTAATGAAAGGTGGACCAGGCTGGAAGGGCTGAATGGCCTACTGATGCTCCTGTTTTTATTTACAGTCAATAATATATAATGAATATGATAGATAAGGATGGAACAACAGTCAAAAAGACCAGTTAAGATTTCCAGTGACAGATTTTGCAGTAAGAATCATTGGCATTTAAAAAAGTTTAATATGGACTGACATAGTGAAGAAATCCAGTAAGAATCTCAGAGCCACAACCCTGTGCAGAGAAAACCCAAAAGGAAAAAATATTCATCAAATCACAATGTGATTCTTTATCTGAGTATTACGATATAAATAATTTAGAATGTGAGAATATTTAAAACTACATCAATCCAATATGTATTAGAACAGTGTAATTAAAAAATGTCTCACTTAATCTTAACTTGCTTAAAGTTATCTTGAAATTACAAAAGGCACTGCACAAATGTAGTCTATTCGCTTTCAGTTGCATTCCTAATATAGGCAAACGAAGAATATACAAAATCAAAATTTCTTTATTTTTGCAAGAATTTCGACAGACATTTCAGCCAAAGATTAAATTTCTCTTAAGCCTCCTGTCCGTCTCATTATTGCATCTTAAATGAAAAATAAATAATGCTTCTGTATCTCTGCCTAAAATTGAAACCTCGCCTTAACTGTGTAAATACCTTGCCCCAAAACACATCAGAATTGGTTGCTGGATGTATGGTATCAGTCGCATTGACGCTGATTAGGATACAATTGTGGTAAATACAATGACTGGCACTAGGTGTCACTGTCTGCAAACAGTCATGGGTGATCTGACAAATGTCCACATCCTCTGCGTCTGAAAGAATAGAAATGTCAAAGGCCTGTTTTCCCCCAGTTAGCTTTAACTCCTCTTTTTTCCTCATACCTCCTGAAGGCGCTGACTGTGAGACCTAATTGTCCTCCAACATAGAGAAACAAAATGGTAATCACCGCTTTGATAAAACCCAGACCTCAGAAAAGTTTTTAGAAACAAAATCATTGGAAAACTCACGATTTTGTTGATTCAAACACATGGGTAATCCTTGCTGAAATCGCCACATTCTTGTAAACCTCACACCTGAGGAAAACGCCTGCTCTCTAATTGAGATGCCCAGGAAAACCCATAGACTGTGAAATCTCCACTCCCTCACGTGGCCGGTGCTGACAGAAATACCACTCCTTTAGACAAGCTGTTCCATGGAAACCAGAGCTCTTAGAAATCTCACCTCTTGTACACCTCATACCTTAGAAGCCCTTGGAATAATACACTATTGATAAACATGTGACAAGTAACATTTGCTCCACATTAGTACCAAGCAACAATTGTGTCCAACAAGATATGGAAGACTTAACTGGGTGAGGGCAAGTCCCAACACCATCCTGCCTCCTTACTCTCACGCTCACTCACTACCATATACTGTCAACAAAACGCACTGTTCTTTCTCACTAATGCTTCATCGAGGCCACATTTCCAACGTCAGGCAGATGAGAGTATCACCAACTACAGCCTCCCTTCTGAGGAACCTGCCTTCCTGACTTCTCAACTCACCTTTTACACTGGGTTAATTGGGAAAAAGAATCAGAGAGGAGTTGATGAGTACATGTTAGAGAGAATAAGCTGCATTGGTAGAGGGAGATAGGGCATGGGGGGATGGGATTGCTTCTCTGGCAGTAGCATGGTCTTTAGGCCGAAATAGCTACTTCTACATAGAACATCAAAGAGTACAACACAGGAACAGACCCTTCTGCCCATGGTGTCTATGATGAGCATGAGGCCTATGTAAACATGGTCTTTATCCCTCCATCCTTTGCTTGTTCATGTGCCTGTCTATATACCTCTTAAATGCTTGTATCTGCTTCCACCACCTGCCCTGTGCAAAATAACCTGCCTCATTAATTTCCTTTAAACTTTCCTTCTGTAAAGCCATTAGGGGCAGCAGAGTGGCGCAGCTGGTAGAGCTGCTGCCTCTGGCACAAGAGGCCCGGGTTTGATCCTGACCTTAGCTGGTATCTTTGTGGAGTTTGCATGTTCTCCCTGTGACCGTGTGGCCCAGTTTCCTCCCACATCCCAAAGACATGTGGGGTTGTAGGTTAATTGGCCTGCTTAAATAGCCCTGAGTGTGTAGGGACACAATGTGAAAGTGGGATAACATAGAACTAGTGTGAACGGGTGATCAATGGTCGGTGTGGACTCGTTGGGCCGAAGGACCTGCTCCCATGCTGTATCTCTAAACCAAATGAAACTAAATTATAAGATAAGGCTTGGAATAATATTACAGTGCCTTCATTGTCATTGGATCTAAATGTTGGAACTCTGTGGGAGTAGCTTCACTGGAAAGGTGACCAGTGTTCAGAATGAGACCACCACTTCCTCAGAGTAAGTATGGATGGCTAATAAATGCTGGCTTTGCCAAAGATCCCTATGTTACTTAATAAACATGTAAGAAAGATATATCCAAACATGAAGAAGGTTCAGACCCTTGATAATACTAGATAGTAAATACCCCTGAATAATCACAGGTTACTTTGGTTCCATTTTATTTTCTATCCCTGTAAGTCACAATCAGATACATGCAAAAATGGGCTTAAATTCATAGTTTCCTATGTAGCAGATGAGTTTTAAAAGCCTTTATCATTTAGGCCCTGTTGTGGTCCCTACACTCTTCACTAAAACCATGGCTGATCTTCTATAACTGTGTCATTTTGTAGCAACACACTCCATATCCTTTGATTTTTTTCATATCCAGAGATCTATCAAAGTCTCCACAGCCATACAGAACAGAGGATCCCCAAAATAGACACAGAATGCTGGAGTAATTCAGCGGGACATGCTGCATCTCTGGACAGAAGGAATGGGTGACGTTTCGGGTCGAGACCCTTCTTCAGATGAAGAAGGGTCTCGACCTGAAATGTCACATCCAGACTGAAGAAGGATCTCGACCCGAAATGGCACTCATTCCTTCTCTCCAGAGATGCTGCTTGTCCCGTTGAGTTACTCCAGCATTTTGTGTCTATCTTCGGTTTAAACCAGCATCTGCAGTTCCTTCCTGCACAGAGAATCCAAAAGTTCAGCACTCTCCGAGTGTAGAAATTCCTCCTCATCTCAGTCTTAAACAGTCTTTTCATTATTCAAACTGTGTGCTCTGTTCTAGACTCCAGTCAAGGAAAACATCCCCCCTCCAATTAGTCTTGTCAAGCTATTGAAGATTTGTGTATGTTTTGAAGGACTGCCTCACCTAGAGAATAGTGAATGGAACTGGACACCAGGGCACCTCTGACCTCAATGATTGAAGGAAATTTGATGTTGAAAGAGCTTAACATGGTTAGACCCAGGACACATTCCTGAGACATTCAGACAGTGATATACATCCTGGAGCTGAGATGATTAACCTCTCACAGGCACAATCACCTTCCCATGTTCCAGGCATGAATTACTACCAACCGAGAATTTTCTCCTCGATTTCCATCAACTTCAGTTTCGCTGCACTTTCACATCCGATTAGGTGAGACGGTGCCTTGTTGTCAGGAACAATCACTTTCACCTCAGCTCTGGAATTCAGGACTCTGGGAGTTCAGTGCGATTAATGCATGCATTACAGTTGCAGGAATTTACAGGCCACCAGGTCACATTGCTATGTCAACATTACCCATTCAGCTTTTCTCTGTCAACTGTTACAACGTGGTCATTGAGATTCAGTTGGGGCACGGTGCAGTATTTGCAGAGTTTTGATTGGCATTTTGAATTTATCCTTGTTTTTGAAGAGGTAGAACGCAATGTTCAACTTTTACCTGTCATGTTGTCTTTCCCATTTCAGAAATAAGAAATGTTAAGTTATTTGTTCTTTCCTGGTTTGATTTTTGCTTTTATTAATGTATTTTTAATTCTTACCTATTGGCTGTAAATTGCAACAAGTTGGAAATGTTTTAATACATTCCCAACATGGATATTTGCTTTATTGATAGTCTTCATCTATATTTAGTACAATAGCATTTATACAGTATCTACATTGGCAAAAAACTGGAGAAAGCAGGACAGGCAGTATCTCTGGAGAGAAAGAATGTTTGACGTTTCTTAGGTCTGAAGAAGGGTCTCGACCTGAGATGCTGCCTGTCCTGCTGAGTTACTCCAGCTTTTTATGTCTATCTTCGGTTAAAACCAGCATCTGCAGTTCCCACCTATACAATATCTATATCTGCATTGTAAACATCTACATTAAATTAAGTGATGCTTGAAGAATATTCTTAATACATATTTACGTACCATTATTAATTTATGATTCACACTACTCTTTTGAAAACTTGCTTTAAATAGCAAGGATGGAGGAGCAGAGATAGGGTCTAAACTGAGCCTCACATGGGGCGATGCATGGACCCTGGAACCATCATGGAGTGATTACCTACTGCACTCCAATACATGGGGCCCCACTCATGCATTGCAATGTCTAAGGTCAAACTTGCTTTCTTTATTTGCATCAGTACTCGTCAGACTGTCGGTCGTCTAGCTATGATTCTGCCTCAGGTTCTCTTTCTCTCTGCTGGCATGGCCTGAACTGCGAGGTATTTTCTACAGCTTTGCATCTCACACCTTTTACATATTCTGCATCTCTAACTTCCATCAATAACCTGTCAACCAGATGGTTTCATCAATAGCTTATCACCATGGCAATCTGGGCATCACATAATCAGAGATATTCTCTTTTTTCTATCAATCTCTCCCCCAACCTCTCTATAACTTAAAACTAACTTGTTTTCTCACTTTCCCAGTTCACTTGACATGTTAACTCTGCTTCTCTTTCTACATACACCACCTGCCCCTCTGAGTGCCTTCAGCATTTTCAGATTTTGATGTGAACAGTAAAAGTAATATCAACTTTGTATTAATAACGATAATTTACAATTTGGTCCTGAGCACGGGAAGACAACGTAAACTAAACAAAGACTTGATACCTGTTTTTGAACAGCTGGTACGGGCTAATGATGCTGCTACTGAGGGGCTCTAGGTGAGAGTGAGCTGGTGTCCTCTCCAGTTATCAGTGTGGGCCAGCTGAGACCCCAGGGTGAGGGGGGAAGAGGGGGCTGCCTCTTCCCTCTCACACATAGACTGGGAACCATCAGCCCAATCCAGCTCTGAAAACGCCCCACCTTTATAGTGTATTGCCCCTTGTCAGTAATGCAGATTGAGTCCAGAAACCCTCCATTACTGCTGCTAGTGAGTGCTGATCCCAGATCCACCGCTTGTTAAATTATGTGCGAACAATAACATCCATTATGGAGTTGGACGATGCTGGCCAGATTTCTACCAACCTCTGGGTATGAAAAGCCTTCCTCAAATCCCCTCTAAATCTCCTGCCCTCACATTATACCTATGCTTTTTGGTTATAGACATCTCTGCTTAGAGGGATAATTCTCACAAACTATCTTATCTTTGTCCCTCATCTCCATAACCTTACTTACGTCATATTCAGAAACCCCATTTGTCATCTCCACTTCAAGGAAACAAATTCATCCTATCCAGTAACTCTGGAGCTGAAACACTCCATCCCAGGCAACATTCTGGTGAATGTCCACTGCACCTTCTCCAGTATAATCACTTCCTTCCTAGACTGTGGTAACCAGAACAGCACATCATTCTCCAGCTGTGTCCTAACAACTGTTTTATATAGAAGCAAGGAACTGCAGGTGCTGCTTTCACAAAGTGCTGGAGTAACTCAAGGGGTCAGGCAGAACATGGATAGAACATGGATAGGGGAAGGTTTGGGTTGAGACCCTTCTTCAGACCGTCACCTATTTATGATCTCCAGAGATGCTGCTAAGCGTGCCCTGCTAAATTACTTCAGCACCTTGTATCTGACTGTTTTATATAGTTGTGCCACAATCTACCTGCTCTTAGCACAGATTCGGTACCACAGAATAGTTTGATTTCTTAACCACTTATCGAACTGTGCTGTTACCTTCAGAGGACATATGTATGAAGCTTGCTTTCTTCCTCGGCACTTCTGAGAGTCCTACCTCAATATACATTGAGTATTTACAAGCTTTCTTAATTTCCCCCTCCAAAAAACGCCTCCGATTTTTCACAGAATTCATTCATTCACACAGAATGTTTCACAGAATTTTCACAGAAAATTCCTTCTACCATTTTCCTGATCGTCTTACCATTATTTCCTAATCACAGTAGTGCAACTGGTAGAGCTGCTGCCTCACAACGCCAGACACCCAGTTTTGATCCTAGCCTCAGGTGAATGGAGTTTGCATGTTGTTATCCCTGTGACTACAGCTTCCTCCGGATCCTCTAATTTCCACCCACATTCCAAAGTCATCTGGGTTTGTAGGTTAATTTGTTTCTGTAAATTGCCCCCAGTGTGCAGGCAATGGATATGAAAGTGCAATTACATAGAATAAGTATAAACGGGTGTTCAATGGTCAGCATAGACTCCGTGGGCCGAAGTGCCTGTTTCCAAACAGTATCTTACAATAACATTTCAATCAATCAAATTAACAAACAGCAAACATCCCAATGCAGTTCACAACAATAATCCTCCATCATTAATTTCTGCCATCTATTTGCAAACCAATTTCAGTTCCAATTTGCCAAATTGCATTGTTTTTTTTGGGGTTCTCATCTTTGGAACAGTTTCTCATGCAAGATCCTGTCAAGGGCCTTATTGCTGATGATGAAGACTTCATGAACTGTTCTGCCCCCATCAACACGTAGTCACATTGAAAAATGGAGTAAAATGAATCAGATTGGATCTCCCCTAACAAAGAAACGTTATTCTTGATTAATCCCTGTCTCTCCAAATGCGAATGAACCCTGCACCTCAGATTTTTTCCAATAATTTCCGCACTATTGATGTTCGATTTGTTTGCCTTCTTCTGCTGACCTTCTTCAGCAAAGGTATCGCATTTGTTGTCCTCTTGCCATGTGGCACCCCTTTTGTGACCAGGGAAGATAGTTCCGCCGGAGTGCCAACAATCTTCTCCCTTCTCCCACAGCAGCTTCATGTCTTGGATCAAAAAATTGTGGTAGTGTCAAATATTGTAAAAATCCACAATTTCCACAAAAATCACTATTTAGGTAGGATTTTAACACATAATTTATTGATTCATTACATGATGTAATACAAGTGTACATATGTATTTGCTGTAGATCAATCTTTACCAAATTCATCTGTGCCAAAGTTCATGTATATCAAAATCATTCCATCATATGAATATATCGAATTTTGATGTATGATTTTATTTATCAAAATATAAATAGTAAATGTGCTGCATATAAACATTTAGCAGGAATTGAGTTTACACAACGGAAGAAATGTTAAACAAATGTTTTCACAATTAGCAGGCTGTCGTTTGAGCTGAGATGTGTGGCCAGCTGACCTCCAGACTGTGGAGGAAACTGCTAACAGTTAATGTACAGTTTGTCAAATGGAAAATATTCAGGATTTTGCATGTCACCATGTAAATGATCTGCATGCTTTTGTTTTTTTTTGTTACTGCTTCAAAGGATATGAACATAGAAAATGGTTGATTTGATGAGGAGAGTAAAGAGGATTAGTTCTGTGTGCCTGACGGAGACAGATTGGTTTTACAGAATGAGAGGACAACAACAGGGAAGAGCAATATGAGCTGAAGTTTGCTTTAAACTTCCTAAACTCTGCTTTATGGGAGGTAGACGGGCAGCAGGCAATTAAACGTGATTGGATTAGACATGCCTGTAACTCTGAAATGGCTGAACAAGCCTCTGTTGAATTGATGCTGGAATCTGTTGTGGACCTGCTGAGGTGTTGTCTGCACATTTCTGCATCCCAGCATGCCACCTAGATGTTTGCTCGTCAGTGGACGCAAATCTTCCACTGGCTACTCCGTACCTTTTGAATGACCAGACCTTCAGCAGATTCCTGCTGAAAGCTGGGAACCCTCACAGCCATCTGTTAGTATGTCACACAGATTTGGAAAGAAATGTGTTATCGCTACGTGTCAACTGTGCAACAGTAAGAACTATTTTGCTTTAGGAAGATCTTTGCTCGCTCGCATCTGTTTCCTTTTGACAGATTTTTCATTTTTCCACTATTCGACGGCATCAAATTTTCAGTCGGCAGGGATGCAAATTCTCCCAATGAATTTCAATGAAACTGGATTCAACAAAGAGGGAGAATTTTTAATATGTGTTTGCAGAATTACCAATATAATTCCATTGTGTTCACGTAAAGATTGAAGCATTTGCATTCTAATTATCCTACAAGGTTT
The DNA here is from genome assembly GCA_038087875.1 of Malacoraja senta. Taxonomy (NCBI): domain Eukaryota; kingdom Metazoa; phylum Chordata; class Chondrichthyes; order Rajiformes; family Rajidae; genus Malacoraja; species Malacoraja senta. The sequence goes on along the minus strand of CM075985.1, from coordinate 22,305,378 downwards.
TGAAAGGTTGTTGTCAAAGCACAAAAAAAACACACTCTTTTTGACAGGTAGACAAAAATGCTGGAGAAACTCAGCGGGTGAGGCAGCATCTATGGAGCGAAGGAAATAGGCAACGTTTCAGGTCGAGACCCTTCTTCAGACTGATGTGAGGGTGGGGGGGGGAGGGAAGAAGAAAGGAAGAGGCAGAGACAGGGGACTGAGGGAGAGCTGAGAAGGGAAGGAGAAAGCAGGGACTACCTGAAATTAGAGAAGTCAATGTTCATACCGCTGGGGTGCAAACTGCCCAAGCGAAATATGAGGTGCTGCTCCTCCAATTTATGGTCATCCTCACTCTGGCCATGGAGGAGGCCCAGGACAGAAAGGTCGGATTCGGAATGGGAGGGGGAGTTGAAGTGCTGAGCCACCGGGAGATCAGGTAGGTTAATGCGAACCGAGCGGAGGTGTTGGGCGAAGCGATTGCCAAGCCTACGCTTGGTCTCACCGATGTAGAGCAGCTGACATCTAGAGCAGCGGATGCAATAGATGAGGTTGGAGGAGGTGCAGGTGAACCTCTGCCGCACCTGGAAAGACTGCTTGGGTCCATGAATGGAGTCAAGGGGGAAGGTAAAGCGACAAGTGTAGCATTTCCTGCGGTTGCAAGGGAAAGTGCCAGGAGAAGGGGTGGTTTGGGTAGGAAGGGATGAAATGACTAGGGAGTTACGGAGGGAGCGGTCTCTGCGGAAAGCAGACAGTGAAGGAAATGGGAAGATGTGGCCAGTGGTGGGATCCCGTTGGAGGTGGCGAAAATGATGGAGGATTATTTGTTGTATGTGACGGCTGGTAGGGTGGAAGGTGAGGACAAGGGGGATTCTGCCCTTGTTACGAGTGGGGGGATGGGGAGTGAGAGCAGAGTCACGTGGTATAGAAGAGACCCTGGTGAGAGACTCATCTATAGGAGAAGAGGGGAACCCCCGTTCCTTGAAGAATGAGGACATCTCATCCTGGGTGCAGATGCGGCGTAGATGGAGGAATTGGGAGTAGGGGTGGAGTCCTTACAGGAAGCAGGGTGGGAAGAGGTGTAGTACAGATACTGATTCCCATGGCTATCTCCTCATCCCCATGTGACCTCCTGGATATTTCCATTTTCCATTTTTTTAATTTCAGATTTCTAGCAAAAGCCATATTTTGCTTTTGTATCTTCCCCTATTGTCTACCAACTGGGTGAACACAATGCTTAGCCTGTGCCTTGAGTACGTATCCCATCCCATTCCCACATTCCCACTAACATTTTTGTGATGTGCACCTCGCAATGATCAGAAGACTCACTTTGTCCTCCCATGAAGTGGAGAGACTAGAGGCAAGTAGGCATTGGAGCCTGAGGACCAGTGATGGAAATGGGGGGGGGGGGGGGTACGCAGGGGGACGGTGTTCCCCTAGTTTTCAGTTTCCAGTTTCCATCCTGTGCATGAATTCGCAGCTTTATCCTGCGCTACTTAATCCAAGGGCGAGCGAACGCGCGGACAGCGAACGTGCGGACAGACGGACGAAAGCAACGATCACAGAGCGGAATAGGTGACATTTCGGGTCAAGACCCTTCTTCAGACTGAATCAGGGGAAAGAGGAACAAAGACATATAGACGGTACTAAGGACAAATGAATGGAAGATATGCCTATATCTCCCGTTTCCCTTTCCCTTGACTGTCAGGCTGAAGAAGGGTCTCGACCCGAAATGTCACCTATTCCGCTCTATGATCGTTGCTTTCGTCCGTCTGTCCGCACGTTCGCTCGCTCTTGGTGCCGGCGCTTCTCCCCTCAGACTGCGCCAAACACACACACACACACAGCATGTCTGGCAGATCGGTGCGGGTCGAGACCAGGAGCAGGGCGAAGGATGACATCAAACGGGTCATGCCAGGGGGACATTTTTAAAAAACACTCGAAGGAAATAGATGTTTAACAAAAAAAAGGGTGCCGGCAATCGCTCCGTGTCTGTGTCGGAGGGAAGGGGAGAGGGGGGTGGGGGGATGGCTTGAGTGGGTGCAGGATTTTATGGAACTCCTTCCTAATAGCAATATTTTGTACTAGACGAAGTGGGACCCGTTGGGTCCCATTTTCACACGTGAGGGCTGGTCCCCCAACGCAATATTCCACCTCTCCACCAATTCCAATATTGGTGGCCAGTGGGAGGGGGGGGAGGCTTTCCGGAGCGCTAGTATGGGTGTTGTGGGCCGAAGGGACTGGTTTCCAGAGGGCTATTATGGACATTGTGGGCCGAATGGATTCTTGGGCTGGCAGCTCAGTCACTCATGCCTGGTGGGCTGGCAGCTCAGAAACTGCCAGAAATTCTGCCAAAAACAGGTGAGAGACTCTGTGAGAGAGAAGGGGGAGAGGGTGGAGAATCAATTTTAGTCATTTTTCATCTTTTTCTGCAGATTACAGCAATGAAGGATGAAAGTCTATCCTGGCCTGGATCTCACACGGAGCCAATGAAGGGAGGGAGAAAAATACTGAGATGAGGTTTAATACTTGCAGGGGGAATACTTTCTGATGGGCCGAAGGGACCTCCTGGGCTAGTACAGGCCTGATGGGCAGAAGGGGCTCTTTAAAATAAATCTGAGTGAAATCTCAGTGAAAGGCACTTTTTCTGGACTTTTCCTGGCCTGGCACAGGCCTTTTGGGCCAAAATGCTCCTCCTGGGTTAATACGTGCATTTTGGGCAAAAGGCACTGGTTTCTCGGCTAATATGGGCCTTGTGGGCCAAAATTAGTGGTTTCAGGCAGGCCAAACAACTCATTTCATTTCATTTCAATTTCAAGCACAGGGCAGGTCAAACAGCTCATTGCATTTTCATTTCATTTCCATTTCAATTGCAGTTTCAAGCACAGGGCAGGCCGAACAGCTCATTGCATTTTTATTTCACTTCCATTGCCATTGCAGTTTCAAGCACAGGGCAGGCCAAAGAGCTCATTGCATTTTCATTTCATTTCCATTGCCATTGCAGTTTCAAGCACAGGGCAGGCCGAACAGCTCATTGCATTTTCATCACTTCCATTGCCATTGCAGTTTCAAGCACAGGGCAGGCTGAACAGCTCATTGCATTTTCATTTCACTTCCATTGCCATTGCAGTTTCAAGCACAGGGCAGACCGAACAGCTCATTGCATTTTCATTTCACTTCCATTGCCATTGCAGTTTCAAGCACTGGGCAGGCCAAACAGCTCATTGCAGTTTCATTTCACTTCCATTGCCATTGCAGTTTCAAAGCACAGGGCGGGCCAAACAACTCATTTCATTTTCATTAAGGGCTAACAAATCATTTATTCAAGTACATTGCAGACTTACAGTTCAGTTGATTCACAGCAGAATGAGAGTCGTGGCCTCTCCCTCGCAATCTTGCAGAGAGACTGAGTCATGTCCAGGCATCTGGGGTTTTATAGTCCTGCCCCCCCCCCCTTAAAAGGGGCGTTACCTTCATCACGGTGATTAACAGGAGAGAGGATCTCAAGGTTTTTTAAACACTCATAACACTTTTATTTTTAATCGATCGGAAAAATACTCGGGGCCTGCACAGCGGAGGAGGACTAAGAGTAAGATGGCCAAAAATCACAGCCATAAAAGGTAGCATTTTTTCTAAAATCAATATACAGCGCAGACAGGAAGTGGTCAAGATGGGACTTTTAATTATATAGATGTTCAAAGTTAATAAGGAAGACTAGGCAGGAATATCAAAATGATCACCTGCAGCTGAGAAACAAAAAGATGATTTGTGCATGAAGAAGCCATGACCAAAGCAAATATACTAGAGCGGAGATGGAAGCCGGTTACGGAAATGGTGCTGAAGATTACCCATGATCCTACCACAGCTTTTTTGTCGAGTGGACTATCTTGCTCCGCTATAGGATCTTTGGTTTCCAGTCTCCATGAGATGGAGAGTGTGGAGGAAAGTAGCGCTGTAAGAGCAGTCCATGTCTTTCACCAGATCATTGGAACTTTTCCCAATTCCATAATGACTGTCTAAGAACTTGGCCCTCATCAGACCTATCGTCTCTCTGCAGTAAATGGAGTTCACCTCCTGGACGCTCAACTCGTAGACCACCCGCTCCTTCCTGAAATGGATATCAAAGAGCTGTAAACCGCTGGCGGGAATGTGGTGGAACGCAAATTCCCAGTCAAAGTAGCGAACGTGGTTGTTTACAACATGGTATCTTGGTCCACGTGGCTCGTACTGGAGGGGGCCGTAGGTTTGAAACTTCTGGCGAGGTCTCAGCGAGGCGTAGTTGGGATCCGAATCCGTCCTTTGGATCTCTCTCGCTCTCTCACTCCCTCTCTCTCACCCTCTCGCCTCGGCATTCCCGGAATAATTTGGCATTTTGCGGGGTCGGCTGCATCTGCGGTTCCTGGGTGGGGGGAACCCTGGCCCGTGGCAGCTCCTGGTCCGTTCCCTCCGTGGGTGCCGCCTGGCCCGCTGAGTTCCTCCAGCACTGTGTTTTTTGTTTGGCTCTGGAGTTGAAGGTGGGCACGGGGGGGGGGGGGTGGGGGGGCTGGGGTGGCTAGTGGGACAGGCGGCGGCTCTGGGGATTGGGTGGCATTTCGAACCAAGACCCTTCTGCAGACAATCACAAGTACTCTCACCAACGAGAGTTCAGTTCAGTCTGAAGAAGGGTCTTCTCTCCAGAGTCCCTGCCTGTCCCGCTGATTTACTCCAGCTTTATGTCTAACTTCAATTTCAAGAGTTAAATAAAAAACGCAGAGTGCTGGAGGAACTCAGCGGGCTAGGCAGCATCTGTGGAGGGAATGGATTAGGAGTTGTTTCGGGCCATGGTTCTTCTTCAATAGGAAGGAACTGCAGATCAAAGATACCAGAGCGGGTACTGGTATCTTTGCTGCAGATCAGGCATGATATTCTTCCGATTTAAATCATAATTCCGATTTTATTGTTTTCCTATTTGTCAATTTTTTGTGCCGATTATTTGGCAGCCAATCAACCGCTGTCTATAAGGGGGTTGCGTCCAATCACCGACCAGCTTCCCTTAAAATTCCCGTCCAATCAACCAATCGGTCTCCTCCCGTCCACTCAGCCGCTGTCTCCAAGGCCATTGTGTCCAATCACATAATGCGCTGGTCACTCGCCAGCCAATCAGACACATTCTCCAATCAATCACCGACCTGCTTCCCTCACCGAAGCAGACGATGGCTGCAGCCAACAGAGAGAGAGAGAAAGAGAGAGAGAGAGAGATGCAAGAAAGCAGCTATGGCATATAATGCACAATAAACAATATTATAAATACACAATAAACAAGTTATGCATTCTTGTACTCTTACATGGGTATGACCGCACATTAAAAAAAATCCCCTCCCCCCCCCTTTCCTTCCCAACCTAAGCCGCACGGACCTTAGAGTACCCCTAGTTCCTAAAACCCATTTCCATCACTGCTGAGAACCCACCCTCAGACCACCCTAATGACAACTCATGGTGTCAATGGTCTTTTCAGATATTCCTAAGTGTCTCTGATGACAAGAAAATATTGATCAATAGAAAAAATGTTGATAAAAATTGAAAAATTGAATTGAAAATTGTCCCGCTGGAGTAATTCAGCGGGACAGGCAGGGACTCTGGAGAGAAGACCCTTCTTCAGACTGAACTCTTGTTGGTGAGAGTACTTGTGATTGGCTGCAGAAGGGACTTGACTCAAATGTTGACAAAAATTGAATATAAATATAATATAACATATACATATTTCCATATATATATGGATTTTTAAAAATTATATAATTAAAGTTGCCTTGCCTAATTAAAGTTGCCTTGCCTTCTATATAATTAAAAGTCTAATCTTGACCACTTCCTGTTTGCGCTTTATATTGATTTAAAAAAAAACACTACCAAGTACGGCTGTGATTTTTGGTCATCTTACTCAGAGTCCCCCTCCACTCATCTGGTACCGAAGATTTTTCCCATCCATGAAAATTAAAAGAGTTATTAGTGTTTTAAAAATGTTGAGATTCTCTCTCCTGTCAATCGCGCCATGAAGGCCACGCCCCTTCTGGTGGGAGGGGGGAGGGACTATAAAACCCAGAAGTGTGGGTGTGGGTCAGTCTCTGCAAGATGGTGGAGGGAGAGGTCATGACTCGCTGTCTTTAGTGGCCTTGCACCTTGCTTGAAGTGGTAAGAAACTGCAATTGAATTTGGTGGCCTTGCACCCTGCTTGAAATGGAATTTGAAGGAATAGCCGTGAGTCAACTGCCAGCCCACCAGCCATGAGTGAGTGAGCTGCCAGCACAACAGGCTTGAGTGACTGAGCCGCCAGCCCAAGAATCCATTTGGCCCACAATGTCCATACTAGCCCTCTGGAAACCAGTCCCTTCAGCCCACGACACCCGTGCTAGCGCTCCAGAAAGCCCCCCCCCCCCCCCACTGGCCACCAATATTGGAATTGGTGGAGATGTGGAATATTGCGTTGGGGGACCAGCCCTCCCGTGTGATGCTGGGCCCCAATGGGTCCCACTTAGTCTAGTACATATATATTTTTAAATTCCAGATATATGGAAATATATAAGTTTAATCAAATATAGATAGGCAACTCCATTCAGTTGAATGGGGCATATCAGATATATATAAGGAGCTGCAGGATATATATTAACAAAACGTCAATAAGATGCAGGATAAAGATTCCCATCGATGGACAACAAGGGCTGATGCTTATAAAAATTTACTGATCGCACTCTAATAGTGAACCTAAATAGTATAAAGATAGAAATAGATTACATTTCTACATGTGAGTGTGTGCAGTTCTTTTTAAGGGATAAATTGACTCCAAACTAATGCTATCCAAAACAATAAAGTTAAACCTCCAACTATTCAGCAAATCATATGGAGACAATTGCAGAATTAACTTTTTAAGACACTAATCTTTCATCTTTCAATTTTTATTAGAGTATTAACCAAATGCCAAGTCACTGTGCTAATAGGAATGCAGCTGAAATGTTCCATGTAACCCATGCTCCATGGGTTCTTTCTCTTTCCTTCTGATCCACCTAGGTTCTCTCACCTGCCCTTCTTTCCAACAATCCTCTCTAACCCAGTTTCTTTCCCCAACCCCACCTGGTTCAGCCTACCCATCACCTACAGAATTACTCCAATACGTCTCGTAAACACTCCCCAATGGTTTTATCTGCCTTGCAACCCTCCTTCCTCTGCTTCCACTTATCACCCTTCCATAGTTAATAGAATCTAGAATTTGCAGTCCTTTATAGTCTCCACTCATCACCTTACAGTCTCTGTCCCTCTGTCCCCCTCTCCTCCACCCACCTGGCTCCACTTGCCTATCATCCCTCTCCTCACCTGGATCCATCTATTGCCTGCCAGAGCCTTCACACCTCTCCCCCTCACCTCTTTATATTGTCTCTCTCCCCACCACACTCTCGGTCCTACTGCAGGGTCTCTGCTTCCACAGATGCTGCCTGACCCGCTGAGTTCGTCCAGCACTTTGTTATTCGCTGCAGCTCAGTTCATAGCTTGGTTTTACAGATCAGTTCATATTCTGGCTTGGTACTAAAACAAATTTGCACTGCCTCCAGCCATGAAATAGTGTGTCCTTGTTGCTTCATAAGATGCCAAATTCCTGATAAGCCTAATTCCTGTGATAGCTACTGTGCTTTGAAACATGCTTCAAAATAAGCGGCTTCCTTTGATGTGCCATTCCCTGCCAAGGACAAGCTGACCGTTCAGCTGACTGGCTAATCAGTAATAGGTAAGAGTGCTAGCTTTTACTTTGCTGTCTAGCAGATGAACTATTTACCACATTTTAAAATTGTGTGGGGAGAAAGTGACAATGCAGAACAAGAAGGCGCGTTGCTGCTGCCTCACAGCTCCAGTGACATGGGTTCAATCCTAACCTTGGGTAGAACATAGAACATAGCACATAAACAGTACAGCACAGGAATAGCCCCATTGATACTGTCTGTGTTCTCCCTGTGACCATATGAGTTTCCCATGGGTGCTCAACTTTCCTCCCTGGTGCCAGTGTTCTATTGGATGGTCAGTTAATTTGCGACAAAATATTGCTGCTCGAGCCATTGGGTAGCAGGAGAACCAGAAGGGAACTGATTGGAATATTAGAGGAAAAGAAGGATTGGTGTAACTGGGTGTCTAATGTCTAGCCTGGGCGGGGTGTCTGGCATGGGCGGGGTGTCTGGCATGGCCGGGGTGTCTGGCATGGGCGGGGTGTCTGGCGTGGGCGGGGTGTCTGGCATGGCCGGGGTGGGCCAGTGGACCTTTTCTGTGCTGTATGAGCTACGTGTCTTAAATTGGATATCTCCATCAACCAATTTCAAAACAAATGACTGGGTACCATGACAGATTGCTCGCCTTGCACTCTTATCTTACTTACATCAGGACTCAGTTCATATAAATCAGATATTTGATTTTTAAAGAAATGTAATATCTGAAAAAATCTTTTCTTTAGAATCAACATATTTTGTACACTCATGAGGTTCGGTGCATCTGAGGTGTCTCTTATGTTTGCTGTTCCTTTGAGCAGGTTGTTGTGTCAGTGTGGACCGGTGCTTCTCAGGGGTGTAATATACCTGCCCATCATTCAGGGCTAATGTTCTTGATGATCCTCTGCTCCTGTGCTGAATCCAGGGAATGTCTTCCTAAGGCCCAGATGTGGGAACACCAAGCTTTGGGATATTAATATGTCTTAGAATTTCACTATTGTAGCCCTATCACCTGATTGGACTTGCGGGCAGAAATCAATGTAAAAAACAAAAGAACAGCTTTGAAGTGCTGGGCACATTGCTTTTGAGATGGCGCCTGCCGGCGGCGACTTTTGCGGAGCACCAGAACCTAAAAGGCTTAGATACAACTTCAATCAACTCACCTGAATCAGGAAAACGGCAGCAAACGGTGCAGTTTCGGACAAGCTGCTTGAGCACCTCAAGGCTCTCGCAATTTTGCGATCTCCCGCAGCTGCGGGAGCCACGGACTTTAAACTTTCCCACGCTGGCTGTAAAACTCCCGACCCGACTGAGGAACCCAGGTACGGTACCTGGAAACCCCGGGATGACCTCCAGAGCCGACGAGCTGGATCCTCCAGGAACAATGAAGCTGGAGCTGCCGACTTTGAATGTACCCCCGTTCGTTGCGGAGCTGGAGCTGCCGTATGTGAAGGAATCCCCGTTCCAGCGCAGGTCCGCAGATACAGCAGGTACAGTAAGCACAGTACCTGGAAACAAAGAGGAAGCATCCATTGTGTCCGGAAACGTGGCCGGCGGGCAGGACTTCAGGTCAGACTGAAGCGCAGGGGACTTTGGCCCCTCTCCCTACTATCCTACTGGCCAACGTACAGTCCCTTGAAAATAAAGAGGAGGACTTAAGGGCAAGACTGCTTTATCAAAGGGAGCTGAGGCAATGCTCTGTGTTCTGTTTTACAGAGACATGGCTCACCCCCAGCTCCCCAGACTCAGCGGTCCAGCCTGAAGGGTTTTCCATCCATCGTATGAACCGTACACTGGCATCTGGGAAAGGGAGAGGAGGGGGCGTCTGCCTCATGGTCAACTCTGCGTGGTGCTCAGACGTGGCAGTCCTGTCCAACTCCTGCTCTCCACACCTCGAACATCTGGCGGTGAAGTGTCGTCCCTTCTACCTTCCAAGGGAATTCACCTCCATCATCCTGACCGCGGTCTACATCCCACCCCAGGCAGACATCCGTCTGGCACTGGAGGAGCTGCACGCCGTGGTCAACAAACATCAGACGTCTTACCCCGAGGCATTTACCACCATTGCTGGGGACTTCAATAAGGCAAACCTAAAGAAATCACTCCCTAATTTCCACCAACATGTCTCCTGCTGCACCAGAGGACCAAACACCCTCGACCACTGCTACACCACCATCAAGAATGCCTATTGCTCTATCCCTCGCCCTCACTTCGGTAAATCCGACCATACTGCGGTGCTGCTTCTTCCTGTGGGGGGGGGGGGGGGGGGTGGGGGGGGGAGGGCAGAGGAACAACTACAGGACTGTTTGGAGTCTGTAGACTGGGCAATGTTCAAGGACTCGGCAACGGACTTGAACGAATACGCCACAGTCGTTACAGACTTCATTAAGAAGTGTGTGGACGACTGCATCCCTACAAAAACCTTCCGAGTGTTTCCCAATCAGAAACCTTGGATGAACTTTGAGATCCGCACTCTTCTGAAGACCAGACACCGGGCATTCATGTCTGATGACACAGTGGTCTACAAGAAGTCCAGATACGACCTTGGTAAGGCCATCAAAAAGGCCAAGAGGGACTTCTGCTCCAAACTGGAGGATGAGACAGATGTTCGGCAGCTGTGGCGGGGCCTGAATGCAATCACCTCCTACAAGGCGAAATCAGGAGGCAGCTCGAATGTCGGCGAAACATCACTCCCTGATGAGCTCAATGCGTTTTACGCACGCTTTGATAGGGAGAACACCGATGTGCCTTCCCAAGCTCCCATTCGCTGTGATGGTATTTCAGTCTCAGTCACAGAGGCCGACGTCAGGAAATCCTTCAGAGGGGTGAACCCTCGAAAAGCGCCTGGACCTGATGGTATACCTGGTCGTGTTCTAAAAACCTGTGCGGACTCACTGGCTGGAGTTTTTACGGACATTTTCAACCTCTCACTTCTGAGGTCTGAGGTTCCCACCTGCTTCAAAAGGGCATCAATTATACCGGTGCCCAAGAAGAGCTAGGTGACGTGCCTCAATGACTATCGACCTGTGGCACTAACGCCAGTGGTGATGAAGTGCTTTGAGAGGTTGATCATGGTGCAAATCAACTCCCACCTCGACAAAAACCTGGACCCACTGCAGTTCGCTTACCGCCACAACAGATCAACGGTGGATGCGATCTCGCTGGCCCTCCACTCTGCTCTGGACCACTTGGACAACAAAAACTCATATGTCAGGCTGTTATTCATCGATTACAGCTTGGCATTTAATACAATCATCCCCTCCAAGCTGGTTACCAAACTCGCAGAACTGGGTATCTGCGCATCCCTCTGCAATTGGATCCTCGACTTCCTCATTCTCAGACCACAGTCTGTTCGTATTGATGGAAATGTGTCAGACTCGATAACAATCAGCACGGGAGCACCTCAAGGCTGCGTGCTCAGCCCCCTGCTGTACTCACTCTATACTCATGACTGCGTAGCCGGTCATAGTGCGAACTCCATCATCAAGTTCGCTGACGACACCACTGTTGTGGGACGTATCACTGATGGGGATGAGTCAGAGTACAGAAGAGAGATCGAGCAACTGTCCATATGGTGCCAGCACAATAACCTGGCCCTCAACACCAGCAAAACCAAGGAACTGATTGTGGACTTTGGAAGGAGTAGGATGGGGACCCACAGTCCCGTTTATATCAATGGGTCGATGGTTGAAAGGGTCAAGAGCTTTAAATTCCTGGGCGTGCACATCTCTGAAGATCTTTCCTGGTCCGAGAACACTGATGCTACTATTAAGAAAGCACATCAGCGCCTCTACGTCCTGAGAAGATTACGGAGAGTCGGTTTGTCAAGGAGGACTCTCTCTAACTTCTACAGGTGCACAGTAGAGAGCATGCTGACCGGTTGCATCGTGGCTTGGTTCGGCAACTTGAGCGCCCTGGAGAGGAAAAGACTACAAAGAGTAGTAAACACTGCCCAGTCCATCATCGGCTCTGACCTCCCTTCCATCGAGGGGATCTATCGCAGTCCCTGCCTCAAAAAGGCTGGCAGTATCATCAAGGACCCACACCATCCTGGCCACACACTCATCTCCCTGCTACCTTCAGGTAGAAGGTACAGGAGCCTGAAGACTGCAACGACCAGGTTCAGGAATAGCTACTTCCCCACAGCCATCAGGCTATTAAACTTGGCTCGGACAAACCTATGAACAATAATAGCCCATTATCTGTTATTTGCACTTTATCAGTTTATTTATTTATGTGTGTATATATTTATATAATGATATATGGACACACTGATCTGTTTTGTAGTCAATGCCTTCTATGTTCTGTTGTGCTGAAGCAAAGCAAGAATTTCATTGTCCTATCAGGGACACATGACAATAAACTCACTTGAACTTGAGAGAAAACAGTAACCAAGACAACATGGAAACAGGCCATACACAAAATGCCAGAGTAACTCAGCGGGACAGGCAACATCTCTGGAGAGAAGGTAGACCCGAAATGTCACCCATTCCTTCCCTCCAGAGATGCTGCCTGTCCCGCTGAGCTACTCCAGCTTTTGTGTCTATCTTCAGTTTAAACTAGCATCTGCAGTTCCTTCCTTCACATTGAAACAGGCCATTTGGCCCACTGAGTCCACGCTGACCATTGATCACATTAGTTCTATGTTATCCCACTTTTCTACAAACGAAGGACAACTTACAAAGGCTAACTAAGCTACAAACCTGCACGTCTTTAAGATGTGAGAGCATCCGGAGGAAACCCACAGAGTCACAAGGAGAACATGCAGACTCCGCACAGACAGCACCCGAGGTCAGGATTGAACCCAGGTCTCTGGTGCTGTGAGGCAGCGGCTCTACCAGCTGCGCCACTGTGCCACCACAGGCCTGCAGTATCTGTGTATTCTAGATGATGGCAAAGCACCTCAGGAGTTGAAAAAAATAACAATATCACTGTCTGTCCTCCTGGTAATTCAGCTTAGTCCAAGGTCTCTCCTCTTCTGCCATCTGATTTACACAACACTGTAGAAGGCAAAATACCAACTTTTCCTAAACCTGCTGCAGATCGAGCAGACGAGTGGGACCAATCCCACCGACTTCGAAGGAATTATCCAGCCTTCTTCTATTGCAACCGTGCAGCCCTGGAAATCAGAGAGCTGGCAAAACACCTGGATTTCTGTTTTTATTGACCCCTACACCAAGTGAATGGCATTATCAGGATTTTCAGGGCTATTCTGTTACCTTCAACAGCACAAAGATTAAAACAATTATCCCTTAAGTAGCTTACGATTAATTAGCTTACCTCTCCAAACAAACTATAGCATCACACCCAAATTGTCGTATCTCAGTTTTTTCCCCATAGATGCGTGAATTTTTGAACATGTTCTGTATTTGTTTCCTATTTCCAGAATGTGCAATTTTTTTGTTTATTTTTCTATTCATTAATCATTTGGTTTCTAACAGTCCTTGCCTTGGTCACACGCATGATTAACTACCTCCCACCACACTCGGTGCTTTTCAAAGATTACTTTTGCAAACTCACACCTTGCTGGAAGATTGAAACACTTTCACGTGGGGACTGTGAATTCACGAGATCCTATAAACCCTTTAATTACCCAGTAAGATCTTTCTTTCCTCAGGATGCAATTAGTTAAAATTTTGAAGGAGAGAGTTAGGTAAAGGATAAAAAATCATGTAATCCATCTTACTTTACACCTCTGCACATGGCAGCACATTTTGGTATTATCGTTCAATGTTGCCCAGTGTTTGAATAGGTGCAGTCTCCTGGCACACTCCTCAATCCCAGAGGATATTACAGATTGGGGTAAAGATTTAGTGCATGGTTTCCATTCTCTTGAGTGCATCAATGAGGAGGAATCACATCCCACTTTTTCCAGAGGTTGACATGACCCTGAGGCTCTTTGATCGATGGGTAACTAAAAAATCACCAATGGATATTTTACCATTTGCCTGGTCCTTTGAAAATCTAAAACTGCCATCAGACTTAGGAGAGCCTTCCTGTCACCAGTAGACATATTTCTTCAGTGAACACCATCAAGGGACTGGCATTGCTTTCATGTGGGAAGACTTTAGGTAGCACTAGCTAATCAATAATAGAATTCATGGTCTGCATTTCAGGGCCATGCACATTTTCAAGGATATTCTGATTGCAGTTAATTACTTTCCATGGCATTACTTTCTGTGGGGGGGGGGGGGGTACTATTTGTGTCAGTACCTGTTTCAGCAAGCTGGAAAACGATGCCTGGCGACCACAAACAAGGCCAATGGCTCCATTATACGTTGGGTGTTTAGTAGGTCAGTGCGTGCAGCCAACAAATTGTTATTATAGTTTAGTCTTGGGCTGGTTTGGGGCAGACCAGCCCTTTATAAGTGATGGGGCTATCTGTCCACAAGTAGCTAGGAGGGTGCTGGCATTACAAGAGGCAGCTCCCCACTCTGCTTCTCTCTAGAACCAGGCTACCATCCTCAGCCAAACGGACACGATATGTGTTACACTTAGACTGGCTGCAGTCAGACGGGGCTCAGGTTGGGTTTGGAATGGTTCTGGTGGGACATTGGTCTTGTTTGGATTGATTCTGCTCATATCAGGGTCCAGAATTGGATTTTGGCCATTGTAGGGTCAGGTCTGGATTTGCTGTTGAAGATAATCCAATCTCATCTGCCAGCACATGATCCATATTTCACCATTCCCTGCATATTCATGTGCCTATGACCACCGCGGGCAATGCATTCCAGGCACCCTCCATCTTCTGTTTAAAAATCTTCCCCTGAACCGTTAGATTTTGCCCATTTCATCTTAAAACTATGCCCTCTGGTCGATGACATTTCCACCCTGGCAAAAAGGTTCTGACTGTCTACCTTATCTTTGCCTCTTATAATTTTAGATACTTCTATCAGGTCTCCACTCAACCTTTGACATTCCAGAGAAAACAATCCAAGTCTGTCTCGCCCCTCCCTGTAGCCAATATCCCCTACTCCAGGCAGCATTGTGGTAAACCTCTTCTCCACACCCTTCTGTAAAGAGGCGAACAGAACTGCACGCATTATTAGGTGCTCTTTAGTGATTGTGGACACCCCCTATTTCCCTGAGGGAGTCCTGATGGAACGGATAGCCCAATATCATCAGGTATGGGATGATCAGTGAATTAGAGATCACAGCAATGCACCGGCTGCAAACTTGACAGAACACGGCCAAATGATTGTGTGAATATTTAGAACAAGTGGAGTAACGTCTAGCAGGTGCTTTGATCAACACATTCATGTCAGAATGGAGAGTCTGTAGATGGGTCCTGACCCAACATGTCACCTATCCATGTTCTCCAAAGTTGCTGCCTGACCCGCTGCTCTACTCGAGCACTTTGTGTCTTTTTTTCCATGGCTAATCTATGCTGGCCTCATTTCCGCTCCTGTGCCAGTTCTCCATGATGCTTAATTCCTCAATCTTTCACATATTTATCTTATCTAATGATTTGACCTCCTCTACTCTCAAGGGCAGGGAATTCCAAAGCTTCATTACCGAGAGGAGAAACATCTCATCATCTACCCTGCCAAGCCCCACCAAGGATCTCAGCTATCTTAATACCCTCAGATCCATATGTGTGAGTAACAGTGGCTCCATGAATCTGTATGCCTTTAGCTACGTGACTCGAATGCTCAGACCTAGCTATCCAAAATTGAGCTCATGTTTCTATCTATTGCTGGGCCCGTTGCATGTGTGACCTTGCTTCAAGTATTTGTGTACCGCTCAACCCTATATCTGTGCACTGACTCACATATTTATGCACCCTTGGACTGATGTACCTCTGTACTCCCAGGGTCTTGGACAACCATACATTTACACATGTGTATCTATATACTCCTGGAACAATGCCTAAGATTCCTTGTGCATATGTATATGTGCACACATGGACAGCTACACAAGTACCCTGATGCCCATGAATCTGTGAACACCACAGGTTAAAGTTAGACACAAAATGCTGGAGTAACTCAGCAGGTCAGGCCGCACCTCTGGAGAGAAGGAATGGGTGACGTCTCGGGTCGAGACCCTTCTTCAGATCCGAAATGTCACCCACTCCTCCTCTCCAGTGATGCTGCCTGACCTGTTGAGTTACTGCAGCATTTTGTGTCTATCTTCAGTTTAAACCTGCATCTACAGTTCCTTCCTACACTCAACACCATGGTTATATGGACTGGCGCGCCATAAGTAGGTCTATTTAGATGGTGTTCACGTGGCACTCTCCGCTCTGAGATTTTAACTCTGTCTCGCTTTCCTTATGTGCTGCCGGACCTACTGAGTGTCTCCAGCATCTTTTATTTTCGTCTCATCATTAACTTTCTCAGCTCTGACTTTTAACTTCCTTCCACAGTCTTGCTTTCTCCATGCTGAAGATATCATTGCCTCACTCATGCCTCCTATACTTAATGCCATTGCTGTGTCTCTCGCTCTTTCCACTCCTCCAGCACCAA
Organism: Malacoraja senta; assembly: GCA_038087875.1. Classification (NCBI taxonomy): domain Eukaryota; kingdom Metazoa; phylum Chordata; class Chondrichthyes; order Rajiformes; family Rajidae; genus Malacoraja; species Malacoraja senta. The sequence goes on along the minus strand of CM075985.1, from coordinate 22,289,219 downwards.
ACAGTTCTTCTTCCCTCACACCCTTTGCTCATCTTGTTAAGATTTAACATTTGGTGCAAAAATAGTTTCCATCCTCTCTGGAATAATAACAGGATTGATTTTAATCCCTTTATTGGTGGTAAAGGGAAAGCCTACATCAACCCTGTAATTAAATGGTGCATTCATTTTTTGTTTTGTTATACATTTTTTTCTGTGCTTTTTTTTTTGTTAGTTTTGAAATTCTCCGCTGTTTATCTGTTGCACATTGCAGGGTGTTAGCTGGATGTTTGCTTGCTGCTATGGTAGCAGTTGGAGGAAGCGCTCTGTGTGGCACACTGTTTTAATGCTTTGTGTAGACTGTGTGTCTGCCAAGTGGGTTTAATGTCTCTTGTAGCAGGAGTTCCCAAATATGGTATCAAGTTGTGCCAAGAACACAATCATATCCAACATTTACTGTCCCATAGCCCCACTTGCACTCTATAAAGAGCACTTTCATCTCACCTGTCTAAAGCAAATTTGATGCCAACTCTAGTCCTTAAAACTAGGTTGCAGTTGTGCTGGAGATTTCAATTATTTAATTTAAAATGTATTTGTTTTATATAATTGCACTGTAAGAGCAAGAAAAATCTATAAAATACCTCTGACAAGTCAATCACAAATGTTGCTATTCACCTGACGCAAATTTTATTTTTAAAAGCAATGATATTAAATTCAATAATTAATTAATTATAATTACCTTAAGGTTATTATTTGCTTTTTTCATATATAAGATTAACAGGAAACAAATGTGATTATTATAAAGTGAATACAATGCCACAAAAAGTGGCATCTAATAACTTCTGTTGTGAGAAATGAACCATTATATTGTGCTGATTTATATGAAAGATTAGTTTCTTCAAATTTGATTTTTACTCTCAGACTTTTGGTAGATCCAAAAATAATTGAGCTTTGCTGATGGACTGACATTTCTTTTTTTTCAGTTTGTAAACCTAACACTGAATAAAACACAAGTGTTCCACAAAAATAAAATGGCATCAGAAGAAGGACTATGAGTTTCCAAAGGGAGCACCGAAGGAGCGGTGCCAGTTTTCAACCAACCTGAGTAAAGTGGAGCCAACAACAGCAAGACAGAAGGTCAGCTTCACACAGCCAGGTCAGATTCAGTGACTGAACACTAGGCATTAAGCTGCCACAGGACTTTCAAGCGCCTAAGCCTCTTCACCAAAATGGCCATCTGCCCAGACATAGCCTCCATATGTGCCCATTTCGTCCACAGATAGCTCTGCCTAAATACCTCATATTTAAGGGTATTTTCTACCTGCAGTCATATTGCTGTTGATGAATCTCTCTATCAATCATTTTCTTTATATTATCTTTATATTATCCTACACTGAAATTGAAAAGGTCAACAGTCTCCTGTTACTGTGGAATTATAATCACTGACTTTAGTACAATGGTGGGGAGAAGCCAATTGGCAGAGGACAATTCCATTTTTATTATGGACAATGGAATTTAGAAGGGGAGCATCTAACAAAGGCAATGATGACAAGAAGAGACATTATCTTGACTGAAAACACAAATAGCATTCTAAACTCTCTTCCCTTCCACAGATTAGTTTAGTTTAGTTTAGTTTAGAGATACCGACCAGCAATCTCCGCACATTAATACTATCCTACTCACACCAGGGACAATTTACACATATACCAAGCCAATTAACGTCTTTAGAGTGTGGGAGGAAACCAAAATTCTTGGAGAAAACCCATGCGGTCACGGGGAGAACATACAAACTTTGTACAGACAGCACCCATAGTCGGGATCGACCATGGGTCTCCGGTGATGCAAGCGCTGTAAGGCAGCAACTCTACCGCTGCACCACTGTGCCTCCCTGCACAGATTAAAAAACTGGAGCCTAAATCTCATCACTTTGAAACAAAGTCACAGGTTAATTACAGAGGAGGAAGCTCAACTGAAATTATCCTACCTGCTGTATATCGTTTTGAAACTAATTAATTGGTTCCCCAATGATTCCAGGGCTTCTGGTCTGCACAACTCTGCCCAGAGCTTTTTTCGTCATTTTGATAACTTTATGTTCTGAAGAATCTTCCAATGACTATGCTAAAATTAATATCTAAAAGTTTCAATCTATTAGTCCTTTTACCAGGTTAATTTTCCTAGATCTTCAACAATTTCCCTTCCCTGGTATCTCTTTTTGAAGTAGTGAAGACCACAGCTCAGAGCCCATCCTGTGTTTCCTGTTAGCTCGTACCCCATCACTGGCTTCCACCTTGTGGTTATTACTTGTGGTTATTACTTACGTTATTTCCAGTGTTTGCATATTCCTTGATTATAGGTGGGCCTTTCAAGAAGTAATCTGACCAAAGCACTATATGATTTGATGATTATTTGTGAAAGTTATCTGTGAAAATTGGAAAACACAGTTATATTTGGGATCAAAATATCACATTTCACAATGATTGTAGTGTAAATAGTTTGGGGCATTTTTCAAGCACCTGGGCCAGGGGCAACATCATCTGCCTTATGCTAATTACGAGGTTATATCTTGCTGGTAACGTAGACTGACCAAGCAGAGAGGGCAACCAGCTCAGATGAGGCAAATTAAGTCATGCAGAGAAAGTGCTCTTAGTCATTTAATAAACAAAATAAACAGCTTTAAGGTTCTTCTTCATGAAGGCAGATTATTATATGAATGGTGTCAAGTTGGGAAAAGGGGAAGTACAACGAGATCTGGGGGGTCCTTGTTCATCAGTCACTGAAAGTAAGCATGCAAGTACAGCAGGCAGTGAAGAAAGCGAATGGCATGTTGGCCTTCATAACAAGAGGAGTTGAGTATAGGAGCAAAGAGGTCCTTCTGCAGTTGTACAGGGCCCTAGTGAGACCACACCTGGAGTATTGTGTGCAGTTTTAGTCTCCAAAGTTGAGGAAGGACATTCTTGCTATTGAGTGAGTGCAGCGTAAGTTCACAGGGTTAATTCCCGGGATGGCGGGACTGTCCTATGTTGATAGAATGGAGCGGCTGGGCTTGTATACTCTGGAATTTAGAAGGATAAGAGGGGATCTTATTGAAACATATAAGATTATTAAGGGGTTGGACATGCTAGAGGCAGGAAACATGTTCCCGATGCTGGGGGAGCCCAGAACCAGAGGCCATAGTTTAAGAATAAGGGGTAAGCCATTTAGAACGGAGATGAGGAAAAACTTTTTCACACAGAGTGCTGTGAATCTGTGGAATTCTCTGCCTCAGAAGGCAGTGGAGGCCAATTCTCTGGATGCTTTCAAGAGAGAGTTAGAGCTCTTAAAGATGGCGGAGTCAGGGGATATGGAGAGAAGGCAGGAACGGGGTACTGATTGTGGATGATCAGCCACGATCACAGTGAATGGCGGTGCTGGCACAAAGGGCCGAATGGCCTACTCCTGCATCTATTGTCTATTGTTTCAGGATGCTGATCGAGATGGTCCAGTCCCACCAGCCAAACCCACAAAATTCATCTTGCAGCAAGATCAATGGCCTGCAGAGGTGCAACAGATGGCAGATGTAACCAACATTATTCAAGTAAGGTTTGTATTATCACCAAAGATAGACACAAAGTGCTGGAGTAACTCAGCAGGTCAGTCAGCATCTCTGCAGAAAATGGATAGGTGACGTTATGGGTCAGGATGCTTCTTCAGTGTGTAGAAGGGTCCCGGCCCAAAATGTTAACCTTCCATTGTGTCCTGAGATGCTGCCTAACCTGCTGAGTTATTTCAACGTTATGTGTCTACCTTTGATATCAAATAGCATCTGCAGTTCTTTGGTATTATGTTGTACCATCACCACTTGAACATGTGAAACTCAGGCTAATAGCTTTCTGTTTCTGAGTGACTTATATTTCACTTTGGAAGAGGGGGAGGAGGTAATGTTTGCTGGACGACTTGCAGCAATGAAGGCCTTTGCTTGTCCACCACCCTTACATCGGTCAAAGGGTTGTTGGCAACAGGAACTGAATGACCCATCACAATGATGCAGGGCACTCATACTCATCAGATGCAAATATCCTCTGGCAACTCAACTGGAACTCAGAGCAGAAGCTGCATTTTCCTGCCGCGTGGAACTCAAACATGTTGTCTACTGACTCAGAAGTAGGAAACAACCAGGGAACCAAAGACTGTTCCACTACACTTCTAAAGTGCCTCTTTGACTGTGAGGCACTTTAGGTATTCTGAGTGTGGACAGGTGTTAATTCCAACAAGCTCTCTCCATTTCTTTTGTGATTTCTGAGGTTCCCCTCACAATGTGCTGGCTAGAAGGTCAGTGGTCACAGAAACTTTGAAACATAGAAAATAGATGCAGGAGTAGGCCATTCAATATGATCATGGCTGATCATCCAACTCAGTATCCTGTACCTGCCTTCTCTCCATACCCCCTGATCCCTTTAGCCACAAGGGCCACATCTAACTCCCTCTTAAATATAGCCAATGAACTGGCCTCTGTGGCAGAGAGTTCCAGAGATTCACCACTCTCTGTGTGAAAAATGTTTTTCTCATCTCGGTCCTAAAGGATTTCCCCTTTATCCTTAAACTGTGACCCCTTGTCCTGGACTTCCCCAACATCGGGAACAATCTTCCTGCATCTAGCCTGTCCAACCCCTTAAGAATTTTGTAAGTTTCTATAAGATCCCCCCTCAATCTTCTAAATTCTAGCGAGAACGGTCATCGTTGCTGCCAATTATGATTTTATACCTTCAGGCTGCGTGTCTGAATGTAAATCAGAGTCCCCAGAGGTTAAAGGGATAGCTCACCCAGTGGGACACTGGTTCCCCTGTGAGGGTCTGGGGCAGGAATTTACCAACTTGAAAAAAATGAAAATAAAACAAACCACTCGTGGTTAAGTGGCTTCATTCATAAAAAAATGCTGTCTGCCAAAGCTCCTTTGCATAGATTGTTGAAACAGAACAATTCTCCTGCTGAGCTAAAATTAGAAGCCATGACTCTTTTTTAACCAGAAATGTGTATTACATCTATTTCCTTTCTATTTTTTCCACACATATTGTTATGATCTTGGTGTATTACAACAAGAGTAGGACACGTTTTTTTTAAGGAGGACAAAGAACATGTTTAAATACTTCCTCATCACATAGCTTTACTTAATGGAAAACCTTTCCATTTTAAACTCCATGGTACAGAAGAAAAGATCTACCTAATTCCAACAGTTAGTAGGGTCTTCTAGATCATGTTTAATTTATCCATAATCAGTTGCTGAATAAAGAAAACATCTGTTCTTCTGTTCTCTGATTGAGAGACTGAAAGGGGAAAAAAAGCTTCTCATGTGTAAATGAATAACTGCAGCCCTGAACTACCAGCTGCTCTGAGGGTTTGTCTGCTGGACTCCGCAGAACTGGCTGTGGTTCTGCAGTGCCTAATTTTGCTGCAGCACCAGAGCACAATAGGGGATTTTAACCTAGTTACATTTTAACCTACTGTGTATTGATTCAAATGATACTTATGTTGGTTTGCGGCTGACCATTCCAGGAGAACTGATTAGCCATCTCACATGCATCACAAGTATTAGCATTAACAGAGTTCCACTGTAGAGTTTCAAAGTTCCTGCACTCTGTGGGTGCCTGTGAATGGTTAGAGACCACTAATGAATGGCAGTGCTTTCACAGCACAGCCATATGTGAGTGTGTGTAGTTTCCTCTGAATAAGAGCTAAATTTGCAATAGTGATTTACTGGTCCCCTATATGGCATTCGAACATGCTGCGAAGAATGCCAATTTAACACTGAGCAGTTATATGTTCTCATTTCCTTCCTATGTCTTTAAAGTAATTTTTAATATATGGCTACATTCCTCAACATAATGGTGATTTCAAAACCAGTTCATTTTCAGGCATGAGTTATTTGTGAATGATTGCATAAATGTTTTGGTTTCTTTTGTTTGTTCTATGATTTTCATAGGATTTTATTAATTGTTGACTGGATTTGCTGCTTCCGAAGCTAATGGCAGCCAAATATTTATTATAACGTACGTGTTCTACATAGCCTTTCTTTGCAGTCACAAACTTACTTATCCGTGTAATAAAAAATAACTGTTATGAAACTTTTTTAAATGTGGAAGTTAATGTGTTAGTTTATTCAGTCGCTTGAGATAAAAGATAGCGACGAAAGGTAAGGCTTACATTTTTAGCCGATTGAAAAGGACAAATCAGCTAACTAGCGAATGTTGGTAAGATGTGCTGCCTACTGTCAGCAGTGTTTCTCTTTGCTTTTTGCTATCAGAGGTTATTGATATTAAATGCTTGCTGCCGCGCTTACAATTTGATTGTCTAGCATGCTGTTGTGTGTGTGGTCTCCACTTCAACTCACAGGGAAATCAAAGGGCGCAACATACTGGGATGATGAATGATTTTTGGAAGCTTGTGAATGTAGTCGGAGCAACTCGGTTTAGCACTTGTCTTTCCGAACATCCTTCTGCATCGCTGGGTTAACATGGGTGGGGGAGGGGCAACTCCTTTGATGATTTACACAAAGTGCTTCATTTTGTTTGTGGGCAATAGTGAATAAAAATATTTCTACTTGCTGAAGTACATGCATCTTTTCAAAAATTAACTTCAATTTTCTAGTGTGATATTCAGAATTAACAGAAAACCTCCATAAAACAGACTCTTGTGCTGACATTCTGTGTCATGTGGCCTGTTCACAGTTCACTCCATTGCAACAACATGACTACGGAGGTTTCAGTGACTGCAAAGTGTTTTGGGTTATCCACTAGAAACAAAGCACCAGGTCTCTTGTCAAATTGGGTACAACATTGAGATCAATGAAGGAAAAGCTCTTCCCTATTTTTAACCTGTAAATACCAAAATTATAATTGTGTTAAAGGGACTAATTAAAATAAATGCTAATGGCAGAAAACAATAAAGTACATATCTGTTTGATGAGGAACTATCTTCACTGTGATAAAGACTGATAAAGTCCTCCATTATATGCTAATCCATCAGATTAAACAGCATGGGTTTAAGAGTGACTTGATCGTATGGATTCAGAACTGCCTTACTGATAGAAGACAGAGGGTTGTGGTGGAAGGACAATATTCAGGCTGGAGGTCTGTGCCCAGTGGGATTTTGCAGGAATCTGCGCTGGAACCTCTGTTGCTTGTGCTACATATAAAGACTTGGATGAAAATCTAGATGGGTTGGTTAGTAAATTGGCAGATGACACCAAGAATGCTCGGGTTATGGTATTGTGTGCATTTGCAGTGCTGTGTGCATTTCGAGTCTCCCCAATACAAAAGATGTGGAGGCTTTGGAAAGGGTGCAGATGAGGTTTACTAGAATGATGCCTGGATTCGAGGGTATTAGCTAAAAGGAGAGGTTGGACAGATTTAGATTGTTTTCTCTAGAAGGCTGGAGGTGATAGAAGTATACCTTATAGAAGTATATAAAATTATGAGAGGCATGGATAGGATAGACAGTCACAACCTTTTTCTCAATCATCTGCCTAACAAAAAGCCACAAAAATGTCCTGCCCCTGCACTTTTCCATCTCTCACCCCCACCCCACTACATCAATCTCAGAAGGGTCCATTTTCATCTATCCATGTCCTCCAGAGATGCTGCTTGACCTGAGTTACTCCTGCTCTTTGTGTCTTTTTTTGTAAACCAGTATACCAGCACCCGCAGTTCCTTGTTTCTGTGTATCTACATTCTCTTCACTTCCTCCAATATCTTTTGTTATCAAATATCTTTCAATTTCTCATTAATGCCTTTTGCAGAAAGAATTTCAAATACCTATCCCTCACTGTATTTAGAAATGTCTCCCAACTTGTTCTTAACAATGCTGACTAATTTTGAGGTCAATCCCCCTCTCCTAGACTCCTCAAATAACAGAAAGAACTTTCTCTACTTTCCCCATTAATTCTCCAAGATTCAGAGGAAACACTGATTAAATCCTTTCTAGAGATAGTAACCAAGTTTGTGTATTTTTTAAAGTTTATCCCTTATCGTTATTGATTCTGGTGAATTTATGCTTCCAATTCCAATCAGTGGAACAGAGTAGGGTGCAATTAAATAACATGGGGAAGGGGACTGGTGGAAAGTTCAGGGAGCTGGCATAGACTCAGTGAGCTGAATGGCTCTCTCTATGCTAAATTATAGAAAGCACAGTGCAGAAATAGGCCCTACAGGCCACAATGTCCACACTGAACATGAATGCCAAGTTAAACTAATCTCTTCTGCCTGCATGTAATCCACATATCTCTATCTATACCCTGCATATTCATGTGCCTATTTGAAAATCTCTTATATGCCACCATTGTATCTGCCACCATCACCACCCCTGGCAGCGCGTTCCAGGAACCCACCACTTTCTGTGTAAAAAAAACTTGTCCTTTAAACTTTGTCCCTCTCACTTTAAAGCTATGCCCTCTAGCTTCCTCCCTTGGAAAATGGTTCTGACTACCCTATCTATGCATCTCTTAATTTTATAAACCTCTATCAGGTCTCCCCTGACCCTTAGATGTTTCAGAGAAAACAAATTGCGTCTGTCCAACCTGTCCTTATAGCTAATACCTTCTAAACCATGTAGCATTCTGGTAAATCTCTCCAGCCCCCTCGACAAAGCCTCCACATCTTTCCAATAATTTAGCGACCAGAACTGGGCGACGTGGTGGTGCAGCGGTCGAGTTGCTGCCTTACAGCGCCAGAGACCTGGGTTCAATCCTGATTACGGGTGCTGTCTGAGTTTGTACGTTCTCCCCGTGATCATATGTGTTTTCTCAGGGTGTTCTGGAAAATCCTCCAAAACTACCCACATTTCCCTTCCTACCACCACTGGACAGCTTCCAAACTGTTTATGACATAAGTAAGATTTGATCAAATGGTGCAAGGAGCTCCACAATTCAACCTGATGTCCATAATATAAAAATGTTAATTTAATCTGTCCTCACCATGTAAATATAACCCAGTATGAAGGCAATGATTATCAACACCAAAACAGATTTACTCTAGGTCGTATTATCCACCTAGAGTCAGGCAGAAAATGCACACACCAGCTATCAAAATCATATTCTGTGAATGTATCCTAGGTGGCCACAGTGGGATTCAGCTACATCATACGACATTGAAGGGAGAGCTGTTTTCCTATGCAAATTCAATAGAAAATGACACTCCAAAATAAGTAAGACATGTCTTCCTCATCAGATCCATTAGGTAAACCTGATAATTTCCTCTTGTTTTGTCTATTCACTCTGTAAAATTAAACAGCATTTTACAGCTATCTGTACAAACATTGCTCTATCTGGTGCTTGTGATTTGCAGCGCTATCTCACAGTCTATACTTTCAATTTCACAACATTGAAAATCACTTGTGAGAGTCCCACCTAACATCGCCTGTCTATATGCTGTGGGTCCAAGATGATACATTGCGTGTATTTTATAAGAGGAGTGCTAGTTCTTGATCTCACACAAATGATTAGATATATCAGCACCATTGCATTGCTTTTCCTTCCTTCACTTTGCACGGTTGCTTTAATCTGCATTAGCAAAGTGTCTTTTGCAATCCTGTGGTGTTTCATTCACCTGCAGCCAACGAATGGATGCTCTGTGGGGTAGACGCATGACTTTGATGTCTGTGCTCTTGGTTTGAGATGCCATTCAGAGGCATATCCTTTGCCCAGCCTACTCCTGACACTCCACGGGTTGTGCTTGTGGAGACATCTTAATTGTTTTTCTTTAAGAGTGTGCCGTAATGCCACACACGTTCAGTGGCAGAATGGCTTGCCTTTAATTGTGGAGTTGCTTTGCAGTACCTGGCAGTGAATTTTTCTTGTTAATTTGTTCTTCCTTTTGAAACGCCAATCAACAATCAATTACTCCTCTCCGTCGCTCAGACAGCAGCTGGCTGCAGGAAACTGGACCCTCGCTGGGCTGCAGCCATCAGCTTATTCCAGCTGTCCAGTGTTATTTTAATCATAATGTGCCTGGTGCTGTACAAGTTCCTCTTAGTCCTTAATGGAGCCTTGTTTGATTTATTTTCCTTTCATCATTACAGCTCACTCCACTGTGAGTTCTCATGAATCAGCCCAACTTATTGTATCCACGGCTCTTGCATTCTTAATCAGAATGTTTACTGTCCGTGAACAACGTGTGAGGGAGTACTTAATTAGTAAACTGTCTGACTATTTCAATCCCTCACAGGGTAGGGTTTGAAGTACATAAATATGCACCAGCCAAACCATCTTTAAACCTCTCTGGAGAAGATCAGTACTGGTTAAGAACCAAATGGCTTGCTGCAAATGTTACCATGCATTTCTTCCCTAAGAACGAATATTACAGTGGCCACACTCATTATACTGAATGCATCTTGCCTATTAACACTTTTAATTCGGAGAATACTATCGGCCACTTTTTTAAATCTATTTTGCATTGATTGAGAGCATTCATTTGAGTAAATAGAAACAGCAAACTCATTGATTAGTGCAATTAATTATTTATTGCAGGGTATTAATTTAACATGTCCTCACAATAATTCCCCTGCATCGCATATCTCAATGTTTTTACACAGCAACATTTACTGCAGCATTACACTTCATCGGCACCAGTGTTATTGATGCCCTTTTAAAGCAGGTGGGAACCTTGGACCTTAGTAATGAGAGGTTGAAGATGTCCCTGAAAACTCCAGCCAGTTGGTCCAAGCAACTTTTCAGAATGCGGCCAGATACACCATTAAGTCTGGGGAGGGTTCACCCTCCCAAAGGATCATCTGAAGTTGGCCTCGGCGACTGAGATAACAATGCCAAAGAGCTATGGGGACCCGAGAAGACGCTTTGGATTCAACCTTTCAAAGTGAGTGTAGAACATTGAGCTCGGCCGGGAGTGATGCCTCTTTGTTGCGTTACTAATCTGGGAGGATGTTGTAGCGGCACTCAGAGTGGGCATAGTGGATGGTTTCAGAGGGACAGGCAGCATCTCTGCTGAGATGGAATGGGTGGCGTTTCGGGTCAAGACTCTCTTTCAGACCCAAAACGTCAGCCATTCCTGCTCTCCAGAGATGCTGCCTGTCCTGCTGAGTTACTCCAGTTTTTTGAGTCTTTCTTCAGTTTAATTCAGCATCTGCAGTTCCTTCCAGCACATAGTGGATGCTTTGTCTACTGAGACAATATGGTAGAGCTCAAAAATATGGAAGGTGCACTCACACAAATGGGATTTTACAAAAGAATCCCAATGGTCATCAGGAGATCGAGGAACAGATATATACACAGATTGCAGAAAGATGCAAATCCAGCTCAAGGATGGTCCATTCTGGATGTGGTATTGGGAAACAAGCCTGGCCAGGTTAGTGATGTTCCAGTGGAAGTGTGTCTTGGGGATAGAGATTACAACTCCTTTCTTCTGACTCAACCAGAAACGACCTGACCCGCTGAGTTACTCCAGCTTTTTTGTGTCTATCTTCTTAAACCAACATCTGCAGTTCCTTCCTACACTATGAGTTTAAAGATTGGTTTGAATAGGGATAAGTCTGGACTTTGGGGCAAGGTCCTAAATTGGCTAATCAAGGCTCAGAACCAGCACGTTCCGATAACAAAGAGGGATAACGATGGCAAGGTAAGGGAACCTTGGTTGACCAAAGAGATTGTAAATTTGGTCAAGAAGGAGAAGAAAGTGTAAGTAATGTTTACGGAGATGAAATCAGACAGGGCCTTTGTGGAAGATAAAGCAAGTAGGAAAGAACTCAAGCAGATGATTAAAATGGCCACAGGAGTCCGTGAAATGTATCTGGTGAGTCAGAATAAAGAAAATCTCAAGGCTTTTTTTACAAACATTAAAAACAAGAGTGTTACAAGAGAGAAGGTAGGACCACTAGGGTGTAATGGAGAGAGTTTGTGCTGTGAGTCAGAGGATGTAGGTGAGTTACAAACCAAATACGTCGCATCTGTATCCACCAAGGAGAAGGAGATGGAGGACAGTGTAGAGAATACTAATATATAAGGGAAGATTCAGATCAAGAAGGAGATGGTGTTGTGGCTCTTCAAGAACATTAAAGATGGATAAATCCCCTGGGTCCGATGGGATCAATCACAGAATATTAAGCAAGGCAAGAGAGGAGATTGCAGGGGTCTTGATGAAGATCTTTGTATCTTCTGTAGCCAAGGCGAGGTCCCGAAAACTGGAGAGCAGCCAATAATGTTCCTTTATTTAAGAAAGGAAGTCGAGAGAATCCAGGGAATTATACACCTCACATCAGTGGTATGGAGGCTATTGGGGAGGATTCTTTCGAATAGGATTTACTCCCTTTAGGAAGAGAATTAACTAATCTAAGGGGCTGTCCCACTGCAGCGACCTAATCTGCGAGTTTAGACGAATTTGCCCTCGACTCAAACTCGCAGCATGGTCGACACGTGCTCCTAGGAGGTCACTGGAACTCTCCTTCATGTTCGAGGGAAGTTCCCGAATACTCGTGGCCTCAGCTAGGTCGCGGAAATTTTTTCAGCCTGTTGAAAATGTTTCCGCAAGTAAAATTTGGTCGGCATGGTTCTTTTTAACTCGTAGTGCAGTGGAGTGGGGTCGCTATTTAGTTACAGGCAGTCGAGGGCAGCCGTAGGCAATCTCCTTCGCAGACCGGGCATTTTGATTGGCTCATTGGAATTTTCAGGACCAGGGAAAATCAACCGGTAAGTAAAATGCCCGCTAAACTTTATTATACTTCTTAAAAGTGTCGCCGCTCCTTTTCCCCCCCTTCTCTCCCCCTTCTCTCCACTTCTCTCCCCTTCTCTCCCCTTCTCTCCCCTTCTCCCCCCCCCCCCCACGCTCTCTAAAGAACTTACATTACACTGTGCAGCCGTCTTTAACCTTCCTCTTCATCGCGAGTGTGCATTTCAGACAGCGCTCCCCCGCTTTCCCTGGCCCCCGCCTTTGCGATGTGTTTGTTTGTGTGTGTGTGCGGTTGGTCGATCCAGCTCGCGGTTACAATGCAGACGATCGATCCAGCTCGAGGTTTTCCAGGCGAGTGCCCTCGAGCTTGAAGGTCGAAGACACTCTTCTTAACTCGCGGATTAGGTCGCCGCAGTGGGACAGCCCCTTAAGGACATTCGGCATGACTTTGTTCATGGCAGGTCTTAAATAAATTGATCGAGCATTTGGAGGTTGGGACAAAGGTGATCAATGAGAGTAGGGCAGTGGATGTTGTCTACATGGATTTTAGTAAGGCATTTGATAAAGTCCCCCACGATAGGCTGATCTAGAAAATCAAGATGCATGGGGGATGCATGGTGATTTGGTCATATGGATTCAGAACTGGCTTACTCATGGAAGTCAGAGGGATGTAGCAGAAGGGTGTTATTCTGGCTGGAGGACTGTGACCAGTGGAGTTCCACCAGGATTTCTGCTGGGACCTCTGCTGTTTGTGATGTATACAAATGACTTAGATATAAATGTAGACGTGTTGGTTAGTAAGTTTGCAGATGACACCAAAATTGCTGGAGCTGTGGGCAGTGAAGAAGGCTGTTGCTGTATACAGCAGGATATAGATCAGCTACATAAAGGGATGGAGAAATGGCAGATGATGTTTAATCTGAGCAAGTATGAGATAGAAACATAGAAACATAGAAATTAGGTGCAGGAGTAGGCCATTCGGCCCTTCGAGCCTGCACCGCCATTCAATATGATCATGGCTGATCATCCAACTCAGTATCCCATACCTGCCTTCTCTCCATACCCTCTGATCCCTTTAGCCACAAGGGCCACATCTAACTCCCTCTTAAATATAGCCAATGAACTGGCCTCGACTACCCTCTGTGGCAGAGAGTTCCAGAGATTCACCACTCTCTGTGTGAAAAAAGTTCTTCTCATCTCGGTTTTAAAGGATTTCCCCCTTATCCTTAAGCTGTGACCCCTTGTCCTGGACTTCCCCAACATCGGGAGCAATCTTCCTGCATCTACCCTGTCCAACCCCTTAAGAATTTTGTAAGTTTCTATAAGATCCCCTCTCAATCTCCTAAAGTCTAGAGAGTATAAACCAAGTCTATCCAGTCTTTCTTCATAAGACAGTCCTGACATCCCAGGAATCAGTCTGGTGAACCTTCTCTGCACTCCCTCTATGGCAATAATGTCCTTCCTCAGATTTGGAGACCAAAACTGTACGCAATACTCCAGGTGTGGTCTCACCAAGACCCTGTACAACTGCAGTAGAACCTCCCTGCTCCTATACTCAAATCCTTTTGCTATGAAAGCTAACATACCATTCGCTTTCTTCACTGCCTGTTGTACCTGCATGCTTACTTTCAATGACTGGTGTACCATGACACCCAGGTCTCGCTGCATCTCCCCTTTTCCTAGTCGGCCACCATTTAGATAATAGTCTGCTTTCCTGTTTTTGCCACCTTTTGAGATGTCGCACTTTGGGTTGTCAAATGTATGGGGAAAGTATATAGTTAATGCCAAGACTCTTAACAGCATTGATGTACAGAGGGATCTTGGGGTCCATGTCCATAGCTCCTGACAGTGACAAAGCAAGTAGATGGAGTAAAAATGAAGACATATCGTATGCTTGCCTTGATAAGTAGGAACATTGAGTATAAGAGTCAGGAAGTCGTGATGCAGCTCTTTCAGACTTTGATTGGGCTGCATTTGTGTGCAGTTCTGGTTACCCCATTACAAGAAGGATGTAGAGGCTGTGTAAAGGGTGCAGAAGAGGTTTACCATAATGCTGCCTGGAGTAGAGGGTATTAGCTACAAGGAGAGGTTAGGCACACTTGGATTGTCTTCTCTGGAGCACCAGAGGTTGAGAGAAGATCTGAGCGAAGTTAGAGAGGCCTGGATAGATTGACAGTCAGAACCTTTGCCCCAGGATGGAAATGTCAATGATAAGAGGGCATAGCTTTAAGGTGAGAGGGCAATGGTGGAGCTGTTGGTTAAATCACGGAGTGGTGTAAAATGCAGACAAATTTCTGGCAGGGTCTGGTGTAGACAGACTGATGACACACGCATCTGGATCCTGGTGAACATTGCAGGGCACTTACCTTCCCAGCTCTGCGTTAATCATTAAATTGCTTTCAGTTTTAAATCAGGTGGTTTGGCACTGCTTATTATTGCTAACCTTGAGGCAACATCCAAGCCTGTAGTCTTTTATGATGACTGACTTGCCATCAATCAGGGGCGGAAATCCAGGGGGGGCGGGGGGGACACGTCCCCCCCCCCTCTTCCCCCCTGTTTTGAGAGGTGGGGGATGATTTCCCCCCCCCCCCATTTTTTGTAATCCGGATTTTAAAACCCAGTGAAATCTCCGCTTTCTGCGAGACAGTGGGGGTACGACTGCTGATCGAGGGCGCCGAATGGACAAGAGAGACGCCTGTCTGCAGGCAATGGGGGCGGGACATGATGATTCAGCGCGATGATTGGAGGAGGGAGGTGTAGGTCAGAGGCGGAGGTAGGGGGGGTGGGACCGAAGATAGAGCACGGTGATTGGAGGAGGGAGACATGCCAAAACACTCTCAGCAGCCCTGGACACAGACCTGCACCTCATCCACAGCCAGGATTGAACCCGGCTCTCTGGCGCTGCAATCGCTGCCGAACCGCCACTGGACCATCCACGTCCCCACCCAAGTGCCCCCCCGGGGATGGCCAGAGACGTCGGGAGTCAGACGGGAGCTGTGCCCCCAGGCCCACAGCCAGCACAGAGAAGCAGCGATGAAACCCAGCTCAACTCTGCCTGTCCCGCCAGGTTAACCTACAGCCCTGCCTGGACTTACGGGAAATATGGCCCAGGTTTACAGCCAGTGTGGAGAAGCAGTGCTAGCTCCACGACTCAAGGCTGGTGTCCCGGCAGTCCAGGCAGGGCTGTAGGTTAACCCGGCGAGACAGGCAGAGTTGAGCTGCATTTAGCGCTGGATTGAGCCTCTGAAGCCTCGCGCGTGTGTGTGTGTGTGAGAGTGTGCGCATGCGCGTGCGGCCGCCAAGAAATTGTGTCCCCCCTGTCACCCGGCCCCCCCGATAGCGATTTTCGTGCCTGCCATCAGTAGAATACCTCACTGTCATAACCAAAGAGGTGGTGCTAAAATGAGGCATAGTTTTTAAATGTCTGGTTCTCATTCTAACAATTCCTCTGTTGTCTTCCAAAATCTAAATTCCATCAAAATTCTTTAAATTCTTTGGTTGACACCAGCAAAGTCACACGTCCTTATCAGCGTTACATTGTCGTTATACCCTCTTTTGCCAATAGGTTGCGTAAACTGGAAATGTTGTGAATCACTGACTTGACATGTTGCTCTTGATATCAGGTTTTTCTCTCTTTACCTGATCACCATTCCAACTTTAAACTATAATCCCTTCCAGAAGATTAACACTGGTCCAACAGGAGAGAGTGGTGGCCTATCATGTAGCAATGTTACAAAATTTTGAGATTTTAAAAATCAAGTCTGCAATTTATCCCATCAGATAAAGCATAAAAAGAAGTTTAATTTGACACCTAATTCACATTCATATCTTCAGTATTAAAAAAGTTATGGCCATTTTCATACTGAAATTAGCATCTTGTTCCCTATTGCTTTTCCATTGACTTAACTCAAAAGCAGTGATCGAGGACAATCAAAACCCCATAACTTTCTTAAAAATTAAGAGAACTGAATGAGATTTTCAGTCATTATAGATTGAAGCATTCTGAAACAAATATGAAACAATCTTACTTGCATGACCTGAAATTAAAACATATAATTAGTTAGTTACCTAATTGTAGCTAATTACAAAATTCAATTACTAGATCTAAGCATCTATCCGTTTCTTAAGAAAAGGTTAACATTTTTAAATAGCCTAAGTGTCCAAATAACATTCACACAAGAATTCACAATATAACATGCTTTTTAAATCTCATTGTCATGCATTTATAGGCCAAATGGAAGGAATTTAATGTTTAATTCCCGTAAGTTAATGGTAATTTTAATCATCTTGCGAGTGGGTTTTTGTGGAATGCGATCGATTGGAACGTTGCGGTTGCAGTGAATTTGAACCCCATATCGGCAGGAAAAACACTACCAGTTCATATGAGGCCAAAATCACATTATAGCCAAGGAAATTCTGATTAAAGTCATCCCAGAGGGCCTGTCCCACTTACGTGTCCTTGGCATGCAAATTACGCGACCTCGTGGTCGCGTTGAGCCGAGACGGTCGAGCGAAAGTCAGGCGCAATTACGCATACGCACAGCCGTCTGGAACGCGTGACGTCATTTGAAGATGGACACAAAGCTGGAGTAACTCAGCGGGACCGGCAGCATCTCTGGAGAGAAGCAATGGGAGACGTTTCTTGTCGAGACTCTTCAGTCTGAAAAGAAGGGTCTTGACCCGAAACATCACCCATTGCTTCTCTCCAGAGATGCTGCCGGTCCTGCTGAGTTACTCCAGCATTTTGTGTCTATCTTCAATTTTCTTGGCCCCACTCTGGGAGTAGAAGTGGGGGCGGATCCGGACCGCAACGGCCGTGAGCCCCAGGCTGAGTTCGGCGATCATTTGCCTGCTTCTGCTGCTGTTGGAGGTGAGACAGGGTCTTGGGCCTGTCCCACTTTGGCCGTCAGTTCTGCGACAGGCCGTTGGCGCGTGAAGATTTTGTTCACTGCAAGAATTTTGGTGCCCCGCGCGATGTTGGGACCAGCCCCGCACAACTCCATACCCCTCCGCGCTTCTAAGTGGGACCTGCCCCGCGCGGCCATATGGTGCCCGTACGCCTCAAGCAACCACGAGGTCGCGTAATTTGTGAGCCAAGGACGCGTAAGTGGGACAGGCCCTTAAGAAGCAAGTTTATATGTAAAATAAACGATTTCCATTATGTTTTGTCCCATACGTGAGATCCGTCCTGTTGTCGCAGTTGACGGCATTAGAAGTATCTTTTTATTTTACTCCAGGGATTAAATTGTCCCGCAATTTAAAAAAAAAAACTTCCGAGAACGAAAGTCGGATCGATTATTCTTCAGCAGCTTAACAGCCTGAGGAAGTTCGAATCCGACAGGCAGGAGAAAACAGCATTTTAATCCCGCTTCCCCCCCCTCCTCAAAGGCACCAAAGTCGCGCACACGGCCAGTGGCAGAACTGCAGCGCCGCTGAAGGTGAGTATTGTAACATCGCTATATCATGGTGTTCACCCCAGCCAAATTCTTTAGATGATTCCTACTGACAGCTCCAGTTTAGCAATTCTTCCAGTTCCACAGCTGATTGCATAAGTGGAAGTGAACAAGTGAGGACTCCATGAGGAACTTAGTTCTTGTCATGTTTCTTCATGTTTAGGTTTAGTAAAATAAAATAAATAATTGTGCTGTGTACTGTGTGTCATAGATATTTCAGAGAGTGAATAAGGGAAATACTGATTTTATTATTTTAAGAACCAAGGAAGTTGTAGGGTGTGAACAAGTAAAAACTGTTGCACTGGCTCTGAAACTTGCTACGCTATTTACCAGCTTAGTTTAATTTTTAATTTTAATAAACGTGTGTAATAAAATGTAACCTAAGCCATGTGACCTGAAAAAATGCAGGTTCTCTTTATCATTAATTTTACAAAAGATGTCATGTATTTAATGCTTGGGAACATTAGAATATTAGAAATGTGTATATATATTATCACATTCTGATGTGTAAAGAGTTAGTTCACTTCCAGTAAGAGGTATTTAGTGTAGCACAAAAATTGTGGTGTTGGGATAAGGGCATCACCTGAAGACCAAAAGCAAAGTATTCAAACTTTATGAATGGAGGTAGATTGCTATCTTTAGAATGGTGCAGAAGGCTAAGATCATATGCTAGAGTTCAGTTAACAGAAATCTACAAAAGAACTTTGCAAATTAGAGAGGGGATAAAGAAATGACATTGGCACGTGGAAACGGTGCTTTGGTCTAGATAGAAGCAAAGGGGAAAGACAAACACTGATAGCATGAACTTGAAATGGCTGAACAAATCCAAGCAGATAATTTGAACCCATTATATTCCATGATAGTCTCAGCAAGTCGAAGAAAGGTTAAATGTTTAAATCTGACAAAAATGAATTTGTAAAGCCCATGAAAGGATTCTTTCTCAAACATCAGTACTTAAAGCCAGAACTAAGGTTTTACAGGCAAAACAATTGTGACCCGTTTTGTCTGTTTAAATTACACTTTGGCAGCTTGTCCTGGACAGTGGGCTTTCAACAGGCATACATTATATTCAATGCAAATGGAGCAGAAAATGTCAGGAAATTAGGTGCATGATGTCATTTGCAATTGCTGCAACATTTGCATACATCTGCACATAAGTGAGCAGGCACGTTTTTGCAATGAACCTCACTCTCAATGAAAATCCTGTCAAATGAAAAAGGGCGAAGATTTCACGCAATTGGACCTATTCCTATTCTGTTCACTCGAGAGGAGAACCAAACCTGACATTGCAAAATAAACTGGTGGTTAAAGAAGGTATTTCACAATGTGCTAAGGTATCCTGCAGCCAATTATATATATTTGAAACTTAGGATGAAAAAAATTATAAGGAGTGCATGCACAGATCACACTACAGCCCACACTAATGAACGAATGCATTTGGTGTGCCTGTCTTGAATCAAACAATGGCCACCTGATGGTCTGGTCTAGGGTAGGCGCTGGTCAATGACATGTGGCCAAAGTCCTAACAAGGTTTATGCAGTGGGAGAAGGGGAAACGGGATAGTTTAGTTTATAGTAACAGCATAGAAACAGGCCCTTCAGCCCTCTGAGTCTGTGCCGACCAGAAGGTTCACCCATAGACTAGTTCTATCCAACTGACTACAGACAATTTACAGAACCCAATTTACCTACAAATCTGTACGTCTTTGAATTTGTGGGAGAAAACCAGAGCACCCAGAAAAAAACAGGGAGAATGTACAAACTCCATACAGAGAGCACCTCTCTCTCCTCCTCTCTCTTCCCCTCCCTTCTCTCTCTCCCCCTTCTCTCCCCCCTTCTCTCCCCAACCCCCCTCTCTCTCGCTTCTCTTCCCCTTCTCTCTCTCCTCCGTCTCCACCCGCGAGATAACCCACGTGATTACGGGAAGAACGTCCAACTCCATACAGACAGCACCCATAGTCAGGATCGAACCTGGATGTCTGGGGCTGCTACTGTAAAGGGCCTGTCCCACGTGGCCGTCATTTGCGCCTCATTTACGCTTCATATGTAAAATAGGTCGACGAGTCGTGATGCGTGAGGTGCGCGTGGGTGACGCACGTATTGCGCATGGTGCGGCATGGAATCACATGCGGTGGCACGCGGTATCGCATACGGTGGCGCGTGGTATCACATGCGGTGGTGCACGGTATCAAAATCCTCGCACGCCACCTGAGTGACGTATCGCGTACGCACGCTGACGCATTGGCGTCACAAGCTGGCGTCCCGACGTCTCACGTGTATCGCGTGGTGACGCATGGTTATGTCGCCGTGCATCGACATCCGTAACCATGCGTTGCCGCGCGCTGCAGGGTATTCTAATGACGTCACACGCACCAGACGGCTGTGCTGATGCGTGATTTGCACGCGACGTCGTGCATCACGACGCGTCGACCTATTTTACATATGACACGTAAATGAGGTGCAAATGACGGCCAAGTGGGACAGGCCCTTGAGGCAGCAACTCTACTGTTGCACCACCGACCTGTTCTCTATAGTTGTGCCCAATTCTTTATAAGTAATTACAAAACCCGTTTTAATTATAACTAGACCAAGCGTGGACCCGTTGGGTTCCGTTCCCCCAGCACAGTATTCCACCAAACTGCATGGGTGCTGCTGATGGACCCGCACTGCATAGGCACTACTGCCACGTTCAAAGTTGTGCCGTTTGCGGCAGAAATTAAGTTAAAGTTAATAAAGTGAATAGAGGACCCATGGAGGCATTTGTAAAATAGTAGGAAACTTACCCGTGGAGTCGTTGGGTCCCCGTTGTGAGGTCAGGCAAATACACTTGAAAAAAAAAAGGCGAACTGAAAATCGGCAAAAGTCCCAACTGCGCAGGCGCGGCTGAGAGGTTCCCGTTGAGATGCCAGAGATCCCTGTTGTGATGCGCATGGCAACCCTCCCCCAACTGCACAGGCATGGCTGGCAAGTGGGAGCTTGTAAAATATAACATCAATCTGAATGAATCTTGTTTAATGCACATCGCAGGACAATGGTGAGTAAGGTGGGCCTAAAATTGTTGCACTATTGTGTACCATTTCTGTGGAGTTTCGGGAACGAACAAACAAGATGAGAGTTTTAGTAATATACTAGACCAAGTGCAGACCCGTTGGGTCTGGTCCCCGAAAGTGCTTGACACCCTGGGGTGTTGTTCCCGAACGTGCTTCAGACCCCGGGGTGAAAATCTGCTGAAAAAAAGATGGCGTCGTTTTCGGAAAAAATCGGAGAAAATCGGCGAAAAAAAGATGGCGTCGTTTTCGGAGAAAATCGGAGAAAAAAAGATGGCGTCGTTTTCTGAGAAAATCGGAGACAATTGGAGAAAATCACATGGGGGTGGGGGGGGGATGGATTTTATTTAAAAAAACGTGTACATAAACAGGACCGAATTTAATCAGGAGTGGCTATTCGTAAAGATAAATGTAATCTCTTTGGAAATGGTAAAAAATATGGGCCTTTCCGCGCGCTGTGTGGGCCAGGGGCGGTATCAAAGGCGGCGTACGGACGTACAGACGTACAGACGTACAGACGTACAGACGTACAGACGGACGACAGCCAGAGAGTTTTAAAAGTATATAGATAGATAGATAGATACTAGACTAACTGGGACTTGTCAGGTCCCTGTCACACGGGAGGCCTGGTCCCCGGATGCAACCCGTTCCCCAATGCAGTATTGCACCACTAACCCGGAGCCCCCATGGGAGGTGTGGTCCCCCATTGCCGAACATAAGATTCCAACACTCCCCTGCCTCCACAGCACTGGAGTTTAAAAAAAAATCCAATTGCATTTCCCCAATTCACCCTCCCCTCCTGTCCTGCAAGGAGCTGGAGTAAGTGCTGTATGATGGCAACATTGTTGCAAATGTCAGGTGGAGGACTGTGATATCCCATTCAGGTGAAAAGTTGGTGGAAACACAGTGTTCCTGTATTGCAACTTTGTATTGAAGTTTGTTGGAAGCTGGCAGGAAGGATTCTAAGAGTAAAAGGCCTATCTCACGAGTCTGCGGTCTATGACGGCGAAACGGGAAGAATCTGCCGCCATAGACCACGCACTCGTGAGAAAGTACAATTCCCGGGCCGTGCGGCGGTGTTCCCAACACCGCGCGGTGCTAAAATAAAATCGACAATGTCCAAAACTAAATACTCACCGCACAACCTCCACCAGTGATGCACGAGTGCGGCATGGCCGCTCGCACGGGCCGCCGCCAGTATGGCTCGAGTGCCGTGCGTCAAACCTCCACTGCCACAGCCTCCGCCAGTGAGGCACGTGCCGCCGCCAGTGAGGCACGGCCGCTCGCACGGACGCCGCCAGTATGGCTCGAGCGCCGTGCGTCAAACCTCCACTGCCACAGCCGCCGCTGGTGAGTCACGTGCGGCGGGCCGACGTCATCGCAGTCGGCCCGCCCGTTTATTTACTCACCGCAAGCACGTGGGACCCGCCGTGTTTGAATTAACTCGGCCCCCGCGCAGCATCCGTGCGGCGCTCCGGTGGATAGGCTCGACGCTCTCGCCGTTGTCGCGCGGTCCTTGCTACCGGCGACGCCGCGCTTCACCGCCGATGACCGCAAACAGGTAAGACAGAGCCTTTAAAATCTTGTTAAAGTGGATTTGTTTCAACCTTGGAATGTCAATAATGTGAAATATAACATAAAATGTGAAGAAACTTGATATGAATGACCACGGGAAAAAGCTGAGTAAGATTCTGCAAAAAAATTTACGCTATTGTGTACCGTTTTGGCGTAGCTCCTGAGATCACAGACGGACAAACAAGTCGAGACTTTTAATAGTATACTAGACCAAGTGCAGACCCGTTGGGTCTGGACACCGAATGTGCGTTTGCGGGGGGGGAGGGGCTGTTGCGTCACACTAACCACCCCCTTTCCTCCAATGCACGGAATCCTCCATCCACAAACACACACACTCATCACACCCCTTGATATTACATTAATTTTAAAATTTGATTCTTTTATCCCATCTCCACCCTATCCACTGATGAATAGCCCTCACCTCTCAGGTGCTTCTAGAGGGGGGGTGGCAGAGAGACAAAATTTAATGTTAAAAATTTGAAGAGGGATGGAGGAGGAGGGAGATAAAGGTGGGGAGAGAGGAGGGGGAGAGAGGAGAGTGGTGGAGAGAGGAAGGAGACGATGGGGGAGAAAGGTGAAGGGGGTGTTTGGAACGGGCGTGCATGAGTCGAGCCGCGGGCTGTGAAGAGAGAAGGGCAGAGAGAGAGAGAGAGAGATGGGAGAGACAGAGAGACTGGTACACAAAAAAAAGCTGGAGAAACACAGCGGGTGCAGCAGCATCTATGGAGCGAATGAAATAGGCAAAGCTTTGGGCCGAAGCCCATCCTCAGGTTTTTTTTTTAACCTGAAACGTTTCCTATTTCCTTCGATCCATAGATGCTGCTGCACCCGCTGATGTTATACCGCTTTTTTTTGTGTATCTTTGATTTTCCAGCATCTGCAGTTCCGTGTTAAAGACAGAGAGACTGTTGGTGGGCTGTTTTCCCAACGCGCGTTTGCGGGAAGGGGGGGGGGGGTGCTGCGGCATCACACACACTAACCACCCCGCAAACACACTCGGGGGGAAGGGGAGAGGAAGACGGGGTGTGGAGAGAAGAGGAGAGGGGGAGGGAGGGTAGAGGGCGAGGAGGAAAGGGGAGAGATTGGTGAGGTTGAAGAGAGTAGGGTGGGGGAGAGGGATGGGGAGGAGAGTGGTGAGTTAGGAGGAGAGCGTGGAGGGCAGGAAGGGGGGAGAGGGGGGGGAGGGGATGTTAGAGGTGGAGAGGGGGGATGAGGGGAAGGGGAGAGGAGTAGGTGGAAGAGAGGGAGAGAGGGAGGGGGAGGGAGAGAGGTGGGGGAGGGAGAGGGGAAGAGTTGGGAGTGAGTGGTTGCGGGGAGTGGTGCAAGAGAGAGTGGAAGGGGGTGGGGGGAGATGGGGGTGAAGAGGGGGGTGGAGGGGTAAGAGAGGGTTTGGGAGGGGAGGGAGGGGGAGAGGAGAGAGGGGGAAGAGTGGGGAGGGAGAGTGGAAGTAGGAGGGGTAGGGACAGTCGGGGTGGGGAGAGAAGAGGAGAGGGGGAGGAGGAAAGGGGAGAGATTGGTGAGTGAGAAGAGAGCAGGGTGGGGGAGAGGGAGGGGGAGGAGAGTGGGGAGTGGTAGGAGAGCGGGGAGGGCAGGAAGGGGGGAGAGGATGTTAGAGGTGGAGAGAGGGGATGAGGGGAAGGGGAGAGGAGTAGGGGGAAGAGAGGGAGGGGGAGAGGAGAGAGGAGGGGGAGGGAGAGTGGAAGTAAGAGGGGTAGGGACAGTCCATCTGTTCCCCATTCCCTATCACCCCCAATCATCTTTCTCTATTCCCACACACGTGGCGACGCACTTCGACACAGGCTGCGGGGGTGGGGGGGAGGGGCTGGGGCTGCTGCCAAGGCATATGTAAATTGGTCCATTCCGATTGGACATCTGTGACCATTGTGCATTGTGACATCACACAACGGAATCTTTACTAACATTCTACGGCTGAGCTGTTTTTTTAAACATTTTGAAATGTTTGGTTTGGGGGGGGGGAGAGGTATTTTATTTTAAAAAGCGTACCTAAACACGACCAAATTTAATCAGGATCGTCTATTCGTAAAGATAAACGTAACCTCTTTAGAAACGGTAAAAAATATCGGCGTTTCCGCGCGCCGCGCGGGCACGGGGCGGTATCAAAGGCGGGACAGGTCAAGCAGAACGTTGTACGTACAGATGTACAGACGTACAGACGTACAGACGTACAGACGTACAGACGGACGGCAGCCAGAGAGTTTTAAAAGTATACTAGACCAAGTGCAGACCCGTTGGGTCTGGACACCGAACGTGCGTTTGGGGCGGGGGGCTGTGACGTCACACTAACCACCCGTTGGGTCTGTACCTCCAAAGCAGGGTTGCAGGGTGTGAATCTGGCACCCACAAACCCACACACTCATCACACCCCTTGATATTATATTAATATTTTAATTTTCTTCTTTTATTCCATCTCCACCCTATCCACTGACAAATAGCCCTCACCTCTCAGGTACGTCTCGAGGGGGGGTGGTGCAGAGAGAGAAAATTTAATGTTAGAAAAAAAAATTGTGAGGTGGGGGAGGAGGAGGGTTGAGAGGAAGGGGGGTGAGGAAGGTGGGGAGAGAGGAGGGTGAGAGAGGAGAGGGTTGGAGAGGTAGAAGAGGATGGGGAGAGAGGTGAAGGGGGTGGGTTGGAGCAGGCGTGCATGAGTTGAGTCGCGGGCTGTGAAGAGAGAAGGGCAGAGAGAGAGAGAGAGGGGAGAGACAGATAGACTGGTACACACAATAAAACTCGAGAAACACTGCGGGTGCAGCAGCATCTATGGAGTGAAGGAAATGGGCAATGCTTTTGGCGGAAACCCATCCTCAGACGGGTTTTCACGAAACGTTGTCTATTTCTTTTGATACATAGATGCTGCTGCACCCGCTGAGGTTATGAAGCATTTTTTTGTGTACCATTGATTTTCAAGCATCTGCAGTTCTGTCTTAAAGACAGAGAGACTGTTGGCGGGCTGTTTTCCCAACGCGCGTTTGCGGGGGGGGGGGGGACTGCGACATCACACTCACACTAACCACCCCCCAAACACAGGCGGGGGGAGGGGTGGAGAGGAAGACGGGGTGGGGAGAGAAGAGGAGAGGGGGAGGGAGGGGAGAGGGGGAGGAGGAAAGGGGAGAAAATTGGTGAGGGAGAAGAGAGCAGGGTGGGGGAGAGGGAGGGGGAGGAGAGTGGTAGGAGAGCGGGGAGGGCAGGAAGGGAGGAGAGGGGGGGAGGGGATGTTAGAGGTGGAGAGAGGGGATGAGGGGAAGGGGAGAGGAGTAGGGGGAAGAGAGGGAGAGAAGGAGGGGGGAGGGATAGAGGTGGGGGAGGGAGAGTGGAAGAGTGGGGAGTGAGAGAGAAGGGAGGGGGGAGAGGGGTGGGGGTGGGGGTTGTGGAGGGAGGTGGGGATGGGTTTGGGAGTTAAGTGGAAGAATGGGGAGATGGAGAGGTGTAGGGGGAGTGGTGGAAGTGGAAGAGAGGGAGGGGGAGAGGTGCAGGGGGAGTGGTTGAAGAGGGATAGCGGGGTAGGGGGAAGGGGACGGGGTGAGAGAGGGAAGGGGGATGTGGGAGAGAGTAATGGGGGTGGGAGGAGGAGGGGGATGAGAGGGAGAGGAGTGAGGAGAAGGGGGTGGAGAGGGGGAGGAGAGAGGGGTGAGTAAGGCGAGGAGAAGGGTAGAGAGGTGTGGGGGAGGGTGGAGGGTGGCGATGGTGTTGGGGGAGAAGAGGGGGGAGGGGGAGAGGGAGACGGGGTGGGGAGAGAAGAGGGGAGGGAGGGGAGGGAGGAGAGAGGGGGAGGAGGAAAGGGGAGAGATTGGTGAGGGAGAAGAGAGCAGGGTGGGGGGAGAGGGACGGGGAGGAGAGTGGGGAGTGGGAGGAGAGCGGGGAGGGCAGGAAGGGGGGAGGGGATGTTAGAGGTGGAGAGAGGGGATGAGGGGAAGGGGAGAGGAGTAGGGGGAAGAGAGGGAGAGAGGGAGGGGGGAGGGATAGAGGTGGGGGAGGGAGAGGGGAAGAGTGGTGAGTGAGGGGCAGAGGGGTAGCGGGGAGTGGTGCAAGAGAGAGGGGAAGGGGGTAGGGGGAGATGGGGGTGAAGAGGGGTGGTGGAGGGGGAAGAGAGGGTGTGGGAGGGGAGGGAGGGGGAGAGGAGAGAGGGGGAAGAGTGGGGAGGGAGAGTTGAAGTAGGAGGGGTAGGGACAGTCCATCTGTTACCCCATTCCCTATCACCCCCAATCCTCTTTCTCTATTGCCACACACGTGACGACGCCCTTCGACACAGGCTGTGGGGGTGGGGGGGAGGGGCTGGGGCTGGTGCTGTTGCTGCTGCCAAGGCATATGTAAACGGATTCATTCCGATTGGACATCTTTGAGCATTGGGCATTGTGACATCACAAAACGGAACCTTCATTAACATTCTATTGCTGAGAGCTGTTTTTTTAAACATTTTGAAATGTCCCCATTCCCTATCCCCCCACACACGTGGCGACGCCCTGCGACACAGGCTGTGGGGTTGGGGGGGAGGGGCTGGGGCTGGGGCTGTTGCCAAGGCATATGTAAACGGATTCATTTCGATTTGTCACACGTGTCGCAGGGCGTCGCCACGTGTGGGGGTGATAGGGAATGGGGACATTTCAAAATGTTAAACAAACAGCTCTCAGCAATAGAATGTAAATGAAGGTTCCGTTTTGTGATGTCACAATGCCCAATGCTGCGGGGGTTGGGGGGGAGGGGCCGGGGCTGGGCCCGCCGCAAAGGCATATGTAAATGGATCCATTCCGATTGGACATCTGTGACCATTGTGCATTGTGACATCACACAACGGAATCTTTACTAACATTCTACGGCTGAGCTGTTTTTTTAAACATTTTGAAATGTTTGGTTTGGGGGGGGGGAGAGGTATTTTATTTTAAAAAGCGTACGTACACACGACCAAATTTAATCAGGATCGTCTATTCGTAAAGATAAACGTAACCTCTTTAGAAACAGTAAAAAATATCGGCGTTTCCGCGAGCCGCGCGGGCGCAGGGCGGTATCAAAGGCGGGACAGGTCAAGCAGAACGTTGTACGTACAGACGTACAGACGTACAGACGTACAGACGTACAGACGTACAGACGGACGGCAGCCAGAGAGTTTTAAAAGTATACTAGACCAAGTGCAGACCCGTTGGGTCTGGTCCCCGAAAGTGCTTG